>CM051520.1:18347500-19547500 GCA_028015205.1 Mytilisepta virgata | reverse complement strand
GGTGGTGGTGGAAGAGGAGGATTTGGTGATAAAGGTGGTCGTGGAGGATTTGGTGGCCGGGGAGGTGGTGGTTATGGAGGAGACAGAGGTGGACGTGGTGGCCGAGGAGGATTTGGTGGACGCGATGGTGGTGGAAGAGGAAGACCAGACAGGTAAAAGTTTTGATTTGTGATTGATGTAAAATGATTTTTGTTTTACTCTGTATTGAATGTTTTCAAAGTAATGTTCAATTCAGGAATACAAGTAAAAGGATTAACATGTTTTAGGTATGCCACGATATAATTCCATATTCAAATTTATAGGATGAATTTTTTTTCCAAAGCAAGTTTTAGCTCAACTCTCCAAAGGACTAAGAAATTTCTGATTTCATCACAGTAACAACTACATTGTGTTGATAGTTTGTTCTAGTCTTGTTTCTAATTTGAAATTTTTAAAAATTCTCTCCAGAAAATGTTAGGCCTACTGAAATAAAGTGTCACTTTAAGCCAGAGGTGCCAGAGGGGAGGGGTAGAATTTTATCCCAATCAGACTGCTAAAGTGAAAAAATTTGTATCTCTGAAACGGCTTGTTAAAATGAACTAGTTCATATGAAACATTCATATAACAATATACAAGCTTCAGGGAGCCTCTAGTTATCTTTATAATTATCTTGATAAAGATTTTGAAGTTGGAAGAAAAAATACTTGCAAACAAATTATATATTTAATGTTAAATGAATGTGAAGGTATAAATGTGAATTCAACGCGGTTCCCACATAACCAGGAAAACAGGAAAAACCTGAGAATTTAATTTCATGCTCTCCCAGCTGAGAAATATTTTTGAAATTAAAAAAAAACAGGATAAACCCTTGAAATTTGTTGACAGAAGTCATTGGAAAAAATTGATTTCTTCCATTTGATCGTTTTTTCATCCCTACACAGCTTTTGAGGGGCGAAACTATTCATGACTTCTATGTCATGGAGAATCTGAGATCCATAGTCTCTTTCACAAGTAAAAAATGAGTAAAATTATTTGAATTGTCACCCTGGAAAAAGGTAATAATCCTAGAAAAATCAGTGAAAAACCCTGGGATTTTTTGTTCAGAAAAGTGTGGGAACCCGGATTCAAATTCTGTGATGATGAAAAATGAAAGTAATATTCTGCATTTTGAATCAGGAGATATGTATGTTTGTCAGATTATTACAGGACCTGGGGTTGATAACTTTTAATGTAATTATGATTTATAACTCAAATCTATAAGTTGTGCTCAAATCCAGAAATTTTTTAAATTCGAAGCCTAACCCAAAATGTTTAACATCAGAACAGATTCCTTTTTCTTTTCATAAAAATTAGAAAATATTAATTTATGTTTATATGAAGACTTGTATTTATTATTTATATATGTCTTTTACAGACCTGGTATGGACAGAGGAGATAGAAGACCTAAGCCATATTAAGCCATCATACTTCATTGACTTGCAGCTGACATTGTCAAATTTTATCTGTTTTATATTGTTTTATCATTCTCCATTCTCATCTCATTGTTTGTTGTCATGTAAAAAACATCATGAATAAAACAAATTCTTTTATATCAGATTTCAAACATTTAATGTAGCAAAGTTATTAGTAATGTAATGTACTGTAAATTCAGAAATTATTGCGTGCATTTATTTTTGCGATTTTGTCATTTTAGACCATAAAGCGATTTTTAATTTTTGCGATATTGCAAAAAATCCTGCTTCATTCACATAAAAAATTCCAAAATGCAAGTTTGAATTATTGCGAGGACAACCCTGTCGCATTTTTTGCAATAATAAAAACATCGCAATAATTTCCAAATTTACAATATGTCAATTCATCAATTATTTGTTGCCTGGATAGTGCTTTAATGTTTTTTGTCAGATCATCTTTAAATTTGATTGAAGTTTTCTGCTCTTATCCAAAACTCTGACAAGTTCTGTTATCAGAAAAATCTGCAAATGGGGAACCATTGTTGTCTCTGCTTAATATTGTTTAGATTATCAGTCATCTTGTGTCACTGTTGTCGTGATTTCTTTGAATCTTAAATCCTCCAATACACTTCAAGTTACCTATTGTTTTATATTTTAGCCTTTTATCCACAAATGTGGAAGGAGCATATATAGATTTACCCTTGTCTGTGTGGTCTTGGTTAAGTTTTTTAGCTCGCCTTGACCAAAGGGCCATGTGAGCTATTGTCATCACTTGGCGATGGTCGTCATTGTTAACTTTCCTTTAAAGATCTTCTTCTGAAACCACTGGGCAAATTGAAACAAAATTTGGCAGTAATGGTCCTTGGGTGGTCCGATTTCAGAATTTGTATCAAATGACCCCGCCTGTCATCCAAGATGGCTGTCAGAGCCGAACTTAGTTTAACATAGGACTGTATGAGCAATTTACTTTAAGGTCATCTTGTCTGAAACCACTTGTTCAATTAGAACAAAAGTTGGCAGCAATGGTCCTTAGGTGATCCTATGTTAGAATTATATCCTATCACCCTGCCTGTCACCAAAGATGGCTGCTAGAGCCAAACAGTTTAACATAGGACCCTATTGGAAATTTTAAGATCTAGTCTGAAACCAATTGGCCCAATTTGGAGAAAAGTTGGCAGCAATGGTCCTTAGTTGGTCCTCTTTCAGAATTATACATCTGATGACCCTGTCCATCAAAGATGGCCGCCAGGGCAGAACTTAGTTTAACATAGGACCTAATGGGAAAGTTCATTGAAAGATCTTGTTTGAAATCAGTGAGCCAATTGGAACTTGACAGCAATGTACCAGGCTGCCAGTCAAGATCAACATAGTCCAGGTGAGCGATACAGGCTCCTGGGAGCCTCTAGTGTGTTAGATCCATTTCTCAAAAACCCCTTTAGATGCATCAATTGTATTACAGCCGAGCTCTTTTCAAAATTTTTGAAAGGATACTGAGATTCGAACCTGGGACCTTTAGTATATTGCCAAGACGCCTTAACCACTAGACTACATCTCAAGTTTATTGTTTATTATTTACCCTGAATGAGCTAGGATGTAAAATATTTATCCCACTCGAACTTTGTGTGTCTGTATAAGATCACCCCTTGGGCCTCTGGCCCTCTGGATGATCTTGCACACACTCGTGTCATATATGGGGGGGGGAGGGACCAACTATTCCTTGCACCACTAGAATCCTCTTAACATAAAACATACATGTAGTTCCTCAACATTTGGGTGAATACCTACATAATTTTGCATTTATTCTCATCTCTTGGGAAGCTATGAGAGTTACATTAACATGATACTCATCACCAGCAATGTTTATGCGTTATGGTCTTATTTTTCATAAACCTTACATCATACCAATGATATTACACAACTTCATTATTATTATATAGTATTGAACTAACCTAGCATGATATGGCTGAAAGATGACATTAAACTCCAATCAAGACCCATTACATTTTAGTGTGCACAACTTATATCTTCTGCTTGAATGATTAAAGTTAATTTTTTGCAGTTAAGTGTATACTAGTATTTAAAAACCTGATATTTCAAAACTGCAATCACCGTATTTAGTACAACACAACTCGTCAAAATTGAGTTGCCATTACCTATATTTCATGCTTGATGCCTTTCAATGTAGCATTTAAGTCAAAATCTCAAACTGTAATTTAGTACTGTGGATTCTATCGTACATGAATTTTATGCCTCTCATATGCAACGGGACATAAGTGTTTTCATGTCCATCCGGCAAATTTTTATTGACTGCACCCTATCTTGAGTTACCCTTGGCCAATTAAATCACGTTCAAATTTGGGTGTCGTGCCTTTTACTATTTCATAACGAATTTTGTACTTCACACCAACTTCATTTGTTATGCTTATGACCACAATAAACGTCTCTGGTAAGAATTTGGATATCAGGCTTTATACCATTCCAGTGAATTTTTATGTTCGACACTAACTTGAATTTTCATTTGTCAAATGTCTTGAAACAAAACTTGCTACCACTATACGCAGATAAAGACTTAAATTTGGCATGGCACCTTTCACAATTTCAGAGTTGAGCCCCTATTCAATTGCAAAAATTATTTCTGAGATGGCCTTGTCGATTTGGCGTATACCCAAAATTGAGGTTTACATTCAATAACTAGTATTTTTACGTAATAGTATATTAATTACCTTTCTTTTTGGGATATTTTAGTTCTAACCATATTTCATTTTTGTCGATCCTGCGACTTTAGTCGCAGAAAGCTCGACATAGGGATAGTGATCCGGCGGCGGCGGCGTTAACTCACTTCTTAAAAGCTTTATATTTTAGAAGGTGGAAGACCTGGATGCTTTATACTTTGTATATAGATGCCTTATGTTACGAAGTTTCCGTCTGTCATATGTACATTGTTCTTGACCTCATTTTTATGGTTCAGTGACTACTTGAAAAAAAAGTTAAGATTTTTTGTAATGTTAATTTCTCTCTTATTATTAGTAATAGGATAACTATATTTGGTATGTGCGTACCTTGCAAGGTCCTCATCCCCATCAGACAGTTTTCAATTGACCTCCACCCCATTTCACAGATCAGTGAACAAGGTTAAGTTTTGGTGGTCAAGTCCATATCTCAGATACTATAAGCAATAGGTCTAGTATATTTGGTGTATGGAAGGATTGTAAGGTGTACATGTCCAACTGGCATGTGTCATCTGACCTTGACCTCATTTTCATGGTTCAGTGGTTATAGTTAAGTTTTTGTGTTTTGGCCTGTTTTTCAAGTACCGTATGCAATAGGTCTACTATATTTGGTGTATGGAAGGATTGTAAGGTGTGCATGTCCAACTGACATGAGTCATCTGACCTTGACCTCATTTTCATGGTTCAGTGGTTATAGTTAAGTTTTTGTGTTTTG
The DNA here is from genome assembly GCA_028015205.1 of Mytilisepta virgata. Lineage (NCBI taxonomy): Eukaryota > Metazoa > Mollusca > Bivalvia > Mytilida > Mytilidae > Mytilisepta > Mytilisepta virgata. The sequence continues at coordinate 19,542,626 of CM051520.1, read as the reverse complement.
CTCTGTTCTTCGAATACTGGTAGCATTTACTTTCATTAGAAATACACGACAGGCGAGACATTTTTGTGTGTCCACTCTTGTTTTTTAAATTTGTCTATCGGGTAATAGAACGACGTTCTATTGCCTGCGACCTTTTGAAGTTTTAAATAGCTGTATATTGTTAACTACTGTGAAAAATACGATTTAATTACTTTCTTATCTCTATATCCCAAAACTATCAAAATACAAAAATGTGCATCCCAAAACTTCTATTAGGTAATAAAACCAGAAAATATTTCCTTCCTCAAGTGTTCTATTGCCCTCAGCCGTTGGCTTCGGGCAATAGAACACTGAGCTGCTCCCAGTACCTTGGGACAAATATTCTGGTATATTGCCTGGCTACACATTAAATAACTATATTATTTCAACATGTCATTTGAAATTTGAGAGTGTTGTTTTGGGCGACCAAACTCCAGTAGAGTTCGAATTTGTCATTCGAGTTATACCCCTGAATAAAAGGTCCATGTGAGCTATTGGCATTTTTCGCCGTTCATAAACTTTATATAACATTTTAATCTCTATGAAAACATGACCAACAACTGCCATGGCTGTTGTAAACTAAAAATAGAAAAAAGGGGGTGAATTTTAAGTCATACATATATGGAAACTACAAAACAAGATGTTACCAAACTTGGCAGCAATGGTCTTTACCGGTAGATGGTCCTCTTTCAGAAATGTGTCCAAAATCGCTATTTAACCAAGATGACTGCCACAGCCGACCTCGGTTCAATTTAGGAATTAATTGCATGACCGTAACTAGGGTCTTTTTTGTATGAGGCAAAAATCGTGTCCGCGAAACATTTTTGGGCGAGGGGTCTGGGACCGCCTATGGCCCCCAGAAGATCTGGCCTAAATGATGCTTAATCCTCGATTCTAGACATTTCCTGAAATATTTAAACTTTACTGCATTCATGGGTTGCCACAAAACTTGTGTTTATTCTTGTTTATCATATTGAGATGAATTCAGTTATTTTATTAGCCACCCCTATTTAATAAAGTTTCAAATATCTTGAAAGGGGTTAGGTTCCCACCCTAAACCATTTACATTATTTCTTACGACAAGACAAATTAAATTTACACGTAGGATTTTAAAAATTGGTTTATTTGGAAATCAATTGAGATCTCCATCCTTTTTAGCTCACCTGACCAAAGCCCATGTGAGCTTTTGTCATCACTTGGGGTCCGTCTGTTAACTTTTCACATTTTAATCTTCTCTGAAACCACAGGGCCAAATGGAATTAAACTTGGCAGGAAGCGTCTATGTAAGTTCCTTTACAAAGTTTCCTCATTTTGTCCCGATATGGACACCAAATATGGCCACCATGGGTAGTTCTTGTTTCTGATTGGCAGATATAAAAATCTTCTCTGAAATCGCTTGGCCAAATAGAACGAAACTTGATAGGAAGCATATCTGGGAGACCCTTTATAAAGTTTCCTCATTTCGTCCCGATCGGGATACAAATATGGCCACCAAGGGGCAGTTCTTGTTTCTGATTGGCTGATATAAAAAAAAATTCTCTGAAATCGCTTGGCCAAATGGAATGAAACTTGACAGGAAGCATCTATGGGAGGTTCTTTACAAAGTTTCCTCATTCCGTCCCGATCAGGCAACAAACATTGCCGTCATGGGCAATTCTTGTTTCATTGGGTAATTAAAAAAAGCATTTTTTCCCTCTGGAACTGATTGGCCAAAACATGCAGAGGACTTAGGTCAACATAAGACCCTATGGGAAATACATGCAAAAATATTCTAGAGAACCGCAATATTTTAGGATATGCTAACCTGTAAGTAGAAGGACCTTGAAGAAAAATGTGTTTCCTACAAGGCTTACCACACTTCATAATGAAAGTGACTTCTCTCTTTGAGGTACATCAATAAATATGGCTTTCATGCCAGGTGAACGATACAGGTTCAGCCCTCTGAGCCTCTAGTTATTTATTTTATTAGTTCCTGGAGGTAAGCCCCACCCTCTATTTAAAATGTAAAAAACATGTATCTTTAAAAAAGTGTGGGATACTTTATCCTATTATGTAAATCCCCATCCCTTCACTTCAATTAATTGTCAAATAGCTTGAAAATGATAGCTTTCCTCTATACTAAAACATATATATGATGCTTTGTTAGTCCCTGAGAGTAATCCCCTCCCCTCCATTTGATTAATGTTCAAATATACATTTAAAATTGTTGTTCTACAAACTGATTTAAAAAAAACTCCTCACATTTGGAGTGAGTTCACATTTAAACAAAGTGTTCAAATGTCAGTTGTACCAAAAAAACGATGTAACTACCGTGTACTAGCAAATATTAGGAGGCAAGCGTGTGTAGCACAGTGGGAGGGGATAACCCATAAATCTGCGCTCGTCATTACAACATGAGATTTTGACTGACTGACTCACGCAATTAATGTTTCTGGTACTGAAATTCCGGTTTATTGTCGAAGTGTTTGGAACATTGGGCATTTACCAAAGACTAAAGTTAGGCTGGCTGAAAAGATTCCGTGAGCTATAATGTGTTGTGCAAAACATAACCAGTCAGCCAAAAACTCACATTTTATGACTAGGGCAGATTCATGGGTAAAGATAATGGTATGTTGACCCCCCCCAACCATAAGCAAGGAAAAATGAACCCTTTGATATATTTAAAAGTGTATCTGCTATGGATTCTCTTTTACCCCCTAACCATGGAAAAATTAACCTGTAATTCAAAAGTGTATCTGCTATGGTATTTTTACCCCTAACCATGGAAAAGTTAACCTCCTTTAATATTTTAAAGTTTACATGCCATGGTATTTTAACCCCCTAACCATGGGAAAATGAAAAAGTTCATCTGTCGAAGTATTTTGATCTCCCTAAACACGAAAAAATTAATCCCTGTAATATAAAAGTTTATCTGCTATGGTATTTTGCCCCCCGTAACCATGGAAAAATTAATCTCCTGATACATTTCATGTAAAGTTTATCAGCAGCTATGGTATTTTGACCCCCCTAACCACGGACAAATTATTTAACCCTGTGTAATTTAAAAGTTTATCTGCTATGGTGTTTGGACCCCTCTAACCATGAGAAATTGAGTGCTATGCTTTGAATATCAATAAATTTGAAGTGGAAAGCTAAGGAAAAAGTTATACTGGAATATTTGCAAAAAATAATTTGCCAATTTTGGCGGAATATAAAATTCTGTAGAATTAATACACGAAAACACTTTAGTCATGAATTTAAAAAGTTTTGTCTCTTGAAAATATTTCTTTTAATCACCTTCGTGTGCCCCTACATACATATTCATTGGTGAAATTGGTTGAATTGTTTTTATGCAGTTTATTAAGGTGGTACCTAACACTACAGGGAGATAACTCTGTAAAATCAGCTAAACGTTTTAATAACGTTGTGTTGTTAAGGGAATATTAGGGACGAGATCAAAAGTTCAATGTCGGATAAAAAACTTAATTCACATAGTTTTTTCACTGACCCCCCCCCACCCCCCCTCTTAACTTAATTTGGGAAAAATTGATTGACCAATATGGGCATATGCTTTGAGTATACTTTTTTGTATCATGGGTCCTGTTTTTCCTCAACAATGTATGTTTGTTCTGTATTTTGACAAGGACATCACTTGAATCCGTATTTTTCAATCCGAAAATCGATGTCGGATAACAAAACTTGCAGAGATTTTTACTCCCCCACCCCAAAACTATTTGAATTAAGTTTTTTATCCGACATTGAACTTTTGATCTTTTCCCTTAAGCTTTTCAATGATCAATATTAGTGTTTGTTAAACTGCTATACAATCAGTGTAATTTTTCTGATGAATTGGTTGGTTCAAATGTTTTGAAATTTTAAAATTTTTGTCAATGGGTCAAAGTAAATACTTTGTCAAAATTTTATGAAAATTAAACGAGCCAAATTAATTTTAGTGAAAGTGTTGGGTACCACCTTAAGTGGCAAACGGGAATCCGGGATAGTAATTTTCTGCTAACTAATTTCATTCTTTACAAATACATCGTTTTTTAGCAAAAATTTATGGAATACATGTTCATATTGTTGTGCAAGTGTGCAAGAAGCCTGGCAAGAAGTTTCACGAAGAAATCGGCCTCGGTCATCGAAAAATTTTTAAAGTCTTATTTTACAAACGGTAAAAAATGAGCAATATTTATTCTTTTCTAAATTTCAACATAAATACAACACTGTTTGTAAACTCAAGCGAATAATATTTTACGATCTAAGTTTTGAGTAATAAAATAAATTGTGTGCAAACATGGTCGTTTTTACCGTAACCGTTGTAACTTTTTGTTAGGATGAAAACTGCGATTTTTCGATAACAATTTATTTTAAATTTGTATGATTTTTTTAAAACCAAGCCAGTTAGTTACGAAATCTTGTGTATACGGTATTCCTAAAACATATTAGGATCCCCGTGAACCAAAATACATTTGGTTTTATACATTTTCTGGGGCGAATCCGTTTTAGTAAAACACCGTATTCGGAACGGATATATCTGTTACCGGAAGTTTATATTCTCCTAGCAACTGCACTTCCGACATCAGAAAATACACCGAGGAAAAACAGCAAAAATGCACCTTGGATCGCAGGAAATACAAGGACAAGAAATACCTAGATTAATCCAGGTGTGATGTTGAAAAATGATAATAGTAAAATTAATAAATTATTGTAATGTTGCCTAAAATGGACAAGTTTTGTAGCTCCAATTCCAAACCACGGCACTACTGTACTGTCTGGACACTTCCATTCAGTTCATAAAATAGATTTATAGCTTTTAGAAAGTCTAAACATTAGAATTATTATACAATCTCTTGTTAGTTAATTAACCTTAATTAACCTTATTGAGTCATCCAAGAAAACATAAAAATTTTAAAGTTGTTTATAAAGGCTATGATTGTATACCTCACAAATGGTTCTGAATGTAACTCGAATAATTCAAGCGGTTTTCGTATCCAATTCTCTCCTTCGGTAGATGGCTTGAAGGCGATATGTTTCTCATGCACGTCATCTGCTCTCTGAAAGAGAGAACCAATCAAATTGTGGTGGTTTGAGTTTGCATATATGTTCAAATCATCCATGACAACAAATATAAAGTCTTTCTTTTGTACAAAAATAGCATCAGCGGGATGTACAAAATAGAAAAACGTCATATTTATTTTCATAGAATGTAAACAATGACGTAAGATTTCAATACGGTTTTCCTCATTCTAAGAAAAATTTACTTTCGGTTCAAGTGCAATATATTCAATAGGCTGGTCTCGGCGTTAATGGAGTAATCGGAGTGAGCAAATATAACGACTGGATTATTCATGTTATTCTGATTATATTTTTAATTCACTTTATGCATATTTCATGATTTTATAAAATCTCATAGGAAGAGTTATCTCCCTTTTACATTGAAAATTCCATAGGTGGAAGTTTTTTGTTTCTTTTGAAGATATGATTGAACAAAATCGGGTAAGTTCAATTGTTATAGTTACGACTTACTCACTTAGCTCGTTGCATCTTTCACCCGAGTAACTAGACAATCCACATTGATTAAAGTATTCAAATTCTGAAAAATTCATTTTACAAACTGAGGTGTCCAGACAGTGGCTACAATATTTTCAATAATGTAGCTCTTTTGACTCAAAAGTTGTCACAGAAGGTACATTATTGTTGCTACACAGGCCATTGAGAAAAGACCCAATAATGTAAAATCATATTTTATACTCAAGATCAAGGCATAAAGATAGAAAATAATGACCTACGATTATGTTAGGGAATAATTTCTAAAGACTAAACTGACTCTTCCTTCACTTGCCCTCATAATTGGCATAGGGTAAATTAACCTTTTTTCCGAACATAACCAAAATACTGAACTCTTTTCAGATATCTATTTTAAAATCTGAAGCATTGTTTTTTTTTGTGGTATTTATAGTTGATTAGTATGCAAAAATAAATAGATTTCTGATTGGACATTGTGTATCATGTGTGATCATTATTGTAGATTACTCTGCCGCACATTTTGGATTGGATTAAAAAAAATATTTTCTGAAAGTGTTCGGAATATGGTTAAGGTTAAGCTTTTAATGGAAAAAATTTTGGGAACCATTAATCATGCATACTGTTTATTCTTTCTTTTTTGAAAGATTGTTTCATGAAAGAGAAAGTGTAAAAGTAGTTTTAGAAATATTTTGATATTATCCTTTGTCAATTCAGTACGTATACATCATGCCTCAAAGGGGAAAAAAAATTTTCATTAATTTAGTGTTTAAAAATGAGACTTTAGTTGCGTTCAGTGTTTGGTTAAGTTGTTCAAAATTCGATCGGCAAAAGGTAAATGTAAAATTGCTTTTTCTGGTCTTATTTTAAGCATGTTATTGAGGTCTGCCGTTATCAAATTACAAATTATTTTTATGCTCAATGAGTGTTTACTTGGCCATAATCAATTGATTTATAATTATAATCAGTCATTGTTACAACACAACTTTTTTCCAACAACTTTCTAAGTAAAGTCTGGAGATATTGTCTCTAACCATCCAATAAAAATTAAATCTTCCCTTAAGAATTGAGAAATTTATTTATTTTTATTTCATCAAGGACGTATAACTAACTAATATACGTCCTTGATTTCATGTATCATTGAAAATTGAATTTTTTTATCAATTGCTCAATTTGAAATTTAGAATGATTATAGTTTCTAGAAAATTCTCAATCCATAGTATGGTAAGTATCAGTTTTACCCTTAAAGTATATTGCAAATATGTTATGATTTTTAAATGTTACTTAATACTTTGCAGCCTAGAGATCACAGAGCAAAAGTTTGTGTATGGTAAGTTATATATACATGCTCCTTTTACTTTTCAAAGCAATGTTCTCTAAAAGACCATATCTAGTAAGCTAATGAAGGTTTTTACATATGTATTATTTGCAACTGAATGAAAGAATGAAAATGAAAAATTCAAACTTTGACATCTCTCCCGAAATAAAAAAAAATATATTGTAAAAAGAATTTAATCCGGGCACATCTGCAAACACAAGATTTTGTAAATTGAAATTGCTATGAAACAAATGAAATTTAACACTTTTAATATGTCCTAGAATAAAAAATCTCTTGCATATCCATGAAAACAACAATCAATCCAGTTTTTAAAAAAATTGGATTAATTACTGATTTTTTAGGTTTTGATGTGATTTTAATTTGTTAACAGGGCCGATTTAACAGTTGATGATGTGGACAGGATCAATGAATCCTTAAACTCTGACCATGTTAGACAGTAAGTAAATTTAGACAATAAATCCATGTACCTTTATCAGATGAAATTTTGTACAGTTAATTTTAAATTAAGTATCAGGAGATATACATGTTAGTAGCATATTGAGTGAATTGTTATTGATAAACTTGATGAATTTTGCAATTGAACATATTAAAAATTAAAGATTATGTAGTTATAAACTCATGGGAATTGTAATATATTTGCAATTACAGTGTAATTATAAACTACTTAACTTTGATCAACAAATGTTGTGTAAACATGTTTTGCTAGAACTATGAAAGATGCTTGCAGTCAACTTATAATAAATCATACACACATAGATTGTAAATTGTTGTTAATAACTGATTATTCAAAATTTTTATTTTTACAATTGACCTTTACATGGTGGAAATGATTTCAGTTTGTTTAAAAATTCTTGACATGAAATTCAATGCTTGATAAAGGTCTAAGCAAAGACCAGTGTTTACGTCCAGAAAGTATATGAAAATTATAGACACAAAATTACTACATATGTGTACACATATGTTACAAAAGTTTAAGGAAAGACATTTAGGTTCTATTGCTGTTATTCATCTTAAACATCAATTTTCATTATTTTGTAGGGTTTAAAAAAATGAAATTATCTTTCTTAGTTCAAGGTACCATTAGCACATGTACTAAACCTGACAAATTTTGTGTTTTGACAGAGTGTTAGCAGATATATTCCATCTAGATGACTTCAGAACCAACATTAAAACTGGAATTATAATGGACCTGTATTTCTACACAATCATGTTTGCCAAAGACAATAACTTTTCCAGAGAGAAAATTTCTGCCTTATTTTCTATTATTAAAAAGACTCATGAAGTTTGTATAGGTATTCAATGTTCAATTTGCCAAAAAAGTTCTGTATTTCTGAGAATTATGTACAGTTAGAAGTCTGAAACATAAGCACAAAAATCACTTCTGATGTTGATCTTGTTAAAAAGGGGAGATAATTCACAAGCAAATCATCAAAGGTTGGTGTCTTTTACCAGGGCAATAGATCTACAGCATTAAATAGCCCTGAAATAATGTTTTCTAGATGTAGAAAAAGGTAAATCAAGGATCATAAACAATCTCTCAAACAAGAAAATTTATCCAGACCAATAATGTTTTCATTGTTTGTACATGTACTTATTAAGAATTCTGAAAATGTGCTTTGTCAGTATTAAAGTAACGACTATATGATTTTTGAAATGATCAAACTTTAAAAATTAAAAGGATATATGAGGTATATATGAAAAACAACTTTAAAATCAGGTTTTCCTAATTAAATATTGTGTATTTTAGTGGATAAAGCTTTTGTGAAAATTTTGTGTTTATTTCCAGAAAAACAGATTTTCAAATAATAGTGCATTATGGTATCCATTAAACCAAACTAAAATATATCAGAATTAGACATCTTAAATGACTTGATAAGAACAATTAAATTACATATATGATTCAATTTTTAACTTTCTGGAACAGGTTGGTTTTTTTTTTGTTCTGTACATTTGTCTTCATTTAAATTTTATTCTCTTTTTTTCAGAAACTCCATTTGGCAATGTAGATCAGACATTTAATTACTTCAAAGAACTAGTTTTGTGTCATGCTGTTAATGTGAGTTTATTTGTTTAAAGAATAAAACCAGTAATCTGTTTATTTTTTAAAAGTAGCTCATTTTCATTAAAATTTTAGTAATATTCAAACTTAAGTAATTATGCAGTTCCAAGGGGGGATAATTGGATATATGAATTTAAAAAAAAAACTTGATAATATGAATAAATTCTACAACAAAGTTATGTACACGGTATTTTTAAATTAAAATTTTATATTTTCAATTTAATTTAAACATAACCTAGAAATTTAAAGCCATTTAATAAAATGAAAGTGATGTCAGATTTTTACTTTTACAGAGACCACCACACAGTATCGAGTTGTTTAATGCAGATGAAGTGAGAAAGATAACAGAATATACAGTGAACACATACTTCAGACATTTCAAAATGTATAAATATGCATTTACACCATTGGTTAGTATTGAAGTCTTTCTAGGATGAAATGAATCTATGTTCATCTTATTTAATGAAATGTTATCCATGAATATTAAAATTACTGAAATATTTATTCTGCAACTGGCCTATTGACTGGCCAAATAAAGGGTGTCGAATATTTTTTTTGATATTCGTCTAGTAGGCGAATATCATCTCCTAGTACACTTGTCTTCATTTGCAATGAAAGCTTGTATTGTGATGTCATGTTATCCATAGATTTTGGCCTTTGGTATTAATTATATTTATAAAATAACAGTTAAGTAATAATTAATTTGAAGCAGTATATTATTTAGACACTGTCAAGTAGTCATTTGCATTTAAATTTAAGCAATCATGGAATTTAATAAAACTGAAAAAAAACCGTTGACATACTCTGAATCATTTTTATTGTTTTGATTCTGAAATAAGACAGTTTTTGAGGAGTTACTTTTCTCTTGCCTATATTGAGCAATGAGTGGGGTTCAAGCTGTTCTTAAAGGAAATTGATTGTAAATATTGAAATTTGTAGAAAGTGTGTTATTATTCTGTTCAGCAAAAAAAAAATATTTTATACAATAGTTTACATTAATGCATTGCAAATCAGTTTTCACTTTCTCATGCTGCTGCATAGAAACAGAGTTATTTTGTCAAAATCATGCATTGAAAATATAACTTAAGGATGATCGCTGGTCTAATAGGAAATAAATAGGATTCGAAATAGGTGTTTTAGTTTGAGAGAAAATATGAATAGTGAACAAATAAGCAAGAAAAAAATATAGGTTCGTGTGCTCATTTTAGAGCTATAAGGCCTTGAAAATTTGCAGAAAATGGGTTTTCTCTGGATTTTTCATTGTCTTTGCATTGACAACTTCAGTCTCTCAAAATGTGTGAAAAAATAAAAAGGATTTCAAAAAATTTTGTCAAATACCATTTTAAGGTATATATGATTGAATTATAAAAGAAAAAGTGGGGGTTCATGGGCAAAATATTTCATGTTTAAGAAATGGATAAATCCTGAGGATTCCGAATATCTGACAAAAAGACCAAAACATGACCAGCGAGCATCCTTAATCTCAAGTCAAATTAGAAATACAAAACTCCCTGTTTAGCAAATGGCACTCAGCTTCAGTATCAGCAAGAGATATTCATGTTACTACAACAGTTGTTTACTCACATGCAGCTAAATGGAGTTTATGTGAATTAAAAATTATGAGATTTGAATTGTAATTTGAGATTTTATACATAGAAATGATATTTATGTAAATATGCATACAAATTTTTATTACAGGTGAGACTTGACTTGTCACTGTCATATGTTGGTGTACCTGTCACACCACCTCCTTCAGAAGGTATGGAATATGGGGTTATTTCCCTTTTTTATAATAATCAATTCTGGAAAAAGATATCTTGTTTCCACTTAATAAATTTTATTTTTATCTTTTACTCTACTAGGTCGTACTAAATTTATTTCTTTTGATTTGATGAAAATTTTATATTTTGAATTTACTTATTTAAGAGAAAATACCATTTATTCCATTGATAATCATTTAATTTTTCACTTCAATAATTCTAATATATAGGGTTACCAAACATGAGATAAAGTAGAGACTTCAAATGAATACCTGTTCCTGTAAAATTTGGACATTACAAAGCAGATAATATGTCACAATATTTACTGACATATATGTATATTTGCTGATCGACCAGGTTATAAGTTGAAATTTGTTTATGGAAAAAAGTTGGGAATGAATGAATACATATACATGATTTTTAGTCCCAACCCACGACCAAAAAACCCACCAGTATATATACCATAGCCACTTGTCCAGTTGTTATTTTCTCCCATATCTATATGATAAAGCATTATTTCAAAGCAAGAAAATCATCAAAGGTTTGTGTCCCTTACCAAAGCAATAGATCTACAGCATTATATAACCCCGAAATAATGTTTTCTAGATGTAGAAAAAGGTAAATCAAGGATCAATAGCCAAAAACCTGAGTTTGAAATAAGTGTCACTTCATAACTTTTACTGGTTTTGTTTAAAAATATATAATTAATTGATATTAAATTGTACATTAAAAGGTTTCAGTGTAATGCCAAGAAATAAAAAAGTTTTTTATTCTACAAAAAACTGTGTAAACTTATTTTAGCTGATGATGAAGCAGATAATGAATTATATATGGATGGTGTAACAGGTATCAAAGAACTAGTTTTTAGTTGTTTTATTTGCTAGTTACATTTGCAGATAAACATTACAGTTTTTGAAAAGCTGAATTTTAGTTGTTTTTATTGTGTAGTTATATTAGTGAACCAGATAAACATTAAAGTTGTACAAAGCTGGATTTGTATAATAGAATTAACATATATTTTATATAGCTATGTGTATTATGTGTTTTTGTGTTTAGGATTTATATTTCTAGGAATATACATATAAAGCTAGATAAAATTAATTATTCAAATCTTCTGCTTTTATGTATATTTTCATTTTTATTTTATTCTCATTTAACATTAAAAATGTTCCTATACACCAGACATGGTGAAAAAATGTTCAGAAGTTCAGTAATAATATTTATTTTTGTCCAACTCATTTTTTTTGGGGGGGGGGGAAGTTTTATGGCCTAACTAAAATGTGTTTAGATATCATATATTTCTCTTGCTAAGTCAGAACTGTTTAAGTATTGCTATTTCATTTCTACTAGTATTTGGTAAAAAATGATAGTTTTAGATCATATACATGTAATTATTTTTGTATGAAACTTCTCTTCTTTGGAAAATGTTATCTGGATTACATTTGTTGTTTGAAATAAACATGACACATGTATGTTAATATAAGCTATGGGGCAGTATAAAAAAAGCTAAAATCTCTAATTTGTGGAATTTTTGTCAAGCTTTTATCCTCATATCTTTTATTACATGAAAAAATAGCTTAAAAATATATCCGTTCTTCATAAAATTTGAATATGATTTTGACTAAGTGTTAGACAAACATAATAACAGGTTCAAAGAATTCTATCTATTATGAATAATTCTAACAAAAAGTTATTATGTACTATAAATTCAGTAATTAATGTGATGGCTCTATTAGTGCAATGATTAACATTCCCATATATGTAGTAATATTTTGTAACAAATCATAGAGGAATTGAGTCAATTATTTGTCTATATTTTCAAGATATGATATAATAACTTTACATATTAATTTTTGAATTTGCAGTATAAAATTATCTTTATTGCTTAATAGTTTTATCAAATATTGGCATGTTAACATAGATAAATGCTTAATTTATGCTATAAATTGTGAGTGTATCATTATTTAATTAGCTTAATGTTACTTGGTACTCAAAATTGTGTTATTTGTGAGTACACCTTTTGGACTTTATCATCAGCTCACTTACCATCTTAACTTCAAATCTAAGACAGTCATATACTTAACATAGTGTTAATCATTTCATGTTCCTTTGATATTAAAATTTTACTCAGCTCATTCACTTCAATGAATTTATATCACTTATATAGTATCATATCAACTGAACATGAATACATTCAGACCTTTGATTCTAAAATTAACCTACTCTCTTTCTCTTTTTATTATATTCCTGATTAATGTTAACCTTTCATCTATACATAAAGTCTTGCTGGGTACAAGCATACTTATAGATTTTGTCCTTTTGTTTATATTAGCTGATGAGACTGCCCCTCAAGAAGATGAAACAGTAGGTGAAAAGACAGGGGAACAAGTGCAAGGGGAAGGAACCACTGAACAGCAAAAAACACCAGAACCAGGTACCTATTGTTTGAACACCTCAATTGGGATATATATATTATCTTTCTTTTAAATAACATTTTTAGTTCACTTCATCTGCTGGATTTAAATTTTATTCCAACTCATTGAGGAACATTATCCTGAATCACTTTTATTTATCTGAATCCAGATCATGCTTTAAAAATCGTTCAATCAAAATCTTGAGAACAATTGCAATAATTTTAATTAGGAAATCAGTTTTCAAAGAATGTGAAACATATAACTCAAAATTTATGAATTTTGTTTCAAAACTGATGTAATATATCATTGCAGAAGAATCACAAGCCAGAAAGGAGCTAAGATCAATGATTCAGACATACTTGTCAGAGGAAATGAAGAAAATGAAAACATCAGTAGAAGAACAAATTAAAAGTACAGAAGACAGTCTTAATAAAAAATTGGAGGTTACTGAAGGGACAAAATCTGGGAAAGGGTCACCAAAGGGGAAGAAAAAATGACATGACTAAATATGTGTATTTAATGAATTTGTTATGTTTGTTGTATATATATATAGGATGAAAAATAGTAAATGAACGGAAAAAATGTTTTACCTAAGTTAATTACACATTGTTTTGTTTATGTCAATTTTGTTGAATCGTATTGCTGAATCCAATGTGCAACAGACATTCATTGATAAAAAGACTGATTTACATTTCAACAAATTATATGTTTTTAATGATGCTTGTAGTTTGGAACGCCAACACAATAAGCTAAATGTTGGAGAGAAGAGAACTTTTATCCAATAATAAACAATAGTACAAAAATTGCCACACCCAACAATAACAATTAGACTCCCAGGAGCCTCACTTAGACGTCATTTGCCCACATAAAGCAAAACTAAATGTTTGATTGTGGCAGAAATATTGGCTGGTGGATGCTAACTGATATACTTTTGAAAGAGTGCAACCTAAGCCAATTTTTAATGTGCAAGTTCACAAGGTAACAGTCTACAGAATATATGTCAACCCACCCTTACACATTATTCTGACTCCGGGTGACTAGTTTATACTGCAAATAATGCATATTTAGCAGAGAGAAACGGCAAATTGATCACACCTGCCACCTTTCCCCTTTGTCTTGCCAACTGTAACAGTTAGCTAAATCCATTGCCACACTACATAAAAAGAATTAAATAATAAATACAATGTTATTCTAAAAATGTTTTTGGTTCCATATTTAGTCTTGAAAACAATTGTGTTCCTATTTTAATTCCCAACCTTTGTTTAACTGACAAGGAGAATTGTGTTAAAATTCAAAACGTGATTGGACAACTATAACTTGCCTGATACATTTTTCTCCATTTTTATCAGAAGTTTGCTGATTTTCCAATTTTTAAGAATCCTTACTACTGAGGGCTATTGGTCACCACAGTGTAAATTGGAACATAACTGTATCAAATATTGCCATAGTCAAAGATGCATGTTGAGGCAATCAAATATTATCATCTGGAAATGACCAGTTTCGGTCATTTCCCTATTAAGAGGTACATTGTATCAGTCATAATAGTCAAATCAAACTTTACTGAAAATAATACTCACAAGTATGAAGATGTTTGTTGAGGTGAAATAAAATTATCATCAAGAAACCATTCCTTTAGGAAAGACAGACCAATGGAAGCAGTTAATACATGCTACACAAAATAGTTCCAAGACTTGTGATCAGGTAATAACTCCTTTATTCAACTACCTAGGCCTTATCTTTTTCTGATATATGATTTAAAGAAATCATTTTTCTAAAAAAAATTTAATTCAACAACTTAGACAGAATCTGAACAACATTATAATCTTATGATAATGAATCATATCACACAAAAAATATAATATATAGTACATGATCATAGTATTCCACCACTTAGTACAAACAAACGCTGAACATTTTACCACATTGTCTTTATCCTGGGCAGCATATTTTTGTAATATTATTTTTGTTTATGTAGATGTTCATGTTACTCTCTGTCGCTTGGTTGGTTGTTCTGCATGGTTGTCCTCTGTATTGTGGGTGTTCAGGTCAACCATATCTCTAATACCACCCATCTGTAAAATAAAACGTTTGTTAGCTCATACTGTTGTTATATCAATATGTTTGTACAGGTATATCTTATTCCTCTGCTTGGATAGGTGGGGCATACAGATTTACCCTTGTCCATCTGTCTGTACGTACGTCCCGATTCGGTTAAGTTTTGTGTTTAGCTCCATTTCTCAGAAACCTATAGTAATATATCAATGACATTTCACCACTACAGTCGTCTTGTATAGTACAACAGTTCAGCAACACTTGGGCCACTATGACCTACATTTCATGCTTCAGTGACTTTGGTTAAGTTTTGCATTTAGGTTCATTTCTCAGAAACCTATATTAATATATCAATGATATTTCACCACTACAGTCCTCTTGTATAGTACAAGACAGTTCAGTAACACTTGGGCCGCTATAACCTACATTTCATGCTTCAGTGACTTTGGTTAATTTTTGCGTTTAGGTTCATTTGGAACTAAGAATAGTATATCAGTGAAACTTCACCAGCTGATGTGCCTTGGGTAGTACTGAGCAGTCATACAGTAATTGGGTCATTATGACCTACATTCTATGCTTGAAGAACTCTGGTTAATTTTTAGTTTAGGTACATTTCTTTGAAACTAAGCATATCGTATCAATGAAACTTCATCAGTTAATGTGCCTTGGGTAGTACTGAGCAGTCATACAATAATTGGGTCATTATGACATACATCTTGTGCTTGAGCAATTCTGGTTAAATTTTGCATTTAGGTTCATTTCTTTGGAACTAAACATAGTGTATCAACGAAACTTCATCAGTGGATGTGCCTTGGATAGTACTGATATTGGATAGATATCCATGATGACCTATATTTTAGGCAGGGCATCCGTGTCTTACAGACACAATTTCTAGTTTCATCTGTCCTGATTAATTTTTGCCTTAGCATCCAGATCTGAGTAACCAAATGTCAAAGAGCAATTATATTTTTAGTTGAAACATCTTGGATAGTAACAAGGTTTCATTTTATGCATTGTGAGTTGTTTAAGGTCCAAACCTAAGCAGGTTAAAGTCCTAGACTTAATAATTTGCTAGTGCAAACATCTTTAATACTAATGGTCTGACTCTAAATTTGGTCACATTGACAAATGTCTTTGGTCCTGGTCTTTTAACTTTGAAGAGACTCAAACAAAAACAACTGACCAAACAAAAGCATTTCATATCTATTTTCCTTTTGAATAAGTACAGTTGTAAATGGTATATGAATGTGGTAAGTGAATCATAAAATAAGGGTCACACCTTTTTTGAGATATTCAAAGCATATTTGTAAGTTTCTTTTTTTCACAAATTTTCATACTTACATAACCTATATATCCATACTAATTAAAATTGAAAATTCAAATCTGAAATCCATTTGTGTATAATCTTAATCAATGAACCTTGAAATTGCATCAAAACAACCTTTTGGCTATATTTTTGTGAATGTTTTATTATGCAGTGTATTATTAAATCAAACTGATAAATAACTAGAGATTGTGTGTCTGTAAGACACAGATGCCCTGTCCTCCTGCTCATAGAATTCCAATCTATTATATATGACGGGAAATAGTTTTGAGAATTATTTTAAATATATGAAAGTTTCATATTATATCCTGCTTACAATAACTTTTACCCCATTAAAAATAATGAATTCTCAGTATAACACTCTGTTTCTGACACAAGGACCCAAACACTAACATTTAACGGAGTCTCTCAAGCATAAAATGTAGGTCATATGGCCTTATATGTTGGCAATTTCTGTTGAACTAAAGAAAATGATTGAACTTAAACATATCATTGATATATCAACACAGGTTTTTTTTTTAAAAAAGACTAAAATGCAAAAATTTAATCAAAGTCACTCTACCATAAAGGAGGGTCATAGTGGCTCAAATGTAACAGAGCTGTGTTGTACTATAGAAAATGACTGTAATTGTGAACTATCATTATTAAATTAACTACGGTTCATTAATAATACAGCAAAATGCAAACATTTAATCAAAGTAACTCAAACATAAAATGTAGGCCATAGTGACTCAAATTTGTTAATTGTGTTGTATTATATAAGATGACTAGGGTTGTGAAATATGAATACATTACCATAGGTTTTTAATAATACACTTAAAAGCAAAAACTTTAATCAAACTCACTCAATCATAAAATGTAGGTCATGGTGACTCAGATTTTGCTGACTGTTCTTAATAATAAATAGGTATAATATCATTGATACATGTATATCTCAATAGGTTTCTGAGAAATGGAACTAAATGCAAAAAACTTATCCAAGTCACTCATGCACAAAATGTGGGTTAAAATGACCCAACTGTTGGAGAAATGCAATATATAATGAGTATTATAGTGGTGAAGTATCATTGATATAACACCATGGATTCCTAGGATATGAAATTAAAGGCAAAACTATATCAGAGTCACTCATGCATTAAATATAGGTCAAAATTTGTCTATCTGTGTTCAGGTTCATTAGAGAATTGTAGTGTTATAATATCATTGATATATCTCCATGGGTTTCTGAGAAATGGACCTAAATGCAACACTTAACCAAGCTGGACAGATGGACAGACGGACAAGGGTAAATCTATATGCCCTTTCCACATTCTTGGACAGGGCATAAAAACAGCAATTTAAGTTCATATTATTCTTGTATATTTTCTGTATTTCTATTGGCCAATAACTTAACAACTAAAAATTTTATACATTTATTTATTAAATTATAATGGTTGAAGTATTTCATCAAATCAGTATGCAAGCAACACTGACCCTAATAATTATCAATTATTTAAGTAAAATGTTCAATCAATTCTTATAAATACAGGCTATTTTTACAGACTATCAATGTTCAAATTTGAACCTACCTGGGCTGATATGGCTATATCCGACCGATTGAGTCACATGGTCAGGTTGATATGGCTATATCAGACCGGGTGTATTCGGATTATGTACTTTGGCAGTATATAATAAACAGATTAATACACTACCTAATCCATATGGGACAGGGTATCATCCCTGGACTCATATCGGACCTTGGACAAGCCCTCAGCCTGATATGGGAGTTTCGGGATGATACCTGGTCCAGTATGGATTAGGTCATGTATTAATCTATAATTATTACCGTAACTTGATAAGGTACTGTAGCTTCTTTCTTTGAAGGTGATTTATATAACCAGGCATATCTCTGTTGTCCTTCCCAGTACAGGATAACCCTAATGGTACTAGCATGTCCCCAGCTTTCTCCTAAGGCAGGTACCAGTTGTGAACTTTCTCCATGTTTTATTTTTGTTGTCATCTGATTGGTCAAAACTACCTGTAGTCAAATAACTTCACTGCTTAAAAGAGCAATCTATTGAAAAATAATCTTATGGTCTTTAATCACTTTTGCTTTGCTATACATGTTATTTAGCATATGGAAGGTCACTGGTGACCTGTTTTTACAATATTGAAATGATGTTTGGAAATATTCCAGAATATAGTCCACATAATATTTTTATTTCTGTTTTTGTTTTCATTTTAACTAGTTGAAATTTATTTGATATTTTGCCTGATGTCTTACAAAATTGGTTAGCTCCTTTAATATTTTTTTACTGTGATCATTTAAATTGTTTTAAAAGCTGCGATATCTCATTTATATTCATTCCAAAATAGTTTTAAGAATGATAGTTAATTATTTGTTCTTAAAGAGTTTTTTAATGTTTAGCTCTGTTTTTTTTTTTATATCTTTTCTTTTATCTGTTAAATATATTGTCATTCTCTTATTAACCTTTGTTTTATTTAGCTTGTTTTAGTTTCATGATATGACCATTTGCATTGACAAAGGTTTAAAGCAAAAATCAATCAATCTTAAGAATATGAAATTTTTCTGAAACAACTCTTTCGAAATTAAAGAGTTATCTCCCCATTAATGCCAGTATATCTGCTATTTTATACAAGAATCAACCATGATTTTAGTCTAAAAAAAAATGAAAGATTCATAAACATAGATTACCTACTCTGGGGTATATTATACAATTTATATAACATAGAGAGATAATTCATTATTCTTATTACAATATATATCTATGATATCAGACAATTTGTCATTGAGACTTAAGCAATTTTTTCCAACAAAAATTTTAATTTAACACCAACAAGAGAGCTGTCTGAGTGATAGCAAACCAGGTTTTCCTTCTATTTCATTTTTACTGAGTAACTTTTCTCCAACAAACTGCTTATAGCAATATCTATATGAATATAGTGCCTAAATATTAGAATTTATTTATTTTGAAAGTAAAATTGAGGTCAAAGGTCAATGACAACATCCTTTATACCTGACACATCATTGCGAGGTAACATACTTACACATCAAATACCCGAGGCCTAGCTCTTCTGACAAAAAAAATTACAAAAAAGATCTATTTATTGATCTTGAAGTCAAGGGTCAAGGTCAGATGTCAACATCTTTAGTACACCACACATTATCTTGAGGTACACTACCCACACATCAAAGATCTAAGATATAGGTTTTAAGACAAAAAAGTTACAGGCTAGACATGATTAGCAGTTTATTGACCTTGAGGTCAAAGTTCAAGGTCAACATCCTTAATATGCAACACATCATCTTGAGGAAACCTACATACATAATAAATATCCAAGGCCTAGGTCTTAAGGCAAAAAGTTACAATCATGACCAATTTATTGACCTCGAGGTCAAGGGTCAAGATCAATATCCTTGGAATGTGAAACATTGTCTTGAGGTAACCTATCTACACACCAAAGATCCAAGGCCTAGGTCTTTATACAAAAAAGTTACAAAAATGACCTATTTATTGACCTTGAGGTCAATGGTAAAGGTCAATATTCTTGGTATGCAACACATCATCTTGAGATAACCTACCCACACACCAAAAATCCAAGGCCTAAGTCTTTAGACAAACATCTAAAATGACCTATTTATTCACCCTAAGGTCAAGGGTCAAGGTCATAGGTCAACATTTTTGAAACATGACACATCGTCTTGAGGTGACATATCCACATACCATAGATCTAAGGTCTAGGTCTTAGGACAAGAAAGTTGTAGGCCGAACACGATTGGCAGCCGCCTGCCCATCCGCCCGACCGTCTGACTTCACCATTTCAATAACCAGATTTTTCCAGAGGAAAACCTGGTTAAAATTATACAAAAAATTAATCTGAAATCTGAAATATTTTCTTGGTCAATCATATGAAAGTATCATAGGTATTTCATCTGAAAAATGTCTTTTTTATTGGATGAAGGAAAACTATATAGGACTGTTTTCTATGTGGAAGCCCTTAGAAAATTTCTTTGAACATTTTTGAATATAGACAAACAAGGCCATACATTTTGAAATTGATCAATTTTCCCCACGAAAACTGAGTAATTTATTTCAGAAACTGCTATTATCTTTACAAAGCATACAGCTAAAATAATCAGTAGATTTTTTTCCGCTTGAACTTGAATAACTTTAAAAAAATCTCTCAATTTACTTCTTCGGTAATTCAGCTGTGATATCTGTTCTTCATATCGGTAACTTCAATTACCTGAACTTCCCTATAACTCAAAGTTTTGGTTCTGTACCTTAGGTGAGAGTTCTATTGTATCTGCTTACTACTTTAAATAACAAAAAACTTACTGCCAGCTTATATTCTGTTGCTAATTTAATAAAACTCTGTGCCATGGATGTCAGCAATCTAGTTCTTAGTGAGAAATCATCAAAATCATGCCTGAAGTGAAATGCTATACTATCTACGATAACCAGTTTCACCTTTAAATAAAAAACAACAAAATTAGTTAATATCAGAAACTTAAAAGGTTGAAATTCAATTTATAATTGTCTATCATTAGAACATTTTACAGGCAGTACAATGGTTCCATTGAATACTGACTTTCAAACGAAAATTTTTCAAAAATTATCTTTCAACAGATTGCATTAAAATTGACCAACTTTCAGTTAATGCAAAAAAAAATTCAGGCTGAACAGTGTTTGCTTCAGCATTAAAACTGAAATTGAAGTTATAAATTTTTAATTATATAAATTAAAACAAACCTTTGGATGTTCTTTTAAAAAATCTGGTAAAAGATGAACAGTAGCTAATAATTCGACATAATCATGGCATCTGTAGTAATGTATTCTGGATAATACTTTCTCCATAGTAAACTCTGACATAGTTGATAATGTCTCTGTAAAAAGAAAAAAAACAAACAGAAAATTTAACACTTACCTTATACTAAATCTGAAAATTTTATTGGAGAAAAACATGTAGTTTAATCTAAATTTATAAGTAGAAATTGCCACTTTTCAAAGAGTCATAACTCTTGCATGTCTTGAGGTGTTTATTTCACTATGACAATAATCAATTTGTTTGTTTGTTTGTTTAGTTGGGGTTTTACGCCGTTTTCAGCACATTTGGCTACTTTGCGGCAGCCAGTTTTTATTGGTGGAGGAAGCCGGAGTACCCGGAGAGAACCACCGACCTTCAGTAGGAAAATTGGCAATCCTTGTCAATTAGGATCGGAGTCGAACACAGGTGAGATTCGAACTCGCAACCTCAGCATTGACAGGCTAGTGATCTTTAGTAGTCATGACAAACTACCTAGACCACTCGGCCACCGAGGCCCCAATAATCAATTTGAATATTTCCATTATTAACAATGATGCAACATACATGTACATGGAAGAAGTCAGATAAACATACATCATAGTTTGGGCATAAAATCAATATTTGTCAATTTTGTTTATAGCAATGGAATATAAGTCAACAATATTTCAACATTTCAATTTTGGTGTATAAACAATGAAATTAACAACGATCTTATAGAATCTGATGTCAAATCCTTTAAACAAAATACTGTGTGAGATTATGTCCCAGTCTAATAGATATCTCATGTATCTTGTAAAAAAATATAAACCAAGAAACCTTCATCAATTTCCATTTGTGATATCTGTTGACAATGTTGTATGGTTGCCTCTGTAATATCCACCAATCTCTCCACAATAAAACTACCTTCTGTATCTATATACACCACCTCTCCATCTAATCCACCGAAACATTCCGGTATTTGTACATCCACTGATAACTGCATACTGAAATTATTGAAATAAAGTAAATTCATAATTTATCAGATAAATCTTTTAAGATGACAGGCAACATGTATGTAATAAAGTATAAACTTATGATTTTACAGGGGCCTAAAACTGCCACCAATACCATAATATAACTGCACTAATGTATCATTACATGCAGGGGTCTGTAATGTGATTCTGTCAATGATATGGTTTTATAGTCAACTCAAACTGCACTTATGTAATATATTCTGTTATATAACTGGTAAATCCAGAGATGACAGCAAAAGAGTTTCTTAACTATAATTACCCACCAATATTTTCTAATTGTCTTCCATTACTAGGATATACCGAAATAAACGAATGTATAATGGTAAACAATTACCACATCTGTGTTTTTCCTATTCCTGGGGCACCACAGAATTCTGTTATTTTACAGAGTGGAACACCTCCACCTAACATAGCATCTATTTGTTGCGAGAATGTTATGATAGGAGAGAGGGTCTGTTCTTGTTGTAACATGTCAAATGCAGACTTTACTGTGGACTTCATTGATGTACCTTCATTTACTAGTTTTATAATTTCTAGACATTCTTCCAACCCTATTCCAGTCTCTGAAATAAAAAATTGTTTCCTTAATAGCTAAAATGTATATAATTCTTTTCTTTCCAAAACTAATTCTATTGATTTTTACAGAACTAATGGAAGTCATTATATTGTCACAGATATTTTTTATTTTTTTCCTTGGTACATGAAGAACACTTCATTTTTAAAACAAAATAAAATTGTGCAACTTTACTTTGAAATACACAGAAATACTCAGAATCACCTTACCTCTATCTTTCATACTACATGCATTGTCAAACATCAAAACAGAGATGATTGAATAAGACACAGTTAAAAAGCTTTGCCCTTTTTAATGTTTAACTTATTTCACATATTATGTTAATAAGCAAGCTAAGCTCATTAGTGTAGAGTTGTAGGAAAATTATTGCAGCTCAACTGGATAGGGGAGCGATCTGAAGTATTTTGCCATGTAAAAAGTGAGTTTAAGGTATCCGGACCTTAAATGACCACATGATTATTCAAAAGTTCCCCGATGTTCCATACAATGCAATTGAAATGACCTTGGTAATTATCGGCAAACTTCGAACCAATGTAACTAACTTTAATATTTTTACAGACTCTCCATATCAGCAACAAAGTGTTTTTCAACTTGAGAAAAATATATATACAAAATCCCAGCTTTAAATTGTTTGGTTCAGCCATTCACGGTCAAAAAGAGATACTATTTTCGATCATGATCTATTATGGTCCGAATACCTTAAACTTATTTATTTACAGTAGATTGGGAAACAAGTTATACCAACTTATGCTAATCCCTCTCCACTTGGCAGGTGTGAGAGCGGCCCCTGTAGCGGAATTTTAGCCTACTCTTTTTCGTCATCTACAGAGGAGCTTTGAACGTGATATGGGTCTTGCCTTCCATTAACATGGGACAGGCATTTTTCATCCCCATCCGACATACTAGCATCTTGTATCCAGACCATACTTTCCAGTTTCATAATTATTATGCTCCTGTTTCATAATTTTTATGTTAAGGACGTTTGATTGTTACATATTCAAGGTTTTTCTCTGGTAGTTGTATTAACTGTTTTAAAAGTTCAGTGATACATAGCATAATAGAAAGAAACCTAATCACCAGTATACTTATCTCTTGTACACAAGTTAATACCTTTAGAAAGGGATGATGGTTTGATATCTTTTAAATCCTCCACAGTAAGGAATCCTGCTGAACATAACTTTGTCTTATGTACTGGAGCTATAGGAAAACTGCTCAATGTTCTCTGTGACTGCATGGTAATTAATCTAAAAAATTGTAAAATTCCTATTACATGTATGTGCTAATATGGAGACATAATTGTTTTGACCAGAAGAATACGGTGTGAACAGATCTTAAATGGGTCCCTCTAAAACAACAGAAACGAAACATAGTGAAACCAAACAAAACAAAATTAAATACACTGAAAAGAAACCAAACAAAATGAAATGAAACAGAGCAAACGAAACAAAACAGGCTGAAACAATACTCAGTGGAATTTGTTTATAACATGTCCACAGACTTGTATGAAATCAGGCTTATAATGAAGTGAAAACAAATCCCTGGTCCATTGCTATTTTGACAGTTCGGTTTTGCAGACTTATTACAAATTTTTTAAAACGAAATCAGGCTTACAATGAAGAGTATTTTAATCCCAAACAACGTTTTAATTACTCTTTAAGTGACCTGTTATAGCAAAGAAAATTGCTGGACAAACATACTGTTTACCTATCTTCTGTTACGCATGGACGTTCACATACAACAATTGGAAATAGAACTAGACACTTCGTTATCTGTAATTTACCCCTCAATAATCCCATATTTGTTGTTGTTAATGATGTCAATCAAGATTTTTTTTTAAATTTTCAAAAAATAAACATGTATTGAGGTAACATTTTTTGTAATGCACCATTTTGATAAAGAATGATATTTAGGATTCTTTAAATATTACTCTGTTATACTTATGAATTTTCTGTTTATTTCATCTTCGTGATTGAGAATGGAAAATTGATCTTCAAAATATATTTCATTGGAGTAGCATGAATAGAAAAAATGTGAATTCTTTCAACAAAGATGCATTTGAAAACAAATAAAAATAGTAATTCATAGGTATTAGAACAGGAAACATTGTTTCACATAAACACTTTGAGAGAAAAATTTCAGGATTCAATTTTAAAAGGGAAAGTAACTCTGCAATATTTCCTTTATAAAGAACGATGCCATAACTAAATAAGATCGAGGGTCCCCTGAACTTCATTATAAATCAACTCTTTTTTGAAATTCAATAAAATTTTGATCAAATCAAAAATTAAGCACAACACTCTGTAGATTCTGCACAAACACAAAACTGTGTCGAAGGAGGAGGTCTATTCAGAAGGGACTGGTTACGGAAAATCAGATTAAATTGGAATACAATCAATAAATTAAGTTGACAGTACTAAATACCAAAACTTGATAGTTTAGAAGAAAAGGTATAATCTCATATATAGTTATTTACATCTGAACGGACCAAACATTACCTGTTGTTAAGAAATTGGGAGGTGTGTGCATTTGTGGTAATTTTAAGGTCATGATTAATCAGTTGCTGCAGATTGATCAGTATCCATTATCAAATTGAAGACAATTTTGAGACATTGTTATGAGGCAGAGGCTTAAAGCAATGAAAAGTGAAAATTCCGATCTTGAAAAGAAACTGGCTAATTTTATATACTTGCATGTCGCAATACACTTCACAGTACAATGAACTAAACATAAGCTAAGTTGTTCCTTGGTAGACAGGTGTCCCAGGAACAAAACATGTTTGAAACATTTTATTTGTGTTATAAAAATACTTATTGAAACATTTCCAAATGACAATTTCATTTTTAATTTTTAGCAGGGGCAAGTCTAACATGCATTCTTTGAAATCTTTATTGATTGACGATGTTTGCCAGTGTACATTTTGCTGTTTCATTATATTGAATATTCAATTTATAAAGTTCATTCGCTGTAAATATACAGCATATTAAAAATATATGTACAATATTTGTTCATAATGATATTAACTTAGAAACAGTAGGTCCACAGTTCCATTACTAAAATTTGTGTTTCATTTCAACATTTGCTTTCGTAATATAATATTGTTTTCATTCTGTTCCATTTTGTTTCAGTATTTGTCATTTCAGTTCCATTACTTGTTTTAGATGGGCCATTCTGAAATTTGGTTAAAAAAGTATAATTTTCTTTTTTCATATTTTATTTTGTGGGTAAAGGGAGATAACAATGATATATTGAACGATGCTTGAACTGTTTCCTTGTTTTCATTCATTTAATAATAGAACATTGGTGTTTGATACACATCCTTTTCAATACAACAAACCTAAATGTACACCTGATTGATAATCAAACAAATATCCCCATATTTTATGCAGGTTAAAATATTACGGTTCTTGGTCAAATCTTCCCGCTTTTTCTGACATCATCAATTTTTGAGCACAAATTACTTGTCAACACAGGAAACCATCCATGGCGTAAACAACGAAGCCGAAGGTACATGATGGAAGGCTCGTATGCAAATGACAACGAATCTTTCAAGAAATTTCTGTTAGATTTTTGTACAAATGTGATTGTTGAAACAGAAGAAAGTGAGGATTTACCTTTTCGTCTTGTCAGTAAACAGTTAACAACAGATGAATTAGAAGCAGAAACCTTGGAATGGAGTGCTCGTTATTTATCCAAATAGTATGTTATAACTTATATATTATACATTTTACGATATAAATTACTTATTATTGTCGATATATATATATACGCCTGCAGTAAAATGTGTACACTATTCATTATTCCTTACCTTTTGTGGTGTATAACTCCGTAATAAACATGCAAATTTACGACCCAGTGGCTGTGAATTATAGTATGAGTCCTAAATGATATTACTTTTATTCTACAGACTACACTAAGTGGACATAAATGAGTTCCAAATTGTAAAATTCCCTATACAATTCATTTACTTTATTCCAAAATATTGTCCTGATGTTATTTCTTATTTATTATGAAATTTGCATGACCAATCTCAGAAATATTTAAATTTCTTAAGATAATTTTGAAATTTTTCTGTGACTCCGAATTTTGGAGGAATCATTATTTAAATGCAAATAAGATTTTATGTGTTTTAAAATTATATAGGTTTAATGGAGAAAATGCTGTTGAAAATTAATATATTTGTATTTAATTGTGAATTTTAAAAAACAATAAAATACTGAAGTATTTTAATATTATCAGTATATAGTGTAGATATTTCTCTGCTCATCAATACAAATTTCATTTAAATGTGACAAAAGATAACTTCAGGACAAAATTTTGAAAGAAAACCTGTGGTTTTATATGTAATATATATAGGAGAATGTGCAAGTGGGAACTCATTTATGTCCATTGACTGTATAATATTTACATCATAAATGTATGAATCAATTAACAAGTCACAAAGTTCTTAAATAATTCCCAGTACAAGTGTTTTATTCATTTACTTTTTTATTAATTTTCAGAAATTTATGTTTATAAATAAGTTTTTTTTTTATTTACACTATTACACATATGTTACAGGAGAATGAATTAAAACTTGCATGTAGTTTATATTAAAAATAGTGGTTTTGTGTATAATGTGTAACCAGTTCATAAAGACTTTTGATTGTTTTCTGTAGAAATAATTCTGGATGCAAGTTTGACCTAAGGCCTTTCATAATTTCAAAGTTGACTGAATATTGTGATTGAATTGAAAACTACTTATTTGTAAAAAGCAATAAATTTTACACAAAACTTCCTAAATGAAGTTCAGGTTGATAAAATATAAAATCCATCATACATTTAATGTTTGTTATCAATATATATAGATATGTCATATCAGGTACCTTCACACCTTTATGATAACATTAAGTTTATCCATGTTGGCTTTGTGAATATACACATGTAGGTGTAATTTTACCATAGAACTTCCTGTTGAGAAATGATGTAGATTGCATCTGACCCTTACAAAAGATAACCTATTAAATAAGCAGAACCCTTGACTTTCTATGATTTGTTTCTGACACAAGTACTTATATTTATATTTAATATATATGATTGAGTCATGTGAGGTAAAATTATAACCACTTCACACAGTATGTATTGTTTAGTTCTACAAGCTCCCCATATATAGAATAAATGATACAAGAGCATACAGTCACACATGAACTTCAATCTTTCATAGTATTTAACTTAAATAAAAACACTTTATTTATTTTAACATTTGATTGACAATGGCTGAATTTTAGGTAGAGTCATATTAAAATAAATTATATTTTGCCATTATTGCCACCAAAAAATACTGGGAGAAAACTAATTATGTTTTAAAATAAATGACAAAATATTTCCCTATTACTGACATTACTCATATTTGTTAATTTTAAGGCTTCACAAAACTTTACCTCAGAATAGTATGTTCAGTATCTAGCTTGTAGTATATATTTTGTGTAATTTATAATTATCTAAAAAAAATGTCATA
The DNA here is from genome assembly GCA_028015205.1 of Mytilisepta virgata. Classification (NCBI taxonomy): domain Eukaryota; kingdom Metazoa; phylum Mollusca; class Bivalvia; order Mytilida; family Mytilidae; genus Mytilisepta; species Mytilisepta virgata. The sequence continues at coordinate 19,514,268 of CM051520.1, read as the reverse complement.
TGTTTTGAAAAAATTAAAAATACATGAATATGGAATTGGATAATGTCATATTTAATTATATATAAGATTACAGCTTTTCAACCCACTAATTTGAAAAATTGCAGAGTTGTCAAATTTAACAATTCAGCCTATTTCAAAAATTTATCTGTGCAAAAATATTCTCTCCATTGCAACAACAAAAAATAAATTATAAAACGTGAATGATATATATGTTGAACATTGTATCAGTTTCAGCATAAAATCAATCAACTTCTTGTAGCCAGTTTTGTTGTAATGATGTAATCCACCAACAGGTAGAATTCAAAATTATTTGGTTTAATTTAATCCAAATTCATGAAAATTAAACTTCAAGCTGCCAAAGAAAAAGGTTTTACACTATTTCTGTGAATATACATGTATTTACATTTAATTTATGGTACATTTGATAACATATGTGGTTTTCATAACCAGGTCAAAAAAGGAATTGATGTTATGGACAACATCTCCATTTTATTTTTTTACAGCTAAACCATAACCACAAAATTTTTTATTCTCAAAACAAGAATTCTTAATGAACTACTCACAAATATAAATGAATCAAAAGTACAAATGTAGTTTGTAGATAATAGTTTTAGATACATGGCAAGTAAATTTAACTACAAGACCTGTTTTTAGTTTGCCTCAACAAAGTTGAGGGGGACTATTTGAGTACCAGCGGCGTCTGCGTCCACATCCGTGTCCATAGCCAGTTCTCAGTTACTAGTTGACATAGGGTCATATATTTTTGTATACAGGTGCATGATGAAGAGACTGACCATGTGACATAAGATGAAGGTCACATGACCCATATTACATGGTTGACTGGCTTTTAAGTTTTATGTCAAAATTCAGTTTTAACATATAAAGTGACCTACACAAAAATGTACACTGATATTACTTGGTGTGAGGATGTTACTCAGGGAGTAACATAGCATCCCACCAAAATTTGGTCACTCTGACCTTCTTATTGCGCTTTATTCACTCAGGTTAAGTTCCGTTCTCCTATACCAAGGGACCTACAGTCATATTACTTGGTGTGAGGTTGCATCTCAGGAAGTAACACAGCCTCCTGCCAAAGTTAGGTCACTCTGACCTTCTTATTGTGCTTCATTGACTTAGGTTAGGTTTTACATCCGAGTTCACTTCTCCAATTGCAATGGACCTTCAGTCTTATTACTTGGTGTGAGGATGCATCTTGGAGAGTAACACAGCCTCCCACCAAAATTAGGTCACTCTGACCTACTTATCATGCTTCATTGACTTAAGTTTTAAGTCTGTGTTCAGATCTGGACAATAATTTGGTATTCGAATCGTTTCCTGTAACAATAAAAAAGTATCAAAATTGCATATTTCTTTGATATGTACTATAATTAAGTTGCAAAATAATTGGTTGTGTGTTCCTTTTATAGCTGCGATTAATATTTTCTAATTTTTTTTTCAAAAAAAAATATTTTATTGCCCATATTTGTGTTTTTATTCTTGGTTTCTTACCGTTACTTTTGGTTTCCTTAGTGCATAACGCCATGGTATTTCATCACATCTATTTCTTACAAAACTTTGAGGTCTCTTTTAAAGTTTTAAGAAACATTTATAATGTAGAATGGAAAAAAGAAAATCTTGGAAAATGTATGTATTTCTTTCCTAGATGCCCTAAAATACGCGTTACATTTGGTTTCCTATTTGTCACGGTACATGTATTTTAAAGTTTAAAAATTGACTGTGTTTAAAAAAGTTTCCAAAACAGTGATTAGGATTATTGAACTATTGCCTATGTTTTAAACAATGAGACAAAGATATTCATATTTGAGCTTTTTCTTTTTCATTTTTTTTTCATTAGAGTCCAACTAAACCGTTATGCGTTACATGTCGCACAAAAAGAAAAAGTTATTTCAAGAAGTATATAAATATGAATAATAAAAAACTCCCACCACATGGAAGTCCCATCAACAGTTAAACATCCTTGTTATGGCACTTTGTGAATTTGAAGTTGCTTTGTAGGTAATAACGTAATTTTTGTTTCCTAAACCAAGAAAAAGATCATTTTCTTAAGGAGTTTTTGTCATGTTAAGGAACTAGATAGCCTGTTTAAGCTTAAACAATTTAAGTGATAGTTATTTTTGTCTGTACACTACAAAAATACAAGTGATTGAAATTCAAATTTTGGTCCCTAACATTTTTTACAGCAGTTTCAAATGCTTTGTTTGTTATATTACACTTGGTTTCCAAATAACGCTAACCAGATTTTTTTTCTAAATATTGGAGAAATGCATTGCTAACAGGAGGTGCAAAAGCACAATACAAGAACCCAAAATGGCCATCTGAATTTGGTGAAATATAATTAAATTTTGAAATCTGAGAAATCGAGTTTGAAGAAGCAACATTCATGGTTTCTTTTGTAACACCATCTTTTTGTCCCTTAATTTGCTATAAATTACAAAAGTTCAAAGAAAACAAAGTTTTTTTTCTTGTTGCTCAATAGTTGAGAAAATGATCTATGGTCCAACAACTTGCAAGTAATCACACATAATAGGTAAATTGTAGATCATACTTGTTTAGTTTCTTTTGGTTTCCTGTCACAACTTTTTTTCAAGTACCGTTTATGTGATGAACCATATGTTAATCTTTGTTGTTTTAAATATGTGAGAGAGATATTACTCAAAGAGCCAAAAAAATTGAGAAAAGGGCTTGTATATACCAATTTTTTTTATATTTTTAATTAGGAAACAACAGACATTGTTTCTTCAGTTACGATGTCTTTTTAAATATCAATATTTGCAGTCCAGAAATTGAGCAGGGAAAAATCTGAAAATTCTCCCTATCAACTGCATCATGTAGTTTGCAATTTATCTTGCATTTGCCATAAATACATGCCATTTTTACAAAAAAAGAGATATTTTAAAAGCTCTGTTTCTTTTTGTTTCCTGTCACCCTTATAAATAAAAATAGAATGTTTGGCTTTATTGATCCTTCATCTGATAATAAAAAAAAATGTCTCATCAATAAGTTCATTTTGACCATCTATTAGAGTATACAAAACATGATAGAATGCAAATAATATTGGTTCTTTTGAGGAGAAATATCTTGACATCTTTCATTGTGGTTTCTTTTGGTTTCCTGTCGAAAATTGAAAGTACAAATTCAGCATTTACAAATGCATCATGCATGCATAAAAACTTATGAAAAAGACAAAATCGGTCTTGGATAATGCTATTATAAACACAAAATTACACAATTTTCTAATTTTCATTTCGGTATCTCGTGTTATCTTGTCACGAAAAAGGTGTTGAGCAAACAGGGTTTAAAGAAAATCTTTTGTCCATCTGATTCTCTTATAAAATGTTGTTTTATACATATTCCAAAGATCAAAAATTCAAATTCAAGTGATTAAAAATTTGGAAACCAAAGAAACCAAAGGTTCGAATACCAGATTATGGTCCATCTCCAATATCAAGGGACCTACAAATAGTACAATCATATTACTTGGTGTGAGGGTGCATTTTGGGGATTAACACAGCCTCCCACCAAAATTAGGTCACTCTGACCTACTTATCATGCTTCATTGACTTAGGTGAAGTTTTACATCCAAGTTCAGTTCTCTGATTCCAAGTGATCTACAATCATATTACTTGCTGTAAGGGTGCATCCCGGGGAGCTACACAGCCACACACCAAAATTTTAGTAGGGGAACGAGGCGAACTTTGTTATCATAGATTTCTGGTTATATTTTCTGCTTCAGAAAAATCAGAGTCTATGTTGTTTAGTTTGTTCTGCTGGTTTTGTTTTAACTGAACAAAAATGTTAAACTGGAATGATGAGCATTGTTTAGTAGTGACTGTCAGTACATGATCCAACAGACCTTTCATCAACAATTATAAGAAGGTTAATTTATATTCCAGATCTGTATTGTGTAATTTTGTTAGCTCATTCCAGACTTGACAGATACTTCTTGTAATATCCAGGAATGTTCTGGGATTGTTCTTCTAATGATAGGAAAATTCTCACATGCACAAACTTAACAGATCTATTGACAGGAATAGAATCAGGCATGGCATGTGTTACTTAGATATCTGCATTTGTTAATTAAATTTGTCTACAGTTAAGATAATTAGCTGGAACAGGAACAATTTTCTGATACTTCATTTAGTAGAAGTCATACTGAAAAGAATTAACTAAATTATTTTGTCTGATTGGTATGAGTTAAGATTTATGGCATAAGTTAGATGCAGATAGAAGAACAAGTTTTTGCCCCCTTTTTTTTCTTCAGATTTCCAATGATGTAATCAAGGAAATCTAATTACGCTAGACTGAGTGATTAGAGGGGACTTGTACTCTCTGTCTTTCCATGTTCTGAACTCTTCTTCTTCAACAATGTGACACAAAATACAGTGATTGTTGTTTTTTTAATAATCTTCATGCTTCTTCAGGACAAGAACCAGTTCTACAATTTAAATAGGGGTGGGACAGGACACAAAGGGGAAGTAATTGGGACTGCCACTGTAAAAGGGTGGATGGTTGGGTAGGGTTGGATAATTCAGTGTTCTGTTGCTCAGCCATTAGCCTACTCTTTTTCCGAAAACTACAGAAGGGTCTTCAGCATGCAGGGGACGAAAATGTTAAAGAGCGTTTTTGTCGAACCTGTGACTTTTGTCGCGGAAGCGAGACATAGCGTTCCTACATTCTGTCGGCGTCAGCGGCATCAACATTTACATTCAACCTGTGGTAAAGTTTTTTAAACATTAATAACTTTCTTAAACCATCCTGGATTTTTACCAAGCTTGACGAAAGCATGGTCAAAGGATAGTATCCAGAGGAATAGTTTATAATAATATTTTCCCATTTTTCCTTATTTTACTTATAAATGGACTTAGGTTTTCTCCCAGTTAACATTAATACAGTCTGCTTAGGAACAATCCTGTTTAGGACAATTATTAAATTATCTCTATTTCCCCAGATTTTCCAAAAATTAATGTTTCTAGATTTAATGGGTTAGACTTATTCTAAGATGTTGCTTTCTAGCATATACTTCTTTGTTTTAAGGCCATGTAACAAAATAAGTGTGGTTTCTGTCACATCAAGATAAAAAAAATAGGGTAGGGTTTTTTTTCTTCATTTTACGATATTTTTAACATATAGTCTATGGTAGAGACATTCTGACTTTAACAGTGCTTATGGAATGTCCAAAAAATCTAGGATAGGTGCAACAAAAAAGAGTTAGATAGGGTAATGGGAACCACACATTTTTTTTATTTGGCCTAAAGTAGGTGTTAACAAGATCAGTTATATAATGCAAATTTTTTTCTAATATTTAATGACTTTGTCAAATATTTGCTTGATCTTAGTTATAAAATTCTACATTGATGTTAAAATCTACTTAGCTTTAATTTTAGAATTATATGATTCATGTGCAGATACACTGAATTTGATTTAATCACCCTGCCCAGTTTACAGAAATAAGATAGAAAAATGCTGAATGTAAACTAGGAAGAATGTGTTAATATGAAGGAACCTTATTTTTAAAATGAATTTCTGTTTAATTGATTGAAATCAGTGATGGTGGAGTGTTTTGTTATGTACAAAATAATTTGACACCCAGTGTGATCAGAATCCATTATGTTATTAAGAATATTTGGCATAAATTAGAACTAGCATACATGTATTTATGATCTTTGAAATTCATGTCAATTCCTTTGAAATTAAATAAGAAAAACATTATGTTTACAGCCTTAATTTTTTTTAATCCCTTTGACCTTTTACATGTACACCAGGTCCTGCATTTAATAAAGCTTTGATTGATATGAAATAAATCCTTTATAATATTCTGTATTCATAATAATTCATTAAAGTGAGAAAAATAATAGGATGAATAGTATTTATATTTTATCCTGTTTTTTTTTAATAAATAACACACAGACAAGCTTCCTTTTAAGTGTTTCTTCTTATGTATGCCAAGTAAAATTGTTTTAATTCAGAAATATAGATTAAATGAATTAAGCATTGAAGATCATCAGCTGTGGTGCCACCATGGCAAACTAATTTAAACATTGGAAACATTAAATTACCATGCATTCATTTGATCTTATAAGAAATAACTCTAATAATTGCTAATATAAAACAAACAACTTTTTTGTCAAGCTAGAATTATGTGCAGATGCATTACTAAATATTTATATATTTTTTTTTATTGTACATGTACATGAGTGTACCTCTTTTTAAAGATACAATTACCGGTATAGTTCTGTAGTTTCCAGTCTGTTGCATGGTATTTTTCACTGATCCTAAATAACAAGGATTGCTGTTTTCATGCTAAAAAGCTAAAGGGTACAGGTTCTCATAACAGATGACACAATTTAGCAAAATTGTTGTTTAAGTGCTTATAGACATAAAAGAACAAGACTTTGACTTCATATATATAATATAATCATCATTTTTGTATATCTTGCTTTCCTTAAAATCAGAAAAAGGAAGTGTATGCCCTTTTTATTACATACAAAATATTATAACTGTGAAATGGCTATAGCTGTCTTTTGTTTTTAAACCCAGTGTATTAATTTTTCATAAACATGCTGAACACAGAAATGCCTGGTAAATAAGCTAATTGAAAGTAATACACTTCAACAAATGTACATAATGGGATACTCATGCAGGATTTTCTCGCTGCGTTGAAGACCCATTGGTGGCCATTGGTTGTTTTCTGCTCTTTGGTCAGCTTGTTGACTCTTTAACACATTCCCTGTTTCAATTGCTTCTTTTGCTATTAAAATTGAAAAAACTTATTTAGTCAGTTTGTAACCTAATGCCTCTGAGTGAGGAATATCTGTAGTATACCAAAGTATCTATATTATTTGTTTGCAAGGCCATTAACGACTTTGTCAGTTATCTGGTTAATTTATTTTGATTAACAATAATTTATTCATACTTCAAAAGAAATAAACATTAAACTGGTATATAATACATAACTTTATAGAGACATGAATAACTTTGTGATTTATGGAAATCTAGCAAAGAAATTTATTAGAATTGTGCAAACTTGAAATACAGTCACTGTAAATTTGTAAAAATTAAATGCATTCAGTATAAATAGGGTATTATGTAGTAAAAAATCTGATGAAAACACTGATTGATTCTATCACAAGGAAGTTTTAAGTAAAATCAAGGACACTGTAAAACATTTCACTTTGAAGAAAATGTAATGCTATCAACAGTAAAAATATTCAGATTTTGAACACAGGTCTTACAAACTAGCACAGTTTACTTCTGAATAAATTCTAATCATTCTGTTTTCCGAAGTAAATAAAATATTCTGTAAGGCAAGAATGAGTTTTATAAAAAAAATCTAAGTCTATCTAAGATTTAAACCAAAATTAAGACTGCAAATTAATCTTTTCTAATTCAAAGTGTAATGGGATATTTTCTCATGGATGCATATAAATAATACATAATAGAAGGAATATAAATAGGATGCTTTGTGTATAATTAGTATAGACTTAATCTAAAGGATGATGTTTTAACTGTCTAATATTTAGCATATATTCAATTTTTGAATATGTTGAATAACATATCTGGTATAGAAAATTATCTAGAGAAGAGTATATATATGACTAGTATATTTGTTAGGCTTTTAGTATTATCACACAGCGAGAGGCATCAAGGAGATGTTATTAAATATTTTTGGTACTGAGTGTTAAATGTAGTTTTGAAAAAGTTACTTAGGGGAAGTTTGTAATATTCTATAATATTTTTAAGTTAGATATTTTCTTTCTTTTGTTGTTCTCTTTCAAATAAATATTCTTAAATTTTCAGTCAAAGAGCAACTTGAACCATCTTAATTTTAGTAAGTAGTCACAACTTAAATGTAGTGGGCAAGAAATAATACACTACAAAAAGTCTTGAAACTAAAGTAAGAAATACACATGACCGAAGTTCAAGCATAGAAACAACACAGTATATAATTTTTGTATTTGTATAATGAAATGAAGTACTCTGATTGTTTTCAGTAACTGTCCACACACATTATTAGCAGCAATATCCAGAAACATATATCAGACTGTACAAAATATAGATATCAGTGAGTTACAAGACAGTCCAGAGACCAAAGATGAATTAGACCATGTTGGGGGCTGTGGTGGAGACACAGATATAATTGCTGAGGAGAAACAAATAAGTATGTTTTAATATGTATTCAAATGATGTGTTTTATCATTACACTACTGAGTTATGTTTGTTACTTCCATCACAAGTATGAAATTTTATTTTATGAAATGGATAAAACCAAAGTCTGAAAATAAATTTAAAATATCACTTGCAACCATCCTTAGCAGAATTTTCTGTGTATATAATGCGAGCAAGAACATCCTAATTTTGCCATGTGTCTCACATACGTCTGCAACTAATTTCTTGATGAAAAACTCCAGACTTTATGTCTATTCTTTAAGTTTGAAATAACAATTAGATATGTCTTAATAGTCAACAAGGATCAAACTTTTGGAAACAGAACTTGCACACAATCTTCAATGTCATATTTGTTTGTGGTGACGTCATATATATGATGAAAAAATTCACACGAAAATTGGATAAACATCTCTATTAAAATATTTGGGACATTTCAGCAGTGGAAATGATAATAATTCATTACGACTACTGGAAACAAAAGATAGTGTAAATTTTTTACTTTAATTTTTTAAGAGCATCTGAGATAGATATTTTTCCAAAAAACCACTTGCAGTTTGTAAGAAGACACATAGTAAATCTGTATGTTTTTATATAAAAAAAAAATTAAGTACAGTGTTTCATTATATATAAAAAAAACTTTAAAAATTGCATGTAAGGAAGTACATGTAGAACAACCAATTTAAAATTGTTTCAGCGAAGGCATCCACATGATTCTTCTAAATGTCCCGGATGTTCTTTACAACATAATGGCAATTACCTCAGTCATTATCCACAAACTTTGCAAACATCAACCTTACTTATTTTCATAGAGGCCACATACAAACAATGAACTGGGTTTCATCTTGGGAAAGATATCTCTGTGCAATTTCAGCTTAAGACTTTGGGTTTTATTTTTCATCAAAAAGAAATAGAATTCATGGTTATGATTAATTATGGTCCAGATACCATGACTAATTTCCTGTTCTATTACACCAGGAGTAGTTAGTTCATGTAAATATTCCATGGGTTGTTCTTTCATTGAATTTCTATTTATTTTGTAAAAATTTGAAAGATATTGACAAAAATCAGTGACAATTTTAAACAATAAGGAAATATTAAGACTGACACTCAAATATTACATAATTTTTTATCATGTTTGTTTATGATTAAAAATTATTTCCTCAACAGTTTTAGATGCCAACAAAGTTTTCAATGTAGTCACTGACTGTGTTCATGATGTTTGTAAAAAATGGAAAGAAGATTTACCAGAGTTATCTCCCCCCAAACACATGCTATACTCCTGTACACACGAGATCAAGAATACACGGAGGAAGATGGAAGATCGACATATTGTATATCCAGATCTCAACTCATTGTTTGGCTTAAAAGTAATATATATGTATATAATATGATCGTAATCATTGAGTCCAATCATACATGTATAACATTTGTATCCAGTACATATATAATATATGATCGTAATCGTTGAGTCCAATCATACATGTATAACATTTGTATCCAGTACATATATAATATATGATCGTAATCATTGAGTCCAATCATACATGTATAACATTTGTATCCAGTACAAACCACTGTTTACACCTATAGAGAGAGATACATTTATCTTAAATTTTTTGTAAATATTACAAAATATAAAGAAATACAACATTTATGACACAAACCTGTTTATGACCAACCAGAAGTGACATTCATTCTAGTACATTATATAATAAAAACAGAATTTCTGAATTTACAATATTCAAATAAAATTAATTATACTATAAGTGTATTTTAATTTATGCATTAAACAGAACAGTGACAATGGATCATTTTATGCTGTATTTGATGGTCATGCTGGCATGGAGGCAGCTAATTATGCAGCAGCACATGTACCCTACCATTTTGTACATAGTGACACATTCCCTAGGGATCCACCAAGTGCACTAAAAGCTGCTTTTAAATCAACTGATGAGAAATTCATTATCAAAGCTACCAGAGAGGTAGGTAGTTATATAGAATATGTTGTACGGATTGCTGACATAAACTATATGTTTACTTCTTTGACAGTTTCAAAATAACAATATTTTCATGCTGGTGTAAGGTGCTATTTTGAACTTTCAGAGAGATGGGATATGTTTCTGTGTTTGTTTAAGGTAGAACTTTTATAATGTGACTTTAAAGATTTTATGTCACAAAGTCAACCACCTATTTCTTTACTTGCTATTTGAGATAAACGTAACCAGAATAGAACAAAGTTCAGTGACAAGTCAATTTCGGGAAAATTTCAGTTTGACAGATTATTTCTTTGGTAATTTTTCTGGTTTTTGCATTGGGAAGTTACTTACTCAGAAGCCATGAAGTATTTCATAATTATTTCTCAATTTGTGATTTGTAGATGAATGAAATAAATTAAAAAGAACAACAGGAATACAAAAAAAAAAAAAAAAAATAAGCCATATACATGACCAGCAAATACTGTTAACAAAAGTCATTTATTCATGAGTAATATGTCAAAAGTGTTTTCAAGTGTTAGGGAAATGAGATTGTTTAATTCAGGAAGATCTTTTAGTAAAGTAGAAAATGAGGAAATAAAAATTGACAGGAAAGGAAAATATAATAACCGGTTAGAAAGACTTTTTCTGAAACATATTATCAACAAATATTTATTTAAAAAAATCCTTTTATTACTATAAAGTGAATAATATGTGCATATATTTATAATTGTGAGTCTTCTACAACAAATAAAAATATACTCTTCTCCCATTCTTATTTTAGAACAATTCTGGGAAAGATTAAAATATCCATTTATTTGTATTTTTGGTATGTGTAAAAGCATTGGATCAATTTTCTGAATTTGTTTTAACTGAAAATTTCCATTATAATTTTTAATCTAGCATTTCTGTTTGTAAAAATAATTTCCACATGGATTTAAGATTTTCACTTTTATTCATCTTCAGTTTAATCAAAATTTTATAAACTACATAAACTACATAAGAATCTGTTTAAACAAAGGTACATTGCTGGGTCAGCTAATTGCTCTATGAAACCTCTTTCAAAGATTTTAACACTCATATTGACATGTATTAAAGAGGGCCTTCAGAATTACTGTGAAACATCATATTTTACCAGTGGTGTCAATCAGATGTGGATTATTAAAAACTCAAATAATTTACTACAATATCTAAAATCAAAACGTTTGGCTACATCCAAGAGTATTAAAACTTTCGACTTCTCTACACTTTATACTACCATACCACATTCTCAATTAAAATATCGGGGCCTCGGTGGCCAAGTGGTCTAGGTAGTTAGTCATGACATCTAATGATCACTAGCCTGTCAACACTGAGGTTGTGAGTTGGAATCTCACCTGTGGCGGGTTGTTTTCAACTCCGATCTTGATTGACAAGGATTGCCAATTTTCCTACCGAAGGTTGGTGATTCTCTCAGGGTACTCTGGCTTCCTCCAACAATAAAAAACTGGCCACCGCGAAATTGCCAAATGCGCTGAAATGGCGTAAAAGCCCAACTAAACCAAACCAATTAAAATATTGATTAAAACAACTACCGCTAGTTCACCAATGTTTTTCCAAGAAAAATGGCACACGCAGGTATAAATTTCTAGTTTTATGTAGAGAAAAGGCTTATTTCCTTAACAACCACTCTGATTCTGACAAAAAGTATTCTGAAGATGAAATTACAAACCTGTTAGATTTTCTCATAGACAACACATTTGTTGAATTTGGCAGTAAAATTTTTCAACAAACAATCAGCATTCCAAGGGAACCAACTGTGCTCATCGCCACGCTGATCTGTTTCTGTACTCATATGAAGCGGACTTCATTCAAAGGCTTCATGTGAAAACAAAAAGAAACTAGCGCAATCCTTTAATTTCACTTTTCGTTATATAGTTGATGTGTTGTCGTTAAATAATGATAAATTCCAAGACTTTCTACATCTCATCTACCCCAGTGAGCTTGAAATTAAGGATACTACAGATAAAGTGTAAATCAAAGTCCGCTTTATATTTGGATTTTTTTTTGGAAATGGACAATGAGGGACATTTGAAGACAAATTTTTTTGACTAACGTGATGACTTCAACTTTCCTATTGTTAAATTTCCCTTCTTGAGTAGCAATATACCAGCATCGCCTGCATATTGCGTCTACGTTTCTCAGCTTATCCGATATTCAAGGGCATGCGTGAGTTACCATGACCTTCGACAAAGACTTCTGTCACAACTTCTTCTTAACCAGGGTTTTATCAGGGATAAGTTGTCATCACTTAGGAAATTTTATGGTCATCGTCACGAATTGATTGACCGTTACAGTGTTCCAATATCTAAGATGATGTTCGACCTGTTCCGACTGTCGTAACATTTCATGTACCTCCACCGATTTGTGACTACCACCGGCTTGACTTTGTTGAACTTCACGACAGATGCCGTATACGGAGCAAGTTCTGCTTACCCTTCCGTAGTACCTGAGTTCACTCCTGGTTTTTATAGGAGTTTGTGTTGTTCATTGTTTTGTAATTTTTAGTGTTTATATGTTGTGCTTGTGGTTGTTCATTTGTCTTCCTGGGTTTGTCTGTCTAATGCATTGTGTTTTTTGGTTTGCTCCTTAGATATATATTTGTCCTCTTTATACAGTATATTTGTAAGTCCTTTTGGTAAAAAAAAATTCTAGATGATGAAATTATCAAGCTAAAAATCATTTCGACAGAAATAATAAGAATAGCATATAAATTTTGTACTGAAAAATTCTTTTTTTTGGGGCAGAGACTGAAGAGTGGTTCTACAGGAGTTTTAGCTTACATAGAGAAAAATAATATGTATATATCATGGTTAGGAGATTCTCAGGCCTTGCTGGTTAGACAAGGACATGCTGTTACAGTAATGAATCCACACAAACCAGAAAGAGAGGTAATAAAATGGAAATGATATTTGTGATATAGAATGTCCCGGTATAGTAATAAACTGTTTTGAAGAAATGTATTCCTCTCTTCGGATCTTTCCCTTTCCTACAATATCAAACAGTGATAATCGCTCACAAGAGACTTTTAACTGGAAATGCAGAATTGCCATCATTAACATCTATTTTATAGAGTTCTTTGTAGTAAATTAATTTCGCAAATTAATGCCAAAATGGGCCAATAAGGACACTTCACATATAAACAGAACTTGTGAGAAAGCATCTTTAATAACTTCAAATGACTTAATAAATAGCATAGAAGTTTACTTTCTCTTTGAATTTTCTTGTATTTTTTTCATTTTCTTTGGTATGAAAATGCTAGAGACTAATAGTATGTAGACACATGTATTTTATAAACAAACATAATTCTTGAATAAAGAAAGACTGCAAATGGGAAATAGATATGTAAACTCTGCCAATTCGTTCACAAACAGAATAAAGTATGAAAGATTTTGTGAAAATTTTACTTCAATAATTTCAATAGTTTTACCTAAATAGCTGATAAATACATGTAGGTTGATGACACTGGTGTATGATATCACCTAGTAGAATCAGTGGTTAAAATTATTTTGACAAACCAAGGAATCAAAGGGAGTATCACCATTGAAATCATATGAAAATACAGAGATTTATTTAGACTTTGCATTATCAACTGGATGAAATTATTTGCCTGGACTGGCAGGCAGATGGTTACTAACCATATGAAGGAAAATCTGGTTTACCATCAGTTTGACAGATCTTTTTTGTTTACTGGATTTTAAAAAATAAAATATCTGGTTATTAGTTAGACCATGTTTTGCAGGCAATCAGTTCCAAGCAGTGATGAAGGGAAATCAGAATTGCTATCATTCAGACAGACTTTTGTTTTGTTTTGTTTTGATTTTTTTGTTGTTGAAATTTTATTCTTTTTTGTGAGTCAACATATTAACAAAAAAAGATTGATTGATTTAGAGAAATTCACAGAAAATGAATTTAATAAATTTGCCATGTCCAAATTTTTTTAAGATTCATAAAATATAAAATTTTCTTTATTTGGCAGAAATGATGTTCATAGGGAATATTTTGAGAATTTCATCTACCACATTATTAAGCAAAGTATAAATTGTCCTATACAACATTATTTTTAGGATGAACGAGCTCGTATAGAAGCATTAGGAGGATGTATATTATTTATGGGTACTTGGCGAGTAAATGGAAATTTGTCAGTTTCAAGGGCTATAGGTAACTAATGATAATTTGTGTAATTGCGTTGGAAACAACTAATTGCAGAATTGTAAATTGTTGCATTAGTTGTATCTAATTAGTGTATTTGTATGAAGAAGAAAAATCTTGATCACAACAGGTTAATATTTAAAGGTATTCAAAATGATCTTTGTTTTATCCAGTTTTTAAATTGTAAATTATTAAATGTACAAGAGATTTTACCTCATGAATTTTAGATTTTGAGATTTAGTATTTAAATACTTTTAGAAAAATAAATTTCAGTGGTATTTTGATAAAACCTGTATGATCAAGATTTTTTAAACTTAATTTGTATTTGTGTGGTCCGATCTTAACTGTTTTGGAAGTTCTAAAAAGGATTTGAGCAGTAAATACTTTGATCAGTTAAGTTTGGACCAAAATAGGAAATCTGCTCCCTACATTTATGTTCAAAAATGAAATATTTCTTACAGGATGAACGAGCGAGAATTCAAAATCTTGGTGGTTATGTTTTGAACATGCAGGGAATCTGGCGTGTAAATGCAACGCTAGCTGTTTCAAAAGCCATAGGTATAAAGAATTGTGGTTGAAAGCTTGCACATTTATAGCTGTGTTTAATTATATTGCTTGCATTTTGGTTATGAGGGAATTACATTTACAATAATCATAAAATGTATCGTTTAAGTAACGCATGAAAATCCTCAGATACCTGTAGCTACAGCATTAATATTTGAAGAAATTTCAGCATATCATTTACATATATGTATATACATGTAGCTACATCAGATGACATTGGACAGACTTCTTTTTCAAGATTTCATTCCCCGACTGTTTTACAGTTTGTTAATCCCTTTCTAAGGCTTCCAAGGTGATAGTTGAATATTTCAAATTATTTCTCTTCATGAAAGAATCTTTCAGTAGAATTGCTGTAATATTATTCTTGCATATTTTTACGAGGAACAGATGGGTTTGTGGTAATCGCATATAACATGGCAATATGCCTTATGGGTTGGACTAAAGTCAACACATGTATTTGTTTGGCATATCATCCACAAATCATATGGACGTGCTTATTGTTATGCAATGTACATTGTTACTTAGGACTTCCAGTGATTTCAATTCATTGCGCAATTATATTTTTGTGAAAACAGTTTTTTTGTTCAGTTAAGTTATTTCACCTTTATTGCATGTTATCTTGTTGGTATAATGACATTCATGGTAATAATTACAATAATATTGGGTCTTCTATATAATAATTACAGATTATAACATGACATTTTTCATATCAGATACCTTATCAGAACTAGGTTTTTATATTAGCTTAAGAGGCACAAGGGCTGATAATGTATCTGATATAAAAAATATCAGGTCATGATCTTTATATCATATAATTTCCGGAAGCAGTTAAAAAATTTTCATAATCAGCATTTTTAGTATTTTATCAAACAGTAAAATTTACAACTTATTATAATTATATAATAAATCAAAATATGTCCCACGGTTGGAATGCATATCCTCCAATAAATATCATGGATACATTGGGTATAATGGTCAGTTGTGATCCTGTTGAACCATAGCATTTCTTTGTCTGTTATTACTGATTTAAAGAATCATAAATTCAAATTAAACAATTCATGAGAATGCATGCATTATATTGCAAACAGGAATAACTTGAATACTGAGGGTATTCCAAGCTTTGTTTCTTATTGTTCTACTTCTGTGTAATTACCACTGTTTTGATTGGTCCCTTGGGTCTTTCAGTGAACAATAATTTCTGGAATATTCTGGAATAAGTTGATCACCAAATTAGCCAACAAATGTAGTTTGAGTTCCCAGTGAACAGACTGAAAAATCATTTCAGAATACTCAGGATATTCAATTTATTCCAGTTTCTACCATTGTGTGTATGATATAACCCAGCAATCCATTCTGCTAATGACAGTTTAGTGTTTGACATAGCATCCATTAAGTCTATGTTTTCCGGTTATTTTCAAAATTGAGGAAACAGTAATTAATACAAATGTATAGGCTTAGAAAAAAAATTTTTTGAGGTAAAATACTTAAAAGTATAAGTTAAGAGTATGGGATAAATTTTCAAGATTTCCTACCTGTGTAGTTGTTGTTAAGAAAATCTTTAAAAATATTAATATAGGCCCAAAATGTTAGCTATAGTTTTGTAAGGACATGAACAAGTTATCTTAGATTCTTGGCCAATTTTTATAAATTCAGGAGGTTAGGTAGATTTATATTTCTTTCATTACAAGCAGTAGAGTACAACGTTTGCCGATGTAATACACCATTGAGGAATATCCTTGTTTTACATCACTTGACACGAACTGTCACGTCACTACATTTCGTCAACATTGTAATGTCAAAACGTCAAGAAAACATCAACTTCCAGATTTTGGAGAAAAAAAATTTCAGAAAGAAATTGCTTATAAATAGAAAACTACAACATGATTGTCATTAAAAATTTAAAACTTATAGTATAAAACCAAATTGCATATGATTTTGTCTCTAGATTCTCTCATTTTGTAGTAAGGTTTTTTCTGTCATGGCAGCCATTCTCACTTCCCATCTATTTTATTTGAATTTTTTTCAGTCTGTAATGAGAGAAAATTTATCAATCATACAGAAAGATGTAGGATAAGGGAATTCCACCCTGGGGATCACTATTTATATTGACGGAAAAATGTGATCCCTTGGGTCAGGAATACCCCTATCCTACATCTATCTAAAATAAAAGACAGTTATAATACATATTCCAAAATGTTTTATGTTTATAAAAGCCTATGATTGAAAATTTTAAAGTTCGGACCTTTCCTACTTTTTGGAACATCACTTTTCGTCCGTCGTCGTCCGTCCGTAAACATTTCACATTTTGAACTTCCTCTAGAGAACCACAAAATGAATTGAAATGAATCATGGCACAAACGTTCCTTACAGGGTGCTGATCAAGTGTTATAACTGTGGTGCTGATCTGTCATCCAACATGGCCGCCAGCGGGGAACTTAGTTTAACATAGGATCCTATGGAAAATATATACAAAAATCTTCTTCTAGAGAACCGCTGAATGGATTGAAACCAAACATGGCAAGAATGTTTCTTATGATGGGCTGACCAAGTGTTGTTACTTTGTTGACAATCCGTCATCCAAAATGGCCACCAGTGGGGGACTAAGTTAAACATAGGACCTTGCATGTATGTATGGGAAATACATACAAAAATCTTCTTCTAGAGAAAAGCTGTATGGATTAAAACCAAACATGGCATGAATGTTTCTTATGAGGTTCTGACCAAGTGTTGTTACTTTGATGCCGATCCGTCATCCAAGATGCCCTCCAGCAGGGAACTTAGTTTAACATAGGACACTATGGAAAATACATTCCAAAATCTTCTAGAGAACCGCTGAATGGATTGAAACCAAACATGGCAAGAATGTTCTTTATGATGTGCTGACCAAGTGTTGTTACTTTGTTGACGATCCGTTGTCCAAAATGGCCACCAGCGGGGGACTAAGTTTAACATAGGACCCTACATGTATGTATGGGAAATACATACAAAAATCTTCTTCTAGAGAAAAACTTTATGGATTGAAACCAAACATGGCATGAATATTTCTTATGAGGTTCTGACCAAGTGTTGTTACTTTGATGCCGATCCGTCATCCAAGATGGCCTCCAGCAGGGAACTTAGTTTAACATAGGATCCTATGGAAAATACATTCAAAAATCTTCTTCTAGAGAACCGCTGAATGGATTGAAACCAAACATGGCATGAATGTTCCTTATGATGTGCTGACCAAGTTTTGTTACTTTGTTGACGATCCATTATCCAAGATGGCCGTGCAGGGGACTTAGTTTAAGATAGGACCCTATTGGAAATACATACAAATGTCTTCTTCTAGACATCCACTGAATGTATTGAAACCAAACATAGCATGAATGTTCCTTATGATCTTCTGACCAAGTGTTGTTACTTTGATGCCGATCTGTGTCATCCATCATGGCCATCAGCAGAAGATTTAGTTTAACATAGGACCCTATAGCCATTTTCAGAAATTCATTTCCAGTATCACGATTCTGACTCTAAAATTATAATTTGAAGCAAGTTATTTCCCTTGCTGGGATGTTCTGGGACATAGTACTGGTTCGCTGCAATGAAGAGTAAAGGATTAACTGTTTTAAAAACTTGTTAATTTGCACATAATGTTTGGTTTATATAAATTTGGGAACTACTTACAATCTTTTTACTTCCAACATACTTGTAATAAAACTTGATTGTAAAGCTGGAAATAATTGTATATCAAATTAATAAATAATTTCTATTTACTTCCTACTAGTTGCTCTGCTCTGCAGAAAACAGTACTACGTCCCAGCAAGGGAAATAACTTGCTTCAAATTATAATTTTAGAGTCAGAATCGTGTTACCGGAAATGAGTTTCTGAAAAGGGTTGTCAAATACAAACGGCTTCTTCTTGAAAATTACTGAATGGTTTGAAACTAAACATGGCATGGATGTTAATCTCAAGGTCCTTTAGCAATGAACAAATGGAAATATCAGGTGAGCAATACAGGCTCCTGGGTATCTAATTTTAGTTCATCAGAATATTTTGAGGGAAAATTTTTTATGATCTTTCACTGACAGACCAACATTACTATCACTTTGTAATCTGACCTTGACAAAATGAATTACATGTATATATCAAAAATAGAAAAAATACATAATAGTAAATACCAATATAGAAATGTTGATTTAATAAGCAATATAGAAGTAAGACTGTATTATAATTTTGGAAAAAAATGTAATAACACATAAGTAACAGACAAAACTAAATTTTCAGATTTATCTTTTTAGTGATAATATAATAAGGAAATTGAATTGAATTCTACACTTATAAAGCATTATCTTTCCAAACGTTCTGGCACAACAAAATTAAAGATTTCTTCTCAAATTTTATAGGGGATGTAGCACAGAAAAGATTTATCAGCAGTGATGCAGATACAACAACTGTTGGTCTAGATGGCTCAGAAGATTATCTAATTCTGGCATGCGATGGATTATGGGACGTCATTACTCCAGACATGGCGGTCAAACTGGTGTATGATAATGTCCAAACAACTAATGGAGATTTGAGTGGAGTAGCAAGGCATCTTGTAGACATGGCAAAAGATTTAGGATCTAGTGATAATATTACTGTCACTGTTATTTTCTTTAAACATGATATTAGTCCACCAGATATACCTCAGTTATTTAATTTTGGCGTATCAGAATCTCAGGGAAAAAATGATTCAAATGATAATGCCAATTGTGGTCCCAATGATCAGGGTGAAAACCAAACTGATAAGGGAGATAACTCCAATTCTACCAACCAATCCAACAGTAGCTCAGGGAATAAAGGTAATACAGGACAGTTGAATGACGGCTTACAAGATAATGATCAATCTGAATTTATATATAGTAATGAGGTTCACACCAGACGTGAAAAACAGAGACGTCGTAATTTATATGAAAATGGAGCTATAATTGATGGTACAGTTTCCTCACCAAAGAAGCCAGTGTTGACACGAAATGAACCTGTCTTTATTATAGAAAGTACAGAAGAAAATAAAAGACATCAGACTGATACATCACCTGTAAAACTAGAAAATAAGAATAGAACAATTTCAGGGTTTAGACGACATTTTGAAGCTATCTCTGTTACTGATTTGAAAAGTTCTTCTATTGAACCTGAAATCTTTTCAACTGGAGGATATAGCAAATTAGATCTTATAAAGATGGATGATTCAAAGGAAAATGTGATAGAATCTGATCACAGTTCATTAAACTCAGGATATCTGACAAATTCCAAGCATTCTGAACCTTATTATAACAAATCTATGTTTTCTCCTAGAAAACATCACAGACGAAAAAATAGAGAAAAGAGCAATGATGAACCTGTGGCAGATATTAAACGTAGCAGACGACATAGAGAGTTATCTCCCATAGTATGGAATCATCCTGGAAGCACTAAACCAACAGTGAACAATTACAGACTAGCATACTCTAATACAACATCTATCCCAAGACCACATTTCCCAGGACATTCACATTTAAATGAAACACCTATATCGGTACGCAAGTCCTTGCCAGATTTATCACTCATCGACAAATATAAATCTCCTAAAGTCAGTCAAGATGTCCGTCAAATTGATAGTGGAACATTATATCAGTCTTATGATATTGGGCATACCTTTTCTAAGGCAAAAACCGACACAACACCAGCACAGCTACCAAAATTAGATTTAAGTAGGTCACAGTCAAATGCGCATTCCAAGAAGAAATTTCCATCAACATGGAAACCAAGAAAGCTAGGAAAAATGGTGAGCGGTAACATGGTTGATGTCCCACCATCATCACTTGCTCATCGGAGAATTCATACAGATAGGCAACACTAAGCTGAATGTATATTTAGTATATGTAACTTTTATTAAGCTTAAAAAGTATTATTTTTCCTGTTCAGACATGCTATGAAATTCATTGTACAGCTACAGTTTTATATTATTTTACTGGAGTGAAATGGTTGACCTTTTGTCTATATTTTAAGATATCAATGTAAAGCAAATTTATATGTTTTTATTTTATTTCATTCAATTGGTGTCTTCAAATGATGATGTTCATTAGACATTGTGTATTACATTTAGGTATGTCTTTACATATTTTTATACTTTTTTCTTCATAAATTCTTTGAGAAAATATTAGCTTTATTTCAATATTTTTAGTACAGTAACTGAGAAATTTTGTAATACTGTATATTCAACAAAAAAAGTTAAGGACCACTTTTGAGAATCAAATATTTTGAAGACAATTTATATCTTATATATTATAGAATCAGGATTATTTTAAAAACAAAGACACTTTAATTTAATTTCAAACAACGTGACTCAATAAGAGCACAAGATATGACAGCACCTAAATACTTTCATAAAATATGTGGCCCTTAACTTTTTTTTTAATAAAATAGTTGGATATTTGACTCTGATTGTTGGTTTCAATTTCATGTTGCATGTGCCATTTTGCTGTGTGTTCAAACAGTTTTTATCTGATTTGTTACAAAATCTAGCCTTGTGAGAGTTATTTTTCTAGCGCAACAAAATTTTTTAATCGTATTGTGTTATGTTTCTGTTGTTTTCACATTTTTGTCAGATTTCTGACGTACAACTTTTCCCCTTATTATTTCAGAATAATATAGTGTTGAGGATTAATTTCAGAATATTTTGTCATACTATTTTCCTTTTTCTCGTGTATTCCTTACAACAAAACAATTTATTTATATTCCATCTACAGCAGTTATTGTCAATCACAAAAGGAATTTAAAAAGAAAGTTTTTTTTTCACTTTGAACCAATTAAATGAATTTAAAATAAAAATGATTCCATCATAACCATCAAACAGTCCTTAAAAAGTTTATAGAAGAAAAAAGTTCTGTAGAAGTTTTTTTTTTTTATTTCAATGAAGATTGTCTGCATATATTCAAATTTTTCTATAACTTGATTTATTAAATGAATATGCCAGAATTTTGGATTCTTGATTTATTAGTATGCCATAATATTGGATTGATGTGTTTGTTGGTGGTCAGTATTAGTGTAATAAATATACATGTATTCAGTTTTTATGCTTCGTATGGTAAGTTTTCTATAACAATATGTTAAATGTTTTTTCTTTGCATAGTCCAAGTTGTTTGTAATATCCATTTGTTTTAGATTTTCATGACAAAACATTTAAAATTGGGTGCAATGATTTGATTGGTTGATAATTTATCATCTACATAATTATCTATAATGAATGTTTTGTGATGTTTGTAAGATTTTGATTACTGATAGCTGTCTTAATTGAACAATAATACTGATACATTATAATAGTCCCTCCTCTACTGCTCAGTTCGTTAGTAACATTTAATAGTTCTTTTTGTATGCTCATGTAAACATTTTTGGTCACAAATTGGATAGGACATGTTGTTTTAACAGGAAAAAATAATTTTGTATTTTTTCACTGGGTTGGAAAATAGCAGGTAAAATGAAGTGACAACCTATTTTATCTTTTTTTTTATTTAATTATCCCATTTGTTGGGGCAAAAAGTAGTATGTGTTATGGTTATTTGTTTTAAAGAACAACTAACATTGGGTTATCTTTTATTTTGATTCTGAACATAACACTTATGGATTTGGGAGAACTTTTATTTATTGTTTGTTGTTTTTGTATATTGTTCTGTTGCAGTGTTATCTAGTAGATTTAAGTATAATTTTTTGGTTTTATGATAACGATTTTGAATAGTTGTTGTGGAATTTTTAAATATTACAAAAATACAAAGTTCAACAAAATATCTGCTACTCCTATTTCCAGACTTCAGAGGTCACACAATGGCCTTGATACTGTGTTCAGAGTTTTTGGTTTTTTGAATGCCTTAAAAAAATGGCTAAGAGATTGAAAACTCTAATAATACCATAGTACAGAAAGTTCAAGTCTTCTCAAGACTTTATAATTAAGGTGTTTTGAATTTAATTTATTCATTAATTTATGCTAATTTGAAATCCATCATATTATACAGGGCAGGTACTTTTATTGCACTCTACATGTTCAGCTTATTGTTTTCTTACACTAGCTTTAGGAATAAGAATTTTTGTACTTCTGTAAATTCAGATATCAGTGCATTATTTTTTTTTATATAAAATATGCATTAAGATTACTTTTCCATAAAACTGTATTGTTTGCAGATGACATTCAAAATGACATTCATCATACTCATCAATGGCATGGTATCATTTGGCCCCTTGTATTCCAAAATCAAAAAGTAATTAAAAACCCACTCCCAGTTATCATTAATTACTCTTAAAATATAACATTTTAAGGAACATGTTTTGTTTTCAACAAAAAAGTCTGTAATAGTGGCAATATGCTGTCAAAGATGACTAATTACAAAGAAATCAATGAAAAACACCTACATGTAAGTTCACTCATATTTGGACTTTTTAATTAAAATTTTTATATGAACAACAGCCTTGCCCAAAAAGATGTTTCACTGAAATGAGTCTTTATGCAAGACAACATTACAGTAAAAAATCATTATGGGCAATGCCGTTGCTCATAGCTGTTTTGATCAGAATCTGCTGTAAAAAGTCAATTTTCTTCAAATCCTTTATTTAGCCGACGCTTATGATGTCTCTGTTGCATTATGGGAAGGACTTTTGTACAATGATTGATAGATTGTGAAATTTTGATCATTGTACGATAGAAATGATAAAAATTAAATATGAAATCTTAATTTTAATTTTTTCATGTCAGATGGGGCCAAATAATGGCTGAATCGATACCATCATCTTTAGCAGTGTTACTTCATATATATATATTTTCAGATTGGATTTATTTCAGATTTTGCTAGTAATGCATTGGCTTTGTAATAAGCAATATGTCAAATTTATATTTCATATATAACAGAATTTTTAGACATTTTTTGAATCATGGGTTTATCACACAATATTCACAATAAAAAAGTTAAATATGCAGGTATATTCAGTGAAATGATTTTGTATTTAAAGAAAATAGTCAATGCATTGTTGTTGCAGGGATAGTTTTGTTTGATTTGTAATGGGGACAACATACTGCTCCCCAAACTAGAGAATGGGGTGGAATTAAAGATTTTTAATCAGAATTGTTACTTCAAATAATACATAAATTAAGTTTTGAGTACAATGTTTGAATGTGGATAATTTGTGTGTATAACATTATGCATTCTATAAAGCTATAACATTTAACAAATTAACCAGGTCTTTGTAAACTGAATTTTGTAATTATTTTTGTAGGTATAGGAGAATGTTTGATATAGGAATTGAAAAATTTTAATGTAGCTAATTTAATGTTGCCTCCAGCCACAATTTTATCTGATGTAAAGGCAAAAATCAGTAGTTTTTGTGGAAAATTTTACTGTTAAATCATCTGACCACATACCTCCACAGTTATCATTTTATACTTGAAAATGTTACAGGACAGACATCATAGCCAGTGTTCAAGTCTTTATTATGCTTTTTTTGTTTTATACCTCAGTTTATGAATCACATTATAGGTTTCTCCAATAGAATATTTTTAATTTTATTTAATTATAGAACTGTGAACAAGATGATAGTAATATCAAGTAGTAATGGAAATGATTTGCCTGTCAATCTTCACTTTCTTTCAAGATGATGGAAAGGTTTAAAAATTCACAAAGCAAAGTCAATTTTTATACAATACAGATCTATATACCATGCAAAGAAAATTAAGAAAAATTAAAGAATGCATATTTGGGTAAAAGCAAGTCTATTCTATCCCTCAGTACTATTTACCTTGGTTTTTGTCTTGCCTGGTTGTCCAGAAAACAATCTATAAATATGAATTAGTTTACCAATGATCTGTATGTAGAGTAGGTTACCAATGTTATTATTATACCTAAGTTATTGTTATCTATGATGTTATTGTTGCATTTATTTTATAATACTCCTACATTATCCAAGTTATATATCGTATCAGGAATAAATAATCACATCAAGTCTTTGTGTTTATAGGCATCTTCTACCATATATACATTAATTAGTAATAGAAAAGATATTGGCTATATTTACTCCAGACAAGAGCCCCAATAGAATAACAGACATACAACATTGGTTGTAAGACCAAGAAAAATGACTGTATATTGTAAAACCATTTACCTATTTGGAACCCTTTCGAAGTGCTGTTGGTGAACTTGAGATGGTGATCAGTGTGATAGCTCAGTAGTTAGTTACTGTGGTATCCTTGACATTTATATTGCAGTGGTCAGCTTAATTTATAAGTTTTAAGTATGCTTCTCTGACACATGTCTTATATTATAGCATTGACCTTATTTTCATGCTCGATTTCTTTGTTAAGCTTTCATGATTAAGTCTCTTCGTTCACTGTGAATGAAAATTCACAGGTCACAGGTATGTGGCTTCTACATGCATATCATAATTTTATCCTGATTCTTATATTTTAATTCTCCTCTGAAGTACCTAGACAATAATTTCATATTTGATTGATTGATTGATTAATTATTGGTTAATGTTCTGTGGCAAATATCATATGCATATCCGACAGAGAATATGTTGATGTGATGTAAATATGAACTGTGCTTTGTACAAAACTGAAACATTCAGCTGGATTTTTAATGTGCTAGCTCAAGAGGTAACACTACAGGAAGATATGTCACTTTGACCGGAGTCATTCTGATTCTGAACTTACAGATCATTGCGCTTACTCATAGATGTCACATGCTTAGCAGTGAAGCAGTACAATCCCAATTTTAAAGTATTTGGTTTATCTCCCTTTCATTAAGTGTGCAGATATGAATTTTAAGAATTCATAACAGTTTGTTCAGCTTTGTGGCATTTACTAGACTGCTGTTTTCTGTTTAGAATGTCCCTTTCATATGATGAGTACATTTTAGTCAGCACTTTCCAATTTTACTTAGATTTAATAATACTTGTGAACTTCACAAATTTCTCTTTCGTGTGGCATCCAGGAAAATAGCATTTCCTTGCCGAGGCCACACCAAATTGATTTTTTTTTTTTATTTTTAGGATGGCAAAAATACATGTGAGCGTGCAAAACTTTTAATTTTTTTTTCTCCAGGACTTTTTTTTTGGGGTGTCAATCAAATTTATATGTGACACACATTTTTGTCGAGCCTTCGACTTTTGTCGAAAAAGCGAGACATAGCGATCCTACATTCCGTCGTCGTCGTCGGCGGCGTCCACAAATATTCACCCTGTGGTTAAAGTTTTTGAAATTTTAATAACTTTCTTAAACTATCCTGGATTTCTACCAAACTTGGACAGAGGCTTGTTTATGATCATAAGATAGTATCCAGAAGGAAATTTTGTAAAAAAAAAATTCCAGTTTTTCCATATTTTACTTATAAATGGACTTAGTTTTTCTGCCAGGAAACATTACATTCACTCTGTGGTTAAAGTTTTTAAAATTGTAATAACTTTCTTAAAATATCCTGGATTTGTACCAAACTTGGACAGAAGCTTGTTTATGATCATAAGATAGTATCCAGAAGTAAATTTTGTAAAATAAAAATTCCAGTTTTTCTGTATATTACTTATAAATGGACTTAGTTTTTCTGCCAGGAAACATTACATTCATTCTGTGGTTAAAGTTTTCAAAATTTTAATAACTTTCTTAAACTATCCTGGATTTGTACCAAACTTGGACAGAAGCTTGTTTATGATCATAATATAGTATCCAGAAGTAAATTTAGTAAAAAAAAAAAAAATTTTCCGTATTTTACTTATAAATGGACTTAGTTTTTCTGCCAGGAAACATTACATTCACTCTGTGGTTAAAGTTTTTAAAATTTTAATAACTTTCTTAAACTATCCAGGAATTTTACCAAATTTGGACAGAAGCTTGTTTATGATATAAAGATTGTATCCAGGAGAAAATTTTGTAAAATATTTATTTCTGTTTTTCAGTTTTTTACGTATAAATGGACTTAACATCTCGCAATAATACATTTTTAATTTATATTCATATTTATGTCACCTGGCCTTAAACATCTTATTCTAATTCACTCTAAATGTAGTTTATGAGAAAAAAATGCAAATTTCCTATAACCCACAATTTTCTTATTTGTACATATATTCTACTTTTTTAATTGAAGGCTAGATCATTAAGCACTTTAAAATTTGTCTTCTTTAACATTTGTTCATTCAATAAATTTATGTTTCTACTCATTTATAAATCTATATATATATAATTGCATACTATATTAATTTTTTACAACAAAATCTTTTTTCATACATTTCAAATGTTTTATTTCATTAACTGCAAATCTATTATGTGCATTCGCCTATCACACTGAAAATATAGACAACATCAAAAGTAGGCGAGACACTGGGTTCCGTGGAACCCTTACGAATTTTTATACCCACAAATGTGGATAGGGTATATAGACATACCCTTGTTTTAACTGAATTATTGCAAAAAATCCCAATTTTTACAAAATTTTAAGAGCAGCTGAACAATTATTTTTAATTTCTTGAAAAACAAAGAATTTGGGTTAATTTTTCAGCATTTTTGCAAAATGAAGCAGCAAAAAAAATTTCTCTTTAAATTTACATAGTCCAAAAATCGGAGCAACAAAAATCAAAGAAGTAAAGATCAATTTGGTGTGGCCTAATGGAGACTTATTTTCTACTTCTCAAAATTGGTGGGACCAATAATTTATTGATCATATATGAATTTACCATGTAACTAAGGCATAGGCATACATCTGCAGGAGACCAATTTATTGTCACTACAAAAAGTGGTCCATGGAATGAAACAACAAAAAATACTGAAAATATAGTTCAAATTTTCTCAAACTTCTCAGAAGTTTGGTTGGTCATCTGTAAACCAATATATCAAATAATCAAGGCTGAACAGCTTCATACCATTTAAACACGAAAGATGTCACCACATTTAGCAGTATTGCTTTGAAGGTAAAACAGTTCAACACAAATATTACGATACAATAGGATATAATTTTGATGCACAAGTCAGGCATATTTCATTTATTTATGACTCCATCAGTTGTGCTCAAGGCCAAAAATGTTGTAAACTGAAAAATAAATTACCCAAAACCTAGAAATAGCAGATACATAAGCCAAAACAACCATATTATGGAAGTTCCAAGTTTTTTAAGGACTGAGCTATGAATGAGAGAGATCCTTAGTTTCACAAAAAATTTAAGATTTTTAAAAGTATTTCATGCTGGTATTGAGACACTAGAAACTGAGGTGGTGATACCCTCGTGGACCTGTCACAATAAAAGTTTCATATTTATAGCAAAACATTTGCCATCAAATTTTTTCTAAAAGTATACAAACATACAGACTACCAAAGTGCACATACTGGTAATGCTGATACTGATATAGGATGTATAAGTACACCTTAAGTACAGGTAAAAACAAGGCACAGCGAAAAGACAACCTGGGGCAGTCTATGTAAAACCAGTAGATACTGTAGATCCGTAATGTACAGTTTTGATTGATATAGATTTTTGTGGTTTTCCTGGGTTTTAGAGCAACCACACATTTACATAATCGACAAAATACAAGATATACATATTTCTAATACCATTACCAGTATTAATAAAACATTACAAGGCCAAAATATTGATTATCTTCAAAATAATTAATTTTGTTAAACCATTTGAAGTTAGAACTACAAAAATTAATTCACAACAATGGTAAAGTGTAAACTTAATGCAAATTTGATGTAAATTTACTTTTGAAACACTTTTTTATGAACTAGGATATACCACATACTTCATGTGAATAAAAAAACATAATATTGTTTCTGAGGAACATAATGTACAGTAAAATAAACTAAAGAATTTTTCAAAGAATAAATTTTACACATTCAAGTACTGCAATGAACTTGACCTCTCCTGTAACCCCTTTGTATATGGTATGAAAATCATTTTAGCCACAGTCAATTGTTGTATGTTTATGCATTTTGGTGTATAGTTTTATTAAATTTGTGGTTTCAGTTGAGGTTCTTCACAACACATTTATGAAATCTTTTTGGTAATTTTCAGATACCATGTCTGCATTATTGTCTCATCAAATATAACCACATTCACTAATTTCATTTCTAACAATGTAATATATATAAAATAATTTCAAAAGAAAATCTTATAAAATCAAATTTATTTTGAGAAAAAAAAATTATCACAATGAATGGACTGAATGTTTTTAACATACTGTAGCACTGACACATCACAAACTAATTATAATCACTATACAGGAAACAGAAATCATAACTATCATCACAAATATTGCCAAATACACCACAATTAATGCATTAAAAAATACTCATAAATATTCACAGGGCCATTTATGATCATTTTAATTTTTCATATTTTGGCCAAAAAATTTGTTATTTTCACCTTATACCAGTTTTTTATCTGACTATACACACATTAAATTAAACTTGAAAATTTCTGAAGAAATCTTTAAAGTTTCTATTAAGTTCCTAAAGTGCGGCAAAAAGACACGTGTAAGGGTATACTGAGACCCCAATGTCACTTTTGGTCCCCTGTGATTACCATTTTTTTTATGGGCTGTGTTAAACCCTGATCTGTAAGAGGATAAATTGTGCTGTTTAGTAAAAATAAACTGTTAACACAGAGATATGTCTCGCCTGTTGGCAGAAAATAATAAAAAAAAATCTGATGGACAGCAACATTGCTAATTAATTTAAATTTGCTGTACCATAGCCTAGGGGGCAGGGCCTCGAAATGGTCATCAAACCGAGATGTACTGATAGTAATGCAACTTTATAGAAAATATCATTGATCTATCACAAGTAGTTCCTATCAAACTAACTTAAGCAGAAAACTTAACATTGAAAATTGCTAAATAACTGAGAGTAACTGGTTCATGACCTTGGGGCAGGGCCTCCAAAACTGATATGTACTGATTGTAATGCAACTTTATAGAAAATATCATTGATCTAACACAAGTAGTTCCTATCAAACTGACTTAAGCAGAAAACGTAACAATTTTTGACGTCCACATCACCGGAAAAGCAACAACTATGTCTCGACTTTCGTCGCAGTGACAAAAAAAAGTGAATTTTGAAGGTCCAGTCTCAAATTTCAGTGGGGTTTCCTATGATATCTAGCAGTACATCTATGTGAAAAATGAATGAATACAATGAAACAAATGCAATAAGAATCTATTATTTAAACACCAACTCTTGACAATAATTTTCTTCATAGTTTTCGTAAAAAAAGTCATGCAATCTCTGCGTTCAAATAAACTATTTTTACACAAAATTTTGGCTCAGCATCAAAATCACAGACTAGCAATAAAAATGAAAATTCTTCTATTATGACATTATTGTAGTATTAAATGCAATTAAGTCTACAAAAGTTCAACATTGAAAAAAAAATCAAATCTCATATAATTTTTTTAACGTCTAAACAATGAATTAATTCACTAATTTACACATTTAGTAATGCTACATAAACATAATGCCTAATTATTAAAATTTAATCATTCTTT
Source organism: Mytilisepta virgata (assembly GCA_028015205.1). Lineage (NCBI taxonomy): Eukaryota > Metazoa > Mollusca > Bivalvia > Mytilida > Mytilidae > Mytilisepta > Mytilisepta virgata. The sequence goes on along the minus strand of CM051520.1, from coordinate 19,483,842 downwards.
TGTAAATAAACTTCCATTTTAACCAATTTTAAGTATTTCAAGTATTACTTTGATGGGAATTACAGTATATTTTTGTAACTTTGAAATGCCCCCTCTCTTAACTTGATCCCTATGTCATAAAAATGTCTTTAGAAGAAATAGGAAAGTCTTGCTATCTTGTACACTTTCTACGTATAGCAAAAAAAGCAATATTTTAAATCTTTTTAACTCGAAACATAATATTTAAATTGTTTTTAATCCCGTTTTTCAGAATCTGTATATGTTTGTCTGTTATCACACTAATGATGAGTCATCACCTCCATCTGGCCTGTAATACAAAAGATGTTACATAATGGTAAAATGTAAATGCATCAAATTATACAACATCCCCCACCCCCCTTCCATAATATGCAATCTTTTTATGTTTATACCAGTGATATTCCTGTGTGTAATTTTTCTTTCGTTGAAAACATTCGAATAAATAGAAATACATTTGGGGTTGAAATACCTTCGACTTAATATCATGGATCCAAGTCTGCATCCTACAACCATAAATATTTTTGGGTATCTTCAGATCATAAAATTCAATAGAAAATTTTAAGGAAATACAATACAGTAGCAAGAGATACAAATTGTGACAGTATACCTGAAGAAAACCTTACACCATTCTAAAATTTGAGGCTTTTCTTAAATATTATCATTTATGCAAAACTCTTGATTTCCCATTGGTTGACAGAGATGTGGTATTCCAATTCATCTTAAACTAGGCTCCATCACTCTTGACGACAGGTGGTATTCCATCCTTTGCAATAGGAATACCATATTCGAGAATATCACCATCTTGCTGGGATACCGGAATGAGTTCTACCCTCTTTTGCTTAAAGGGTGCTATACCATAATTGGCAGTATAATATAACACATACTGCCTTCAATTGAGGGTGGTATGCAAATTACCGCACTCAAAACAAAATACCACCCTCAACTGAAGGCAGTACGTGTATAATATTTCCATACTAACCATATTTGTTATGTCTTGCATGCATGATAAGCAAGTATTCATTGTCAAATATGTCTAGACTACTTTGGAATACTAGAATACTGTTATGTGATCATCACAAAGGGCCCCACTGCATATATATTGTTGTAGAGAACAGAAAAATATTTCAAGTGACTGACAGGGCATTGTCAACCTACAACTTCCACATAACTTGGTTAAAATGGATAACAATATGTAGAACCTAGAGCACTAACAAAGAAGTTGATAGAGAAAAACTACGTCAAGGGTAGTTATTCCCATAAAAATTATCCAAGAGCCCTCTTAAACTTGATCAAGGTATCACCAATATACATCTTCCATATCAACTTGGTTAAAGTCCGTTGAGAAATGTAGAATTGAAACCGCTATAAACAAGAAGTTGATGGGGAAAAACTAAATCAAGGGCAATAACTCTACAAAACTTATCTGATAGCACTCGGTTTCAAACTTGATCAAGGTATTGCCCATATACACCTTCCATATAAATTTATTTGAAATCCGTTGAGAAATGTAGAATTGTGAGTGCTAACAATAATTGTTGATGGACAGACAGACGGATGGTCGCAGTGAAAACTATAGGGTCCTGCATCTCTGATGCGGGGCCCTAATAATCAGAAATTTATAGATACATGTAGAAAATGTGTGTACTTACTTGGAATCGTTATTACTGTCCTCTATTTTTGTTGCATTATCCTCCTCTCCAGAATCAGGTTTACTGTCAGTATTAGCTTTATAAGACGATACTACAGTTGAAGATGATGATGGAATGTCTTTCTTATCTTTGTCTGTGTTTGACGTTTTTGACAGAAAACTGTAGGACCAAGGCAGACCTAAAATTTATACAATATTCTCAATGGATCTGGGCTTTTTAATCTCATTCTTTGTGTATGTATTGTTATTTAAGTCTATCTCTTTTAACAGGAATTTTAAATTTAAATTACACAGAACGTTTGAATATCTTACCTTAATCTTTACTTTATCTGATGAATGCTTTGAAACTTACCTAAATCTTTGCTCTCTCCAGAGCATGCTTTACCCCTGGTATCTTTGGTAAATGCTTTGAAACTTACCAAAATCTTTACTCCCTTTGGTGAATGCTTTGAAACTTACCAAAATATTTACTCCCTTTGGTGAATGCTCTGAAAACTTACCAAAATGTTTGCTCTCTGCAGAGTATGCTTCATCATTGGTATCTTTGGTGAATGCTTTGAAACTGACCTAAATCTTTACTACCTCCAGCATATGCTTCAGCATTAGTATTATTAGTGAATACTTTGAAAATTACCTAAATCTTTGCTCCCTCCAGAGCATGCTTTATCACTGGTATCTTTCTTCTTTTTATTTCCATTATTGTCTTCATTATTTTGACTGAAATAAAAACCATTTAATGACCAACATCTGTAAGTCTGATATATTTGATTGACAGGTCTTGTTTACTTTCGAATACATTATAAGAGGTGTTTACCCCTATTTCAGTCTATCAGTAGTAATAACAATTTTCTCAGTATTTTTCAGTAGTATCACCGGTGATCCGCCAGGGCTCCCGCTTTGTAGCTGACATATTTTGAGTTTTCATAATTTCTTCAAGCACATTTTAAATTTATCTTTCGTTACATACTTTGAAAGATCGGTAAAACATAGGATTAATAAGAGGTGTCCCGAAAACCGCAGACATCTCTATCTCAGACGCATTTACTTTAGTTTAATACATAACCACCGCTCATTCAAGCACTTTGAGGAGAAAAAAAAATAATTTCTTGAAAAGAACCGGAAACCGTACTTCCGTGAATTAAATCCGTAGTCCATATTTTGCATTTAAAATCCGTAGTGGTAAACACCTCTGCATTATAATCTCTAATTAATCTTTGAATCTTAACTTGCATTTCTATGATCGCCGACAATCTTATTGGAAAACATTGTTCATTCTCTTCAATTCCAATCTATCTTAAATAGTACTATAAAAGCACTAAGGCAGTTTCAATAATAATGACACATAAACTGTTATCACAGAGATATGTCTCGCCTTTTTGTAATTTTGATTATGCAAATGTTGAAATCATAATAGCAATACCTTAACATCTTACACAAGTTATGCAAATATTCAAAGTCAATAGACCATGACTGAGGGGGTGGAGCCAAATAATCTCCATGGCAATGAGATGTGGCAATGATAATACATCTGCATACCAATTATCATTGACCTACCACTAGTGGATCCCCATAAACTGACCTAATCACAAACTAATACATGTAAAGTAAGCAAACCATTCAAAGTCAATAGACCATGACTGAGGGGGCGGAGCCAAATAATCTCCATGGCAATGAGATGTGGCAATGGTAATACATCTGCATACCAATTATCATTGACCTACCACTAGTGGATCCCCATAAACTGACCTAATCACAAACTAATACATGTAAAGTAAGCAAACCATTCAAAGTCAATAGACCATGACTGAGGGGGCAGAGCCAAATAATCTCCATGGCAATGAGATGTGGCAATGGTAATACATCTGCATACCAATTATCGTTGACCTACCACTAGTGGATCCCCATAAAACTGAGCTAATCACAAACTAATACATGTAAAGTAAGCAAACCATTCAAAGTCAATAGACCATGACTGAGGGGGTGGAGCCAAATAATCTCCATAGCAATGAGATGTAGTAATGGTAATACATCTGAATACCAATTATCATTGACCTACCACTAGTGGATCCCCATAAAACTGAGCTAATCACAAACTAATACATTGTTGACGCCGTCGCCGCCGCTGCCGCCGCCGACGCCGGAAACAGCATACCTATGTCTCGCCTTTTGACTCCGTCAAGGCGAGACAAAAATGACATGTAAAAAACTGGTTGTTCTGGTTTTAATTGCTAAAAACTACTACATGTAAATGGTTCTCAGTCACCTACAATGTAGTTCATATATTAAATGATCTACTCAACTATAACTGGATGACACAAACCTATTAGAAAGCTGAAATAATGACCCAGTTAAAATAGTTAATGGCACTGACCTTTCATAGTACTGACATACTGACCTAGTTTCAATGGTAAGTGACACAGAGCTATGGAATGGTTGAACTGATGGTATGTCCTGGGCAGTTTCAAATGATGTATCTGATAATGATACTTCTTCTAAAGTACTTGATAATGACTGCTCGTCTAATGTTATGTCATTCTTTTTCTCAACAACTTTCTCATCTGCAAAATAAATTAAGTACCACAACAATGTCTATAATGCATATCAGTTAGCTGCATAAAATAAAATTCTCATCTTCCCCCTTCAGAGTTTAGAACTAAGTAATAAGGTACATACATGAATTGGAGATGGGAAATATATGAATCTGTTTTTTATTTGAAATTATATTTTTGAACAAGTTATGGCTACTGCTGTTAAAACATCCTTGGTTATTGCACTGTTTCTTATTAGCTTGTTCATATTTTAAAACAATGATTTCAGACATTAGTTCTGTAACTCATGGTTATTTTCCTACCTTTTGAAGCAGACATTTTAACAGGAAGTTTTTTATCTTCTTTCCTAGCAGCATTTTCCTGAGTTAATCTATTCATTGCTGCTGTTATCCTTTTGACAACTGGTAGCCTGTCCTCACTTAATGTACCTTTAATGGGGTAGTTGTCTTTCTGTTTATCTTTAGTAACCCTGGAATGTTCCAGTCTATCACTCTGGATATTTGATGAGGATTCTGACACTGGCAGAGGCATTTTAAACTTTTTGTCCCCTGTGAAAATAAGACACCATAGAAGTTTTCCTGTATGTGAAAAATAGCCTATATGTTTTCGGACATATTTTTTTTTAAAAATATTTTCAATACATTTTGAGATATTCCTGAAAATAGTTGTTGTAAATTTGAGACAGTCGTCAATGGTAACTTGACATCATTTCTTCTGTAAATTTCCTGGCAGTTTCAACGTCTTTGATTTGAATGTAAGTAATTAAGTGTATGTAAGGAACACTGTCACATGATTACATCTGGCTGAAAAACCATTATTCTGTATTTACATGTATCTGTTGAATTATTCTACGAATCTTGTCTATAAACCTTGTTACTCTAATCTAACAGATCAACAATGTTCAGTAAATTAACAAACCTTTTTTTTCACTTTTAACAATAGCTCTAGCCTCAATTTCATTAGTAACTGCTGCATTAGCAGCTGCCAGTGTGGAGGCAGCCAGTTCAGAAAATCTAGCATGAATGTGTTCCAGAACATTGTCTGTTGAAAGTGCATTCTTTTTCCTTGAACTTTTGCTCTTATCTTCTTTCTTCTTATGAAGAGCTGCCTGAACTTTTTCAAACCAATCTGTACTTAGTCCAAATCTATCACTTGTTCCGTCTGAAATATGATAAAAATATTGTTCTAAATTAAATTTACAACTATTTACATTTAATACCAAATTGATATACTATGATATCAACTGAACATTATGACCTAGTTACATAAATACAGTGACTTTATGATGAATAACAACAATAAACGAACAGTTTCTTTACTTAGATATTTGTCATATACTGTAGGTATTTTTTTTTAGTCCACCATATCCTTTTTCCACTGTTTCAACTGGAATGGGAATAGGACATTCGTTGCCACCCCTTCCCCCCAAACAATTGCCCCTAAGACAAACGCTGCCCCCATTTTTCCAGTTAATTTAATTTCTTGTTAACCTTATTTCACTGTAATGACACAATGAGACAGATTAATCAGCACAGTGAATGAATTGATCATTAGTATTGTATGAGTAGGGTATTTTTAACTAATTGATTGACTGACTGATTGTTGTTTACTGAACATTCTGTGGCAAATATGACATGCTTTTTCTGCATGACAGCAACTTCAAATATATATAAAAATTTTAGTAAACATAATATAAGTTGTATTGATCCTTAAGTTATGATGTATTTGGTCTGTTTTTATTACTATCTTAGATATATATAAATTTTATTAGTCAGATTATACATGTACCTCCAAATGCAGAACACCATGGTCTAGTATCAGATGTTTTATCCTTCAACAGCTGTCTGATTAAAGCTTCATCATCTTCATATCTGAAAAAAAATCATATAGGAACAAATACACTTTTGACTTAAACATTAGCGATTCATTCCTATAATGTGTAAACTGGACACCAAACTACATGACCAATGAGGCCCATGCTTAGATTATGATAAAGCCTTTATTTATCAAAACAGAAAAAGACAGCAAACTAAATTTTTCATCACCACTGTTTTGAAACACCTGCTGACCTCCCTGATTAAAAATCTATTGTCATAAGTTTGTAGCTTACAAAAATTTTATTTGCAAAACAAAAATATTTAGCTTCATATGACTGCATGCAGAACTTACTTGTTCTCGGATCCAGTAATATTAGAAACAGATTTCTGATTGGTACCATGTGCTCCAAGTCTATCCAGATCATTTTCTTCCCATCTCATACTGTTTTCAACATCATTATCAAGGGACCTATTAGGAAAAGAAATTGCATTCAGATGAGTAAAAAACTGTTCACACAGAGATATGTCTTGCCTACCGGCAGAAAAATTGAAAAAAGACAATCTGATGGACAGCAACATTGCTTAATTGAAAGTCGTTGGACCATGACCTAGGCAGGGACTTGATATGGTCATCAAACTGCAATGTACTGATAGTAATGCAACTTTATAGAAAATATTATTGATCTATCACAAGTAGTTCCTATCAAACTGACTAAAGCAGAAAAATTAACAATTCTTGACACCGTTGTCAACAATGATGAATTCCATGACTTTCGTTGCAGGCGAGACAAAAATCACACATTCCTGGAAAGTGGGAGTCCAAGGGCTGCCAATCCCCTTTGTACAGTTCTAGGAAGGACCAGTCATTTCTTCAGGAAGGTTTCAATGTTTTTCAGGAAGGTACTAAAAATCACTATAATCTTAAACGGATTTTCATCAATGACATGACAGCTGTCACAGTCAGCCATATTTAAACAATGTGATTCTTTCATTTTGTTTCACTCCCACCATAGTCATTTATATATGAATATACACAATTTAAACAGGAGGAGCAGCTGTTCTAATAATCATAATGTGAAACAAAACATTACATATATTCAAAATACCAATTTTGAACGAAATGAAACATATTTAATGTGAGACAAAAATTGTAATGTCAGATTTTCTTGCTGAGGCATAGCCCCTATCCTAACATTTTAATATGCAATATACAACTTACCCAATGACCTTCTTAGATATCCTTGTCGTTCTATTTCTAAGTACATTTATAACTAAATTTTATCAACTTTACTAAATTACACTTACATAGTTTCCTCATCAATATCATTCTCATCATTATTTTCTGCTGTAACAAGTATCTGTTCTTCTAACTGCATTGTAGTATCATCTAACTCATCAATATCTCCTTCACTTAATCCCTGTATAATATATATCACTGATAAATGATACAGGGACATTTTGACTAAAATTACATTTGTAAGAACTTTTAAAACTTTTTAGAAAATCTTGTTGATGTTTTATCTTAACCAACTTTTCAAGAAATGTCAGTTAACAGATTATGGATAAATTATCAGGCCAATGTAACAAATTGCATATACATACAAATAATACTATTCAATCATCTTTTTTAATAACAAAATTACAGTCAATCCCTATAATTTAATTCCAAAGGTTGGTTTGACGTCTAAAACGTTGGGATTCCCTTTAATGACGTTATAGTAGAAAAGAAAATTTAGTCTTTGATATGATACATGTAGATGAAAAAATTTGACCAATCAAAAGATGTGTTACATCAAATATTAGATTATTCTAAGATAAACCCTTAATGGCACTAAAGTTTTTAAAATAAATAATGAAGAAATAGAAACAGTGTGTCTTGTCTTCCATTTCTGTACCTCATTAGAATCTGTTGTATCATTATCTGATGTCACATCTCCATTATCATTGTCCGAATGTTCTATTTCTATTTCTGTTCCAGGTCCAGGATGAAGTGGTTTGGGGTGCAGTATAGGGTGTTGTGCAGATGGGTTGTCTCCTCCATGGGGATCAATGAGGGGTAATGGAGATTCAGCTGACATTCCCCTTTTGGCACCACTTATTGATCTTGACATTTCAATCAGAAGTAATCTCTGAAATAAAAAGTATTTATCTGAATAGAATACCATCATTATTATAAAACATTGTTAAAAACAAATATTATTATTATATATACATGCTACTGTTTCAAAACAGCTTTTGTCATTTATTCTACCTATTTGATTACTAAAGTGCAATTTCTAAAATAAAGAGGAAAGCAAATATTATTATTATATATACATGCTACTGTTTCAAAACAGCTTTTGTCATTTATTCTACCTATTTGATTACTAAAGTGCAATTTCTAAAATAAAGAGGAAAGCAAATACTGTTTTCAGTTGTAGATTGTATGTACTTTTTTACCTCTAGAAATAAAGCTTAGAAAGGGGTGTGTATTATGTAGTACTACAGGTGAAACAGGACTTTTTTCTAGCGAATTTTCAATGTCAGTTCAAGAGAACAACTTCTTACATATGATCGATCGCCACCAGTTGACATTATATACCCATATTTGATAAAAAGATATTGAAACCAACAACTGAGATTAAAATTCATACCTCTAATAACTCCTTGAAAAGAGCGTTAAGACAATGAAAAGGTATTCCCGTTCGATTTTGATTTTTCAACCGCAATTTTTGTTTGTATCATTGTCTGGTTCCCAGGGTCATATTTTGTTTTTATTCACAAACTATTCTGGTTTCAGATCAAGGTAGAGACATTGCGTAATTGACATTAATAAATGATTGACACAATTCATTAATAAAATAAAATTAAAGTTGTAATTTATGACATTTGACACTACTATTCACTAAACTGTAAATTAATATCGCGCAAACAAACAAGTTGTTCCGAATTTGATTTGGAAATTAGAAGGTCATAGTTGAATTTACCAATTTGTCTTAAAGCTTAGGCATTTTCCTAATTTATATTTTAATTGCATAAAAACATTTATAAAACAAATCGAAAGACTTGACAAAAATGAAAAGATGTCCGTGCGTATAATACAGTAGAACTAAGTCTTTTTCCTCGATGTAAGAGCTTGAAAAGGGGTGCGTATAATCTACGACGGCACACTATCTACAGCTGAAAACGGTAGTCTATAAAACCCATCTCTAAATTGTAAAGTGCTACTTTCCTGTGAATTTTCACAAAGAAAAAATCACTTACAAATGTATCATATGATATCTTTTATTTTCATATTTTTTTATTGGTGTTCTTTGGAAGTTTCAAGCCACTCTCAGTTCAACTGGCTATACATGGGCAACCAGTATACATGTAAATGATCGAAAAGCAGATTATTGAGAGCAAACCATGAAGTATTGACAGGAAATCTAGCATTCCTTGTGAATAAAGATTGGGGTTAAATATCCCTTATCATAAGCTTGGTTACAATGACTCAAAATATACAAACCTCTTTCATATCATTCAACTGTGTCATATACTGACTCTGATAAAATTCTAACTGGTTGATATACCTGCAAAACATTATTATAACAGAAAACTGAAGTAAAATTTTTGAAAATAACATGAATTGTTTGTAATACATGTATAAATGAATACTTGTCTAAATATTATTATTAACTTCCACTACTCCTTAATAGAATCAAAATAGAAACATTAACAATATTAGTATCTGTGACAGACATGATTAAATACCATCTAATATGAAATCAGGCCTTTTGTTTTTCTGTCTTACTTCAAAAAGCAAGTGACTGTACTCTAACTAACAATAGCATAACACCATAGTTTACTGTACAAATAAGAAATCTTGTCACCAGTTAAGAAAATTGCTACTTTTCTTTTTGATTCTATATATTGGGACATGTTAAAAATACACGTTTCAATGCCTTTCATTCAATAATTGTTTTCTACAAAAATATTCAGTCATTAATTAAATTATCCTAAAAACTTGTATAGAAATGATATGAATTCTTTGGATTTGGTATAATTTTGCTGGGAATCATTCAGAAAATTTTTCTTTAGACGTACATGTATCTATAAGAAAAAAATAAATAAGAACGTACCAATGCTGGTCTCTACATTTCTGGTAGAATGTTGGAGGTCTAACTTGGAATCTAAGTGTCAGTGTATCACTTTCAGTATCTAAATATCCCTCACTGGCAAGAAGATCTAAACGGAAGAACCTATTGTAGCCCCAGCACTCGCCTACCTCAAAGTCTGAGGCAAACTCTCTGACAATGTTCTTACTGGAATCTCGACTAGCTTGGTGTACCATTTCTACCCTGTATTCATATCTATAAAAATAAATAGACAATACTATATTTCAAATTACAGTACTTAAAAGTATAATAGGCTAATCAATATGGTATTTTTCAGTATTATATTAATATACATGTAACAGAAAACAACATGTAGAATTATAATAGCTAAAGAGAAATGAAGAGATAAATGTTGTGTAATGAAATAAGTGTCATTCTACATCCTTCAACATCTTTGTTATATTAATTAGAATGCAGATAATCTATAATTAAAACAGCCCTCTTATAAAAGTGTCTTGCCATATATTTTTCACATATTTTATATAAATAGTTATATTTTATACACATTTTGAACATGAAATAAAACTTACTTGGAAGTTTCTGACAGGCCAGCTGAAAGTTCCAAGAATACCGATAAGTAGTTACCTCTCACAACACCATTTCCATCCTGTTCACAAAAGCATAAAAGCATAAAAGCATATTTTCACTCAATCAAAGATACTTTAATCTGATAATTTCAGTCCTATAATAGGATTATTTGCCACATTTTTATATTTAGATGTGAAACAAATTTTGATAAATTACAGTCACAAGAGATCATATCAGATTCTAATGTACCAAGTAATTCAAACAAAAGTATTTTAAAGTTGTTTTTTTTTATTAATTTAGCTCCAGTTGTAATAGTGGATACTGGATGCTTCATGGGATAAATATACATTCTGAAAGAAAAAAATGTTACTCTCTGGTTACCTCAGTTCTTAAAATGGATTTTTCACATTTTGAGATTCTAAACATTATGATTATTTGACAATCTTTTGCTGGTTAATTAACTTTTTCGAGTCGTCCAAGGGAACATAAAAAAATTAAATTTGTCTCTAAAGGTTATGTTCTGAATGGGCAAATTCCAGTAGAAAAATTAATGAACTTAAAAATTTCCAAAAATTAATAATTTGAATTAATCAACTCAGACGTTTGCTAAAATTTGTAAAACTGTTATCTTAAATATTTTTAATGCACTTGGTGCATATTTCATGTATCACAGGGTTGTAATGCTTCATGACTTAATTTTATGAAATTTCGTTGGAAGAGCTATAGGTGGATTTCACATGTTTCAGTGATTACACTAAGCTCATTGCATCTTTCACCGAAGTGCCTACACAATTCACATTAAGGTGTTCAAATTTTGAAAAATACATTTTACAAACTGAGGTGTCCAGACAATAGGGTTATTTCTACAAAATTTAGTTCAAAGTGGTCAAGTAGTAGAGTTTTTTTTCATTGAATATAATTATAGAAGACTATAACATATTTATTTTACTCTGCATAAATACAGTTTTAGAAAAGAATATTTTTGTTGTAAGTGTAGATCATGAGACAGAAAAAGGAGAGTGAGAAATATAACAAGATTTCAACAACTGGTGGAATTTTGAGTAAACTTATGATAATCGAATGCAAAGATGCTTGAAAAAAACAATAAAATAACAGTTCAGTTCTTACAATATTAGCAAAATTGCTTACCTTTTTTAACTTAAATCTATATAATGTAATTCAACTGAAATCTATTATATGCCAACACTTACAGGATAAACTTTGAGTCTCCAACTGAGACCAGAAACATTTAATGGTTGACTATACACAGGATCTGCTCTCTGTTGTAACACACTGAAGTTTTTCATCACAAATGTACTGGTATCATATGGTGGGACTATCTCACTGTACAAAATATAAATAATTACAAGTTTACACAGTGCTTTATGTAATATATGACACTGGTTTATACCTATACATGTATTTGGATCCAGATATCATTCTTTTAACACAGCTTCATCAAAATACTGAATTCAATGAAAACTGTCCTGACCTTTCTTTTGTCTCTACAGATTAAGCTTATTTATGAAAGCTGTGTATGTTAAAATAAAAATCATTTTTTCCCGAATGATGAGTTGTAGATGGATTTTAAGTCTTATTAAAGTTTACATACTAGTACAATGTATTAATCTATCAGTCAGCTGTTATTATATCCTATTGTTCTGTCAAATCTAGTGTATCATAGTACCATTAAAGTGTGAAAATCTGATATTACCTGGTAAATTCAGCAGGCACAGCTGCAGTAACGAAGGACGCCATTGGTTTTCTCTGCACTTCTTTGAACATGTCAAGTAGTTCCACACTTATATTGATCAGTTCATTTTTACCACTTGTTTTCAGTTTCTGATTAACATTCTGTATCAAAGATTCTAATACTGCTGTTTCTTGTGTTAAGTGACTTCTTTGACCTGCAAACAATTATATCAAATACAAGGGAATACATGTATACTGACCTCTTACAAAAACTGCCAATTTCTAATTAACTCCATAATGAAATAGCATAAACCCTCTATGGGAGTGTTATTTTTGAATATTTAATATAGGAACAGTATCCAATCAGTGTTAACTTTTCTGGCTAGAGATTATCTTGTTGGTAATCATACCATATTAGCTTTTATACATCAAAGGGTCAGGATAGATAGGGGGAGGATAGGATACCCATAAAACCAGTTAAATCGCACCACTACTCAGTGTCTGTACAAAGTAAGCCTACCCTTAATCTCTAGTATTTATGTTTGTGCTTTGTGCTATTTATGTTAATTTCTGTCTGTGGGTCTGTCAGTCAGATTAGCTCTCGAGTTCATACATTTATTGCATTGTAGTGGGGGGAATATGAAGATTTATTCACATCAGAAATATCATATTCCACGGAGGGGAATATAATATTGAGATGTGAAGAAATTTTCATATTTCCCCCACTACCATGATGTTTTATTATACTGAATAAAACCAAAGATATTTTGATTTTGAATGTGTAAATCACGAGATTTTTTACCAAAATATTTAGAGGACAGTTTTCCTCTTTGGAACATTTTTTATTATAATGAATCAAACACATTGTATTTGAAATAGAGTAAAGAACATGCTTTTTTCAATCGAACTTGATATTTAGTTTGTGTCAATTCCATTACTAACATTAATACTATAAAAGTAGAGAGATTTCAGAAGGGGTGGAAAATGATTTGAAATTGATGGAATATGAGGATTTATTCATGTCGATCACATGATCACAATAACCAATGAGATATAGTTTAACATACAATAATTCATCTGAGGTATAATAATATTGTTTATATTCATGAAACGATTAGAAAGTATCAAAAAAGGTTAATTAAATATACAAGACATTAAACTATTCCACAAATTTATTTCCATTAACATCTATACTGAAAACACCAATTGTAAAACACGTTGACTGTTAAAATCCTATTACAACTGATTATTAATGTACACTACAAAACAGTAAATGTAGAGAGTTTTTTTTAGACATGTAAACATAAACATATATTTATTAGATCAAGTATATCAGGTTACAATAATATACACCTACATACCCATTAATGTAAGTAGTTTAGATTTGAGCTGTGATTCAAGTCTGGCTATCATTAACTCTACCGCATTTCGTATCTCCCGAACCCTTTCATCTTTTGCTGTTTTTACACTCTCTATATTTCTTTCCTGAAAATTATATGATAGTATTTAACTATACATGTATGTCCATGTAATTATTTACAGCACAGAATTCTAAAGTCAATGAAGCATTTTAATTTTCATGTTAAAAAAGTATGACAATTCATACATGTATGTATAAACCGAACTTGGTTGCTCAATCAAGGGTTGTGATCATGGAACATTGACGACATGAATTATCAAACTGACTAGTTTATATTCTATATCTATTCCTGAAAACTAAAAAAAAACACTAAAAAAATATGTTACATTTTGTCTGAGTTACTATGTTACCAAACTAGAACCGCTTGTAGAATAAAGAATTAAATTAAACCAAAATATAAATGACATCTGCCTGACTATACAAAATGAACTACAGAATTTATTTTTGCTGGCTCAAAAATTCTAGAGATTTGAAGTTTTCAAAAATATTTTGTAGCTTCCTCTGTTTTATGTCTCCTTATGTTGTTTGATATATGTAAGAAACACCTTAAAATATAAAATGAATCATTCTAATGAATATACAGTGTATACATACCACATCCTGAACTAGACTTATTAGTTCTACATGTCTTCTCTTTAGCTGATTTAATTCATCTGTAATTTTCTTTACATGTTCATCATAAACACCATCTAATGGTTTAAATGTGTGACCAGAATGCTGAAAAACATAAATGTCTTCCAAAGATACAACAAATCTCGAAATATATTTATGAGGTGTGTGTTCATCCATGAATCTTAATTGTGTGTAAATTCATAATGAAAATGTATAACAGCAACCTGAGATATTATATGAATGTTTACAGAAAACTTGACAGAATAACATGATAGCTCCATCTTAGATGTATAAAAATGGTACTTACAGTTCCTCCCCAAAGGGCACACTGATGACATATACACTGTTTACATGTCCAGCAATATACACTTAACTTCTCTCCATGATGTTCATCGCATCTAAATTTAAATATAAGGAAAAAATGTGAAATTCCACTTTATATGTACGTATTTTGTTAAAATTTATGGTACTGTCCTGATAATGGTGTAAAACCCTTATATCGAAATATATGAAAACTTAAATATCTTTAGGATGTACCTTTTTGTTCCTTACATATTCAAGCAGTCAAAGTTCTTATGTAACAAAATAGAGTTAATACATGTATAAAACAATTGATGAAAACCACTCAAAATACTCTTAATTTATCAATTTATAAACGAAATTGTTGTGGGGAAAATAATTAAATCTTAATATTTTTATTTCTGACATCACTGAAAAAATATCATAAGGGACAATTTACAATATTGATTAAGCACTTTGTCGCCTAATATGTGGGTTTAATATATACACTGCCTTAATGTATCAACATAGAATTTATCTCTACAGTCAAATATTTATTATTTATCACAAAGTAAAGGCTTCCCGGAGACTGCATTGCCTTTATTCAAACCTCATCAATTAATATTAATGACCCCATGATGGGGTAAAAAAATCTAAGTAACATATCTGATGACATATTTGGCTTACGTTTAGTGATATGGATTTGGACCAGTCCTGTAAGACACAATTTTAAAAATGAACTTTTAAATTTAAATCTCTAAAACCACTGAGCCAATTGGATCCAATCTTCAGTAAAATACCTATAAGGTTACATTTGGCCAGTAGGATTTTTAAACATTCATTGTATACTTTTCAATTACCAGTAATGGTTGTGGTATTTTTGTAAGATTTAGACAAAATTGTTCATATAGGGAATCAACTATAAAATTTATTTGGGCGAGCTTTAGAAACATGAGAAAAGGCGTGCTTTAGTGAGCCTTTTCACTATGTTTCGCAGCGAGCCCAAATAAATTTTATATTTTCCGACAATATTGTATATTTAATTGACCTTTAGCAGAATAGTTGATTCCCTATAAACAATTTCGTCTAAATCTTACAAATACGACTAAAGTTTATTCTACCACTTTTATTGGACCGGAAATGGCTTGATTGCAGGATACACTTGTATTAACAATACATCTACTGTCCTCTTTCTTTAATTTGGTTTGAATGTTGGATAAAGCTTACTTGTCTTTTTCTGGTTCTTCCTTTTTAACAGGTGACGGGGCAGATTCTTTTAAAGAATCTAACTGGTTTGTGACTTCCTCAGCCCATCTACAGTTTACTAATTCATGTATATGTAATGATGCCCTGTAAATACAAATGGTCTGAAATTTACAATATTGTCATTAAGTCATAAACATAGCACGAAGTGCTTATGTCCAGGAGTGATGTGTACACAATGTAACAGGTATTCTTTACCTTTGTAAAGAGGATTTTTAAAAGGAGGAATCAACTTAACAGATATTAAAAAAAACATGTTGATGTAAATGAATTATATCATGCATACTCATTAGCAATTGATTTTGAATTATTACAAAAAGATGTATAATTGTTTACTGGGTCCTTCAGAAATAATTCTCTAGCATTTTGCATAACATAGGATGATAACTGAGGTACATATATCATTGCAAATTCCAAGACTTCATGAAGCTTAATATAGTAATAATGAAGGTACTGCAACGAAAATTCACAATATATTCTTTCCCACCTGGTCAAAAAAGGAAGGAAAAGGCTTAACTTAAAAGTAAAATTCCTTGTTAAGGTGCTCCAAAAAAGAGCAAAGATCCAGATTACGTGATGGATATTCATTAACAAAATGGCGTTTTGTTTTAAGTTTGCAACTGTTTTTGTCTAACATTTAAACAACTATTATTAGGAACAAAATAGATAAATTCCTTAAACCAAAATGAAATAACAATACTGTAAATATGAACTATGATTTCTTTTTCTTATTCTTGATGTGCATTGAGAAGGTTGATCTTTTTAAAATAAGAAATGGCGATAGACAAAATATTATAATATTTTGCCAGTTTTCCAAAATATAGGTGTATTTACATTGTAAGCGTCAAAAAGTCAATTACTGGTAAAATTGTTTGTAGTAATATGTAACTGATTACATCACTCTTATTTGTAAATTAAGTTGAATTTCCTGCATGTTTGATGTTTTGTTACTTTCATATTCTTACACTTAATTTTGCCTGACTCAAAGCCCAACCTTCTTTAACACCCAGTCGTTATTCAATAAAGTTATCTTTCTATAAATTATATCCTTCAATGAATGCATGCATACAATCATATGCATGCTACATTGATTTACTTTAAGTTCCTATAACTTTGCAGATGTGGAGTACTTTGGCCAATGAAAATATAATCATAACAATTCAGCACTGCTAGTTTGATAAGCTTCACTTGTCAAACTTGGACTAAAAATCTCAGTTAATAAAAATGTAACTTTCACTTCATGTTTAGATAAAAGCAGTCCAATTATGCAAAATATCTATACCTTACCTGCAATGTGGACACTGTGACCTTTGTTCAGTTAGCCATCTCTAAAATAAAAGTTTACAGATATGAAATAATTATACAAATATTATTTTCACCCTTTTCTCAGTTGAGAATTTATTTTATTTTTATTTTATTTTAAACAGTGAAAACCATAAGCTTTTGCTGACATAGCATTTCAAATGCATGCACATTCCCCTTTTTTATACATTAAACTATTTATAGGAATTGTAATGGGTAAAGTGAATATAGAAATATATGATAATGTATAAAATTGAATTATTCATTCTAGCTATTATAACTTTATATTGTCAAAGAAGAACAAAGAACAACTGTCAGTTTAAATAATGTGCAATACTTACTCTGATACAGGTAAAACAACAGAGTTTAGAGCAATGTGGACATAACCTTGCATCCTTCAGCTTTTCCATACAAATAAAACATCTGAATACTTCCACCAAGCTCTAAAATTGAAGACAATAAAATATCTCACAACAGGCAACCAGGCACACAATCAAAAAGGTTTAATAAACATATCAATTTAAAGGATTTCTGATAACGTCCAACAAGAATTATTCATCTTCGTAACAAAGGTTTCTTTACAAATTAGCAAAAGAGGTCCAGATATATTATGTCATGTTATATCATATTCAATTGATCATTTTGCATGAGAAAGAAAGAATACATAAATATTACTAGACCTCATATATCTTTATGAACACAAGCTAATACTTCAAAACTAATAGTGCTACAAAGTTTTCAAAGGCTACCCTAAATTTTTCTAACCCAACACGTCTTCGGGGACCCCAATCCGTATATTCTAACTTATAACAAGGTATAATTGAAACTGGATGCAGTTTCGAATGTCTCCCAAACGAAGCTCTTTCTCTTTCAGGGTATTTTTGGAATTCCTAGTTTTTGAAATACTGGGCAAGTGTACAAAGAGATTGAGTATATGCAAAATGTTTGATATATGGTATTCAATATCTGCAGTTTTATATGTTGTAGTCGGTATTAACATGATTAACAGATGTTTTATCAAAATATTTTATTATTGAAGGTGCAATGGCCTCCACCTCCCCTTTAGCCATTTAAGGGGGTGGGGCATGACCCCCCCCCCCCCTCAGACCCCCTATGGTACCAAATGACAGGGCTCACCACACTTGAAAATAACAGGGAGACTCAGAGTCTCCCTCAGGGTAGCAACAGGGAGACTTCAGGGCATGACAGGGAGACTTCCAAGTCTACCAGAGAGACGGTGTTTTTCCCCCCAATTTGCAGAGTAAATACCTGTTATTTTGTGTCTTATAGTGTATACTATACATTCCTTTATTGTGTTTTATCCTGTATGGTTTGAGATTTTATCTACATTTACTCCATATCCTTCCATTTTAGTCATAATCTGAGATTTTGTCTCATGTGCATTTAATCAATATCCTTTGAGAATTTTTCATGATGAGTCCTGGGACTCAACATTTTTCAGAATGGTGAGTCCCAGCAGATTTTGATGAGTCCCCGTCCCAGGACTCATCACCACTTTTTTAACGTACATTGCTGCATGATTTTGACCATGGTAGGCCTATTGTACTATTGTTAAAGTTTAATTTAAATCATGTGCTGCCTTAAAATACTGAAAAATATAATTTGAAATAAAAAAAATTAAAAAAATGAAATTATGCAGTGGTGCTCCGAACTTGGAAGAAAATTTCTGTTACAGATATGAGCAAAAATATTTGTACCTTTTGACACAACTTATTTATTATTGCCATTTTATTTTTTAATATTTATTTATCTATACTCTTTACTATTATTTTTTCTCAAACATACTCTTAAAATCTTCCCATTCACCTTGCTTGAACACCTTTCAATACATGTATTGACAAAATTTGTGCATAGATATGTCAAAATCCGCTAAATTTATTTTTAAATAAGGTCTACATATTGTTACCGGTCGGTAAAAAACACCGTGACCAATGAAAAATCACGAGAATCCCGATTGCCGCCATTTCATTTTCTAGCTTACTTTTTGTCGTTTCTTTCCCCTTCCTCCAAGAAAACAAAAAATGGCGGCTCGAGATTTTTAATGAAAATAACGGTCTTCAGACGCAGCTGATTACGTACGTTGTTCGGAGGCGCCTTACTTAAAAACACAGGGCGACTCATTTGTCGCTCTGGAGTGGATGACAGGGCGACATTGGCGAGCATTAGGCGACTTAATCGCCCTAATCGCCCAGTTTGGTGAGCCCTGAAATGATTCGTCTTATCATAAGGAGTAATAATATATATGGTTATAGGGTGGGGATCTCAATGGTTTTCAGAATAATAAGTATTTTGTCATTTGAGGGGGTGGGGCATGACCCCCCCTCAGACCCCCTATGGTACCAAATGATTCGTCTTATCATAAGGAGTAATAATATATATGGTTATTGGTTGGGGATCTCAATGGTTTTCAGAATATTTAGTATTTTATCATTTGAGGGGGTGGGGCATGACCCCCCTCAGACCCCCCTATGGTACCAAATGATTCGTCTTATCATAAGGAGTAATAATATATATGGTTATAGGGTGGGGATCTCAATGGTTTTCAGAATTAGTATTTTATCATTTGAGGGGGTGGGGCATGACCCCCCTCAGACCCCCCTATGGTACCAAATGATTTGTCTTATCATAAGGAGTAATAATATATATGGTTATAGGGTGGGGATCACAATGGTTTTCAAAATATTAAGTATTTTGTTATTTGGGGGGTGGGGCATGACCCCCCCCCCCCCCCCCCTAAGACAACAAAGGGAACCCCAGCATTTTAGATGTCAAAACAACAGATGGAATTAAATTATAAGGATGGACTGCAATTTTGTTTTCAGTCTATTCGAAATAACCTCAATGCACATGGGGCACACTCTCAAATAACCCGCTACCCGGATTTTTTAGTTTGTACCACATGATTGAGGTTATTTCTTTATAGACTGAAGTCTGAAAAAAAATTACAGTTAATCCTTAAATGTCTAAAACAGTTTATATGTCTTCCAATATTAATCATAATCAGTATTTAAGCTGTGGGTATCTTATGAATATGCTATATTTTTGTTATATTTCTTGAGTGAATAACACCGATTCCTCATTGTAAGTCATATTATACAAAGTATGAAACCTTTTTTCTATTGATACTTGTTATTCTGCTCCATATTCTTTTTTTTTTTTATCACTCTGTTTCAATGATTCTCAACTTTTTTTGTTTAAAAATATTTTTATATTATTTCTCTTACAGATGGCAACAAGTCTTTTTTTAGAATAAAACAATATATAATAAAATGCTCCGCTGGGCGCAGCTTGATACGACCGCAGAGGTCGAACCCTGAACAGTTGTATCAAAGAACCCCCATAATTCAATTTTTAATGAAATCAAACCAAGTTTCATTTTAACCGTTAAGGACCTCATTCTGGACCCTGATTTGTACCAACTTAATACTGGACCCAGAATCAAAAATCTAAATACATGTTTAGATTCAGCATATCAAAGAACCCCAAGTTTGGACCCCGATTTGGACCAACTTGCAAACTGGGCCTATAATCAAAAAACTAAGTACATGTTTAGATTCAGCATATCAAAGAACCCCAAGAATTCAATTTTTGTTAAAATCAAACTAAGTTTAATTTTGGACCCTTTGGACCTTAATGTAGATTAATTTGAAAACGGGACCAAAAATTAAGAATCTAAATACACGGTTAGATTCGGCATATCAAAGAACAACAATAGTTCAATTTCTGATGATTCAATTTTTGATGAAATCAAATAAAGTTCAATTTTGGACCCTTTAAACCTCAATGGGGACCAATTTGATAACCAGGCACAAATATCAATTTCTTGCTATTGTGCAATACTGTGCAATTGAAGATTTCTTGCTATTGTGCAATACTGTGCAATTGAAAATTTCTTGCTATTGCACAATACTTATTATAATAATTTACACATCCTGTTTGGTGTGTATCTCTTGCCTTATCATTATTATTTGCTTTTATATATATAAAATCAGAAATTTAATAAAAAAGTTTTTGGCAAATTTCCAATATACATAATTTAAAAGCAGTTTAGGTGAGATAAACAAAAAAGCTTCATCAGCAACATTTTAATTTTTATATTGGCAAATTTCAAATGAAGTTCATTAAACTAAAGTTATTGGCAAATTTCCAATGGAATTTATTAATAATAAAGTTTATGGCAAATTTCCAATATAAATAATTTAAAAGCAGTTTAGGTGAGATATTCAAATGAGTTTCAATTACCAACCTTACAGTGCCTTTTAAATTATGTTTTGTACTTAACTAATTGTCCATTAACCTGAAATCTAAATACATGGTTAGATTCAGCATAACGAAGAACCCCATATATTCAATTTTTGTTGAAATCAAACAAAGTTTAACTTTGGACCCTGATTTGGACCAACCTTAAAACTGGGCCCTTAATTAAAAAAACTAAGTACATGTTTAGATTCAGCATATCAAAGAACCCCAAGAATTCCATTTTTGTTAAAATCAAACTAAGTTTAATTTTGGACCCTTTGGACCTTAATGTAGACTAATTTGAAAACGGGACCAAAAATTAAGAATCTAAATACACGGTTAGATTCGGCATATCAAAGAACCCCAATAGTTCAATTTTCGATGAAATCAAATAAAGTTTAATTTTGGACCCTTTTGGCCCCTAATTCCTAAACTGTTGGGACCAAAACTCCCAAAATCAATCCCAACCTTCCTTTTGTGGTCATAAACCTTGTGTTTAAATTTCATAGATTTCTATTTACTTATACTAAAGTTATTGTGCAAAAACCAAGAAAAATGCTTATTTGGGCCCTTTTTTAGCCCCTAATTCCTAAACTGTTGGGACCAAAACTCCCAAAAACAATCTCAACCTTCCTTTTGTGGTCATAAACCTTGTGTTAAAATTTCATAGATTTCTATTTACTTATACTAGAGTTATTGTGCGAAAACCAAAGAGAAACGTGAATACACAAGTCCATTCCGAACTTGTTTCGTATTTCTTTTCGAAAGATAACTTCCAGGTAGAAAACAAATCAATAAAATATATTTTAAAATTGTTCTCATTACAACTATTTTTAATACAGTAAATGGTTCAAATGGTTAAGAATACCGAAATTAACACTTGATGAGGACTGAAAGTAATTAACTTACTGAAAATATTAAAATTACCGACTGTCACCAGCCGATAACAATATTACGGACAATCTTGGTTGTAAATTAAATTGAATTTCCCTCACTTTCGCACTTCTGTATTTTTTTCATATTCATACGCTAAAGTTTGTTCGACTCAAAACAGTTTCTCCAACACACATTTGTTATTCAATAGAGTTATTTCTATATATGCTATTTTTCAGGTGAATAACTGCATGCAACCCTATGCATTGTACCTTGATTTAAAATTGTATTGAGTTCATAGGAACTATTTGCAGCTTGGGGGTACTTTGGCTCAACAGATTGTTGTGTTAACAATACTCCAGCATGGCTAGTTTTTATCAAAACTACCAGTGCTGGACTAAAAAATAAATAATTGATCAGAATAACCTTAAATTGATTAAATCACTAAAACAAACTCATACACACATATTAATGCGTTTATTGAGTGTATCTGTGTATATTTGAGTAAAAAGATGCGATCGGTAAAAAAAGTGCAAATTGTGCAAGGTGCATGCCTTTATTCCCGATCACTGAGAAATATTAAATTGCATGGAAATATACTGCATATAACAGCAATACAGGTGTCTTTTCTTGGCAAGATTATTTAAGAATATTTACTTAATACCACAAATGGACTATATTATCTGCGGAGGACTGGGGGACATGGTCATAGAACGGCCATGTCAGTGTATAAGACAAGACTTCAGTTCAGGTATTGTGCATTGACATAAAGTTATCAGGTTATGACTTATGTACTTCAACTGTGTCGCCGTCATTTCTTCTATCTGTTTTTCCTCCTCCACTTGCCATCTGTCATGTAAACCCTCAAACTTTCTTACAAATACAACAGTGCCATTCATTCATCTGTTCTACAACAGACTACAAAATATTTGTTTTTCTTCTCAACAGGTGTTCAGCAGAAAATTTATCATAGTGTTTGATTGGATAATACTATAAAACTGTAAATGAAAGATATGTTTCTTGTTTCGAAAGATAGAAAATAAATGAATATAAAGAAATTATATTACATTGTATATTTTTATAGTTATTTTAAAAATTTATCAAATCCATATGATTTTCGGTGTTTTCTTTCCCTATATTACGAAATATTCCTCACAAAACGAAATTATTTTAATTAATGATATTTTCTGAAATATCTATTTTAGGGCAAACATGGCAAAATATTTGCATAGTATTATCACAGAAAAAGGGTTATTTTCGTGCAATATACAAAAATATATGTTCGACTTGTGTATTTTATAATTTTAGAAAGAAACCATTTTATTCGTTTTATGCCCCTTTTGACAGCTCACCGTTTCCATTTATTTTTCTTGTTATCTATATAATAGTGGATGCAACGCGTCATTTGATTGGTCAACCTTTTTCGTCTATCATATCATAGACTAAATTTTCTTCTCTACTATGACGTCAAGAAAGGGAATCCCAGCGTTTTAGGCGTCAAAACCACAAGGATAATTGACTGTAATTTTGTTTTCAGTCTATTCGAAATAACCTCAATGCATATGGTGCACACTTTCAAATAACCCGCATGGCTGACAATTAATTTGGCTTCCAACTGTCTCTTTGGTTTCAAATAAGAAGGCTCTAAAGTGGATTTCCCCAAAAACATTATATGTACATATTATCAGGTTTTCTGCAAATATATCGTAAAATATCAGCCGCGAGACACAATGTGAAGCTTTTTCTGTGAGTGAGCGTAGCGAACGAGCTAAAAAGCTTCATATTGTGTCGTGCGGCTTATATTTTACAATATTTGTTTCAAGAAAACTTGATGATAAATTTATCGTATTGTTAACTAGCAATCTTAATGGACTTTCTTACTTTTCAATGGCCATCTGCCTATAACCGGATGTTTTCCTGATATATTCGGGTCAACGTTGGGTCAAACATTATGACGTCACTGATATATATATTCGGGTCAACTCTTTACGACGTCACAGTGCCGAAATACGGGAAATTGTGAAGGCCTCAGCAGGTCGATATAGGCATGGGGAAATACGATAAAGCTCTATATATCTGTAAAGAAGATCTGCGAAATGGCTATCTTGGTTACCATTTCATGTTATGTTATATGTTAGCCTTCTGAAAGATGACTACCTAAAGACCGTTGCAGCCAACTTCGGTACATTTGGCTAAGGGCCTATGTTAAACTAATTTTGGCTGTTATTCAACAGTCTGGATTATTGGACATAATTCTAAGGAACATTTTTGCCAAGTCTGGTTCCAATTGGTCAAGTGCTTGCAGAAAAGAAAAAATTTAGTTGATTTTTTCCATAAGGTCCTATGTTAAACTAAGTTCAGCTTTTGTAGCCATCTTGGTTAATAATCCATGTCATCGGACACAATTCTGGAAGAGGATCTAATATTATGCCCCCTTCATACTGGATGAAGACTCTTCCACGCTCTCCAAGACCTCCACGACCTAAAAAGTCGTAGCGGGATCGTGAAAACTGGAAAACCGTCTTGAATGTGAAGGCTATCACGACACTGCTACGATTCTCCTACGCACAAAATAGCTTTTCTTAATATTTCTTTGCGTTACCCCCCCCCCCCCCCCCCGTCTTGAATGAGAAGGCTATCACGACACTGCTACGCTTCTCCTACGCACAAAATAGCTTTTCTTAATATTTCTTTGCGTTACCACCCCCCCCCCCCCCCCCCGTGCCTGTACCACGTTCTTTACGTCAACGGTAAGTTCCCACTATACGATCATACCACACTGCGAGCCCGATATTGTTACGATATCGTACGACTGTGTCTGGATGCTGCTACTGCTAGAAGATCGCATCACCGTCTAGCATTCATACGCTAGTAGTATATGAGCACAGGCAAAGTCGGATTTGAGGAGGTGGAGCCGGAAGTGGCGTCACCAGAAGCGGAAGTGACGTCACAGGAGGCGGGAGTCACGTGACCGGATCCGGAAGTATCCGGAAACGATTAATTGTTTAATCTCAAGGGGAGATAACTTTCCCCGCTAGTTTTCTTTTTTTTTCCATATTCTCCTCCATCAATACAAGGGGGAGATAAATTCCCCTTTTATTTATTTTTTTTTTTAATTTTCAAAGAAAAATTTTAATTTTAATAATTTTTTTTTTTTGATTTTATTATTATTATTATTATTTTAATGATTATTTTTTATTTTATTTTAATTTTGATTATTTTTTTTACATTTTTTAACAAGTCGTAATCTATTTACATAGTTTTATAACATTAACGGTATTTGGATTACACAATACGCAATATATAGTGCACAACCTCTCATTTTGTCTTGAACCTTCGAAAAGGTAGCTACCATGTTCTCTTGCGAGAACTGCGGTAAGACTTACCGAGAAGAAAACCTGCTTCGCCACCAGAAGACATATGCTGCTTCGTCCCAGATGTATTCCTGCCAGGTATGTGGTAAAGAATTTGCCAGACCAGATGACAGGAGTCCCACCAGGAGAGTGAGCCTGGAAAGCCATATACAGTCCAGTCTCTTGCCTGCCAGGTATGTGGAAAGGAGTTTGCCAGGCTGCCCACCAGCAGAGTGAGCCTGGAAAGCCAGATACAGTCCTGTCCTTTGCCTGCCAGGTATGTGGAAAGGAGTTTGCCAGGGCCGAAAACCGGAATCGCCAGCAGGAGTCCCACAGGTACACCCTGACGTGTCCAGAGTGTGGGCAGTATTTCAACAGATTAACGTGTCATTTGGATTTGTACTGAGGAACGTAGAGACCGGAGAACTAAGATACTTCCATTCCAGCCACAACAACGCCCGATTTTTCAACGTACCACACCTGATTAGGAACGAAGAAGACCTAGGGAAGTTTTTGGACGAATTGAGCCGTCACCACATTTTGGAGTTTATAAGGCAGCAGAGACCCGATACCAAGTGGGTGGTGCATTTACTGACACATGCCACGTTTTATATTAACAAGCTGGTGGAGCACCCGATAGGGGCCAGAGTCGTGTTACCAGACTTCTTCCTAAGGAACAAAGGCTTGGTGTGCTTGGGGATGGATCAACAGGACCATATAACGACAACTTGTGTTTTTTTTCCGCGGTGTTTGGCCGTCCACCGTGGCGCTCCCGTGAAAGACATAGAAGTACCTGCCAAGACGTACTATCGACAATATTTGCAGAAAACAGAAATATCCGGCGTTGATTTCAAAGGTATTTGTTTGGAGGATTTGGCGTACATCGAACCACTGTTCCAACTAAACATCTGTGTGTACGATTTGCAAGAGACAGAAGACGGCGACATAGCGGCGAGATTGGTACGATATTCTCCTTACAATTTCCAGGACACCATGAACCTGAATTTGTACGACAACCATTTCATTTATGTCAGCGTCTAGAGAAAAACAGTCACCGTTACCTATGTTCCAAATGTGACCAGTTGTGGAAGCTTGTTGGCATACTTTACAGACACGAGAGAATCTGCACCGGTAAAGTCCTGTACAAACATCACGGCGGCGTGTACCATACACAGCAGACCGTATTTGAACGTTTGGAGGACGAAGGAATCCAAGTCCCGGTAGAAGACAGATACTAGTATTACCCGTACAGAGCCACTTATGATATAAAGGTGATGCTTCAACCTACAGACAAACAAGATTTCGATGTTCACTCGTCTGGTGGAAAGTCACAAGATAAAGTATACCGTGAAGCGCAACAATAACTTCATGTGTATCAAGACGGAGAAGTTGAAATTGAAATTTTTGGACATCACCAACTACCTGGCTCTCGTATTTAGTTACTACGAACGCATGGCCATCGAGTGGTTGGAATGGGAAGCCAAAGGGGCCGGACACCTCATACGTCACCAGGGGAACGACACGGAAAAACTGATCGGACGTCGGCGCCTTCCCGTAGACGGCTACTGTAAGGAAACTAATACCGTTTACGAGTTCCAGGGCTGCCTGTGGCACGGACATTGTTGCCGCCTGACTCGTGGAAAGACAGAAAACCCGTTGAACGGAAAGAGCCTGGACGAATTATACAAGACTACCCAAGACAAAATAGAGTACATCACGGAAAACGGCTACCAAGTTAAGCAGATGTGGGAGTGTGAATGGGACCCGGCGGTTAAAGAGAGAAGACCAAGGAATGAAGACCTATGAGTGCATGTAAATTTAGTTAACAACACAAACGAATTACTGTTTTTGTCTCTTTAGCTTGGTCGGTACCAGGCATTCTCCAACACTTTTTTGCCATATTTTTTAAATTCAATTCATATTGTCTAATCATCTCCAATGTTTAATTTTTCTGTTTTTTGTTTTTTTCTTTTTCTTTATACTGTTTTATTGTAATTGAAATACCCTCTAAGGGCCCATTGATTTGGAAATAAAATATTTGTTATAGATAGGTGATAAATAGTTTTTAACCCATTAAAAAAAAAAAAAAAACACTTCCGGGAAAACAGCTCCGCCTAGCGTTAGTTGAAGTTGCTTAGTTTTACGACAGAAAATCGTACTAAGTTATCGCCCTTGAAAATGATGTAAGCGACACAAATAACTCGCAACGGCCAATTCGTTTCTACCGAAAAATGACCATTTCGGAATATACAACAACCAAGATATTTGTTGATGTTTCGATATCGTCGTCTACTTGCAAATGTGTGTCAACGTAAATTGCAGCTGACAAAGGGACTTTATGAGGCTGTAGCTATGTCTCAAGACTTTGGACAAAATAAAAACAAAGTGTATAAGGTGGTTTTAACAGGAGGTAATATCAGATTTCATGAAAAAGGACCCATTAGACATGAAACATTACTTTTCACCGCGTTTTTCTTACGCACGTGGTCTTCTAAGGAACAATGAGCACATGTACAGGGAACTATCCCCCTCCTATGAAAAAGTTACTCTCCCACATTGACTGGTATATGTTTGCCAGCTGATTTTGATAGAAAAATTGCCAATGGCCTTATATGCATGATCAGGTCTCATGTTAAGCTTTTTATTTTAAATTATGTACCATTCAACCAATTTCCGCAGTTTTACCTAGTCCAGATAATCGAGGTCTACTGAGAGTAATTTTTAATTTGACCCAAAGCATCAAGTGAGCTTTTCTCATCACTTGGCATTAATGTTATGTTAATGACATGTCTGTAAGCATTAGTAAAGACTGCAAAATATTGTTATATGCAGATGATAGTGTAAGAGATAATTTATTCCGGCTGTGATATTCATATATCTGTGAAATATTTTCCGACCGTCAAATGATGATCTTGTGTAAAATATGAATCAGATAATATTTTATAGCAATCTTAATTTTTATATAATGAAATATTTTCCAACTTTATTCCGTCAGAAGTGTATTAATATACGAGTTCGGAAATAATTTCACACCGGAAAAAATAAACCGTTACAATAGTACCATGTTATACTCTTATAAGAACCCAGAAGTTATATCTCAGAAACTGGGTATGAGACTTGAATCTTGCAGTAATTGGCTGATCAATAATAAATTATCACTTCATTTGGGGAAAATAAACTATTCTGTTTGGGTCTAAACATAAATTGTCTAAAATTCGTAACTTTGATGTTACTTGTAATAATCATACAATATCAATTTTCATCACAAAATTGTGTGAAATATTTAGACCTGAGTATTGATAATTCTCTTTGTAGAGAAAAATTTTAAATAATATTCTACAAAAGATAAACTCGAGATTAAAGTTCCTATACAGACATGCCAAATGTTTATCAGAACTTTCTAGA
The DNA here is from genome assembly GCA_028015205.1 of Mytilisepta virgata. Lineage (NCBI taxonomy): Eukaryota > Metazoa > Mollusca > Bivalvia > Mytilida > Mytilidae > Mytilisepta > Mytilisepta virgata. The sequence continues at coordinate 19,454,687 of CM051520.1, read as the reverse complement.
AAGACTTTAGTTACAGCTTTAATTCAATGTCATTTGACTATGCCTGGTGTCAGTAAAAAATATAAAGGTAAACTACAAGTATTACAAAACAAATGTGTTAGATTTATAAAAAATACTGGATGTAGATCAAAAGTTGACCATAATGTATTGAATAGTATTGGTTGTGTAAATATCGAAAATCGTGTCAAACAATTGAGATTAAACCATCTTCATAATATCTATTACCATCATTGTCCTAGTTATACATATACAATTTTTACAAAAGTGACACATTATCATAATCATTTCACAAGAAATAGTGAATATAACTTCTGGGTTCCACCTGTGAAGAGTCAACAAAAAGATCCTTTTTATTATAATGGTATACAAGATTGAAATATGTAACCAAATAATTTTAAAAAAATAAAAAAAATAAATGAATTCAAAATTAGCGTTAGAGTACTTGACCAAAAGTTATAGTGCCGCTTCATCTGACTGCTTTTTATATTATTAAATTTTGTTTTTTAATTTAAATTAGTTTTATGTCAGACTAGTTTGTGTGTTATCATTTTTGTATGTCGAAACTATAGTATAAGCGGTTTACATGAAGGGACCCCATTGGAAACAAGATTCAGAGCTTTATGGGTTATCCCTGATAAAATATAAGCTAATTTTTTCCGTACACAAAAGGTACTATACTCACCAAATATGTGATAGAATAAGTATATATGTATTGTATGTTGTGTATAGTAAAACTATATGTTATTATTATTGTTATATTGGCGTCTGTTGTTGTCCATTAACTTTTACAAAAGTCTTGTCCTGTGAAATAACTTTGCTAAAAGCCTTTGGTGGAATGATGCTTGGGTGGTCCCCTTTCCAAAATTATGTCCAACATCCCAAACTTCCAACAGATATGGCTGCTGTGAATAAAAATACAAAAGGGGTTGGGGGCGAATTTAAAAAAATCTTTTATGAAACTACTTGGCCTATGGAACCAGACTTCGCAGCAATGGTCCTTACACGGTCCTCTTTCAGAATTTTGTACGATGACCCGGACTTAACCAAGCAGTAAAACTTAAAAAACATAAATATTATCATTGTAAAAACAATGCTATTACAATACTAGTTTAGTAACTACAACCAGTGTTCTCCCTAGAAATTTTGATACTATGTGTCGATGTTCTTTCATTTAAAGAACGAGTTGTGGTGTGTTCCAATTGCACAACATATATTCAGTTACATGACATGCTTATTTTGTTTTTTGTTTGTATGAAAAAAATAATTGAACATTTTTTTCTTTTTAGCTCACCTGGCCATGTGAGCTACAACATGTATTGTGGATTCATTAAAATTCGTTGTTTACCAATTTTCGTGGTTTTCATGGGTCCCAGTAAACCACGAATTTAAATATCCAACGAAAAATAATATTTTTACTTGAGCTTCAATGCACTCAAGTTTGAAACCACAGAGTTTTGATGTAACTACCTGAGACAACATTGAACAATTGCATTTTAACAGCATGTACTTGGATACTGACATATGATGAGTCAGATATATCCACAGAGGATACAGTGTTTCATGTAATTTTGTCTTTGGTAATATATAAACTCTCAATTTTATTTAAAAATATTTACACTGTATAAATTGTCGCGAATTTACTTCTGTTTTTTTTTTTTTAAATTTAAACATTCAAGAAAAATATTAATCCTAAGTAGGCCTAAACAATACAAACTTTCTCATAAATTACAGTAATAACATCTTGTAAAAAGATAATAAAGCAGAAATTATTGAAATTATCGTAATTGGATTAAAATATGGATGTATATGCCCCAAGGTATTTGGTGACAAGTGATTGCAATTTGTCAATATATATATTTCACACCTAACAAGTAAATAATTACGGATTTTGTTAATCTTGTTAAATTCATGACAAGCTTTGTTCCGTTCAAAATTTGAAGAATCTGTTTGTTAGACTTTTGTTTTATAAGCGCTTAAAATCAGTACTTTACTGTACAATATCAATGTCTGATCGGCACGTTTTGTCAAAGTTCATGATATCTGATGTGCCAAGCGACGAATTTCAGTATTTCAACAACTTTTTACATATTTTTTTCTAAGCCAGCAATCCACGAATTTACGTATCCCATGAAATGCCTTTTTTTCTCTATCAATGGAAATTGATATCCACGAAAATAAATGAATCCACAGTATTGCCATCACTTGCCGTCTGTTGTCATAAATTTTCTTTTAAAGATGTTCTCCTCTGAAACTCTTGGTCAGTTGGAACAAAACACAGCCAAGCATAGTTAAACGTAGGACTATGGGAAACTGAGTTAAAGATCTTCATGTCTGAGACAACTGGGCCAATTGGAACAAAACTTGGTAGCAATGGTCCTTGGGTGGTCCTCTTTCAGAATTATATGATGATACCATTCAAGATGGTCACCAGAGTCTCTATATAGCATATCAGATGCTTTTTGGAAATCTATAAATACCTCCACTGTGAAGTGTTTTTTGAGAAATTTCAAACTTTATTTCATGTTGTAGTAAGTGCTGCCGAATTAACTATAGATACATCCCGAAATGACGATTTATTGGTCCCGAATTTTATACTGGTGCTGAATTCACCAGGTGCCGATTTTACTTGATACTGTAAGATAGGGGTTTGGCATCCTATTCCTACATACGAATGTTACATAGATGTGCCGCTGCATTGCGTGTATTGTTGTATGTACAAATAAATATTATATATTAATCTTAAAAATATTAATGAATGTTTGAGTCATAAATTTTTATCTGACAATTAATTAAATTATCAGTAAGTATTCTTTAAGACAGATGTTAACTATTTAAAATTAATATGTTATTTAGCATGCTTATCTGCTGAAACCTTTATAGATAATACATGTATATCATGATCCTGTGACTTGATTCTAGTACCTCAAGTGGATCCTTGCTTTTCATCTAACATTTTTTTTTGGACTTGGGAAGTAACAAAATAATTAACACCATCATGCGTGAATAACAGCTTGTAATTGATACAAACATGTTCATGACAAGATATGATTGATATTCTTTTTCATTGCTCTAAGCAATATGTAATTTATATCTGGAAACATTTCAACCTGATAAAAATTATAGCACTATTGCCGATAGAGCTACAGTGCAGTATGAAAATAAGGTCACTGGCAATTATTCTATCCATATCAGCTAGCAAAATTTGATGGTGGTCAGGTTAAGTTTTCAGGATTTGGTAGAATAGTTCCTTGGTAGCCACTTTGCATGAATTAACATTTTGTGTTATAAAGTCCTAGATGCAATTTTTGTAACAGGAAAACAAATTCTGAATATTTTTTAATTATCTTAAAAACTTCCAATTTGAGTTAGAATTTTTTTTACATTTCAAAACTGTTATAAATTTGCATTCCTGCACATTAATGATGAAGACAGAAGTTAGTATGCTAAAAAATCAACTTAATAGTCCTGTACTGGCAAAGCCGAAGGGGACTTTAGATTTGCACTCTGTCGGTCTGGCAAATCAGTTTTCTGCACTTTTTAGCTCACCTGACCCAAAGGGTCAAGTGAGCTTTTCTCATCACTTGGCGTCCGTCGTCCGTCGTCGTCCGTTAACTTTTACGAAAATCTTCTCCTCTGAAACTACTGGGCCAAATTGAACCAAACTTGGCCACAAGCATCATTAGGGTATCTAGTTTAAAAATTGTGTCCGATGAGCCCGCCTGCCAACCAACATGGCCGACATGGCTAAAAATAGAACATAGGGTAAACTGCAGTTTTTGTCTTATATCTCAAAAACTAAAGCAATTAGAGCAAAACTGACATGGGGTAAAAATGTTCATCAGGTCAAGATCTACCTGCCATGAAATTTTCAGACGAATCGGTCAACCCTTTGTTGGGTTATTGCCCCTGAATTGTTAATTTTAAGGAAATTTTGCAGTTTTAGGTTATTTTCTTGAATATTATTATAGATAAAGACAAATTGTAAACAGCAAAAATGTTCAACAAAGTAAGATCTACAAATAATTCAACATGACCAAAATCATTGATTGACCCCTTATAGGAGTTTTTGCCCTTTAAAGACGGCATCTAGCGTAAAATTTCCTTTAAAGATCTTTTCCTCTCAAACCACTGGGCCAATTGAGACCAAACTTTGGTGGAATGGTCCTTAAGTGGCCCCCTTCCAAAATTATGTCTGGCATCCCCGACTTCCAACCGACGGCTGCTGTTTCTAAAAATAAAAAAAAAGGGGGGGGATGTATTTCAAAAATCTTCTTATATGAAACTAAAAGGCCAGTTGGAACCAAAGTTGGCAGTAATGGTTCTTTGGAGGTTCTCTTTCAGAAATATGTCCAATGACCTGGACTGTTAACCAAGATGGCCGCCACAGCCGAACTTAGTTTAACATAGGGCCCTATGGGAAAATTCGTTGAAAAATCTTCTGGTCTTAAACCACTTGACCAATTGGAACCAGACTTGACAGCAATGGTCCTTAGATGGTCCTCTTATAGAGGTGTGTCCGATGACCTGGACTGTGAACCAAGATGGCCGCCACAACTGAACTTAGTTTAACATAGGGCCCTATAGGAAAATTCATTGAAAAATCTTCTTGTCTGAAACCAGTTGACATATTGGAGCAGGACTTGGCAGCATTGGTCCTTAGGAGGTCCTTTTTCAGAAATGTGTCTGATTTTGTTGACTGTGAACCAAGATGGCCGCCACAGCAGAACTTAGTTTAACATAAGACCCTATGGGTAATTCACTCAAAAATCTTCTCGTCTGAAACCACTAAGCCAATTAGAATTAGACTTGGTAGCAATGGTCCTTAGCTGGTCCTCTTTCAGAATTTTGTGCGATGACCCAGACTATCAACCAGAAGGCCGCCACACCCGAACTTAGTTTTACACAGGGCCCTATGGAAAAATTCATTGAAAAATCTTCTTGTCTGAAACCACTTGACATATTGGAGCCAGACTTGGCAGCATTGGTCCTTAGGAGGTCCTCTTTCAGAAATGTGTCCAATCACCAAAATTCAAAATTGGATTGTCAACCAAGATGGCTGCCACACCGAACTTTGTTAAATATTGGAACCTATAGGAAAATTTATTTAAAAATCTTCTTCTTGTGTGAAACCACTTAGCCAGTTGGAACAAGACTTAGCAGAAATGGTCCTTAGATGGTTCTCTTTTAGAAATGTATCCATTGACCTGGACTGTAAACCAACATGACTGCCACTGCTGAAATTAGTTTAACATAGAATCCTATAGAAAAACCAGCCAAATTGACTGCAACACTTAAATTTTTAGGTCTGCTGAAGGTGAAAAGTTAAATCCAGGTGAGCGATACAGGCTCTTGAGAGCCTCTAGTTTCAGTTGTGCTTGAAGGTATTGAATTGATATTTGGTATTTATCGTATTTCCCTATGGCTATATCGACCTGCTGAGGCCTTCAGAATTTCCCGTATTTCGGCACTGTGATGTCGTAAAGAGTTGACCCGACCCTAATATGAGCTGACCCGAATATATCAGCGACGTCATAATGTTTGACCCAACGTTGACCCGAATATATCAGGAAAACATCCGTTTATAGGGGGATGGCCATTGAAAAGTAAGAAATTCCATTAAGGTTGCTAGTTAACAATACGATAATTTATCATCAAGTTTTCTTGAAACAAATATTGTAAAATATAAGCCGCTCGACACAATATGAAGCTTTTTGGCTCGTTCGCTACGCTCACTCGCCGAAAAAGCTTCACATCGTGTCTCGAGGCTGATATTTTACGATATACTTTTTCAGAAAACCTGATAATATGTACATAGTTTTATCATGACCAGTTACACAGCAAGTTTGAATTTTGTTCTAGTCTGATGATTTTATGCATATTTTGTTTGGATCTTCAGGATTAACAGTAGAGATATCCTTGTTTAGTCTCTAATAACAAGGGAAAGGTTACAATGTACACCAACAGACAAGTACAAATGTACTTAATTGTTTCCCTTTTTATTTATGTATATTAAGCAGTTTTCTGGAAAAATTATAGAACATTCTTTATATATGTGTGTATAAATCTCTTTTTTATAGGACCATGTGGAGGAAAAACAACAGGCCAAGCAAGACTTAGTACATTCTTTGAAAGTATAGGTTGGAAGGTTTGTGTTTTATTATCAAGTATATAAAATATTAGATTGTATGCAGGGCTCACCACACTTGAAAATAACAGGGAGACTCAGAGTCTCCCTCAGGGTAGCAACAGGGAGACTTCAGGGCATGACAGGGAGACTTCCAAGTCAACAGGGAGACTGTGTTTTTCCCCCAATTTGTCGCCTGTCGAGTAAATACCTGTTATTTTGTGTCTTATAGTGTATACTGTACATTCCTTTATTGTGTTTTATCCTGTATTGTTTGAGATTTTATCTATATTTACTCCATATCCTTCCATTTTAGTCATAATCTGAGATTTTGTCTCATGTGCATTTAATCAATATCCTTTGAGAATTTTTCATGATGAGTCCTGGGACTCATCATTTTTCAGAATGGTGAGTCCCAGCTGATTTTGATGAGTCCCAGTCCCAGGACTCATCACCACTTTTTTAACGTACATTGCTGCATGATTTTGACCATGGTAGGCTTATTGTACTATTGTTAAAGTTTAATTTAAGTCATCTGCTGCCTTAAAATACTGACGAATATAATTTGAAATAAAAAAAAAAATGAAATTATGCAGTGGTGCTCCGAACTTGGAAGAAAATTTCTGTTACAGATATGAGAAAAAATGTTTGTACCTTTTGACACAACTTATTTATTATTGCCATTTTATTTTTTAATATTTATTTATCTATACTCTTTTATTTTTTATTATTATTTTTTCTCAAACATACTCTTAAAATCTTCCCATTCACCTTGCTTGAACACCTTTCAATACATGTATTGACAAAATTTTCATTTGTGCATAGATATGTCAAAATCTGCTAAATTTATTTTTAAATAAGGTCTACATATTGTTACCGGTCGGTAAAAAACACCATGACCAATGAAAAATCACGAGAATTCGGATTTCCGCCATTTCATTTTCTAGCTTATTTTTTGTCTCTTTCCCCTTCCTCCAAGAAAACAAAAAATGGCGGCTCGAGATTTTTAATGAAAATAACGGTCTTCAGCCGCAGCTGATTAAGTACGTTGTTCGGAGGCGCCTTACTTAAAAACACAGGCCGACTCATTTGTCGCTCTGGAGCCGATGACAGGGCGACATTGGCGAGCATTAGGCGACTTAATCGCCCTAATCGCGCAGTTTGGTGAGCCCTGCGTATGTGTCTCCCTGTTAGTAGTCCTTCATCTTTTCTGAAGAGTTTATAGTAACTGTAGCTATGCTACCCATATTAAATAAAACATAATAATATATTTGCAAAGAGAAAACAGTTAACCATTTCAGAATTAGATATTTCTGAGCTAAATAAAAAGAAGAAAAAGTGAAAGAGTTGTTTTGATTTTGTTAATATGCATACATGTGATATCCCTTGCATTAGATGTGAGAGTCACACATTACTGCAACCTTGCATGGATAGACAATTTTTTTCTATTTAATACTGCCAATTTCTCATTTGTTCTTGACATGGAAATTATAGAAATTTTTTTTTACTTTCATAGAATTGTTGACAAATATTTTATTTTATGCCAAAATGTTATAGAATTAATTAAATTTTATAGATTTTGTCATTTGTAATTTGAAATTTGAGATTTCTACTTGTTTAAATGTTTATGATAAAAGATTTGAGATATTTCAATTTTATAAAGAAACAGTAGTTACTCTCTTGCTGTCAGTCAATCTGATAAATATTTAAACAGTCCAGCATGCTTGATGTTGATATTATAAATATTTTCCTTCAAGTAATGATGAAAGTAAATTTTAACATGAAATGTTGATATACTGTAGATGGCAAATTGATAGTTAAAAATGTTTAATATATAAAAACATTAAATGAATATGAAAACGGAATGCCATGGACTGAAATGAGTCTGTAATTCCAAAAACCAACCTGCAAAATATATAGTTGATAGAGTGGTGTTGGCCACTGCTGTGGACAATTTCTAACTTAGGAATGAGGTTAAGGTAAAATGTTAATACAGGTTGAACTGCTGGAATCCTGTGAGCATAAATGAATAATGAATGATACATTTAATTATTAAATACAGACAAACAAAAATGTCTGGTTTCGTTATTTCAATTTCATCTGAAAATATATTCAAAGAATGTGAACATCAAAACCGGTAAGATTGAATAAGTCAGAAATAACCAATAGAGAATGCAAATGGTTTACATGTGCGACAATATTTTTGCAGGTATTCAGAGCACCAGAAACAGCATTGGTCTTAATGAGGTATGATCAAAGTTTTGTATTATTGGTTGCCATGTTTACATGTTATGATTTGATTGACTCCTAACAGAAAGATCAAGACTGATACAAACATCTGTTTATCAGACATTTTATTGTGATTATCAACTTAATTTAAAACTGAAAGTAAGCAGACAACACATAAGGGCTGTTCCAGCAAAACATACATGGGGGGGGGGGGGGGGGGAAGGCACTTGAAAATTGGAATAATCATCCATAGAAGTTATTTTATTTCACTTATACCCACCCATAGAAGCAAAAGCAGAAGCTTTATAGGCACCAACAGAATCAAATTAAATAGTTAAAAAAGCATGATTTTGAAAATACTGCAAATCTGGATTATTAATTATGCTGGTTTTTAAAAATATATAGCAAAAGAATGCTTTTAAAATCATGTTTATAATATCAACTTAGTTTTCATTTAAGCAAAATAGTCATGTAACTTTGTGTTTATATACTCACATCCTTGTGTTTTCATGTATCACATTATTTGAAAAAGAAAACAGATGCCCCCACTTGCACGTAATTTCTGAACGGGCAAAAAACTGGTATAGTAAAATTTACAATAACCAAATTCGAACTTAATCTGTATATAATCATAAAAAGCATTGTTTCTAAGTTTTAAATGATCATGATCAATAAGCTATAAAGGCAAACTAAAAGGTAAAAACATTAAAAAAAAAACTTTCATTTTTCATATAAGCACCCCCAGAAGCATATTTTGAAGTCCAACAATGGACCATAGATGCACTTTCCACTCCCTAACAACCAAGTAGATAATTTTTATATTTTTCCTTCCCCCATCCCATGTATGTTTTGCTGGAACAGCCCTAAGTTGATAACAGATATTTGAACAGAACTTGTAAGAAACTGATGTTTAAAACTTCTTACTGAGAATATGTTGTACATATTACAAGGAATTTATTCTTTAATGTATTGGAACTGCTCTGTTGGTCAAGATTTAAAAATTGGGATCTGCTGCTATTCTGCATTTAGTAGTAAGAGCAAAGACTACATGTTTCATAGTCAGAATAACATGTTCTGGATGTTGTAACATGTCTTCCTGATGATTGTTACCTCATGAGCTAGCATGATAAAAATGCTGTCACTCTAGCACATAGCAGGTATCATATTCATATCTTATAGGTTAGCAAATGAAGAATAAGACAGCGTGAGCTATTTTTAAAACTTACAATATGGAAAAAATATGATTTCCGGTTGTATGATAGAGAAAAAAAACAGGTTTACGCTTGTACTATAAGGAAAATACATGTACCGGTTTATGGATTTTAGTTGTACATTACTGAGAAATATTTTGTCATGTGTTGAGAATAAACATTTCTCATTGGATTAAAATTATAACTGTATAATAATTGCGAAGAAATAAGTGTTGATTAATTTTTGTCTCGCCTGCTACAAAAAGTCACAGAGGCCAGATATAGGTATTACTTTCCCGCGACGGCAGTGTAAACTTTTGTAAAACTTAAATAACTTTGCACATGTAATACCTACAATTATGATTTATGGTCCACAAGGTAGCTTATCGTATAAGTTTTGCCGCAATATACTTGTCTTGTGGCCCTGACCTCATTTTCATGGTTCACTGACTTCATAAACATGAATTTAAAATCTGCATCCAAGTTTCGTGGTTAAATCCATTTCTCAGCAACTGTAATGCCTAGGCCAACCATATTTGGTCTATAGATAGTTCTTAGTGGATTCATGCCAGTCTGACAAATGGCTTGGGACCTTGACCTCAATTTCATGCTCGAGTGACCTTGTCACTTTTTCGTGCTAATGTCCATTTCTCATTTCGTGGTAAAGTCCATTTTTCCGAAACTGTTATACCTAGACCCACTGTATTTGGGCAATAGATAGTTCTTGGTAGGTACATGTCAGTCTGACACCTGCCTTTTGACCTTGACCTCAATTTCATGGTTGAATGATTTTCATCCAAATTTCTTAAGTCCTTTTTTCAGCAACTGTAATACCTATACCCATCCGTGTTTGGTCTATAGATAGTTCTTAGTGGATACATGCAAGTCTTACACCTGTCTCTGGACTTTGACTTCATTTGTATGCTTGAGTGACTTAGGTCCATTTTTCAGCAACTTTAATACCTAGACCCACCATATTTGGTCAATAGATAGTTCTTAGTGGATACATGTTGGTATGACACCTGCCTTTTGACCTTGACCTAAATTTCTTTTGCAAAATGTCGGGTATCAGATAATCATTCTGTGTGCATGTGCACACCCAGGTGAGACATGTAGTGTGTCCACTCTTGATTATATAATTTAAATATTTGATATACAATAGTTACAATTTTATCTGTTTCAGCGGTGGAGTGAAGTTTACAAACCTTACTAAAGATGAAGGTAAATTCCATGATTTTTTGGAAATTTTAAATATTCTTGTGATTTTTATAGTGCCATGCATGGCTCTGTCATTGTTAATTTTCACATAAAAATCCTTTCTGAAATCACAAAGTTGAACCAAACTTGGCATCAATAGTCCTTAGCTTGCCCTATTTTAGAATTTTATTCATTCACCATGCCTTCCTACTAATATTGTTGTCAAACTACGATTATCAAACGATGTTGAGGGAACATTTTTCTGAAGATGATTTTTTCAAAGTCTGACACAATTAGAACCAAAAAGGGTGGCAATGTTCCTTGGCTAATATTCTTTCAGAATTGTATCGTTGATACTGCAAACCAACAAACATGGCCTCCACAGCCAAACAACAAACTATGGGAATTTCTTTACAGTTTTAATTTACTGGTCCTTTTTCAGAATTTTGAATATTGGCCATATTAACCCTATTTACTATCCAAGATGAATGCCAAAGTTTATTTCTGTCATTAAACCTTTTGTCCTGGTGCCTCCTGGAAGCATATATTTCAATAATACTGCATAGCAGTATAGGTTTTTTTCAAAGATGTAAGTATTTGCAAATGATACAATGTACTATGCCAGACATGCCAGCATTGAAACTTTTGGCAGGTATTGCAGTATTTGTACAATTCATTTCTAATTATGACTCCAAAATAGAATTTAGTTCAATAAATTTCTCAATTCAAGAAAAGTGCTGTAGAAAACTAGCGGTCTTTCTCTGCATATTTAGTATATGATTAACAGTTATCTGAAAGAGAGGATATCCAATAGCTGTGACATGTTTAAACACAAATAGAGGCTAAAGTAACTGATGAATAAAAATAGAAATATTGGGAGAGATAAAATTAATCATTTTTTTTTAACCTTTTTTAGTGTATGCTTGTTTTAATATCATTTTATGGCTTATTTTCAGCATACAAATTTCAAGAAAATTTAATAAAAACAATGATGCAGATAGAAGACACATATTTTGACCTAGCCAGCTCAAGTCAACAGAATTGTTTGGTTATATGTGATCGAGGAATAATGGATGCTTCAGCATGTAAGTCATTCAGATAAAAAGCAAACTTAATACTCTTATCATTATTAAGTATATTTTATTATTTGGATAGGGGGTGGATTCTTTGTTGATAGAAAAGTGAATAGAAAAGGTATTATGTGAAAGTTCAAACATTTGTTCAGATTTGTTCAATTTGAGTATTTTTTCCAGTTTTCCTGCAAAAGGACAGTAGTACTATTTGAGTACTTCTTATTCCTCCAATGATAATAAGTAGTTACCATGATACAGCCAGAATATTTGTGAAATTTCTGTTAAATACCGATCTTAATACTGATCTAACATAAAAAAAAATATATTAATATCATGTTTATGAAGATATTTATCCAAATTTGAATAATTGTAAATTTAACTTTGGTTATCTAAAACTTTAACTGTATTGATTTGGCCCTTTCAATTTTTTGTATGACATCCATAACTGAAGTTTGAATATTATTATTGTCAGTATTGGGTGTGATGATTACAAGAATGATTAAATTTCAGATTTAGAGTCTAAAGATTGGGAAAAAATGAAAGCAGACAATAAATGGAGTGAAGTACAGATCAGAGACAACAGATACAATCAGATAATACATATGGTGTCAGCAGCAAGAGGTGCGGAGCCATTTTATACTGTGGCAGGACATCAAACTCGTCATGAAAGTATAACACAGGCTATAAATCTGGATGAAATTACTGCTGGTGTTAGTAGATGTTACAATTTTTCTTTCTTAGAGTTAGTAAATAATATGCTGAAACTTACGACTAATGATTTTAGACTAGTGTTCATATAACACAATAATGTCATGACAGACAATGACATCCTATTAGAACATTCAGAATGGAATGTAAGAAATGATTGTTAAACTGCATTTTTCTATGCTGCAAATAAACCCTCATTAAAACTTGGGTCTGAGGTAGATATTGTGTTAATCGCTTATATTTTTGCTATTGTTGGACATTTTTGATTTCGGGAATTCAATTTGGTGGCTCACTAGTTACAAATGCTTGGTATAGTCATGATATTTGCAGAATTGATGGCAAAATTTGATATGAAATGCATTAGAATAAATATTTAATGCTGTCATGGATGTTTTAGTGGTATGAAAAAACAAAGGTGGCTTAGATAAAATGTATTTTGATAAAATGAAATCTATTATATAGAGTGTTATTTTGTTTTTATGGATCTTAAAGATCTAGCCCTCTAAGTTACATTGGTACAAGACAGGATTGATATTATTTCCCACCTTAATTATACATAACAGGCTTTTGTAATGATATAGGTGGCATAGATCATGATGTTTGGAATATCATTCAATAATTCATATCGTGGAAATCTTAATTTTGAAATATTTTGTTTTACAGGCTTGGGTGGGTCATCCATACTTTGATGTAATTGACAACAAGACTGGCTTTGAAGAAAAAGTTATGAGAATGATTTCTGTAAGTATTTTTCAATGTATATTCCAGTCAAATTATAGCAACCAATGATATGTTGGAAATTGTTTTATGACATATTTTTTGCTGAGCTCATTTTGTTGGTCAATCAGTTTTACTTACTGCATTAAATAAAGTAAACAACATTTGATATAAATACAGTTTATATAACAGTACAACTGTTTTCTTGAAAGTGATGTTTTGCACAATTTCAGGCAGTGTGTAATAGATTAGGTGTAGACACAGGTGACCGTCTCAGTACTAACAGTAAGAAGAGGAAGTTTTTGGTTAAAGGCATTTTGGATTTCTCGGTATATTCTAAGATTTGTATATATGAACTCATTCTAGACTTACTTTTATTATTTAACATATATATAAACATATAAGGAACTCTGGAATGTAGATTATAAAAATATGATATTAAGTTCTTGGCCAAATAAAAGTGTCACAGAGAGAAGAGATGTTATTTAATTAATTTATATAAGAGACCAGTTATTGCTGTCTGATATTAGGTATATTTTATACGATGGATAGAAGGAAGTAAATAAAAGGAGTTTGTCAAATCCATAGGATTGTGAATGCCAGGTTACCAAGTTTCAGTTGGAATGGAATCAAACTTGAAATAATGTTGATTACATACATATATTTGTGTACTACATTGATATTTTGGGGATAAAAAGGGAGTTTTACTATTTCTACATATCAAAAAGATCAAACAATTTAAAAGAAAACCTTGCTCATATACGAAACCATATTTGTTAATAGCAAGAGGGAGCCATTTTTATCTTTCTTACAAAATTTTTACGTTGCAACATTTAATCATAACAGAACATTTATTGTATAAATCATTAAATGTCATAAGTAAACATTTCATTTTCAGAAATTTCCTCCACATCAGAAATTTATTGTGATCCATGACTATCTTGTTACTCCCAGTCGCAAAATGCAGGCCAGAATTCGTCGGAGAGGACAAGACAGTATGTGTTGGTTGGCAAAGTTACATTTTTTGTATAAATACATTTACCTGTGGTTTATCAAGTGAAAGATGTACCTTTTACATAATATTTTGTGAAGCAAATGTATTCTTTTTTTGTTTACATAATAGCGTTGTTATATTGACTGTGCCAAACTTTGGAAATCAAAAATATGTCTATGTGACAACATAACTTTATTGTGTTCAGTGATTAAAAGTTTAGTTTTAAATATTTGAATACATGTAATTATAATTTTCATACTTTACAGGTCAGTGGACATACACACATACAATTCGTCGACCAGAGATAAATGATCAAAGTGTTGAGCTTAGAATGGCTATAAACAGCAGAGATTATAAGGTACTTTGATTTATGACTGATTAGTCAAAAGTAAATATAATTGTCTCGCCTTGACGGCGGCGGCGATGGCGTCAACAATGTATTAGTTTGTGATTAGCTCTGTTTTATGGGGATCCACTAGTGGTAGGTCAATGATAATTGGTATGCAGATGTATTACCATTGCCACATCTCATTGCCATGGAGATTATTTGGCTCCGACCCCTCAGTCATGGTCTATTGACTTTGAATGGTTTGCTTACTTTACATGTATTAGTTTGTGATTAGGTCAGTTTATGGGGATCCACTAGTGGTAGGTCAATGATAATAGGTATGCAGATGTTATTACCATTGCTACATCTCATTTCCATGGAGATTATTTGGCTCCACCCCTCAGTCATGGTCTATTGACTTTGAATGGTTTGCTTACTTTACATGTATTAGTTTGTGATTAGGTCAGTTTATGGGGATCCACTAGTGGTAGGTCAATGATAATTGGTATGCAGATGTATTACCATTGCTACATCTCATTGCCATGGAGATTATTTTGCTCCACCCCCTCAGTCATGGTCTATTGACTTTGAATGGTTTGCTTACTTTACATGTATTAGTTTGTGATTAGGTCAGTTTATGGGGATCCACTAGTGGTAGGTCAATGATAATTGGTATGCAGATGTATTATCATTGCCACATCCCATTGCCATGGAGATTATTTGGCTCCACCCCCTCAGTCATGGTCTATTGACTTTGAATGGTTTGCTTACTTTACATATATTATGAGTCTGGTGAAGAGGAACCTTGAGGGATCCTGTACTGGAAATCAACTATAAGTAACTATAAGTAAACAAACAAAATTATATTTTATTGGACACAAAGCCAAGCAAAAAGATTTTTGTCTCGCCATGATGAGGTTGGGTCGAAAAGCTACACATAGGTATGCTAATTCATGCATATTCATTGACTGAATATTTGCATAACTTACATGTTAAAGTATTGCTATCAGTGGCGGATCCAGAACTTTTTGTAAGGGGGGGGGGGGGAGGGGGGTCATTGACTGACCTAAGGGGGGCCCACTCCAGTCACGCATCAGTGATTCCCTATATAATCAACCAAATTTTTCCCACAAAATTTTTGTATTTAGGTTTGGGAACGACTTATAATAAGTCAATGGTATTTGGTATCCAGTTGTATTAGCATTCACACATCTTATTTAAATGGAGATTGTTTAACCATGTAACTCAGTCATGGTTCATTGACTTTGAATATTTGCATAACTTGTGTAAGATGTTAAGGTATTGCTATTATGATTTCAACATTTGCATAATCAAAATTACAAAAAGGCGAGACATATCTCTGTGATAACAGTTTATTCTCTTCATATTTATTACCTAAATTTATTCTGAGAATTGACTTAGTGTATCATAAACTTTTCAACAGACAGTATATACAGTTCACTTTCACAGTGAATTATGGCTACATTCTGTGTATTGCCAATCCATATATGTCCCACTTTGTAAGCACTTCACCTCTACATTTCTCAATAGATTTTAATGAAATTTACATGTATGTCAAAAGTTTATATCAGCATTCTTTTCTTAGAACAGTAAAAATATGATAAATTTGTGTTTGTAAGCACTCTCACTTATAAATTTCTTAACAGATTTTATGAAATTTATGTCAAACTCAAAGATTAAGATCAGAGTTATCTTGAAAGAGAGCGAAAATCAGCACCGACAGATTTTTTCCCTTTGATAATTAAAAATATGGAAAATTGTCTTTGTTAGTGCCCTTGTGTCTTCATTTCTCAAAAGATTTTAGTAAAATTTATGTCAAAGATTAATATCAGCATAATCTCAGACAAATTCAAATATCATCACAGATGGATTGATTTTCTTGGAGTTATTTCCTTTAGAACATTTAAAAGAAAGAAAATAGACTTTGGAAGTGCTTTCATATCTACATTTCTGTACATATTTTAATGAAAATACCATGTAACCATATATTAAAGTAATCAATTATGAAATAATAGTTGCTTGAAATAATTGGATTTCAAACATAGTTCCATCTTTGATATATGTCGTGAAAGACTCTCAGACCTTAACATTTTTATTATTATAGTCAAATGTGAAACAGGAATTGGTTTGATCAATATAATTTCAAATACAGCGGATTCCGCTTATTTGCAAAGCCTATTTGTCACAGAAAATTTTGCAATAAAGTGGCCTTTCCGATAAAACGAAAAGCGTATCAGACCGGAAGTTTTGGAATCAGCTGACAGCAGTATACAGAATGTTAGATGTTAGCCAAAGTTTACCAGAGTTATATTAAAGAATTTTGTTGAATAAAAGTTATTGCCTTTTAATAAAGAAAAACGAAATGAAGTCTTTGTTATTTTTTTTCTTCTAGATTTCATAAACTTCTTTGTTGTAATGCATAACCTATTACATGTATTTTGATAACCAAGAAGACCTACATTTTTAATATAGAAACTTTACCTTATACATATTTCAATACACCTATAATTCAACAATCCTTTTTTCTATCAGTGTTACATTCCAGTAAAACATTTTAAATGCTGCAGATATGATTTTAAAATTTTTACTTTTAATCAGTAAAAGATATTTATGATCAAGAAACGGTTTGTGAGTTTATAATCTCTAATCTGTTTCTATTTTTTACATCAAAAGTGTTGCATAATTCATTTTCATTTCAATCTGAAGTGATAATTGTTTATAGATTTGAAATCAATTGTGAATTACTTTGAATTAAAAAAAAATTTGCAAATAACCTACACTTTTTCTGATTTTTGCCAGAATTTTCTTTGCTATTAAGCAAATTTTGCTATAAACTGCTTTGCAATAACAGACATATTTAACATTAGTTGAATGGGAAATGGTTTTGTGCTGATAATTTTTTTGCAAATAACCTAATTTTGCAATTAACAGGTTTGCAATTAAGTGGAGTTTTAGACCTTTGAGATATGGGAAAAGCACCTAGCAACCATAGAATAAATTAGTCGTGAGTGAAACAGCAATTGCTTGGAATAATTAAATTTTAAATATTGCAATTCCATCTTTGGTGAATGTCCTGGGAGACATGGAAAATATTCGTCCGGGGTCTGTCCAATGGGTCGTGTTGATTGATTGGTATATTATTGTTGACCTTTTCTGTTATCCATTTTGTTGTTTATTATGATTTAGAGATATTTGTTTATTTAAGATTTTACTAGCCCAGAAGGATGACAGACATTATACTATATTTAAGAAAAGAACCTGCTTTCTGTGGAACAATACATATTTTCAGTTAGATGAATATGAAGAACCTTGTCCTCCACCGTAAGTCTTCTTACTATTAAGATGTCATTAATCTGATATAAAAGGATAATTTGTGAATTTAAAAGCCCAAGAACTGATGTATTATCCTGAAGCTGCAGAAATCTGTAAGATTAATATCATTACATGAAAAATGTTTCATCAGAAACTTTTATAAAATTAGTTTTAACACAGATAACTTGAATGATACTACATAGATGATCTTATTCTGTTTTAGCACAATTCTAGATTTGTGTCTGCCGGTTTCTTTATTATGCAAAGTAAGTTGGCTTCTGATACGGCTTTTCTGTTTTTAGTCCAGCAATGGTAGTTTTGATAAGCATAAGCATAAGCTTATCAAACTAGCCGTGCTGGATTATTTTTGTCACGATGGTGTCCTTGGTACAAAGTACTCCCAATCTCCAAATAGTTCCTATGAAAATAAAATTTTAAATCTAGGTACAATGCATAGGGTTGCATGCAGTTATTCACTCAAGGATAACATTTATAGAAAGATAACTCTATCGAATAACAAATGGGTAAAAGATAATTCTATCGAATAACAAATGGGTGATAGAGAATACTTTTTTGAGCAAAGCAAAATTTAGCGTAGGAATATGAAAAGTTACAGAAGTCTGAATACAAGGGTGTCCGTAATTGTTACTGGTTGGTGACAATCGGTAATTTTAACATTTTCATTATATTATAGTTAATTACTTTCAGAGCTCATCGAGTGTTCATTTCATCATTCTAAACCATTTCAACCATCTACTGTATTAAAATACTTGTAATGAGAAAGGTTTTAAAATAAATTTTATTGATTTTTTTTCCTACTTGGAACTTATCTTACGAAAAGAGATATGAAAACAAATTCGGAATTGACTTGTGTATTCACATTTCTCAGAGGAAATTTATATTTGAAATACTTAAAAATGAAAGGAATTTTTTTTTCAGAAAACAAATCGTCTTATTAGATATTTAAAAGTTATGGTTATATATATATTCTAACAAGACGAATTTCAACAGACGTTGAACACATGTAGTAAAAATGATTTTGATATTCTCCAAAACTGGAGCAAGATCCAGGTCACATGTTGAGTATTTGTCAACAACATAACAAGTACAATCGATTAAAATTTGCTAATGTTTTCGTCTTTAACATTAAAACAGCTGTTTGAAGGAACAAGAAAGATATTTTTTGAAAGCAAATGAAATAGCAATGCTGAAAGTATGACGTATTATTACATTTTCATATTCTTAACATTAATACACCAGGTTGATCTTGTGCCAAAATTGTGGGGTCAAAAATGAGGATGGAACAAACAAGTTCTACTTTTTCAACGATTTTACAATTATACTAAACATTGGTGTTTTTTTTCTTTTTTTGCCAAAAAAATAAAATGACTTTGGGTATTTATTGTAAAAAGAAGTCATAATTCATAGTTGTGTTTTTATTATTAAGTCTCCCAAAAGAAATGGAAATTGACGGTCTGCTGTCATATTAGAAGGAGGCCTTTATCAACCCTCTCAAACCGCTTAATATTTTGTATATTTTCAAATAACTATGAAATTGTTGAGATCTCCTTGTAAGAATACACACAGAAGACGCATTGATTGATGTATGGGGGGGTACCTAGAAGGTACGCCCTGCATTTCAAAAAGATTTTTCATTATACATTTGAAAACATTGAGATTCCCACTCTATAACTATATCTGAATTTTGAGTATCCTTTAATTTGTGAATTTTAGTTTCAGTACTCTTAGTATCTCTTATATTATGCAAATGGTAGAGAATTTTTTTATAAAGGACCCAGTGAACAATTATACATCTTTTTATAGAAATTCAAAATCAATTGCTAATAAGTATGCGTGACAATTCATTTACATCTTTTTTTTTTAAATCAGGAAAAAAAAATGGATTCCTCCTTTCAAAAATCCTCTTTACATATCAACTAAATATTAATGCCTGTTACAGTAGGATGTTAGAATCAGTGCTGGACAAAAGTACTTCATGCTATGTTTTTTTCTGGTTGGAAAAATCACCTCTTGTAGGGAATTTGTATGTTTTTTTTTCTTTTTTACAGATGTAAAGGTCTTATATTGCTAGAGACATACACAACACTAGAAGGAGATGAGTTAAATGTACCAGATTTTCTGGAAATAGATCAAGAAGTGACAGGAAATTCTAAATATTCCATGTTTAATTTATCTTTAAAAGAGGAAATGGACAGATCTAAAAGTGAAAGTTCTATGGAAAGTAAAGAGTGATAACATGCTAAATATATATAACATATATATATTTTTTATCATTATAATCATTTCAGTGTTTTTCTGACTATAATTTTAAGTTTATTTAATGAATTCATGTTCCTTTTACATATATTTTAAATAGATATTGATATCTTCAGGGTATAAATTTAACTGAAAAATATACTGGAGTATAAGGCATAATTTATAAGAAGGATGCACAAAAAGTTTGTGTATATGGATTTTCTGTGTCCTATGGGCACATGATCAGTGATGACCCACATTCCATGTGCAAAATAAAATCCCTACCTTTCCCAATTAAAACTGTGTACACTAATGTTATGTACGTTTTGTAAGTAAGTGAAAAAATATTAATTTTATAACATTAATAGGTAAAGAACAAATGAATTTTGTTATAAGATATACATGTACATACTCAGTGTGAGAAGCATAAGCTCTATATTTTTCCACATGCGTTTTGGAATCATTGTCGAGCTTACAGGGTCTTTCAGTGTGTGGAGCAAAAGAAATGTCATTCTTTTTGTGTTACTGTACAGTATTCCATCTAGGATTTAAGGGCAGAGAATATCATAAAGGACTCTTCAATATGGTTTCAGGTCTGAAAAGGGAAAGCAAAATCATGTAAGCATTTAAGAAATATCAATATTCAATTATCTGATGTTCTTTTAGTTTATTTCAACACATTAATGCACTTTCAAATCATTCAGTCTTGTTGATTTGTATTCAAAAATTTTTGTTATTATATTTTATAGCACTCAAAAAGGTGCAGGGTGCTGCTACCCTCAATATTTGGATAGGTGGAATATATTCCACTTTTAAATCAGTACCAGTAAGTTAATGCAGTTTGTACTGGCTTATAAGACAAATGTTTGGTACTAAAATTCCATTTTTCAAGTGGGAGAAGGGATCATCCTACAGGACAGGTCAGACACCATGGATAATAAATATCGCTTTGTTCAAAAAGGTAGGTCAGAAATTTAATTTACATCTATCAGTTCATTGTTTGCAACCCCATTCAACAGTTCAACCATATAATTTGTAATACAATTGCATCAAGGATTAATATCTGTCAGGGGATTTTTTAGCGTAGGATTGTATACATAAGCAAAATCGTAATATCTTGGATTAATTCAGATGTTAACCAATCTGATTACTCTTTACATCAGGAAATACTATACTGGTCTGGTAAACTAGTCTAATATACTATCGTTCATATCTGCATTACTGGAACAAGTAGTATGAGGACACATGTGGGGACACAGAATACTTATTTTCCTGGACACTATGAAATAAAACAAACATCATGAGTATTTTGTTTATTTTAATGGAATTAATATTGACAAAAGGATGTCGGTAATAGAGTAGTAATGTGTGATACTTCTCTTCTGTTCTTCTGACTTTATATTGTTCAAAGTTGGATATTAAAAGTTTTTGTATCACTAAAAATATGTTTCCCCATACATGTTTTCTTCTTCACTTTCCCAGCACTTTACTGTCATATTTTATGAGGGTCAAACAAAAATTACTATCGTATTTTTAGCTCACCTGGCCATAGGCCATGTGAGCTATTGCCATCACTTGGCGTCCGTCGTCGTCGTTTGTAAACTTTTTCAAACGTTAACTCGTCCTAAACTACTGGGCCGACTTCAACCTAACTTTGCAGAATTGTTCTTTAGGGCATCTGGAAAATTTCTTTCGTTTAAAATTTTTGAAATGTCGAAAAACATGGCTGTCGTTACTATAAATAGAACATAGGGGTCCATCAGTAGTTTTCTGCAAATAACTTGAAAACGAAAGCAGATATCAAAATTTTGACATAGGGTCAAAATGTTCAGCACGATGAGATCTACCAGTGTGCAAATTTTTGTTACGATCTTACAACTGATGTAGGAGTTGTTGCCCTTTAAATGTCAAATTTGGCAATATTTCGTTTTTCAAGGCTATTATTATGAAAATGAGAAGAGATAGATAATCAATGTAAGAACAAAAGTTGCTCAGTTAATAAAGATCTATGAATGTTCAAAATTTCAGGTCAATCAGACATACCATGTTAGAGTTATTGCCCTTGAAAATGTCAATTTTGTTTGCAGATTTTCCCTTTTTGTGCAATTATTGTGAAAGGAGATAAATAATCAATGTAAGAATAAAAGTTGTTCAGTTAATTAAGATCTATCACTGTGCCAATTTCTAGGTCAATCAGACAACCTATATTAGAGTTATTGCCCTTGGAAATTTAATTTTTTTCAGATTTTCACATATGTTCAAATTTAGCATTTTTAATCAGGATGTTGTTTATTTATATTTTATTGCTACTTGAAATTATTTTTATTGAAATTCTGTTTAATGTTTTGAACTGCAAAATCAGGTAAACTTTTCACTCTTGTTTATATCATGATTATTGTCCTTTGCCACAATTGTCCATTTACATCGTGCTTATTTATTATTGTCCTTTGCCACAATTGTCCAGAATCAATTTTACTTCCATAAAAGTCCATTCATGTTAATATTTTTGATGCAGATTTATAACCAAAACATTGCACAGGTTGTCCAGAGCGAATGCCTGAAATCAGGTATACAAAGCTTTGAATCAATTTTTCTGACTTCTATAAAATAAAGGCATTTTCTAAATATATCATTCAAAAGAAGTGATATCATAGCTATATGTTTTAGCATCTTTCAAATTATAAAAAATGATGTCTTGTTAAATGCCTCTGCAGTGACAAAGCTTTCTTGAATTTTCTATTGTATTAGCAGACGTTAACATGTGTGCAACCAGGTCTGACTTGAGCACATCTCACTCTCCTTTGATGATATAATTGGCATGTGACCAAGTTAACAAGGATGATGTCAAGTTCTTTGAAAACAAATTGAATGTATTTAGGAAATGTGCTTGACCGATGGACTAGTCAGATTTAAAATTGGGAAATTAGTGTTTGTTTCAACAAGTTGTCAAATTTACTATAGAAATATATAATCCGTCCTGTAGATTTTTGCTTTCGGTCCGACAGGAATTATCAATAACATCCTTAACTTATTAAAAGAGTGCATCAGGGCTTTCAATATAAGCCAGAAGGTGGCTATTTTATCTGTATACTTTTGGCATTTAGCCGCCTACTTTTGAGAAATTTCTATTAATCCAATAGGGAAATAGCCAACTACTCTTGAATAAGAAATGTTTACTTGAAAAAGTGTTGAAAGCCCTGTTTCATGTATGCAAAGTTGTGTTTTAAATTACAGGTCTCTGATGTCCATATAAAGGGTAAATGCTGTTAAAAACATATTTTGTGTTGCATGTGACTCTTGCTTGATGTTTTGTTGAGGAAATAATAATTGAACAATAAATTATTTTTTCATATTGTCACGTAAAGCTTAATGCATTAATGTAAATTGTAATAACTTGACTCCAGACAGTTTATAAATGTTGAATATGCATGTCTCGTAAAAGCAGACACTTGACTTCCATATGAAAACTTGTAAGTATTTTGGTTACTGATGTACAGAAATTAATAAATTTTTATGATTTCAAAACATCATGGCTTTGAAACAGATTCCTGCGTTTAAAGGATACACTCATGCCAGTATATGATACATACCGTCTATTTTCATATAACAATTCTATTGTAAACGGTTCAGTTCATAACTTGGTCATCCTAATGATACCAGGCCATTTTTTTATCACTTCATACATATATTGTAAAAAAAACAATCCAGGCAATTTGTCTGATGTTACCTTTAACAGTATGCATGACTTTAAGATCATCCGTTCTAACAGATTAATTTCTCTACATAAGAACTTAAGGCCTAGAAAAAAGTGTTGTGTTTGGATAGCCAACCCAATAAGTACCTCAAACTTTTTTGTAATATTCCTACTTCAAAAAAATAAAAAGAATCGGAAATCTGGTGGACCTCATTTTCATTCCAATTTGTAAACTTTGTTGATTTTTTATGGCGATATGGCGCTTTCAGTAGATATTGTTCATATCAGAACACATTTATTGAAAAGTTGTTCATACAACACCTCTACAAAAGTCTCATTGTCAGATGATCATTTTAGGGGTTATCGCCCTTTGAAGGTAAAAAATAGCGTTTTTCATGTTTTTGGCTTTAGAATGAAAACTAATTAATGAAAATAGCAAAAGATGCTGCTTGCTTAAACCTTCAACTCGTTGAACTTTAAAAGACACTCCATTGGATGGAAGTTGACAAATGGGCCTTTAAATGGGTAATTGCTAAAAAGAGAGACCTTTATACCTTAAAGACCAGGTGAGCGATTCAGGCTCCTGGGAGCCTCTTGTATTGAAAAGGGGCACCATCTTATAGAGCATGTTGTCGAATACTTGAGTGCCAATAGTAGTTCTTACAGATTCAAGGAGGTACATTTTTGTAGAAGCCCAGTTTTACATTTTAATTACATTGTCAACAACCCAAAAAAGTGTTTACATTTTTTTTCTCAAAACCGACTTTCTAATTGATCAATAATTAAATGGCGTTGGTCAAATATATCTAGATTTAAGAAATTTGTAGTAAATGAATTTACCCAGTGATTTTTTAAGTTTCACAATTTTTTTTTATGATAACTGAAATGAAATTTGTTATAATTTAAGTTAATATTTTACTAAACATTTTGACTGTTACAAATACCATCCTGGTAGCTGTCAGTAAGATACATGTATATATATTTTTTTTACATCATAAATGTGCTGATTTTATTTAAAAGTCAATCTATATTTTATTAATATTTATACACTCAGAATGAGTTTTTTTTTAACAATATTGCCATAGCATTGTTCAATTCTGCATTAATTATATACTGTCCTTAACATTCCTGAAATAACTTGAGTGAGACCTACATGTAGGTTGATTATAAATTCGGGATATTTTATGAAACAACATATCACACATCATATTATATTCAAGGGTGGTAAAGTCTCTTATTCTCTGTCTGTGTTATTATATCTCAAACTTTAAATATAAATCATTAACATTTAAATTGATTATCTTAATAT
This sequence comes from Mytilisepta virgata, assembly GCA_028015205.1. NCBI lineage: Eukaryota > Metazoa > Mollusca > Bivalvia > Mytilida > Mytilidae > Mytilisepta > Mytilisepta virgata. Next base: position 19,429,535 of record CM051520.1, on the reverse strand, counting down.
TTTCTTTAAAGATATAATAAATTTCAATGGCATTGATATAAAAGAAATAAGAAATTTGTTTAAAAAAAACAACTGCTGTGTTGTTTCATTTGACTAGTATATTGTATATACAGGTATTTTCGATCTGGATTTATGTAATTTATAAAGATTTTGGTTTTTTTTGTTGGTATATTGAGGCAAGATATATATAATATTTAAGGCATCCAGAGCATAATAGATCATGACCATAAATTATATTTCCTTTTGACGGAAAATAAATCAAATCAAGAGTGTGAAGCCGAAAACTGTTTCCAAAGTTTGCCGACAAGTACTTTGCATGGAACATTTGTGACATGCTGATGAGTACTTTGCATGGAACATTCGTGGTGTGACATGCTGATAAGTACTTTACATGGAACATTCGTGAACTGCCGATAAGTACTTTGCATGGAACACTTGTGAACTGCCGATAAGTACTTTGCATGGAACATTTGTGAACTGCTGATAAGTACTTTGCATGGAACATTTGTGACATGCTGATAAGTACTTTGCATGGAACATTCGTGACGTGACATGCCAATTAGTATTTTTCATGGAACATTCGTGAACCGATAAGTACTTTGCATGGAACATTCGTGACATGCCGATAAGTACTTTACATGGAACATTCGTGAACCGATAAGTACTTTGCATGGAACATTCGTGACATGCCGATAAGTACTTTGCATGGAACATTCGTGACATGACATGCTGATTAGTACTTTGCATGGAACATTCGTGAACTGCCGATAAGTACTTTGCATGGAACATTCGTGAACTGCCGATAAGTACTTTGCATGGAACATTTGTGAACTCCTGATAAGTACTTTGCATGGAACATTTGTGACGTGACATGCCAATTAGTATTTTTCATGGAACATTCGTGAACCGATAAGTACTTTGCATGGAACATTCGTGACGTGACATGCTGATTAGTACTTTGCATGGAACATTCGTGAACTGCCGATAAGTACTTTGCATGGAACATTCGTGAACTGCCGATAAGTACTTTGCATGGAACATTTGTGAACTCCTGATAAGTACTTTGCATGGAACATTTGTGACGTGACATGCCAATTAGTATTTTTCATGGAACATTCGTGAACCGATAAGTACTTTGCATGGAACATTCGTGACGTGACATGCTGATAAGTACTTTGCATGGAACATTCATGAACTGCCGATAAGTACTTTGCATGGAACATTTGTGAACAGCCGATAAGTACTTTGCATGGAACAATCGTGACGTGAAATGCCGATTAGTACTTTTCATGGAACATTCGTGACATGCTGATAAGTACTTTGCATGGAACATTCGTGACGTGACATGCTGATTAGTACTTTGCATGGAACATTCGTGAACTGCCGATAAGTACTTTGCATGGAACATTCGTGAACTGCCGATAAGTACTTTGCATGGAACATTTGTGAACTCCTGATAAGTACTTTGCATGGAACATTTGTGACGTGACATGCCAATTAGTATTTTTCATGGAACATTCGTGAACTGATAAGTACTTTGCATGGAACATTCGTGACGTGACATGCTGATAAGTACTTTGCATGGAACATTCATGAACTGCCGATAAGTACTTTGCATGGAACATTTGTGAACAGCCGATAAGTACTTTGCATGGAACAATCGTGACGTGAAATGCCGATTAGTACTTTTCATGGAACATTCGTGACATGCTGATAAGTACTTTGCCTGGAACATTCGTGACATGCCGATAAGTACTTTGCATGGAACATTCGTGACAACTGAAATAATCGCTTGGTAAATTATGGTCTGGATACCTTAATACAAATTTAGTTTTAATCTGAAAATTTTATAATCTGATGAAAATGAAAAAATTAACATATTGTTTCTGCATGCCATTTGAAAAAAATTGAATAATATAGAGGAACATAGATAAGTGAAGTAAGATAATTCACATAATGTTTCAACATGAAACTTATTCATCACTGAATTAAAAGGTCAAATTTGTTACTGAAAAAGCAAAAATATCATTTCCACATACATATAACTATATCACATTTTTTTTCTCAGGGTATATTTATGCTATCATTTTGTTTGCTGTATTATTTTTGTGTTTTGATCTGTTGAAATATGGTTGATCATTTATGGAATTCACAAAATAAATGAGGGTGTGGGGGTTTGTATATAGAGAATAATACATGACAAAATCTGTATCACATCCTTCTGGACCAAGAGATGATATTGATCAAGGGGTGATATGGCATGTGATACAGATTTTTAGTTTACCTTTCTGGTCACGTGACCAATATCATTTTAAGTATGATAAAGGAGTGATGATATCGATATCATGATGGTAGAAAATACAGATGACAATGTTTTTTCAGTATCGTATATCCAATTTTCCTTTATTTAGTACTAAGTATATGATAAATATATATCACTTCGAAGTCTTGAACTTTGTCAGAAAAATTCAATATATATTTTGAATAATTCTTGTTTAAAGTTTATTTTCCAAGAATGCATAAAATAGTGGTGTTGATGGGATAATAATGTAGAAACTTAATTTTAAACTTTTTTTTTATAGTGGATTGGGAAACATCTTGTACTCATCCCTCTCTACTTGGCAGGTGTAAAGGCAGCCCTGTAGTGGCATTTTAGCATTTTTTTTTTTTGACATACAGAGGAGAAAGTACTAACTTTCTTGTTGTTTAATAATTTTAACAGTTATTTATTCACCAGTGTGTTCAGGATTTTTATTCCAAAAAACAAACATAAATGTGCCAAGTTATACATGGATTTTAATATGTAGTTATTTTTCAGGGTTACTAAGAACAGTGTTTTGACGAATTGGACTTCATACAAACCAGAGTTCATTTGAAATTTTTAAGACAGTTAAACATTTTTTCTTCAACGTAGCTGATAATAACTTGAATTTATGAGATTAAGTTAATACCTACCTTGTAAGACAATTAAATTTTCAGCTGTTTAATTTATTTTTCTAAATTAATTTTGCTTTTGTTCTTGAAAGTGAGTCTTTATATTTTACAAGATGCCTGTTCAATATAAGGAGACTAACCTTCTTTAATTTACATTTCAAAGTATAAATTACTTTTTGTTTTCATGTTTTTCAAGAGAATAATACCCTAGCCTAGGCCAAATTTTTGGCGGGTAAGTCAATATAAATATTGGTCATTTACTACTGTCATCAAACATATCCAGACACTATGATAAATGGCTTCTTATTGGGCTGATAATGTTGAAAGATGCATAATGTCTTGAGACCAACTTTGCCTGAAAATTGTGCATTAGGCCATTTATTTTTGCCGATTTGAAGAAAAAAAATAAAATTGAAAATTTTGGTTTTTTATTAACGCCGACCCTCTGAAATCAGCCATCCCAAAAATAAAAATAAATTAAAATCCTTTTTGCATCAAAATTTCATAGAAGATTATGTTTCAATCTAAAAATAGATTATCCATTAATAAAATACCTGTAAACATGAAACAAAAAAAAATATATTTATAGCCGTTGATGCCAATTTCTGAAACAAGTTTTATGAAACGAATTTCCTGTTAGAATCCATGCGGCTTTTAAGTTCGTTTTGTATGAATATCTTGATTCTGTAAGATATCAAAATCCACTCATTTTATGTTGTTGTAGTTGACGAGTCAGATTCTTTAAAAAGGGAATAGTCTACTGAACAACACCTTTCAAGATAGATGTTCAGACATTTGGGTTTCAAATCATTTGCAACCTTTATATATTTGGCAATATAACCAAGATTGTTCAAAAGTACATGTACACGATTTTCCCTCTTTTTTTTCTTTTTTTTTCCTACCGACCGACCCTATTTTTTAAAAAAAAATCTGTAAACCAATTAATTAAAAATAAATGGCCTAAGTCTCCTGAGTTTTGACATAGCATTCAAAAATCAACATGACATTAATACTCATATTTCCTGCATTTGTTACTTTGTTCAGGTTAATTTAAATAGGTCTGCATTCATACTACTATAAAGACTACTAACTTTGTGATGATAAATTTATTATATGACTCATTCAAGTGTTATTTTAATAAAATAATCTAGTTAAAATGCTGTTACACAAACCAAAGTCAATCACAACAGAAGGTAAAAAGCACATTTTTAAATTGGATAAATTTAATTTTTTTTATGTAAAATCAAATCTTTTTGCTTTTCATAAAACTGCCATGTGTATATTAGGCATTCTTTTATTTATAATTTACAGACATAATCTCATTCATTGTTTATGCACAAATAAATTGTAATTTTTTTATTGTAAAATCTTGTCATTTTTGCTATTATGCAGTTCTTGTACACATATTAGCATACCTCTCTTAATTGCATAATTTATTATGACAAAATGGGTATGCAATTGGGAGGAGTCTACTGTATAATGTCTCTTTTATTATGTGTATATTTAGACTGACTAATGTAGTACAGATTTATCTCTCTTTAAGCAGTAAGAACTTTACCTGTTAGTATAGCTATGTTTATATGGTGGTGTCTGCCAAATAAAATATAATTATCCCTTTGTGTTATTGGTAATTTGGTTTTAATCATATTGTTTTAAATTTAGCCAATTTCATCAGCTTATCTAATTATATTTAAATATCAATCTCTTAGAATCAAACATGTTGTAGTAAAGTAGAATATTATCCTTTTAAAATCATTTTCAACGTAGTATAAAAGAGACCAACTATTGAATTTTTTATAAAATTTAGCATGCTACAATTATTTCATTATTTAGACTATATTTGGATAGATTTTTACATAAAAACGATTATTTTAGCCAGTATAATTCAGACCTCCACAACATAGAAAATTGTTTACTTTCATAAAGATCTTAAAAATGGATTATTCTTTCTGTTTGAAAATAAAGCCTATTTATTACGCTATTACTTGATACCCAACAGAAAGAGATAAATTTTTGTCATTTCCAGGCATAAATGGTCTGCTAAAAATATGTTTGCTTTCCAACCTTGAATCAATACAAAAACCACTAAAAAAAAAGAACTTCAGGGAATACACTGTGCAGGTTCCACCTTAAAACACATTACAATGCATTCTGTGCAGTTCTTTCTTCAAGCATATTTATGAAAAGAAGCAGTGTTGTTTATATGGTGCTGTAATATTATCATATCATCTTAATATAAGTGGTAAAAAGAATTGCTTTAAGTGTTGTCGTATTTTTATTTTATTACCAAAGTAGCTTATAATTTCCTTGTCAGATGTTATACAGAAAGAAAAATAGCTTCATTCAGTTATTTCAGCAAATTTGTACATACAATTTTTTATTTTGTTATCTGCTTTGTGTATAATTACTGTTTTGCTGGGATTTGTTTTAAATAAAAATGTACAGTTGATCTGAACTTGACATAAAACTTTTCAGTGTTTGTTGTCTAAGTTATATTAAAAAATTAACCAAAAACATGCTTCTACAGGTCATGACAGAAGAGTTTCAAGCCTTGAATGGCCCCAATGGAGTTGCTAAGTGGTTAAATTGATTTCCATAAAAAAAGTAACAGATATAGAGAAAATGTCAAGGGACAAGGACCCATCTCTGAGGTGACTATACGAAAAATATAAATCAAAAGATTGCACCATGATCTTCAATTCACAAGAAATCCCCACACAATGGTAAAACTGATATGCTAACAAATGAACTAGTGATACAGAGGGAGACTTAGATTTAGTAACATAGGCATCCGTTTCTTGTAGAAATAAACATTCTGTTGTATCATTATCAATGCATATAAATGTAAATTTCAACAATCTGTCTCATCAGCAGTACCCAGGGCCTATAGTGAGGAAATCTGGAACTATGAATAAAAAAAAACATCAAATTACAGAACTTTGCATGCAGGAGATTTTCCTTTGTCTCCAATTTTATAACAATCAATTTCACTGTCGACACTAAAATACTAGTAATTGAATTGGTTATACCCTTGGCGTCTACAAGCAGAATCATCTATGTACTTGGTATAAGTAATTGGTGATACCCTTGAGGACTTTAGTCTACCATCAGAGGCATAAACTCTTTGGTAGCAGTAATAACCTCGGGAACCTGCGTCTACCAGAAGAGGTATAAACTATTAGGTAGAAGTAATTGGTGGTACCATGGGGCCTGAGTCTACCAGCAGAGGTATCAACTCATTGGTAGTAGTAATTGGTGATACACTCGAGGATCTGAGTCTCTCAGCAAAGGCATCAACTCATTGGTAGCAGTAATTCGTGATACACTTCAGGATCTGAGTCTACCAGCAGAGGCATCAACTTATTGGTAGCAGTAATTAGTGATACACTCGAGGATCTGAGTCTACCAGCAGAGGCATCAACTTATTGGTAGCAGTAATTGGTGATATACTCGAGGATCTGAGTCTACCAGCAGAGGCATCAGCTTATTGGTAGCAGTAATTGGTGATAAGCTCGAGGATCTGAGTCTACCACCAGAGGCAACAACTTATTTGTAGCAGTAATTAGTGATGCACTCGAGGATCTGAGTCTACCTGCAGAGGCATCAGCTTATTGGTAGCAGTAATTGGTGATGCTCACAATTTTATATACCACGATGCTGCTGATTGTCCACAATGGAGGCATCCGCTCAATGATAGCAGTAACCGGTGAACCCTCGGGGATTATGGTCTACCAGTAGAGGCATCTACTCAATGGTAACGGTAACAGGTCATAATATCGAGACTGGAGACTATTTGCAGAAATATACTCCAATTGGAGCAATAATCAAACATTTATTATACTAATTTTGAAGCTTTGTACGAGAATATTGCAACAAATGAAATTTATATCAGAAGTCAAAAAGACTATATATATCGAGGATCTGAGTCTCCCAGCAAAGGCATCAACTCATTGGTAACAGTAATTGATGATACACTCAAGGAATTGAGTCTACCAGCAGAGGCATCAACTTACTGGTAGCAGTAATTAGTGAAACACTCGAGGATCTGAGTCTACAAGCAGAGGCATCAACTTATTGGTAGCAGTAATTGTTGATACGCTCGAGGATCTGAGTCTACCAGCAGAGGCATCAACTTATTGGTAGCAGTAATTGGTGATAAGCTCGAGGATCTGAGTCTACCAGCAGCATATATCAATACTTAAAAGTGATTTTTTTTTTTTTAATTTTTGAAGGATAAAGGAGTATCACTTTCGCGCGAATAGTATAACTTTGTCTATGGATGGTTTTGGCTTTACCTTGTGAACGTCATTTTGGCATTCAAATCTAAAAACATTTAAAACAATTTGATTATGTTTTCGTCCTTCAATATTTTTGGTCTTTAGCACAATTGCATTCGACTAAAAATGCATATCTTCTGCGCAAAATTTGTAACATAGAATATGAGTCGATACCTCTACTGTTAGACTGTACACGTACGTACCTGTGGGTATCACCAAGTCTGATGCTAGTATTTCGATACGAGATTGAAGTTGTATTTAAAATTTGCTACAGTAATAAAATTATGGCAAGTTATTGGCATCTCACTCCTGTACATCTGTCCTTATCCCTTTAGCTTAAAAATTTTGGATTTTAGTATCGGTTTTCATCATTTCATACAGCGCAATTCATGAGTATTTATTTGACGAAATATGCATATCTAATGTTATCAGAGAATATTGATCAAATCATCTAACTATGTGTATAAAAATATATGATATGGTGCACACTGCAACTTTTAATTTAACCCATATATCACAATAGAATTCCTAACTCCCCAAAAACAGTTATAATATTTGGTGTTTTTATGCATTAATTTGTTAAAGAGGTTATGAAACGAAAGGCATGGTTGGATGTGATGTGCCAAACTTCAGAAATAAGAACAAAAAATCCAAGTTGTATTAAAGGGGAAATTAGGCGGAGCTTTGCTATTGTACAATTTACATATTGTGATCATAGTGCATGTAGTGCTCCGCCAATATTATTTATATTCCAAAACATATATACCACGTTAACATATATACCACGTTAAATAAACTCGTTTAAAGCGCTTATTTGTTTAGATAAGTCAACTCGCAAGAAACTTGGTTCATACATTTTAGTGCAATATTATTGACAAGGTATTTGGTTGTGTCATTTTTGCAAAGTAAATCGAAATAAAACCAGACTTGAATGGAGTTTTGTGTTATCTAAGTAACCGGCATATTGTAGGGAGGTTGTAATGGTGCATTAAATCTTTGATGTACTTTCTAATGAAAAACTAATTCAGGATGCCTTTTATCATATGATTACAACACATCACTAGCTTGCACTGCATCTTTTAATCTATCAAAATCACATTGAAAAAAATGGATTTCTATAAATAAGGGTAGACACTTTTCTTGTACTTGGTTCATTCATATTTATAAATTTCAAAATTTTCAATATTTGCCAACATCATTTGTTACCTATGTGGTATATAATATATTTAAAAGTAAACAAGCATTTACTGATAAATCATTAAATTTTTCACATCATAAAAGTCGTGAAATTGGTGAGATATTAATCGAAATTCAAATAGTTTTTTTTAAATATGTGTGACGGATATTATCATCAATGAAAACCATTTTGATCAGACATTTCCTTCACCAGAAACAACAACCATAAAAATGGCTAATAATATGCGTATGAAAACTCACAAAATATATTGATATATTTATCTGTCTCGTATCTAATACTTTTCATTAGCTACTCATTAATTTGGAAAAGAAAAGAGGTATGAGGTAATGTCAATGCTAAAACAAATACTTTAATAATTCATTACATGGTCTTTAGCAGAAGTCAAAAAGATAATAGTTAAGTGACACAATTACATGTATCCCGAAATTCCTCTGAATTGAATAATTATCTTCGAATAATTTTTTCCCTTTAACTTGAAATTGCCGCCTTGGAAAACTTACATGACAAAAATGACACAAATGCGCCATTTATCCAAGCATTTGTTATTAATGTTTTAATATATAAAAAATAATTAGAAATCGATTACTTAACACCGAACTTTTCTGAAGAGAAAGGTTGTCGTATTAGTCTTAAAACACTGATAAGTGCCGAATGAGGACAGAATTTGAAAATTTCCAGGCAGTTTAAATATGGGGAGCGCTCAGACTTTCCATAACCTCAATCTTATCCAAAAACAGGCAGTTTGACGTCAGATAAAGTTTGGACTAACTTATCTGAAGCTGAAATGACATAAGTCTTTTATGGAGATTATTAAGTTGCGGTACTCAGTTCATACACCAGTCATATTGAAATGAGCATAAAGTTCCCTCCCCATCTCCTTGCCTTAGACGTGCGTTTCAGAGGTTGGAAAATTGTGTCTTTTACATGTTTTACGCCATAAGTGATTAGTATGAAAAGTTTAATTCAGTCCGTAACATCTAAAAACAATACTTTCATCGTATTATAACAAGATTATTAGCTGCTTACCTGCTGGTACGTCAAACAAATATATATTTGTCACAGTTGTTTAATGCAATTCTGACGGTGACAATGAAATATTCCTACTGCAGCATTACTAAAGAAATTATACCATTCTTGGAAAGCAGGTGAGTGTTATTGGGGTATAAAATATTCGCCAGAATAATAAACATTCGCTTTTTTAAAATATAACTTGAATATTTTTTGTCACATTTAAAGTGTTTTAGACATTAAAATAAAATGTGTGTTTTGAAGAGAGCAAAGGAAACCCCACGTAAAGCAAACACGTAATTTTTTGGTTGGTTGTATTTATTTTTTATAACTACAATGTATAATTGATCGAACCCAATATTTTACCAATTGTTTTATCAAATTTGTTTTTGCTCTATCTTTTTTGTTGTATTAAATTAAAAAAAAATCCTTAAACAGAGACACATAAAACAATGTCTCTGCTTTAGATAATATTCTATTGATACTATAAAAAAGAACACCAATTAAACGGATTAAAAAGTTATCTTTTTTTTTCTAATTAACAACTATTTAGAACAAAGTTTCGTATCAGGATGATATAATATAACGTACGTTTCCATAAGGTTATAATTAGCAAACGGAATACAACCCGTATAATTAGATACAGGCATCCATAAATACCTACATTCAATGGGTGGGCGTATATAAAAACGTGCATCTAAGATATAATAATATATATTTATTTAACATAAACTTCAAATAAAGTAGCTCATTCAATCAAATGCAAAAACAAACAAAAACACGATAAAAAAGTAAACGGTAGGTCATACGTGTTGGACGCAGCAATCTAGTAAATTACTAAATAAATATGTAAAGTTGGGACCAATTTAGTTTTTATACAATTTGAACCTTAAAGATGTTACATGTGATGTGTATATTTGGCAGATCAAGTAGAATGAATAGTACTCAAGATCAAATTTCCGTAAAACACTGAAATTCAAACTGACTATGCAAGTTTTCAACAGCTGAAGCCTGAATGTGCATGCCATGTAGAAAAAGAAACAAATATTAGAATGAATTAAACCGACTGATTAGTTGACCATGTAATATTGGTTTATCAGGTTCTATTAGAGTTGGGGGCAGTGAATTAGGATTTTTTTTATTGGTATATATATAGCACAGCTGCATAAAAATATGTAGACATTTTTTCTTAATATGCTAGAAATTTGACGCAATATTATGAAGTATACCGGTGAAGTTAAACAGCTAAATTTACACGATGAAAGTGATCTGTACACATAGTACTTTTCAATGATACAAATTTCCAGAAAATATAGAAAACATAGAAAAAAGAATAAAATAAACAGATATGTATCGTGGTGTGATCTACAACAATAAGAGAAAGCACAATATGGATTGTTTAAGACATTATAATAATATAAATACCACAAATAGTACCAAATTTTCAAAATAATCATCAGGTGAATGTTTTAAGTTTAATTGCATGCAGGTGTATTTTGATAAACCCAGGGTGAAAATCTGAATAGAATTCTGATTACAAAAGTACAACAATACAAAACAAACAGATAAACCTATTATCAACTGTTGCCAAATTTATTTCAGAAAAAAACAATAAAACGATATGCTTCTTACTTTTATTTTTCAAGATAAACATGTAGACTTCTCAAAAATTCATGACAAGTACAAAAATAATGGTTGAATGATATTTAGATAGTAAATAACAAATGCATTTTTCTTTGAAAATTGTTCAAACAAACAGAACGAGATTTTATAAACCGTTTTTCTACAAGCTTAGTTTATTTTTATTACCTTGCACTATATTATTCTTATTTACTGGTATTTTTTTATTGGTTCTTCAATATTCTCAAAAGAATATTTCCGCTTACCAAATGGAATTCTTTTAGTTTGGTATTCAACATTTGACTGACAGAAGGGAAAGGAGACAAAAAGAAACAAAAACCGGGAAACAGAATTCGAAAAGAACAAAAAGAGGTAGTCCCATCGAAGATATTTAACCAAAAAATGTCTATAAAAATAAAAAGTACATTCCAAAATACATATATAACAAATAGAAACGTACTACTACTGACAAAACACTCCTGACGTGGCTCACGTAAATAAATAGACATTATTTTTGTACATCACTTTTAATCATATAAATTGAGTTCAATTCGCCGAGGGCTTTTTTATTGTGTAAATATACCGTTTCTTTTAGATGAAAGGGGGCAACAGTATGCGATATTTTTGGGCATGTAAAATTTACTACCATGTAATTTCGATTACCTTCTTCTCCCTGGATTTATATTGACGTGTTCTTTGAGCAACAAATTCTGGTATATTTTCTCCAACAGTTTTTTTTTAATGTGATTGGAACGAAGTTTACTCCAGTAATTCTAGTTTTCATTAGTAAATTTTTTCCCATTATCAACATGGATGTCACTAGCCATAAAGCAATATTTGCTCCAAAAACATGAAATATTTAATCGGAAGGAAACTTTAAATATCTATGACGCGCGGTCCTTATTCAATTTGATATCCACTCGCAGTCGCTGTCACAGCTCAATCTGTTTTACTAGAATTACTAAATTTCTTTTTAAATTTTTTTTTTTTTGAAAAAAAAGTTTTGTTCTTTCTTATACCGTAGGTTAATAAAGTCGCCGTTGTTGTCAGTTTCTTCATAAAAGCAGAGAATAGTTTTTGAGAGTCACATTTTAAATCGAAAAAGCTCTTTAATTTGTTAGTGTTCTTATAAATTAGAAAAACAAGTTGGCGGGGTTAACATTATAAAACGGCGTTACTAACGCTAGGTCATAAATCACATATCTTTCAAAAGGAGCATCGTGAAATGTTTATTCCACCTTGTGGTAATCATAAAATGGTTAATCAGTTGTTTTTAAAGGGCCTTTATATCAGTAGATGTTTGAAACACTAAAAGAACTCGTTTGATTAAATATTTTTCGTCCCACTGCCAACAACATTTTAAACTATTTTTTGGCTTTTTGTGCTCATAGTCTTCGGCATCATATGAAAAAATATTTTTTCGAAAACAAATCTTATCCGTATCAGTTGTTTTCAATGACTATGAAAATTATAGAATACGGGGATCGCATACGGTCTTCGCCGATAATGCACAACACACTAAGCACAAGACAAGCACTAAATTGGCCGGATTCGCTAGTGTCAAAAACTCAACAAAACTTTTCCTGAATCGCAAACAAAATAATATTCCATACAAACATGCAACAATAATTAGACTAAAGGCATTTGGCTTCGAGGTATTCTCGGACTTATATAGAACATGTACAGTGTAATAGGTTTAAACTGTTTTTGAATAAGCAACAATTCACCCCCTCCCTTTAATCATGGGTCAGAGGACAAGAACAAACAAATGTAGTCAAACAATACACTTAAATCTGGCATTTAACACAAAATAACACAAATTAAAACAAAAAGCAACATTGAGATGGGACCACTCAAAACGTCAAACTCAGCATTTCGGTTATGATACTTATATCCCGATTTACTTATTTCTTTAAAAATTAAACTGAAAAGAATAACCGTGTTGTCTCCAGTAGTATATGGGGATAGTTCAAGTCGCATTTGTGGAGGAAAAACGAGGAGGAGTCGGAAATGACGTCACCAGAAGCGGAAATAACGTCACCGGACCCGGAAATACCCTAAGTGGTTTGCGCGCATGCGCAACCGGAACTAGTGGGTTTTCCCGCCATTTTCCATTATTTGTTTACGGAAGTGACGTCGGTCACGTGCCTGGTCCCGGATGTGTCGTGTCGTTCTGTAGGCGAAACTGGAAGTGGTTTGCGCGCATGTGCAACGGAAGTAGTATGCTTCCCGCCAAGGAAGTGACGTCATTCACGTGCTGGGACCCGGATGTGCAATGCTTGACCGGAATTCGGATTGGATTATCTCCCATTTTCTTGCGTTTTTCATTCTCAGTTGTCTCTGGGTCTTTCATTGGTCTGTATAAGGTGTTAGTATAACTATGAGTAACAAAACGAGACGACTGTAAAGTTCAACCATTTATCTAGAAGTCTTTAGTTACGGCGACGTCACTGACAGTGACGCCGTCAACAATACAAGTACAGAAGTAACGCAACATTCTTTGCGCTAATTTCACGACATTCTGGGGGCCGCAAAAAGAAGGTATATGAATCAAAATCAATAAATAAATAAAATCCTAGAAAAAAAAGAAATATTTAATTGTCTCTTCAAATCAATAAAATATTAACAGTCTATATATATATACACTTAAAATTACTGAATCTAATTAAAAGTCCATTATATTGATAAACTTATCACTTTACCACGTTAAAGACCATAATTGAAATCATTTAATTGATCAAGTTAATTAACAGTCCATGTGTCCATCTATAAATGTTCTCGTTTGCATGTTTCGCAGCTTCGCGTTGTGTCATAGATCGTGTGGTCATAGATCACGTGCTTCGCCGATAGTTTCAGTTTCACATTTCAGTTCAATAGGATAAAGTTTTACAAATGAGTCGTGAAGTTCTTCCGGTGTTTGTTCTCACTACGGCAGTCCTGACATGTGAATCATTTCCTGTGATAAATTCTTCTACAATCGATAGTTTCCATCAGTTTCTCGGTTTATTAGCCTCTTGAATGTGCAAAATAGCTCCGACATATATTCTCCGTTTGTTGCCACCAGTAACTCTGTGGAATTCTCAAAGTGACGCGAGATATTCCGCTTTCCATCGACTTCAAAAATTAAGAATTCAAGAATTAGTTTCTGTGTGTACGTTTACAAATGTCATTTCTTCTACTGTGAGTGTTCATGTCCAAATCACCAGAGGGATATCATGTGGTGGTGTATTGATTCTTCGTCCATAAGTAAGTGAGAAGGTGTGTGGGTTCTTCATCATCAATTCTTGGTGAAATGTATGTTAGTGGTCGATCATTTATATCGCTTCAATCTCAGTAAGCACGGTCTGAAGCATTCCCAAATTCAAGTAAGATCGTCCGAGCGTTTCCGTAAACAGGACTTTGTAACACCAATCAAACGCTCCCAAAACCCGCCATATCACACTTGCAAATGAATTGCCATGTGGTTTCATATTTTGATAATTCATCTTAATGCATGACGCTGTTGTGAGTTTTTCTGTTTCTTAATGCATGACGCTGTTGTGAGTTTTTCTGTTTCTGAAGCAGCAATAAAGGTTGATCCATTATCGGAAATCATAATCCAATAATGTTTAACCAAATTACACCTTTCTTTCTGATTTGGACATCAAGTTTTCTATTTCTGTCGAGTATTTCCTATGTTGACAATTGATTATCCATAGTTCTGTTGCTTTTTGTATATCTTTCTTTGTTAAATCATCCACTACACGCTCTGATCTTAATTGTTTACGATTGTGGATAAATCTCAATACATATGCAGTAACACGAAGCAATTTCTGTAATGTACTAAATCGCTCAATATCCATGATTTTTTCTGTCCCTGGTTTTTCAATGCATATGGTATTCGTGTTCCCTACACAGTCTACAACTATTTGCTCGTTTTCTACAATTTCGGTGTCATTAAACAAAGTCACTGTTTTCGACGAATTCGACATCGGCCATTTGTCCTTCCTGAGTAGCCATTCGGGTCCTTCGAACCAACTGCTCGTATGATATGCCCCGTGTCTGTAAGTCTGCAGGGTTATCACTGGTTGGGCAATATCTCCACTGATCCGGACTTTGATTTCTTCAATCCTATTTTTGACAAATCGTTTGATTTGTTTTGTAGTATTGATCCAATGTATTACAATTTGACTGTCGCTCCGATAGACAACAGCTTTAACATTTACAGTTTCTATAATGTGGTTTGCTAAACGAACACAGATCAAAGTGGCCATCAACTATAACTGTGGTAATGTCAATGTTTTAAGGAGTGCTATACGATTTTTGGCCATTACGATATTTGATTGTTCTCCATTACGTATGTATGCAACTGTTTCATATGCGGACAAGCTTGCATCCTCAAAAACATGAAGTTCGTTTTGGTCCATTTCTTTTGATGAGTTTGTAAAATAATGTCTATCAAATTTTAATGAATTTGACAACTGTAAGTCATTGGCTAATGTTCTACGATAAGGATTAGAGGCAGGACTAGGCTTAAGGTTAGAGTTAGGATTAGGACTAGGCTTAGGGTTAGAGTTATGGTTAGGATTACGACTCGAGTTAGGAGTGGCTGGAATCCGTAAATGTTTATTCCCGACCAGAAAGACTCTAAAATTTCCGTTTCATAAGGGTGTTCTCTTTCAGGTCCGCGTTACATGGGCGCAGCCATCTTTAATGTCCATCGTAACATAAACGAGATCGAGAACATTCTTTCCAGTCCGGAAAGACTCTAAAATTTCTGTTTGAGGGACCGTTCAATATTTATCAGATAGATGGGCCGGTGCAAAATGGGGCGGGGCAAGCACTTTTTTGTTTAAATATTTGGATGGGCGAGATATCTTTTTAATATGTATAGTGGATGGGCCAGAACGTATGTTATAGGAAAAAATTTTGCTATAAATTTTGTCGGTGTGTAGGAAATTTCTTTTGCAGGCACACAAAACATAATAAAAATAAAAATAACAATTTTAATATGATTTTAATGTATTTTAAAAATAATTAACAACTCCTGCTTTTTAATGTTATCCAAATATACATGACTATACAATGTATGATAAATTACAGACATTGCTACTTTAAAATGACAATTCTGCTTTTAACATTAAAAACTACCACTTATGCAATTATTTAATACTTAAAAAGAGATACATTAAACTGTTTCAAATTTAAATGACCTCAGATTTAAAAATAAATATAAACTTAGTACATTTAATAGTTAATATTTCTTCATATGTTTATGACTTGTATGAATATTGTTAGCACTTCTTAAGCCTCTATTAAAGGCTGGCTGATATAGTATACTATTACTAATGTATTGAGATGTAATTGTGATGTTTATATGTATATTGTATCAGGCTGCACTTATAAAATCAAATCTATACGTGAATATTCATACTAGATTTAAACAACAATAAAATTTATGACACACACACACACACACATATATATAAAATATAAAAAATTTGATTTTAACAGTGTTGGGTTAGTATTTAGGTGTATATAAATATTTAGATCTACCCTGTATCTCCGATAATGCTTCGGAAATCCACTGGATATATACATTATATGGTTGTCACAATATTAAGACGATTAGTTAAATACTGTATTTACTGTGACTGTATGATAATAAAACATTATCATCCCATATAATGTATCAAAACATAGCTAAATCAGATTGCTGCCAAATAAATGCCAGAGAGGTAATAAAATTCCATCGCCACATGCATACACACATGTACCAAGTTCATCCCAAGATTCATCTCGGCCACTGAAGCAGTATTTTTATATAGCAGATTTGGCCGAGTGGTCTAGGGTGCTGGACATGGTGCTAGGCGAATAGGTGCCATAGTGTCTCAACGGTGTGAGTTCGAGTCCCGCCATAGGTGGACAGAAAGTTGACAATATTAAAATCTGATTTTAACAGTGTTGGGTTAGTATTTACACGTATATATATATATGGAATTAACAAGCAAATTTTGTATTACACCAAAGTCTATTCTTTGATTTCCAGACATAAATATGCAAACATTAAAATAGAAAAAGAACATAAATCATTATTGATTGTCTTTAAGTTTTAGAGGGGCAAGCACTTTTTTCATAGAATTTTTTAGATGAGCAAGATTTTTTTTGCAGAATTTAAAAGGATGGGCACCAATTTTTTTAATGAAACAATATTAAGAATGCACCGGCCCACCCCTCTGATAAATATTGAACGGTCCCTGATAAGAGCTCTCTCTTTCAGGTCCGCGTTACATGGACGCAGCTATCTTTGGTGTTCATTGTAACACAAACGAAACCAAGTGATGATTTATAACAAGGCATTAAAAATCACACCTACACCTCCACAGCACAGCTGCAACAGGAACGAATAGCGACAGGCGGCAGCAGCAGCAGCAAAAGAACGAAATGAGCACGAGAGCATGGTGCCGAGCAACGATGACCAGCGAAGAGTAGTGAGAGGCAAGAGAAGAGCAGCTATGAGCAGCAATGAGCAGTGAAAAGCAAGAGAAGAGCAGCGAAGAGCAAGAGCAGAACATCTGCCCGCGATCAAATATGGCCGCCAGAGTCTAGCATAGTTTAACACTGGATCCTATGAAAAATTTTCTAAAATATCTTGTCTAAAACTATTGGGAAATTTGGAATAAAGCTTGGTAATGGTCTTTATGAGCAAGAGAAGAGCAGCGATGAGCAGTGAAGAGCAAGAGATCGAAGAACAGCGAAGAGCAGCATAGAGCAATGAGATGAACCACCGTTGCTAAGGCGGTTGCTAAGGACACCCCTCCATTGACTTAACGGTGGCAGCATCATCGAGGGAAGGGGACATAATCCAATCCTACCTTTGGTTCTCCCTTGAACGAATGGAAAACATCATCCGTAGTGAAAAGCGCAGGAAAAGGGAAAATAATCCAACAGTACATATGTACTTCGTTTACTCTCGGACGTCGACATAACAGTGCATGTATCAGTCCCTAGAGACTCCATACGAGACTCTTACCCTATACAGACCGATGAAAGACACAGAGACAACTGAGAATGAAAAGCGCGGGGAAAGGGGAGATAATCCAAACTGAATTCCGGTCAAGCATGGCACATGCGGGTCCAGGCACGTGACTGACGTCACTTCTGCAAGCAAAAAATGAAAAAATCCTGGGAAACCCGCTACTTCCGGTTGCACATGCGCGCAAACCACTTACGGTTCCGCATACAGATGCGCAGATAGACATATCTGGGTCCATGCACATGATTTATTAAAAAACAAATCGAACTCGCACTATCTTTCAACAAAGATATCGGTCACATTTTTGTGATGTAAATCTTCTCGTTCATTAGTTTTCTTACTTTAAAACATGAACTCCATTAAAGTCAAATATGGAATAACCCGAGATATATCTCATATTATAGTTATGTGTAAAAAAAAATATAATTGTCCTTAACTGTGTTTTTAATATTGTTATAAGTTAAGATTATATTTATTATCACCAACTGAACATAGCAACATATTAACCAAACATCGAACATCATAAATGATATCTTTTTGTCCTAAAATAGAACAGATAATTGACAATACTCTTTCCATTAGTTGCAGTTTTGTTAAGTCCGGAAAGTGATTTAAACAATTTAACCTTCCAGGTCACCTCAGTTTTCTTAAATTTTCTGGGTTCCACATGTTCACCTATACTTAATTTGTTTTTCATTCTCTGTAATCGTCCTTTGTCTCGACAGTGCCTTTGTCTCTTCATTTGTGAGAATTTATATGCGAGTTATTTTTTAATGTAATAATTTCCATCAAAGGATTTATTATTATATTTAACATGTATTTCTCTGAATAGACAAAATTAGCAAATGAAGGAAAGATGAAATTATCAAATAGACCATATATCGCCGAAATGGATTGAATTTTGGTATTTCAGACATGCAATTTTAGGTCAATGTGGTGGACACGAACACCATTTATATATGATCACGTGTGACTTATCAAACTTAAAACTGAGATTGTACTCATGAAGCATGGCTATTAATAACCAGAAAAAGCTCTTTTATGGCGTTCAAAATGCATATAAAACGGTAACGTAAAGATTTCACGATTTCACATATTGGTTTAATTCTAAAATTTCCTATAATTATATAGTAAATCATGTAAACATGCTGTGTTCGGCCTAATTTTCCTTTTCATCTCTATACAATGCATATTAAACAAAATGTTTCAGTGTCAAATTAATTAACATCGACTGTTTCCTGAGACTGATATCTCAAATGATAGTCTATTCCACTTTATATTTGGAAGGAATTCAAGGTCGTGTTTATTTACTAGGTAAGCACGTGTTTCTAAACAGTATATAATACAAAACATTATGTGTTAATGAAGCTATGATCACGATAAGTTACACATTTCTTACAGAAATAATTAATGGCATTTTCCAGATGATAGCAATGCAGTGTGGCAATGCACAAAATTAACCCAAATTCTTTAAATTAAAGCCATATTTCATTCGGAAGATTTGTTGTATCAATTTAGAATACATTGTACTAGGTTATTACCCTCTTTAATCTGTATGTTTGTTCAATTCATATATAGCTCTATGTATACGATTTATGCAATTGTATCATGTAACGTCAGTATGCACTTAGAACGGAATTTCTTAAAGTGTTGTTTTCTTATATTTCACATGTTTCACTGCTTATTTTCCTGATATTCGCTTATTATGAATATAATATAGGTCTGTTTGCTAAAATCGTTAATTACGGTTTTGTAATTTTTCATTTTTGTAATTTTGGCAGTTAATTTATGACATTTTAGTTTCAGCTGACTTTAGATTATATCGATTCATCATTTAAAAAAAGGCGTTTAGGTGAAGCAATATTGGTTACATAGACTATTTACAATTAACGTTGAATGCAATCCGAGGTGCTGTCATAGCTCAGTTGCAAGTATTATAGAGAATTAGTATCTCCAGCGTATCCCAATCCTTCAATTATACCCTTTCTGGTTAATTTTTGGCATCCAAAATTACCTAAAAGACAATTCTCAAACCAGTTTTTCATCCATCAGGTTTTTTTTATCTAACAAAATGTATAGCAAAATTTAGAGCAACTTCAGCGAAAATATTGATTGTAATATTGTATCTAGTACCTTAATCTTAAATGAATAGGTAACAAATATTCAGTAACCAGTTTTTAGATAATTTCGGGAAATTTCGCTCCGACGCTATCGTAAGCTGAAGTTGCTACATTCGGGAAAAAATTGAATCCGTTGATAATAAGTTACAGGTAACAGTTCGGAATATTGTTATGATCGCCTTCGTCATTCAGTTCGTCCAGCAACCACATTTGTTCTATTTCTGTTTAGTTTTATATGTTTTTATTCTTTTAGTTGTACAGGTATATTTTGTTTTGTTTCATGACTTTGAAGTTTCCTTGGATTTCGACTTTACGTACTTTTCTTTTGCCGATATATTCTTGTGACCTAAACTCCTCTTTCCGTATAGTATTGTCATTCACTATATGCAGATACAGATAAGGTTTTAGATTTTTTATTTTCATTTTCAAAATTACGGTCCATATTCACACGTATGATTGTGAAAGTGATGTAGTATTCGATGCACCAAGGATGCACATGTGAGTTGTGTGGGGGGATTGCTATTATGCCTCCTAAGGTTAATATTTAGAACCTTTTCATTTTCCTGTTAAATATTAAATATACGACTATCGTTCAATGGCATTTTTCACATTTTACAATGTTCTAATATGAAATATATTTCTACATTTGCAGCAGTTATACAATTAGTCATTTACATATCTTCCGATGAAAGCAATTATTATGAACAATTAAATATAAGGTTTTATACAAGATTTATATAACAAGTTTAATTATATGTGATGAAACAGTAAGGTATATTCTGTTAAAAGAAAATTTTGAAATAAATCATTTGGAAAAAAGTTTGATATATCACGCTGATTTCTTTCGCCTTATTTCTTATATCATTTTTACGCAACGCTGCCCTCCTTAACCGATATATTTTACAAAGACTTACAATGAAAGTCATTATAATTTACATCATGTAATTAATAAGTTATGTAATGTAAATAGTGCACTTATTCAGGAATGTCTTTCCAAGCCTGTTGTTTCTTCCGATAAACTAGAGGCTCCCAGGAGCCTGTATCGCCCACCTGGACTATTTCCATCTTGACTGACAGTCTGGAAAATGCTGTCAGGTTCAAATTGTCTCGCTGGTTACAAAAAAGAAGACCTTTCAGTGAACTTAATTTCCCATTAGGTCCTAGGTTCACTCTGATACAGAATTATCTATTTTTAGCAATGAGCATCGTGATTGTCAGGCAGGGTCCTCGGATACAATTCTGAAAGGGGATCACCCATGGACCATCCCTGCCAAGTTTGTTCAAAAAGTGGTTTCACAGAAGAAGATTAAAATGCAAAATGTTAACGACGGACGGACGGCGGATGCCAAGTGGTAGCAAAAGCTCACATGACCTTTCGGGTCAGGTGAGCTAATAAAGTATTATTCCTGTGCCCTGGATATAGACCTTGTCAATTGTTACACATGTATTCACACACAGCTCTGGTCAACCTTCATTGTAAATTTAGATCTACTCAACACTATTTTTAAAACACCTATAAAGAGAATGCGAATCCAATATATGCAGAATGTTTCTGCGAAACGAAATTAGTTTGAAAGAATGTTTATTACTATAACGCGGAGTGGATGCAATACCCACTGGCACCACGAGCTCATTTGCAAGCATTTCGTTACTGGCATGCATGAAAATGATTCTTGATACACAAGGGAAATAATCTTACTGTGGAACTAACTGTAGATATTTTTTATACCGACAACAAACACGGAAAGGTTGTTTTATTTTTTATCGTAAGCCTTTATGGATTATTAAAAAAATATAAAATATTGGAATCAAAGGATATTCGGTCAATACTAGGCCTTAAGTTGTTAAATTGCGAATTGTAATAAATATTTCTAATTCCTGCATTAAAAAATAAACAGTAATTCGAATATTGCATTTTTTTGACATGTGTCTGCACTTGCAATAATTTTTAGGATGTATATCAAAACATACACACAAGTAAATTCTTTAAATGGAAACAAGACACACAGATACTTATCTAATTGATATAGATGTTGCAGATTAATTTAAAATATAGATGAAATCATGTTTTGTTTTGAAACCAGTCAATCAACGATAAAACTTAAGATAATTAGTGAAATAAAACAGTACGACAGAAATTCACTCAAAGGCCGAAATGACTCAGAAATAACTGCACCTAAAGTTAACAGGCTTAAACAAATATTGCATTCAAATTCCAAAGCAGTAATTACCAAACCTTGTAGGTGTGTTTAATTTGATTAATTCAGAATATTATACTATTTACACGAAATATTTCATCAACTAATGCAATATTTTGCATATGAATATTTCTATGGCATGTGAAACAGCGAATATGAAAACAAGAATTGGATACCGTTTTACCACCACCACTGTTCAGTGTCTGTATCGTCAGACTATCCTGACTCTGTTATGTTTATGTTTGTGTTTTGTGCACCTTTGTGCTCTATATTTTGGGTGGCGTTAATTGATTGGTATATCGTTGTTGATTTTTTCTCTGTTATCCATTGGTATTTCATTGTTGACTTTTCTTGTTATCCATTTTGTTGTTTATTTATATTTTTGTAAGCCTTGTTTAGTCCAGAAACATTATGGAAGAATCCACATCTGATTCACACTGTTCATTGAGTAGGCCCTATCACAGTAGCCTTTGATACCATCCTTAATTGCTGTAAGTAAAGTAGAAATGAGTTTTGTAGTGCACTTGGCTGAGCCGTCTACACTTATGAGATTTGGGCATCCAGTAAATGGAAGGAAAATTATCATTGCCATCACTAAAAGCAATACCAAAGGAAGACAGAACAGAAAAAATGATTATTGATAATATGTTTTTTTGGTATTGTAGTGTGCGCAAAAATGGTGTTGCCATGTATCCTTAATCATACACTCAGTGTCTCGGCTCAGTGTAGTGTCTTTTGCAGACAAAAATGATGGAGCTTTCTTAGCTGGTACAATGACATAATTATCATGAAGGTAGTACAGTGTTTTTCTAAATTTGGGATCGTTAAAAAACCGCTATCAGATTTAGATGATCAGTTGTACTCCAGACCTAAACTGTTGGCAGCATATTGATGAAGAACAAATTCTAATACTAGTACTAATTCTAATGCAATGTTGGTTATGAAGCTAATATCATTGGAAGACATCGAAAATTTCAAATTAAATTCTGAAATTGAAGACGACACGCACAAAGCGTCACCTCCGAATTTTTAAAATCCTTATTTTACTTAAAATCTTTTATATTTCATATTTCATATCCACAATTCATGTCGGCAAATATTAAAATACAATGCAGTTATCTCCTAAGTGGAAAAAAAAAACAAAAAAAACAAAAGCCAACTCCATCTACGACTAGAACAATGTACAAAGGAAGACTCCATAGTTTTCACAAAATATTAACAATTCTATGACATAAAAGTATAAGATGTTACGCTGAGATTGGATCTTTATAATGTACGCTTTGAAATGTACATTGTATTCTTTGCAGATACAAACTCTTACATAAAAATTACGTCTTTTACATTTTTGATGCGCAGAAC
This sequence comes from Mytilisepta virgata, assembly GCA_028015205.1. Lineage (NCBI taxonomy): Eukaryota > Metazoa > Mollusca > Bivalvia > Mytilida > Mytilidae > Mytilisepta > Mytilisepta virgata. The sequence continues at coordinate 19,405,806 of CM051520.1, read as the reverse complement.
AAGCTTGATAAAAAATAGGTAAGCGTGTTATCAAAAAATGCTGCTAACTTATATTTAGCACTACAACGACCAAATTGTGTAGCATACATTTTAAAACTCAACCTTCTAACAGTTTTGAACGATATTTTACTTAATAAGGTACATTTAGTGTGGCGTCCATTTCGCTGAAGTAGTATGCATTATTGTTTAGGGGCCAGCTGAAGCCCGCGTCCGGTAGCCTTGAGCTGTTTTCTGCTCTTTGGTCTGGTTGTTGTCTTTTTGACACATTCCCCGTTTCCATTCTCCATTCTACATCAAGTAAATATAGGAAGTATGGATGACCAAGTTGAATTTTTCCAATGGTATATTAAACCAATTATTCATTAAAGCATTCCCCAAGAAACCTGCTGTTCTGTATAACGGAATATATAGCTAAATTAGTCGATTAGACAATAAAGACAAAATGTCGTAAACTTCTGTAACGATGAAAATTCTCGACTAGATTGCGTCACTGATTATTCAGTCACGTTTCCGAAATGTATCCACATTAATCCCTGTTTGATTGGAAGTGCATGGTGAAATGTATATTATTATATAGCTAAGATATATATTTCATCTAACAAATTGGTTCGTCAGATTATTTTACCATTTTCAACGAATTACTTTTAAAAAGTAGATACTGTTTGATTGATCATGGAAAACATTACAAACTATATACGTTCCTAATGTAAATGCATGTAACTGAATGACCAAGGTCGGTAAACGGTAACTATACATTTTGTAGCAAACCTCATAAGCACAACGTTTGTATGGCTGTCGTCGAGAGGCGTGTACGAATGGATTTTTGGATTTTTACTTTGACAGTTTGATTTGTCTATCTATATCCGTCATTATACACTATTTGTTTTACTGCTACATTTATATTACATTTCCATCTGATATTTTCTTTTTTCAACCACTTAAACTTTACAATTTAGCAAACATAGTACACATTATTCTATGGTTTTAATCAAATTGCATTTGTTTGTATGTGGGTGCATATATCATTTTAAAAGGATCTAGATAAAATCACGCCTAATTAGGGAATCTAGTAAGGTCAAATTTACTTGAGTACGTTAATACCTGACTTGGAAAATGACGTTTATACACAATTATGGCACTTTAATGAGTGCAATATCATGTTTTACGGACCATTTAAAAGCAATATTGCCCAAGGCCAACGACCGCCGGCAATATTGCTTTAAGTGGCCCATAAAACATGATACGGCACGACAGTAAAGTGCTATAATTGTTTTATTACATTTCAATTTAAAGAGCATGAATTGGAATTCATGTCTTTCTAAAAACAGTTCACTGTTCAATATCATAGGATATGGACTAGTTTGAAACACACTGTTTCTATATAAAGATAAAACGACGAAATGTAATAATGTGTTTTATGCCCTATACTGGGTAACTATTTACTAGTATTTATACAATGATGCCATTAAATGTAACCAGATTTCCTTCGTTAATCATACTTTATCATTTTATCAAGTGAAATTCCTGAGCCCCCCCCCCCCCCCCTTTCCTAAATTATCATAAAAACTATCATTTGCACTTTTCAGAGTATCACACCCCTGTCCTGCAAACGCACTCGAGGGTATATCCAATATTTACATGAAGTTAACTGATTTTATGACGTGTTGTGAATTTTAGAATACATGTAATAACTGTAGCTATTAGGGAGTTGTTGTTATTTTGATAAAAAGCGACAGATGTTACGTGTAGAGTAATGTTTATGTCGAAGACTGAAAGGCAAAAAACCCCGGATGTAATGAAATATACATATGTGTTGCTAGGAATTACAGAACCATAAAATAAAACAAAAAGAACTCTTGTTTAATTACGAATACAATCAAATATTAGTTCTAGTTAGAATGTCAAAGAAAGGTGAGCAAATCCATTATAATTAAGCACTGAACACTGAAGTGTATTTATAGTTCAAAGAAGATAATTATTGGGAAGAGTACCCCTTCTCAATAATTTTATTACTACAAGCCTTTTTATATATATTTTAATTAACACCATCATGCAGCAGACAGATAAGTATTTGTCATAAAGGATTATACATGTTTTTCTACTTTAGGTTTTGCAATTCTTGAAATTATTGAGCTATATCAATTGATAAATAAGTTTATTTAGTGTCTGTGGATTTCTGTATAAAAAATGTGATCTTGTATAATGATATTCCAGTGTTAAAGGCATGTTTTTGTAATTCTTGAAATTATTAATAGAAATAGATTGAAATTTGAAAATAAACTCATAAACCAAATGTGTGTATTTCGAATTTCTGGTTACTTTTGCTTGAGGAAGTTGAAACCATACTTTAGAAATTTATCTACTGAAATTTCACCACAAATATCTATAAAAATCTTGACGACTACTGACGAGAACTAATAGCCCGTCAGCAGTGCTATCGTCAGCAGTGGTAGAAAAATAAGCTCAGATACCAAATTCTTTGACATTCGACAGGTAAACTTAGTAAAGCAAAAAATATCACTAAATACTGAGAGGTCCTTAAAAGTTTATCAAAATTCAGGTAAGGTTAACGTTTGGTATTCATTAAATTATTTGAACCCTTCCAAATTATTTTGTGCCTGTCTCAAGTCTTGAGCCTTGGATCTAATTTCTTAGTGTAGTTGATATACATTTGGACGATGGGTTTTATTTAAGTTATTTTGTAGTTCGCCTGAATTTCTTTACAACTTGTTAATGTGGGAGCACAAAGAATCTTTTCACATATCCCATGTTGAAGGCTATATACTACGACCCGTTTTGGTGTTGTTGTTTCATTGTGATTTATCCAAGAATTACCCGCTTGCTTCGTTTCTTTTTGTTCGAGGAAAATGAAGTAATAAAAACATGCAGGAAAGGTCAACAATGCCACACCAATCAACTAACGCCGTCCGAAACAGAACTTGAAATTTATGAACTGAATACAAGTATCTAATACTTATTGCACATCAAATCACTTCTGTTGGGGTGATAGCTTCGTGACTTACAGTTCACCTGCAGCGGTAAATGTATCACCTACATGGTGGTAAAATAAACTCAGCAATTGAAAAAGTGTATGTAGTACCTATCAGTTTCTGTAATACCAGATAATACATGTATTGCCTTGAATAATAAAGTTTAATTTTTACTTCTCGCCTTCACACCTAATATGCCAAAAAACAAGCAATTTGATAAACTGGTTTTTTTTAGAGAAAAATGATAAATTTGCATCTACTATGAGCTCATTTTATGGTGTCTTTTTTCCTTTTCGGTAAACAATATAGTGTTTGGTGGCGGGCGGAAATTTGAAATGGTTCATTCCGCATTGCAATGCGCTTACTAGATAATTGTTGTCTTACGTTATATTATCTTTAACGATTTAAATCTGCTCGCAGTATTATCAGTAATTGATTGTGACCTCGAGGACTGTTGGTGAGAGACACATTATTCAAATATTCGGTGCATCTAAAGTGGTACCCTAGAATGTTTTTATATCCTGATATTTGTTCTGTGATGAACCCTTTTCATAGAAATTTCGTTCCTGAAACTTAGTTTAGAAAAAATAAATGTATGTTCCATAGAACTTGTTTCTCCAGAACAATTTTTGGTGACGTTTACAGGCGTATATATATAGCCATTGTGGACAACGAATTAGTGACGCCTTTATTTATTAATACTGTACATTTGAATTAAAAGAATATATCTCGCGAGTAGGGCTAATGTCCCAATTGTAGAAAGGCGAAAAAAAATAACCCAAATGCCAAGTATATGCCTCACATGCACCGGTGTTTAAGAGGAATGATGAACAAAATGTTGAATTTAAAGTAGGCTTTTACATGTCATAAACTCATCCACTGTATGATGTCAAACATAGGTTATATAAAATAAGATTGAACGGATAAGAATCAACTGAATCTTTGATTATATACAAAGTTTCAACTGTGAGAAAATATTCTATTTTTCCATAATTCAAGTTCCGTTACTAAAAACAGAGAGGGAGATTTCTGTTATTGATATGAAGATTATGTTAGAATTTTATTTTGCGCGATTAAGTACGGGCAAAACTCAGTAAACTGTTCAAAAGGATGGAAATTAACCACTTTCAAATGACCAAAGATTGCAACTGTGAGACAAAAAAAAAAATTAAAATTATCAAGATCGAAACTGGGACCTTACTTTTACTGATCCTAAGATTATGTGGAAAGTTTGTGGGAAGTTAAGTAAAATGTAATTGTAAAAAAAAATACTTAAATATGGATGGATAGACAATGGCATACAAAAGTGTGTCCCTTTTTTTACTTTTAAGTATAGGTATGAAAATGATAATTTGTTTTCTTTACCTTTTACAATTTTGTAACATGCTTAGCCTAGTATAAAATAACAAAAAACCATCAGATGGTATAGATCCGGTCAAATCCAAAATAACAAAGAAAGGTGAATAAACGCAATCTTAATTCAAAGCAGAACACTGGATCATATTTATAGTTCAAAGAAGGTATCTACTCGTACATAACATGTAAGAGGACCCTCCTCAATCATTTTTACTGCTATAGCTTTAATTAAACCTATCCTTCATCAGCTAGATATATTAAGTATTTGTGTGTTAAATTTGTCACGTTCTTTCACTTAATCATTGGGTTGAAACAGAGTAGATCAAACTATTAATTTAGGAATAACATAATTGACTGGACCACCTGTTTATTAAGGCAAAAATATGTCGTAATGAAATTAGTTCCAGTGGAATAAAGAAGGGTAATTTTCCCCCGAATTTTTACAAGAAGAGAAAATGTCAAAATTTGAAAAAAAACGTGACTATTATAAAGTGTACTTGATGCCAATTCAAAAAATAATAAAACGATAGTCATAAATATTTAATACAATGGCAATTTTTTATTTCTAATCTATGAAATTTATTCCTAATGTGTTTTTGAAGGGAAACTAAAGTTTCCCTAAAAAAATTCGAACTGTTCAGATTATTATCTTTAAAGTACGTGCTCTATACAGAAATTATTAACATTAAGAGATTCAAGCTCACCGGATGACGCATCGCAATCCGAATTCCTGTGCGATTGGTTTCACGGGTTCAATCCCTTTTTGGACCGCAGCATTGTTTGTGGTACGGTACATTTAATACAATAATTATAGTGTGTAAAACATAAAATTGTAAGTAGTATATGGGCACAGTTCAGTTAGCATTTGTGGTGGTGGTGGTGGTGGTGGTGGTGGAGCCGGAAGTGACGTCACCGGAACCGGAAATGACGTCACCGGAAGTCATGTGACCGGAACCGGAAGTCACGTGACCGGGACCGGAAGTACCCGGAAGTGATTTGCGCGCATGCGCAACCGGAAGTAGGGTGTTTTTTCCGCCATTTGTTGACGGAAGTGACGCAAGTCACGTGGTAGGACCCGGATGTGCCGTCTGCGCATGTTCAGGAACCGGAAGTGGTTTGCGCGCATGCGCAACCGAAAATGACGTGTTTTTCGCGCCATTTGTTACCGGAAGTGACGTAAGTCAAGGACCCGGATGTGTGGTCTGCGCATGTTCAGGAACCGGAAGTGATTTTTGCGCGCATGCGCAACCGGAAGTAGTGGTTTTCTCCATTGACGGAAGTGACGTAAGTCACGGACCAGGATGTGCCATGTGAATTATCTCCCTTTTCCCGCACTTCTCGGTCGTCTCTGGATCTTTCATCGGTCTCTAGGGTCTGATAGTCTTACTGTTATGTCGAAGTCCCAGAGTATACGTTTGGATTATCTCCCCTTATCCCGCTCTTTTCAGTATTTTCTGTGAGGACCAAAAGGTAGGATTGGATTATGTCCCCTTACCTCCAAGTGATGCTTGTCACCAATGGAGGGGTGTCCTTAGCAAAGGCGGTCCATTTCTATGATGCACTTCGTTTCTCTTCTCTTGCTCTATCCCGCTCCTCGCTGCTCTTCTCTTGCTCCGTGCTGCTCATCGCTACTCAGGCTTGTTGCTGTTCGTCATCGCTGCTCTTCTCTTGCTCTTTGCTGCTCAACGCTGCTCTGCACTGTACTCAGACCTGAAAGTACCCTAAAGATAATCGTTTACCCTAACACTAGTTCTGCTTAGCAGCCTGCTTCAAAGTCATGTTTCAAATGCTGGATTGGGCTCAATCCCTTATGACTTTGAAGTGGTACTAGTGGTAGGGATAAGATTATTTTAGGGTTAGGTAAGTGTTTTATTATTTTATAATTTGTCTGATTTTTCTTAATTTTCTTAATTTTTTAATTTTTAATTTTTTATTATTTATATAATTTTTTTTAAATATATTTACATAATTTTTCTAATTTTTCTTAATTTTTTTTAACAAGTAATATATTTACATAATTTTTTTAATTTTTAATCCCTTTTTTCGGGTTTTGGACCCATTTAGTAAACAAATTCTAATTATTTTAACTATTCTTAAGCATTTTCTTGCTTTCCTGAAGAATTTAGTAGTATTTCCAGGCTTTTCGCCAACATTCGGTTGTTTTCGCCAACATTCGGAAGCATTTAGACGTCTTCGTGAATGTTCGGTCGTTTCATGTTGCATCCATGTTGGATTACGCAATACCGTTAATGTGACGTCATGGAAATTTCAGAAGTGACGTAAGTCACGTGCTAGGACCCGCACGTGTGGTCTGCGCATGTTCAGGCGGAACCGAAAGTACCCGGAAGGGGTTTTGCGCGCATGCGCAACCGGAAGTAGTGGTTTCCTCCATTGACGGAAGTCCAAAGAGAGCTCATCCAAGGGGAGATAACCCTGTAAATGGGGAGATAACTTTCTCGTATTCCCTCCATCAAGGGGAGATAATTTTTCCTTTATTCTATATATTTAATTTTTAATTTTAAACAATTTTATTTACATAATTTTCTAATTTTTTTTTTTATTTTGTTTTTTTATTATTCATTTTTTATTATCATTATTATTATTTAATTTATTATTAATTTTTTAAATATATTTACATAATTTAATTTTTTTCTTTTAAATGTTTTTCTTTTTCTAATTTTTTCTAATTTTTCTTAATTTTTTTAACAAGTCGTAATATATTTTTAATTAAGTTTAATTATTCTGAAGTATTTTCTGAAATATTTTCTGGTTTTTGGAACTATTTAGTAAAACATTATCGTTATTTCAATAATTTTTTATTTCTCTAATTTTTTTCTAACTTTTCTATTTTTTATTTATTTTTTATTTTTTTATTATCATTACTATTATTTGTTTTTTATTTTTTATTTTTTTTGTTTATTATTATTTTTTAACAAGTAATATATTTACATACTTTTTCTAATTTTAATTCCTTTTATTTGGAACCATTTAGTGAAAAAATTATAGTTATTTTAATAATTCTTGGGATTTCCTGAAGAATTTAGTAGTATTTCCAGGCTTTTCGCCAACATTCGGTTGTTTTCGCCAACATTCGGAACCATTTAGACGTCTTCGGAACAATTTTTCACTCTTCGTGAATGTTCGGTCGTTTCCGGAGGGGGTGCTTACTTACAGGTCCGCGTTCGTGGAGGCATCCATGTTGGATTACCCTTAATGTGACGTCATGGAAATTTTCAGTGGAAATTTCCATTAGAAAACGGATTGAAACATGTCGGTGAACGCGACCGTTAGACACGAGGTAGACTCAAGGCTTTTATGCGCCTGCACAAATTTGAAGATACAACTTAAAGATCAAATTATCTCTTTTCGTTCTTTTAGCATATTTTAATTCTTACTTGTCATATCGTATCTCCACACCATCCCTAAGTTCTGTTGCCACACATTCACCTTGTCTCTTCCATAACCCTTCAACAAATTGAAATAAAAGTCATGAGAAAATAACTTAAAGACAATAGAAATCTAAGCTAAGAAAAAAAAATTACACGATTTACACAATTTTTAACTTCTTTTTGGAAAATTTGGTGGCCCTTAAAAGGGCCGTTTTGTTGTTGTACCCCCGTCAACAGGGATACAACGTCTTTACCTTTTTTTGCTGACCTGCAACTACAACAATACCCTCGAATTCTTTTGTAACGGCCCAACTCCCGTCCTTGTGGGTTACACCCACATAGAACGGGAGTGCCCCTCTAATGTAGAATGTTGTCTGGCAGCCAGGGCTTGGTGGGATTTCCCTGGCTTTCTCCACCACTCTCGCCAAACAAATCTCCATTTCTTCCGATGACCAGAAGGTGGACTTCAGTGGAAATTCATGATGAATTTCCACATGAAGTGCCACGATATGGGGAACATCAACGGAAATCTCCATTGTCCACACTAATGACGCTGTGACGTCAACAGGACAGAAACGTGTACACAAAATGAATTCCGGTTATAGAAACGATACATGTTTCGGAAAACATGACAGGAAAAATAACTCTGTATTTATCCAGGTTTGTTTCTGGCTACTTCTATAGGCTGCATTAAACCCTCCGTTTTTTATTCCTTTTTTAATTTCTTTCTTTCTTTTTATAATTTTATATATACCTTTTGCTGTAGAGGTAACTCTTGGATGAGTTTGGATACCTGTTTGTTTTAACTGTTTTGAATTTTTATGGTTATGCTTATTAATTCATCATTATATATTTAACCGTTTTTCCAATATTTTGATCTGGAGCACTGCTGATGAGTTGTCAGTCAACGAAATGACCATACAGTGTATCAAATTTATTTCGGTATTTTGATTTACAAAAATTGGACGTGTCGTCTGCGCATGTTCGGGTGGAACCGGAAATGGTTTTGTGCAAACCGGAAGTAGTGGATTTTACTTACGGAAGTGACGCAAGTTACGGACCCGGAAGTGCCATGCTTGACCAGAACTCAGATTTAATTATCTCCCTTTTCCCGCTTCTCTTCTCTTGCTCATCGCTGCTCTTCTCTTGCTCCGTGCTGCTCACCACTGCTCTTCTCTTGTTCTTTGCTGCTCATCGCTACTCAGGACCTTACTCGCGTGCTCATTTCGCTCCTGTTGCTTGTTGGTGTTCGTCATCTCTTGCTCATCGCTGCTCATTGCTGCTCATTGCTGCTCATTTCTTGCTCATTGCTGCTCATTTCTTGCTCATCGCTGCTCATTGCTGCTCATCTCTTGCTCATCGCTGCTCATCTCTTGCTCCGTGCTGTTTTTCTCTTGCTCTTTGTTGCTCATCGCTGTTTTTCTCTTGTTCTTTACTGCTCAGCACTGTTTTTTCTCTTGTTCTTGAAGGCTCAGCACTGTTTTTCTCGTGCCCTTTGTTGCTCATCGCTGTTTTTCTCTTGCTCTTTACTGCTCAGCACTGTTTTTCTCTTGATCTTTACTGCTCATCGCTGTTTTTCTCTTGTTCTTTGTTGCTCATGGCTGTTTTTCTCTTGCTCTTCGCTGCTTATCGCTGTTTTTCTCGTGCTTATCGCTGTTTTTTCTCTTGCTCTTTACTGCTTATCGCTGTTTTTCTTTTGCTCTTTGCTTCTCATCGCTGTTTTTTCTCGTGCCCTTTGTTGCTCATCGCTGTTTTTCTCTTGTTCTTTACTGCTCAGCACTGTTTTTCTCTTGGATTTTTTGTTGCTCATCGCTGTTTTTCTCTTGTTCTTTACTGCTCAGCACTGATTTTCTCGTGCTCATCGCTGTTTTTTGTTGCTCATCGCTGTTTTTCTCTTGTTCTTGAAGGCTCAGCACTGTTTTTTCTTGTGCTCTTTGCAGCTCATCGCTGTTTTTCTCGTGCTCATCGCTGTTTTTCTCTTGCTCTTTACTGCTTATCGCTGTTTTTCTTTTGCTCTTTGCTTCTCATCGCTGTTTTTTCTCTTGCCCTTTGCAGCTCATCGCTGTTTTTCTCGTGCTCATCGCTGTTTTTCTCTTGTTCTTCACTGTTTATCGCTGTTTTTCTCTTGATCTTTACTGCTTATCGCTGTTTTTCTCTTGATCTTTACTGCTCATCGCTGTTTTTCTTTTGCTCTTTACTGCTCATCGCTGTTTTTCTCTTGTTCTTTGTTGCTCATGGCTGTTTTTCTCTTGCTCTTCGCTGCTTATCGCTGTTTTTCTCTTGCTCTTTACTGCTTATCGCTGTTTTTCTCGTGCTCATCGCTGTTTTTCTCTTGTTCTTTGTTGCTCATCGCTGTTTTTCTCTTGCTCTTTACTGCTTATCGCTGTTTTTCTTTTGCTCTTTGCTTCTCATCGCTGTTTTTTCTCGTGCCCTTTGCAGCTCATCGCTGTTTTTCTCGTGCTCATCGCTGTTTTTCTCTTGCTCTTTACTGTTTATCGCTGTTTTTCTCTTGATCTTTACTGCTTATCGCTGTTTTTCTCTTGATCTATACTGCTCATCGCTATTTTTCTTTTGCTCTTTGCTTCTCATCGCTGTTTTTCTCGTGCTCATCGCTGTTTTTCTCATGTTCTTTACTGCTCATCGCTGTTTTTCTCGTTCTCATCGCAGTTTTTCTCTTGTTCTTTACTGCTCAGCACTGTTTTTCTCTTGTTCTTTACTGCTCAGCACTGTTTTTCTCTTGCTCTTTACTGCTTATCGCTGTTTTTCTCTTGCCCTTTGCTTCTCATCGCTGTTTTTCTTTTGCTCTTTGCTTCTCATCGCTGTTTTTATCTGGCTCTTTACTGCTCATCGCTGTTTTTCTCGTGCTCATCGCTGTTTTTTCTCTTGCTCTTTACTGCTTATCGCTGTTTTTCTCTTGATCTTTACTGCTCATCGCTGTTTTTCTCTTGTTCTTTGTTGCTCATCGCTGTTTTTCTCTTGCTCTTTACTGCTTATCACTGCTCTTCTCTTGCTCCGTGTTGCTCACCACTGCTCTTCTCTTGCTCATCGCTGCTCACAACTACACTTCTCTTGCTCATTGCTGCTCATCACTGCTCATCGCTGCTCTTCTCTTGCTCTTTGCTGCTCATCCCTACTCAGGACCTTACTCGCGTGCTCATTTCGCTCCTGCTGCTGCTACGCAAGGAATGGGGTTTACTGCTGATGATCGGAAGGCCACTCGGTACTCATGTTGTCGGTTTAAGTGGTAGATCAAGACTGATCGATGTGATTGTATACTGGGATATTTATCGTGTAATGATGACAAACACAAATGAAACAGTTTCATATTTTATTTTACATTTTTACAAAATCTACATCAGTCAATGTTTTGAGTTCTGGTTCTTTCTCTTCAAACAAAGGTATGATCTTCTTCAGTACTTGCCATTCGTAAGGACTCAGCGTTATATCTCTCTTGGTGGGCTGTAAAGTCAGTTCTCCGTTAGGCACGAAATATTTTCTGACGTGAATGATAGGATAGGGTGCTTTAATGATGACATAAACATCTTCTCCCAGATGATATCTCCAGTCCACCGGTTCTTTGTCCTTGATTCTGGTGATCAGGTCGTCCACCACTTCTGTAGTACTGCACAACATTTTCCACTGCATTAACGACAGGCTGACTCCGGTCTTGGTGGGCACCGTTTCACTTTCCCAACATCTGAGATCTACTCTTTTACTGCCTTTCCATTCTGTCAGCTCTGCATAACGTCCTCCACCCAGTAGTACTTTCAAAGGAATATCGGAAGCTGTCATGGCGTCTTGAACGATATCTCGCTTGGTCTGGTCTTTGGTTTTCTTTTCTCTACGTGGCATATCGGCTGACTGATTCCTCTTCTTGCTGGTCTATTTATATACATATCGGAGATGGATTGGATTGGTTCTTATATTATGAAACGTGAAACAGGATTGGCTGTCTTTCCGACATCGTGATTGGTTAACTTCTCCCGTTCCGATTGGTCGAAAATCTCGTATTTTCATTGGTCAATTCCAACCGTTTCGATAGATCAACACGATGGTACACTGTCCAAATATGTGGCGCCCAATCCGGAAACTCCTCACAATAGGTACGAGTAAACGCCGACAATACGACCAGTCTTCCTTGGTTCACCACACCGTCCTCGAACATGGCAGAGACGATTCTCTCGTATACTTGGAAGGGGTCCATCGTACGAATGACTTCTCTGACTATCTTCACTTCCTTTTTATACATTTAACGCGGACCTGAAAGAGAGCACTCTTATGAAACAGAAATTTTAGAGTCTTTCTGGACGGGAACAAACGGTTACGGATTTCATTCCTAACCATAACTCGAGTCCTAACCCCAACCATAACTCGAGTCCTAACCCCAACCATAACTCGAGTCCTAACCCCAACCATAACTCTAACCCTAACCCTTACCCTAACCCCAACCCTAGTCCTAAACCTAACCCTAACTCTAACACTAACCATAGCTCTAACCCCTAACCCTAACACTAACCCTAACACTAACTTAACACTAAACCTAACCCTAACTCTAGCCCTAACTCTAACCCTAATGCTAACCCTACCCTAATCCCTTACTCTAACCCTAAACCTAACTTAACCCTAACCATGACCCTAAACCTAACTCTAACCCTAACACTAACCCTAACTCTTACCTAACCCTAACATAATCTTAACCTTAATCCTAGGTCTTGTTCTATCTTTGTTTAGTTTATTCATTTTTTTTAATTCTTTTATATTCCGATTCATTGTATCTTTAGATTTCGAATTTCAATGAAGTCAGTGGAAAATGAAGACTAGAAGTTTAACTCTAACCCTAACCCTAACCCTAACCCCAACCCTAGTCCTAAACCTAACCCTAACTCTAACACTAACCATAGCTCTAACCCCTAACCCTAACACTAACCCTAACACTAACTTAACACTAAACCTAACCCTAACTCTAGCCCTAACTCTCACCCTAATGCTAACCCTACCCTAATCCCTTACTCTAACCCTAAACCTAACTTAACCCTAACGATGACCCTAAACCTAATTCTAACCCTAACACTAACCCTAACTCTTACCTAACCCTAACATAATCTTAACCTTAATCCTAAATCTAACCTTATCCTAACTTAACCCTAATCCTAACACTAGTACCACTTCAAATTCAACTGGGATTTAGCCCAAGATTGGGCTAGACTTTGAAACATGAATTTGAAGCAGGCTGGTAAGCAGAACTAGTGTTAGGGTAAACGTTTGTTCCCGTCCAGAAAGACTCTAAAATTTCTGTTTCATAAGAGTGCTCTCTTTCAGGTCCGCGTTAAATGTATAAAAAGGAAGTGAAGATAGTCAGAGAAGTCATTCGTACGATGGACCCCTTCCAAGTATACGAGAGAATCGTCTCTGCCATGTTCGAGGACGGTGTGGTGAACCAAGGAAGACTGGTCGTATTGTCGGCGTTTACTCGTACCTATTGTGAGGAGTTTCCGGATTGGGCGCCACATATTTGGACAGTGTACCATCGTGTTGATCTATCGAAACGGTTGGAATTGACCAATGAAAATACGAGATTTTCGACCAATCGGAACGGGAGAAGTTAACCAATCACGATGTCGGAAAGACAGCCAATCCTGTTTCACGTTTCATAATATAAGAACCAATCCAATCCATCTCCGATATGTATATAAATAGACCAGCAAGAAGAGGAATCAGTCAGCCGATATGCCACGTAGAGAAAAGAAAACCAAAGACCAGACCAAGCGAGATATCGTTCAAGACGCCATGACAGCTTCCGATATTCCTTTGAAAGTACTACTGGGTGGAGGACGTTATGCAGAGCTGACAGAATGGAAAGGCAGTAAAAGAGTAGATCTCAGATGTTGGGAAAGTGAAACGGTGCCCACCAAGACCGGAGTCAGCCTGTCGTTAATGCAGTGGAAAATGTTGTGCAGTACTACAGAAGTGGTGGACGACCTGATCACCAGAATCAAGGACAAAGAACCGGTGGACTGGAGATATCATCTGGGAGAAGATGTTTATGTCATCATTAAAGCACCCTATCCTATCATTCACGTCAGAAAATATTTCGTGCCTAACGGAGAACTGACTTTACAGCCCACCAAGAGAGGTATAACGCTGAGTCCTTACGAATGGCAAGTACTGAAGAAGATCATACCTTTGTTTGAAGAGAAAGAACCAGAACTCAAAACATTGACTGATGTAGATTTTGTAAAAATGTAAAATAAAATATGAAACTGTTTCATTTGTGTTTGTCATCATTACACGATAAATATCCCAGTATACAATCACATCGATCAGTCTTGATCTACCACTTAAACCGACAACATGAGTACCGAGTGGCCTTCCGATCATCAGCAGTAAACCCCATTCCTTGCGTAGCAGCAGCAGGAGCGAAATGAGCACGCGAGTAAGGTCCTGAGTAGGGATGAGCAGCAAAGAGCAAGAGAAGAGCAGCGATGAGCAGTGATGAGCAGCAATGAGCAAGAGAAGTGTAGTTGTGAGCAGCGATGAGCAAGAGAAGAGCAGTGGTGAGCAACACGGAGCAAGAGAAGAGCAGTGATAAGCAGTAAAGAGCAAGAGAAAAACAGCGATGAGCAACAAAGAACAAGAGAAAAACAGCGATGAGCAGTAAAGATCAAGAGAAAAACAGCGATAAGCAGTAAAGAGCAAGAGAAAAAACAGCGATGAGCACGAGAAAAACAGCGATGAGCAGTAAAGAGCCAGATAAAAACAGCGATGAGAAGCAAAGAGCAAAAGAAAAACAGCGATGAGAAGCAAAGGGCAAGAGAAAAACAGCGATAAGCAGTAAAGAGCAAGAGAAAAACAGTGCTGAGCAGTAAAGAACAAGAGAAAAACAGTGCTGAGCAGTAAAGAACAAGAGAAAAACTGCGATGAGAACGAGAAAAACAGCGATGAGCAGTAAAGAACATGAGAAAAACAGCGATGAGCACGAGAAAAACAGCGATGAGAAGCAAAGAGCAAAAGAAAAATAGCGATGAGCAGTATAGATCAAGAGAAAAACAGCGATAAGCAGTAAAGATCAAGAGAAAAACAGCGATAAACAGTAAAGAGCAAGAGAAAAACAGCGATGAGCACGAGAAAAACAGCGATGAGCTGCAAAGGGCACGAGAAAAAACAGCGATGAGAAGCAAAGAGCAAAAGAAAAACAGCGATAAGCAGTAAAGAGCAAGAGAAAAACAGCGATGAGCAACAAAGAACAAGAGAAAAACAGCGATGAGCACGAGAAAAACAGCGATAAGCAGTAAAGAGCAAGAGAAAAACAGCGATAAGCAGCGAAGAGCAAGAGAAAAACAGCCATGAGCAACAAAGAACAAGAGAAAAACAGCGATGAGCAGTAAAGAGCAAAAGAAAAACAGCGATGAGCAGTAAAGATCAAGAGAAAAACAGCGATAAGCAGTAAAGATCAAGAGAAAAACAGCGATAAACAGTGAAGAACAAGAGAAAAACAGCGATGAGCACGAGAAAAACAGCGATGAGCTGCAAAGGGCAAGAGAAAAAACAGCGATGAGAAGCAAAGAGCAAAAGAAAAACAGCGATAAGCAGTAAAGAGCAAGAGAAAAACAGCGATGAGCACGAGAAAAACAGCGATGAGCTGCAAAGAGCACAAGAAAAAACAGTGCTGAGCCTTCAAGAACAAGAGAAAAACAGCGATGAGCAACAAAAAACAGCGATGAGCACGAGAAAATCAGTGCTGAGCAGTAAAGAACAAGAGAAAAACAGCGATGAGCAACAAAAAATCCAAGAGAAAAACAGTGCTGAGCAGTAAAGAACAAGAGAAAAACAGCGATGAGCAACAAAGGGCACGAGAAAAAACAGCGATGAGAAGCAAAGAGCAAAAGAAAAACAGCGATAAGCAGTAAAGAGCAAGAGAAAAAACAGCGATAAGCACGAGAAAAACAGCGATAAGCAGCGAAGAGCAAGAGAAAAACAGCCATGAGCAACAAAGAACAAGAGAAAAACAGCGATGAGCAGTAAAGATCAAGAGAAAAACAGTGCTGAGCAGTAAAGAGCAAGAGAAAAACAGCGATGAGCAACAAAGGGCACGAGAAAAACAGTGCTGAGCCTTCAAGAACAAGAGAAAAAACAGTGCTGAGCAGTAAAGAACAAGAGAAAAACAGCGATGAGCAACAAAGAGCAAGAGAAAAACAGCACGGAGCAAGAGATGAGCAGCGATGAGCAAGAGATGAGCAGCAATGAGCAGCGATGAGCAAGAAATGAGCAGCAATGAGCAAGAAATGAGCAGCAATGAGCAGCAATGAGCAGCGATGAGCAAGAGATGACGAACACCAACAAGCAACAGGAGCGAAATGAGCACGCGAGTAAGGTCCTGAGTAGCGATGAGCAGCAAAGAACAAGAGAAGAGCAGTGGTGAGCAGCACGGAGCAAGAGAAGAGCAGCGATGAGCAAGAGAAGAGAAGCGGGAAAAGGGAGATAATTAAATCTGAGTTCTGGTCAAGCATGGCACTTCCGGGTCCGTAACTTGCGTCACTTCCGTAAGTAAAATCCACTACTTCCGGTTTGCACAAAACCATTTCCGGTTCCACCCGAACATGCGCAGACGACACGTCCAATTTTTGTAAATCAAAATACCGAAATAAATTTGATACACTGTATGGTCATTTCGTTGACTGACAACTCATCAGCAGTGCTCCAGATCAAAATATTGGAAAAACGGTTAAATATATAATGATGAATTAATAAGCATAACCATAAAAATTCAAAACAGTTAAAACAAACAGGTATCCAAACTCATCCAAGAGTTACCTCTACAGCAAAAGGTATATATAAAATTATAAAAAGAAAGAAAGAAATTAAAAAAGGAATAAAAAACGGAGGGTTTAATGCAGCCTATAGAAGTAGCCAGAAACAAACCTGGATAAATACAGAGTTATTTTTCCTGTCATGTTTTCCGAAACATGTATCGTTTCTATAACCGGAATTCATTTTGTGTACACGTTTCTGTCCTGTTGACGTCACAGCGTCATTAGTGTGGACAATGGAGATTTCCGTTGATGTTCCCCATATCGTGGCACTTCATGTGGAAATTCATCATGAATTTCCACTGAAGTCCACCTTCTGGTCATCGGAAGAAATGGAGATTTGTTTGGCGAGAGTGGTGGAGAAAGCCAGGGAAATCCCACCAAGCCCTGGCTGCCAGACAACATTCTACATTAGAGGGGCACTCCCGTTCTATGTGGGTGTAACCCACAAGGACGGGAGTTGGGCCGTTACAAAAGAATTCGAGGGTATTGTTGTAGTTGCAGGTCAGCAAAAAAAGGTAAAGACGTTGTATCCCTGTTGACGGGGGTACAACAACAAAACGGCCCTTTTAAGGGCCACCAAATTTTCCAAAAAGAAGTTAAAAATTGTGTAAATCGTGTAATTTTTTTTTCTTAGCTTAGATTTCTATTGTCTTTAAGTTATTTTCTCATGACTTTTATTTCAATTTGTTGAAGGGTTATGGAAGAGACAAGGTGAATGTGTGGCAACAGAACTTAGGGATGGTGTGGAGATACGATATGACAAGTAAGAATTAAAATATGCTAAAAGAACGAAAAGAGATAATTTGATCTTTAAGTTGTATCTTCAAATTTGTGCAGGCGCATAAAAGCCTTGAGTCTACCTCGTGTCTAACGGTCGCGTTCACCGACATGTTTCAATCCGTTTTCTAATGGAAATTTCCACTGAAAATTTCCATGACGTCACATTAAGGGTAATCCAACATGGATGCCTCCACGAACGCGGACCTGTAAGTAAGCACCCCCTCCGGAAACGACCGAACATTCACGAAGAGTGAAAAATTGTTCCGAAGACGTCTAAATGGTTCCGAATGTTGGCGAAAACAACCGAATGTTGGCGAAAAGCCTGGAAATACTACTAAATTCTTCAGGAAATCCCAAGAATTATTAAAATAACTATAATTTTTTCACTAAATGGTTCCAAATAAAAGGAATTAAAATTAGAAAAAGTATGTAAATATATTACTTGTTAAAAAATAATAATAAACAAAAAAAATAAAAAATAAAAAACAAATAATAGTAATGATAATAAAAAAATAAAAAATAAATAAAAAATAGAAAAGTTAGAAAAAAATTAGAGAAATAAAAAATTATTGAAATAACGATAATGTTTTACTAAATAGTTCCAAAAACCAGAAAATATTTCAGAAAATACTTCAGAATAATTAAACTTAATTAAAAATATATTACGACTTGTTAAAAAAATTAAGAAAAATTAGAAAAAATTAGAAAAAGAAAAACATTTAAAAGAAAAAAATTAAATTATGTAAATATATTTAAAAAATTAATAATAAATTAAATAATAATAATGATAATAAAAAATGAATAATAAAAAAACAAAATAAAAAAAAAAATTAGAAAATTATGTAAATAAAATTGTTTAAAATTAAAAATTAAATATATAGAATAAAGGAAAAATTATCTCCCCTTGATGGAGGGAATACGAGAAAGTTATCTCCCCATTTACAGGGTTATCTCCCCTTGGATGAGCTCTCTTTGGACTTCCGTCAATGGAGGAAACCACTACTTCCGGTTGCGCATGCGCGCAAAACCCCTTCCGGGTACTTTCGGTTCCGCCTGAACATGCGCAGACCACACGTGCGGGTCCTAGCACGTGACTTACGTCACTTCTGAAATTTCCATGACGTCACATTAACGGTATTGCGTAATCCAACATGGATGCAACATGAAACGACCGAACATTCACGAAGACGTCTAAATGCTTCCGAATGTTGGCGAAAACAACCGAATGTTGGCGAAAAGCCTGGAAATACTACTAAATTCTTCAGGAAAGCAAGAAAATGCTTAAGAATAGTTAAAATAATTAGAATTTGTTTACTAAATGGGTCCAAAACCCGAAAAAAGGGATTAAAAATTAAAAAAATTATGTAAATATATTACTTGTTAAAAAAAATTAAGAAAAATTAGAAAAATTATGTAAATATATTTAAAAAAAAATTATATAAATAATAAAAAATTAAAAATTAAAAAATTAAGAAAATTAAGAAAAATCAGACAAATTATAAAATAATAAAACACTTACCTAACCCTAAAATAATCTTATCCCTACCACTAGTACCACTTCAAAGTCATAAGGGATTGAGCCCAATCCAGCATTTGAAACATGACTTTGAAGCAGGCTGCTAAGCAGAACTAGTGTTAGGGTAAACGATTATCTTTAGGGTACTTTCAGGTCTGAGTACAGTGCAGAGCAGCGTTGAGCAGCAAAGAGCAAGAGAAGAGCAGCGATGACGAACAGCAACAAGCCTGAGTAGCGATGAGCAGCACGGAGCAAGAGAAGAGCAGCGAGGAGCGGGATAGAGCAAGAGAAGAGAAACGAAGTGCATCATAGAAATGGACCGCCTTTGCTAAGGACACCCCTCCATTGGTGACAAGCATCACTTGGAGGTAAGGGGACATAATCCAATCCTACCTTTTGGTCCTCACAGAAAATACTGAAAAGAGCGGGATAAGGGGAGATAATCCAAACGTATACTCTGGGACTTCGACATAACAGTAAGACTATCAGACCCTAGAGACCGATGAAAGATCCAGAGACGACCGAGAAGTGCGGGAAAAGGGAGATAATTCACATGGCACATCCTGGTCCGTGACTTACGTCACTTCCGTCAATGGAGAAAACCACTACTTCCGGTTGCGCATGCGCGCAAAAATCACTTCCGGTTCCTGAACATGCGCAGACCACACATCCGGGTCCTTGACTTACGTCACTTCCGGTAACAAATGGCGCGAAAAACACGTCATTTCCGGTTGCGCATGCGCGCAAACCACTTCCGGTTCCTGAACATGCGCAGACGGCACATCCGGGTCCTACCACGTGACTTGCGTCACTTCCGTCAACAAATGGCGGAAAAAACACCCTACTTCCGGTTGCGCATGCGCGCAAATCACTTCCGGGTACTTCCGGTCCCGGTCACGTGACTTCCGGTTCCGGTCACATGACTTCCGGTGACGTCATTTCCGGTTCCGGTGACGTCACTTCCGGCTCCACCACCACCACCACCACCACCACCACAAATGCTAACTGAACTGTGCCCATATACTACTATTGTAGTATCTAGTTTATTTGTATTTAGACATGTTATTAGTCCCATTATGTTTCATATCTGTATTTACATTTTTTTATTTGTCATATATGAAATATCAATAAGTGTTGATTACAATCCAATACCAAAAATAACTTTAAATTGGGCCGAAAAATCACTTCAATATTTCAACACCATTGCACTACTTCAGAACCATGGATTTTAATATTTGCACTTTCGAAATACGACAGCTAATAAGGATATTTGGAAAGACGCGGGTCGTTCCACGAATTCATGTGCAATAGCGACATTCAGCATGAACTAGTTTACTAATATATTTTTAATATATAGGTAACAAATCAGCGTATTTCTGTGGGATATGAAAAGTGAAAAATGAGCATGTTTCCTTAATACATATATGAAAAAATCATTCAAAATTAGTAATAATATATTTTCCTTCGTGAATTTTAATGTCATAATTTATAAAGGAATTAATTATAGAAAAGCAATTAGTCAATAACATTAGAAAAATTATATATTTTCCATTACGGAAGGTGACATTCTGAGAATTGATAAATTTCTGATTGTAGAAAATGACTGATAATCTTTAAAAATAACAGAAAAATAAAGCGGATCATTAAGTGTATTATTCTTTCAGAAAAATATAAAGGATTTTCTTAAATTAATTATCAGTGCAATTACCAGAACTAAAAATAACGTATAGTTGCAGGTGCAGAATGTATATTTAAGTGATAAATGGTAATCATGTTACATATGTAAGGGTTATCAGAGATGACTTTAAATTTATCAGTTGTAATTTTAAACAATTGTATCATGTCTCTCCCTTTCCGTGTCCTGTCCGTCTGTCTGTCTCAAACGTTTGTGAACATAAAATCTCCTAAAGTTTACAGAGAAATGGAATAAACCTTGACAGAATTGATGCATACCAGGTGTAGTTGTGCCCTACATAATTTGTTTTTTGATCGGAATAATTTTTTGGGTTTTCCAAGCCAAAACATGGACTTTTCCATTTTTACATATGGGGAAGTTTGTGATTACAGAATCCCCCACAGTTCAGATTGTTATAGAATGAAACTTGACAGAATTGCTGCATACCAGGTGTAGTTGTGCACTACGTAAGTTTATTTTGGATCGGATTGATACCAAAACATGGACTTTGCCATTTTTACTTTCGTAAAATTGGTGCCTGTGGCTACAAGGTGCAGTTTTGCACTACACATTTGTTTATTGGATTGATTTTTAAGGTTTCCCATACCAAAACATAAACTTTGCCATTCTTACATGTGGGGAAGTCTGTGAACGCAGAATCTCCAACAGTTCCTACTGGAATAAAATGAAACTTGACAGAATTGATGCATACCAGGTGAAGCTGTGCTCTACATAAATATTTTTTGGACTGGATTTATTTTTTGGGTTTTCCATACCGACATATGGACTTTAATATTTTTAGATTTGGGGAAATTTGTGCAAGACATAAAGGTTGGATTGGTTTTGAGTTTCCTAAACCAGAACATGGACTTTGCCATTACTATATATAGTTTGTGAAGAAAAAGAACGACGACATGATGAAAGAAGGGTGACATATGTTTTTGCATCAAAAACAAACTTTAATTTTATTATGTTTCAGATCGAATAACTATATCTAAACTAATGAATATAATTACAGTTAGATCTCCACACTTGTTCCTTGCTTTCATCCGCATTTTTTTAAGTCGTACATGATAGGAGTCCCTAAAATGCGTTTCGTTGTTCCCACGTTCCATTTATTTTAAAGTATTAAATATAAAAATTTAAACAAGATTACAATTTTTGTTTGGATTGTCATATTCTCAAATTAAAACTGACGTTAACGCACTCACTATTTTCATTTGAAGTAACATATCAATACGTAACATTTTGAAACAAAATAGTTAGTGGACCCCTTGATTATCCTAGAAGCCTGACGTTTTGTCTGTTGTATATCCTCGTTATTGTACGTTATAGCTATAGTTTATCTGGATATGGAATCTGTGAAAAGCACCTAGAAAACTGAATTTAATCGAACAATTACAATCGAGAACATTTAATAGGTTATCAAAATTGTCTCTACCCAATCGGATACCGGTCTGAAAACAGCCCAATAATAAGAGAAAACACATTCACGTTAACCGTGAACGTATAGATTCAGAATGTATTAATAGTCGATCCTTTGATAATCCTGATGATTTTGCTGATATATGATTATTAAAGATTAAAGTCAAATCAAAACCAAGTTGGCTCAGATGGAGCAACTTTAAAAAATATAGGAACTAAAATGGTGTAAAGACAAAACTAACAGAACAGAACCAAGTCTTTATCACTCTAAAGGGATCTTTCGAAGTATGCTACAGCAGTGTTACCTGCAAAAGTTCTAAGGAGTATGTACTGAAATATGTTTTTAATCAGCGCCAAAAATTAAAAAAAAAAAAAGAAGAAAATAACGCAAAGAATTTAAAATAATTTTTGTAAGACTTAATCGTATCAATTTTGCAAGGTACGATATTTTGTATTAATAAACAACAAAATGGATAACAGGTATGCTCTGTTAAAAGTAAAAGTAATGATGCAAATCAGCATCTGTTCCATGTATTTTACTGCAATTTAATTACAATTTTAATTTATAAGTATTGCCATATCACTTAATCACGAAAAATGACATGACTAATGTGTTATGTATTAGACAGGTGTGCAATTATGTTCCAGAAGAAAAAATATCAGATTCCAGTTATGCAACACTTTTTCTCAGCAGATTAAAAATAAAATAACAATCCAAAGATACTAAAGATATTTTTGTTGGTATACTGTCTAAAGGACTACTGAAACAAATGAAATGTCTATTTAACATCAACATTTAAATTTCAAAGGAAATATGATAAAGTCACTATTGTCAAATAATTAGACAGAACCTACTTCTATAATGTGGGGTTGCATCCCTTAACAAAGTTACCAATTAAATGTACATTTCTATTTTTTAAACATCATATACAAATAAAAATCGGGGGCTTAGGGGTATTTAGTTCTTACAAAAGATCGAAATGTGCACATCTTGTGCATCAACATTGGAATAATAGAATAGAGCACTGCAGGTGGACTCCAGACCCAGTGAGTATTACTAACTCAGTTGAAAGTATTTTGATACTAGCGTGAAATTCATAATTAAAATTTACTGCTTTAAAAAAAACTTAGGACTATCTCTTCTCATGAAAAGCTATGTCGCTAGTTAGTTTAAGGTTTACCCTTTCGGTCTTTTTTGTCATTTTAATTTGTTCTTCAAAATTTTGGATTATTGTTTAGGTTTTCAAAATTATAGGCCTTGAGCACAACTGATGTATTTGTATATGATAGTCCGATAACACTGTGCTTTTCAGTTCATTATATGAGTGTCCGATAACACTGTGTTTTTGAGTTTGAATCCAACTCATGGCAATCTGTGTTTCACTTCAACCTTAACTGACATGTATTGAAAACTAAACAGATTGAAATTCTACTTATTTCAAGATAGAAATGGGAGACGATCAATGAAAGGTTACCATTTCAAATTAGAAAAAATCATCATAAAGTAAGCACAAATTATCTCCGTCAGTCCAATAACTATTCCAGTCTCTTGTGATTCCACTGCATTGAAGCGTCTTTATTGGATCTTGAAATAAACGAAAATGGACTCGGGCCGAGGTAGCACTGTTCTGTAAAATATGACAATACTATTTGGCAATATTAATAATCTTCGATATTTTGATGGCTTTCAATGAATGTGAAAATTCAGTTCAATATTTAAAAAATGACCTAATTTGAAACGTTTAAGACTTGCACTATTAACATGTTAGGGAAGAATTCTCTAGTTAAATATTTTATTTTTCAGTAAATTCAATCGCAAATGAGACCCCTGGATTTATTCTTCAAGCACGCGCATGCTAGATTGCAATAAAAGAAAGGTACGCCATCGGTATTACGTAACTGTCTAGATTTGTTTATTATATGGATGGAATACAAAATTACATAAAATTATTTAAAAAAATCAGAACTTTAAATTGCAATCTGATTTAAGATGCAGTTGTATAAATCCTCCTACCCGAACTGATCACGAACTGATCATAATCAGTCTAATATGAAACTATGAATACTTTAGTCTAGATTTTTAATTAGTAAACATGCCTAATAATTGCAATCTAATACATGTAAAGGAAGTCTTTAAATTATTTGAATAACGTCATGTATATTGAATTATTATATATAAACTCATAATCTCTCAGATTATCACAAAAAGTCTTTAAAGTACACTTTTACATTAATTCCTGTTACTTTTTAATGCATATATGCAGCAACAACTAAAAAACAATATAAGCTCTAAGAACCTATACGTATACATACAAAATAGACCAAATTAGTTTTAAAAACACACACGCAGAAACAACAATAAAACGATATAAGCTGTACCCATGATTAGACTAACGTAATAACAGTGCAGATATCCACGATCTCTAGAAAAAAAAAACTACTAGTACCAAAACCAAAGCAACTGAAAACAACTATTCCACCAAAGTAACTGGCTCAATAATTTCAGAAAAGAAGACATTTGAATATTATTTCTGGTGTTTAAAAAAAAAATAATAGTAGTGATCCTATTTCCCCAATGTCTAAATCCTCGTATACAGTTTTATGCAGGTTTGTTTTAATGGCTTAGTGGTTTCAGAGTAGAAGATTGTTTTGCGGCATATTAATTAAAGGCCCAAATCCCAGGTCATCCAACGACCACTCATCAAGGTTTGGCCCATATTGTCAGCGGTTTCGAAGGAAATTTTAAAAAATATTTTTTGATGATATTTTTACTTTTAGTAACAGCGATGACATTGGCCCAACGTTAGAATCCCGGACATAATGTTGAAAAGGGGCCACCAAAGAATTATTCCATTAGAATTGAGTTAAAAAGAGTGTATAACGATGTTCAAGTGAAGGAAAATGCTGGCAAAAGTTTTGGGGGAGAAAATTGTTAGAAATACATGTATGATTGAAGGTAGTGGTTGTTTTATTGAGTCTGTAAAAAATACCATGAATTCCTTTCGATCAAAGGAAAATATGCTTTCTAACAATTAACCATCATCTTCTGATATCAAGCAAAAAATAAAATTCATAAAAACCCACGAAATAAATATCAAAGAATGCATATCGTTTTATATGAAATCCCATCAAATGAAAGATAACATTAAAATTTATGGAGCAAATTGAGTAATCAACACAAAAACACCGCAATATTCACAAAAATAGAAAACTTCATATGTTTAGAATGTAATAGATTGTTTGAAGATACTTGTATCATAAGAATCGAAGAGGATAAAAAGCATGACAGAATAGTAGGATTTATCATGTGGTCCCATGAAAAAAGTAACAAGTTCTGAGATAAATGATTACATTTTGATCTCGAGCACTGCTGATAAGTTGTCAGTCAACGAAATGGCCATACAGTGCATCAAATTTATTTCGGTATTTTGTGATGTACTTCATTGACTTATATGTACATGAATACTTCCAATTATCCAATCGAACATAGACTTTCTACAACTTCCTATTTAATTTTGATTTTTTTTTACAGTTTTCCTATGAAAAATAAAGCACTTATGTGTACATCTGTGTATACTGTTTGATATTAAATAAGTAAGGTGCATTTTGTAGCAAAAGAGTAACTACAAAAGGGAAAAAATATTACACAGAGACTTGTGAAAAGTCTGACTTCAAGGAGGCAGAAACCAGATTTGGTCAGCGGACACCCTTTGCTATAGAATTTGCCATTTCATAGCAGTTGAGTTGTTCCAGGGCAGGTTGACCCAAACTTTTTAGATCTATATATCTGCATTAAGACACTTTCGACTTTGTTGATACTGTGCGTGAAATTGCTTGAATTGGGTAATTCGTTCAGGACAATTTGGACCAACCTATTCATAAACTCGGCACATCCAGTTTAGACCAGGCTGATGTCGTTTTTTGCTTCTTGTAACGTGTTATTTAATTGTTGAAGAGGATACCAATTTTGATGCACTCTATATACACAATTTATGTCTAACCACAGTAATAGCCCGAAAACCAAGAGACAGCAGATTCAAATACTGGTACAATGACGGGCATAGTGTTTATTTTTGAAAAATTAATCATGACAAATATGTGAAAAGGGAAGCTGAGTCTTACTGTCTTGTTTATCGTATTTGAATGATATATAATAAAGTTCGATATGTAGTATCAGAGCTATGGGAGGTAAAACAAACCGTATGCCAAATCCAATGCTGGCACACATATCATCATGGATGAAATAGGAAACCAAAACAACAAATAACCTAACTGAAGATGTCTAGACTAGACAGAACGTCATGCCTATGCTAAAATTGTAATACTAGCTACAGTGATGACATTATATAGTAATATACTAATCGATAAAGGTATTGTTAATATATGACAGCTTCGAATCATCTGTGACGTTTTACACCGATCGCGAGGCAGGTATATTGCGTATTTTTTTTAATATCTTTTCTGTGTTTTGCTACAAAGTCAGTAGAATGTTTATGAATTTTCAGTGATGTCATTGATACGTGTGTGGTATTCTTCAATATTTTAATAGATGTGCAAGGTAATGCAGCAAGTATTACCCCCCTTAAACTTCTTCTGACAAAATGTATAATTAAGAAACATTAATAGTAAACTAATGTGCATTATGCAAAATTCAGGTGTTCCAATTTTCTTTTTAATTTTACAAACATCTATATTTCATTAATTATGTAACCTTACGTGCAACTAGCAAGTACATAGGGTATATTTAAGGTTACGGTATTAGTACATTTGTCGGTGCTTCCGAATGAATCGAATGCAGCTTAGCAGAAATTAAAGAGTACAATACACAAAACAAGACCATATTTTCAAGAAAATGTGAAAAAAATAAACAAATAAATGCCTCATTCAAGTACTATATCGCTTTTCAGTGTCATCATACTATTTACCACGCCATTCTTTACTAGTTGTCTGATGAATTTACATATACATACAAACATTTAAAAAAATGACAATGTTTTAGCTATGCTTTCAAAACTTGTAATGATATCTTCCAGGAAATTTGATCCTTGAAAAGTATGGTACTGGAAAATAAAATTTCATATGTATGAAATGAAAGGAGATAAAAGCCATTTTTATGCTGTTAACAAATCTCACAATTAAAGCTATGGAAAATTAATAAATCTTGTAAAGAATGGACATCGACAGCTGACCAAGACATCTCCCATACAATTAAAAATTCGATTATAGATTTGGATGATGAGAACTACTGTGTAAAGGTCAAGGTCATAGTGGTTATAGACATACTTTGTACTGTGGTTTCTAGATGAAGCCTATAGAGTATTAAACCCTGACAAACCCAAATAAGACTGTCCCTTGACGAAAAAAATCTTTGCTGTAATAAAATCTTGTACATTTCAAACAACGAAAGGTATGTTTTATAACTTGGTTTGAAATCAGGAAATTAAACTTTCACTTCTCTAACAAGATCACATTTGTTTATGTTGACGTCAAATATAAGGAAGATATCAAAGCATAACATATTAAAAAGAAGGGATACAGTTTCCCGTGGAAAAGTTGAGGTATTTTCTTGCTGGAAATTATGAATTACGACTGAATGTAAGAAAAGGTACCGTAGGCGTATGTATGGATATTTCAAACTTTAAGACAGCTTGGAGATATTCCTGATATAGGACATGCAATGTGTCGATGGTAGATATTATTTTTTTACAGATACGGAGAAACTGTTTCGACAATACTGTGTGACTTGCAGGCATCATGATAACTACCTGTATGTATCTACTATCAAATTATCAACCAAACGATTCATTTTGTCAGCATTTTGAAGCCAAAAGAAAATAATAACAATTATGTGACAGAAAGTTAAGTAGATTCAGGCAGTATCAGCAACCATGGAAAATTTAGGATTTGTGTTGTTCAAAGAATACTCCAGTTTTGAAAGGTTTTAGTAATACACTTGGCATAGCCAGCTTTGTACCTTTGTTTTACGGATACTTAGAAGTTTGGGTATCCAGTAAATAGTAGAGGGAGAAGATTATTGTCATCATTTACAGCATTACCGAAGGAAGATAAAACAGAAATATGATTAGTGATACCACCGTGTAAGTGGGTTTGCCAAGTAAATCGTCAATTATATCCATCTGCTTAATGAGGCAGACAAATATGATGTTGTTTGGAGCTTTTTTCAGCTGGTACAATGACATAATTTTCATGGAGGTAGAGCAGTGTTATTCTAACTTGGGGATAGTTAAAAACACTATTAGATTTAGAACTAATGGAAGTTCTAATCTTGTGCATGGAAACTGGTATTAAAGAATACTTATTATAACCACTGGGTCAATATCTCTGCCGGTGGACTCTGAGGAGTATCTCCCTCGTGAAAAGCTGTCCTTAGTTTTGACTTTACATATACCTACCTAGCCTTTTGGCATTTGAATTTGCTCTTCGACGTTATGGATTATTGTTTCAATTTTCAACATAATCGTTCTTGCACAACTGATGGATCGTAAATTGACGAAATGTGCAAATCCTGTGGATCGAAATCGGCATTGTATAACAGTCCGTTAACATGGAAGGTTTGGGTCCACTGCAATCTTAATTGACATGAATTGTCAGCAAATTGTTTAGCAAAATTCAAAAATAATAGAAACACTAAGGGTTCATTCCTTGTATTGCACATAGTAGATCTCCTTAGCTGAAATTTGGCTTCCTGTTTCGGTATTTTTGGTTGAGTACTTCTTTTTTAATATAAGTCTGGTTTTTGGTCTTCCAAATGTTTCGGTTTTAATGCTGCTGATGAGACGTAACTCCTTGAAATGCATCGTATACAGCATAGTATAAATTTACTATATCTAATATTAGTATCTTTGGATTGTTATTTTTAAACCAAGTATCGTTGGGTCTACCCACAACGAATTCCTCACAAAAACAGAAAACCAAATAGATTATCTGCTTTATTACCACAGACGGCAAAGGGGGATATTCAAGGAATGGTTAATAATATCATTTCAAATACAAAAGTCTTTAAATCATCGTAGAACAAGCACACTGTATCTGTGTGATTCCAATAACTGTTCCAGTTTCTCGTCATTTTGAGTGATGCGTCTTTATAAACGGAAACTGGGCCAAGGAAGCGATGTTCAGTAAATATGATTAAATATAGATTTTTACGTTGCTTCCTGCAAATTATGGGATTAATCGAATCGTCATTGTTAAATGATCTTATTTTAAAGTCAAAGCAATTTTAAGATTGAATAATTCAACTATCTAGATTTGAGAAATCCGATAACCCTCAATTAATTATGTAAACAACAGGTTCAGAAGGGGTTATATTCTCGGGGGGGGGGGGGGCACTTACTATGTGATGAGTGATATATGAAAGGGTGAGAATTTCAGACTAAATATATCATTAGGTTGATATTATCACTTGCTTTATTATATCATAAGTATCTGAATATAATCAGATGTCAGTATTTATTTTTGATGCGTTTACACCAAAGTCGTAAATGCATCAGTTATTTGTCAAATCAATTAATCTCTCTATTTACCTTCCAATGTGGTAATATATAATATAAATAAATGTGGGTAATATATCTGTAGGTCTGTTTTTTGTTAATTGATATACGACAAGGTATATATAATTGATAAACGAAATATATAAAAAGGGTGGGGTACTTGACCTCAGCTGCTCACCCCTACCAAAGAAAGATTGACGTGCCCCCCCCCCCCCCCCCCCCCGTTTTAAATTGACAAAGAATTAAAGAAAAATGGTTATTTGAAAATTTTAAAACAACGCATGCTTATCGAAATAAAAGAAAGGTACGCAGTCAGAAGCACGTAATTGTGTAATTGTTTTTGCAAGGAAAAAAGAGAATACAAAATTCCATAAATCCATTTAAAAAATCAGAAATGTTGTCGGATTTACGACGCAGGTGTATTAATCCACCTACACAAACTCATCATAATCAGTCGAATATGAAACTTTGAAAGACTTAGTCTAGATATTTAATAACATGCATAATATTTTAAATAAAGAAGTTGAAATGAAATTACGCCCAAGAAGAAAATATTAAATAAATCTTTAAAATTCTTTGAATAACTTAATGTATATTGAATTATTATTAAAAAAAATCATTTTATTTAATCTCGCATTTTGTCACAAAACGACTTTAAAGTACATTTAGAGATATCAATTCATGCTCAGTTTTGAATGCACATATGCAGCAACAACTATAAAACAATATAAGCTCTAATAAATACAAAATAGACCAGATTAGTTTTAAATACACACACAGAAACAACAATAAAAGCTCTAACCATGATTAGACTAACGTAATAACAGTACAAATATCCATGATCTCCGAAAAAAATTTAAAAGCAACCAAAAAAAAAAATGGTCTAATAATTTCAGAAAAAGATTATATTTACATTTTATATTTGCTTTTTTCCCCAATTTTTAATAGTAGTAAATATATATTGCTCTAATGCATAGACTCTTGTATACAGTTGTAGCAGGTATGTTCTAAGTGGCTTACTGATTTCAGAGAAAAAGATTGTTTTGTTGCATATTAATGAAAGGCCCATATACCCATGACACCATTTTCAGTGGATCATCCAACGACCACTGATCAAAATTTTGCCCTAGATAACTCCGCGGTTTCAGGGAAAATTAGAAATAATTTTTGATGATATTTCTATTTTTAATAACAGTGATGATATTGACCCAAAGTTAAAACCCTGGACATAATATTGAAAGGGGACCACCAAAAAATTATTCCACGGAGTTTTGTTAAAATTTTTAAAAAGAGTTAAAATGAAAAATGCTGGAAATAGCTTCGGTAAAGCAAATGTTTTAAAATATGACTAAAGGTAGTGATTGTCTTATTGCTGTGAATTCTATCAATTTCCCATCATCACCATTTTTTTTGATATCATGCAAAAAGAAAATTCGTAAGCATGCACCCACGAAATAAATATCAAAGAATGCATATCGTTTTATATTAAATCTCATCAATTATAAGAAAATAATTAAAACTTTAAACGATTGTTTTGCGGTCATATTGAGTTATGAACACAAAGACCGCAAAGTTCCCACAAATAGAAAACTTCAAACGTTTAGAATGTAATAGCATGTTTTAGATACATGTATGTATAAGCATCAAAGAGAATAACAGAAAATTAGGATTTATCATGCATGTGGTTTCACGGAAAAAAGTTATAAGTGTTGAGAAAATGTATACTTCCTTATAGTAATGTCCTTAAAGAGGTACTCTTCATTATATTAATAGATGTGCAAGGTAATGGAGCAAATAATCCTTAAACTTCATCTGGCAAATTGCATAATTAAGAATGATATGTACCATTAATATAATTTATTAAGCTTTAAAAATAAAAAAGACCATCCATCAGAGACCTATTAAAATCAAGCAAGAAACATAAATACCAAACTAATGTGAATTATGCAGAATTTCAGGTGTTCAAAATTTCTGATAAATTTTACAAACATATAGATTTAATTAAATATCTGAAAGTGCATAAGGTATATTTAAAGTCGCGGTATCAATAGGTGCTTCTGAAAGAAGTGTGCAGCTAATCAGAAATTAAGGAGTATAGAGGACACAAAACAAGACCATACTTTAAAAGAAAAAAATAATAAATAAACAGTGAATGATAAATAAACAATAAATATCCCATTCAATTCATACTATAAAATAACAATCCAAAGATACTAATATTAGATATAGTAAATTTATACTATGCTGTATACGACGCATTTCAAGGAGTTACCTCTCATCAGCAGCATTAAAACTGAAACATTTGGAAGACCAAAAACCAAACTTATTTTTAAACAAGAAGTACTCATAACCAAAAATACCGAAATAGGAAGCCAAGGAGATCTACCATGTGCAATACAAGGAATGAACCCTTCGTAATTCTATTAATTTTAAATTAAAAGTTGTCCGTACCAAAGGTTACAGAATTTGATATTTGCCCTAAGGCCAGAAATACGGATGAAAATGTATTTCTGGCCTTAGACGTTAAATTTGGAGGCATAGTCCTTACCGAGTCCAAAAGGAGAAAAATCTATTGTCCTCTATAACTCTTTTATGTCGGTTAAAAGCTCACCAGAGTTTATGTTGTCTCTTTTTGTATACTCTGCCGACTCTAAATAAAGCTTATTTATTATTATTATTATAACTCTACTATTTCCATTTGAGATTGGATCATGAAAATTGGTTTTATTATAATTTGTCTGTGGCAATGATATCAGAATTTTTATATATGCCCAGTGGCGCGGAGATATGCAGCGTAGCTGTCGTTTTTCATATTATATAGAATAAATAAATCTGTGACACACAGTGTGACCAAACCAATTTTCAAATATTCAGCAACTTATATCAAAGCTAAATGTTATTCACATGTAAGTTGCTAAAGTAATTAGTATTACCAATGACCAGAAAAAGAAGTCCAGCCATCCGTTCAGTAACATGTTACTGTTATATGTACATATTATCAGGTTTTCTGCAAACGTACATGTGTATATCGTAAAATATCAGCCGCGAGACACAATGTGAAGCTT
The DNA here is from genome assembly GCA_028015205.1 of Mytilisepta virgata. Lineage (NCBI taxonomy): Eukaryota > Metazoa > Mollusca > Bivalvia > Mytilida > Mytilidae > Mytilisepta > Mytilisepta virgata. Next base: position 19,373,289 of record CM051520.1, on the reverse strand, counting down.
TTCCGGCGAGTGAGCGCAGCGAACGAGCCAAAAAGCTTCATATTGTGTCGAGCGGCTTATATTTTACAATATTTGTTTGATGAAAACTTGATGATAAATTTATCGTATTGTTAACTAGCATTCTAATGGAATTTTTTACTTTTCAATGGCCATCCGCCTATAACCGAATGTTTTCCTGATATATTCGGCTCAACGTTGGGTCAAACATTATGACGTCGCTGATATATTCGGGTCAGCTCATATTAGGGTCGGGTCAACTCTTTACGATGTCACAGTGCCGAAATACGGGAAATTCTGAAGGCCTCAGCATATAGCCATAGGGAAATTATTTAATATCTTTTTAAATATATTGTCCACCAGACAATAACAAAGAAGTACATTGCTAATTGTACTGGTGCATTAGTTATCCCAGGATTCAAAGAAACGGCGGGGGAAATATTTTGCTGTTCGCCCTACGTACGTAATGTTTAGGTAAATCTCTACAACGACGCACATATCACAGAATCTTTAAACTGGCACAATACAATTTACAAAATTAATGTAGATTGTGGCAAAGCTTTCAGAATTTTGAAATCACCGTAAAGAATTATCGGTGGAAACATTTCTTGATATCCAATAAATCAGTGAAATTTTCTTAACTAGTAGAAATAGAAATTTGAATCACAACTCTCATTACATACATTGTATACCAACTTGAGCAATGGCGTCGAAATTCTGTGCAACCCCATGGGCATACTCCTTAGCGGGTCCACGCAGCAAAACATCGATTGTTCTCAAACTCCTCTTACACATTTAAAATACACGTAGGATCATGCAAATTGTTAAATAGTTAGCAGTATTAGAGTTGTCTGTGTCAAAAGGTTCGGAATTTTGTTAATTTCCTTAAGGCCAAAATTTCGAGGTATCCATTCAGACGTAAAATTTTCTGAACTACTAGGGATAGAAAGTTGAAATTTTTTAAATTTAAATCACAACTCACCTCTTATATGAGCAAAAAATTGATTTTCTCATTCACATACATGAGACAGGATAATAGAAATAGGTTTATAATTAATACTACAGGAGATTTTTGTGCCAGTGATTTTAGAATTTTAGTATTTATTCAGTGGCATGGGCCCATTCAGCCCAGCTGCCGATTAAGTTTAGATGTTTAAATATCACAGGTATCGGATCAGTGGTAATAAATATTTTTTTTATCTCGGAAAATAAATCTTGAAGTTTTGAAATAACGACTTAGTTCATGCAAATATTTGAGATACCTTGTCCCTCTAGATCATAAAACAGCATAGTTCATTTTAGTTAAAAGTAGTTTTCACGCGAAATCAAACATTGCACTAGTATGTTCTATCCCGTGCAGTTACCGGTAGTACACAGTGGTATCTTAAACAAATGTGACGTTTTTTCATATGTGCAAGTTTGTTTTTTAATGCATTAGATTATTTTTTTAACCTCCCTCGGCCAGATTATTTTTATTCCTCATTTCTAATCAAAATATTTTTACAAAAAAATAACATTCCTCATCCCCCATTTTCAGGTTAAATAGTTAGTCACCTATTTACTTTTATTAACTTGTTATTCTGTGTAAAATTTTACTGGCGAAATTTACAAACTCAAATCACTGAAAAATTCTCTCCTTATTACAAAGTACATGATAAAACTAGAAAATATACCTGTAGCTAAAAATATCATGCACGAGGTTTCTCGTAACAATAATGAATTATTGACACCATTGTTCGATCTTATTGAGGCATGTGAAATCGAACCGGTTTTCGTCAACCTTTCGTCCGTTTTACAGGACTCGTATATGAGAAAAACCGGAAATATGATGCTAGAGATCTATAAATCTTGTTTTATTTTGCTTTAAATGTAGTTAAAAATGAAAGCTATAGTCATTTAGATACGAATTTGGCTGTTTTAACTCACTCTCTCTTTTAGTTACAACAATAGAATAAATGAACGGCTTCTGTTTCGTTCGTTCGTCGAGGTACGTTTGTTCGTTTCTTAAAGGTTCATCTCTAATAGGAATCGTAGTGAGTGAAGTGTTTTGAGAATGCTACGTTTCTTGCATGCTAAAGAACTTATTAAAGCTCTCTAAAACTAGGCTTATGGTCGCTATAGAAGGCTTAACTATCAGTCCGTATCCAACCTCTATGGCGATTTCCTTTGGTGCTGTCAAATTATACCCTTTGTGTCCCGTATCTCAGTGACACACGTTTCTGTATGATCTTGTTGTCTTATTGAACGTAGAGTTGAAGATGCATGTAGCATGTGTTTATAATATTTGCAACCATCTTTCAACAATTTGTATTTAATGAGATGGCCATGATGAAATAATGTTTAGACACACAACACATAAAAGGAATTTGACCGACATTTTATAAGTTCTATTTTTCATACCGTATTTCATATTGGTGATGAAAATATTTGAGAAGAGATACCGAACTCTACGTAATAGATATGTCCATGTTTTGTTTTACCATACAAAGGAACACAATGAGGACATTTATTTCTATTCTGTGTTTCTCGTGTTGTGTGTTCGTTGTTGTCCATCCTTTGAATCCAAACAAAGAATTACAAAATTTAAGGGAAGAAGTAAACCAACTGAAACAGATTATTTTTTCACAAAAGAGTAAGTATAATATGCCTACTATCAAATACAAGAATCTCCTTTTTATCAAATATTCCATACAGTAAGAACATGAATTATGTAAGTCCAATGTATAATTTAATGTACTTTTTAAATTTCTGGATCAAATTAAGTTGGTTTATTCATAATATTAATATTAAAATTCTTTCCTACAATCTATTATGGGGTGTTTCGATTCAACGATTCCATTAACGACGTACACTAAAAAAAATTGAATAAATATGTTTGCGCGATTTTAATAGCAACAGTGATAATACAGAATGATTTGTTATATTTATTTTCAACAGGAGAAGCGGTTGAAAACATAGCATTTTATGCAGTGTTGTCTACTACACTTAACGATACCAGAACAGAAGTCATATTAAGGTTCAATAATATTACCACTAATATTGGGGAAGCTTATGATCCACAGAATGGAATATTCACAGTTCCCGTGAAAGGAACCTACTTATTCTCGTGGACTATCAGGGCTGGATACGCGTCATCTATTTACACGAGATTAATGCAAAATGATAAAGCGATAGCTGCTTTGCAGGCGGACAGCGGAGAAAATAGTGTCAGTGGATTCCACGAATCTTCTTCTAACACGGTCATTATAACGCTTGAACCTGGGGATCAGATATTCATCTTAAATGTTCCACAGAGAGGCCAGATTATGAGTGACAGTGTAGGACAAAGCGGATTCCTCGGCACTCTTCTTTTCTAATGACTAAACTTGGATAGACCTAAAAGCCTTATATATAAATAATTTTTTTGATCACTGGTACATGTATGAACTAGCATTTTAGCATTTTTGTGTAGAATAAGATTTGATTGAACTGTTCGATTCAGAAAAGAAAAATGTTGAGAAATCCTTCATCTTTATACTAGAACAAATTTAAAGCATTTAAAGTAATAAAAATAAATAGTTTATGTTAACATCAGTTTATCAAAAAGAAAAACAAAACAAATGAAAGAGTTAAACTATTATAGAACGCACACCTGAGACATCAAAAGGTAAATTCCTGAACTGTATAGTAGATATAGATTCTGTGGAATGTTATTAGCATCCATAAACTTTTAGTAACAAACAGTACTATGTATCTAGAACACTTAGGTATCAACAATTTCATTCTTGGGACAGTGCAGTGTCGGGCTGGGCATTTTTGTATTTAATGATAAATTTTGTGCAATGGAGCAAGATCATTCATTCATGAAAATGAAAGTATTTTTTTTCTTTATGTCAATTGAAAAACACTTGAAGTTACGGAATACTGTTAAAACAATCTCTTCCCATCTTCGGAGGATGAACGAAATAGTTCCGCCAAATATTAATAGTTCTAAAGAAATGGTTGGTGCCTTAAAAGCTCAGAACTAACCCATATAGTTGACCGATTTTCTTTGCTATAATGCAATTCTGCATCTCTTTTATCTTGTACTCCCAGTCATATAAAACAAATTTAGATTAAATATATGAATTACTTAAATGATACACTCTTTCTATAAAAATTTATCACTTGTTGAGTTTTTCAGCTGGTACAATGACATAATTTTCATGGAGGTAGAGCAGTGTTATTCTAACATGGGGATAGTTAAAAACCCTATTATAACCAATGAGTCAATATCTCTGCCGGTGGAGATATGAAAAGCTCTCCTTAGTTTTGACTTTACCTATACCTACTTAGCCGTTTGGTATTTGAATTTGCTCTTCGACGTTTTGGATTGTTGTTTCAATTTTCAACATTATCGTTCTTGAGCACAACTGATGGATCGTAAATCGACGAAATGTGCAAATCCTGTGCATCGAAATCTGCATTGTATAACAGTCCGTTAACACTGTGGGTTTGAGTCGGAATCCAACGCATGTCAAGGTGTGGTCCACTGCAATCCTAATTGACATGTATTGTCAGTTTAAACCAAGTATCGTTGCATGGGTCTACCCACAACGAATTCATCACAAATAGAGAAAACCAAATAGATTATCTGCTTTATTACCATAGACGGCAAAGGGGGATACTCATTGAATTGTTAATAATATCATTTCAAATACAAAAGTCTTTAAATCATCGTAGAACAAGCACAACGTATCTGTGTGATTCCAATAACTGTTCCAGTTTCTCGTTATTTATGAGTGACGCATCTTTATAAACGGAAACTGGACAAACGCAGCGCTGTTCAGTAAATATGATTAAATATAGATTTTTAAATTGCTTCCTGCAAATTATTGGATTAATCGAATCGTCATCGTTAAATTATCTTATTTTATAGTAAGAGCTACTTTAAGATTGGATAATTTAACTATCGAGATTTGATAAATCCGATAATCCTCGATTAATGATGTAAACAACAGGTTCAGAATGGGTTAAATTCTCGAAGGGGGGGAGAGTTGAGGACACTTACTATGTAATGAGTGATAGGGTGAGCCACTGGAATAGGTCACTGTTTCAAGCTTCGAGATATATGAAAAGGGTGAGAACTTCACATTACATATATATCATTTGGTAGATATTCTCACTTGCTTGATTATATCATTTATAAGTATCTGAAACTAATCATATGTCAATATTTATTTTTGATGCGTTTAAACCAAAGTCGTTAATGCATCAGTTATTTGTCACTTTGAAAGAATTAGTCTGGATGTTTAATAACATGCCTAATATTTATAATAAAGCAGTTATGAAATGAAATTACACCCAAGAAGAAAATATTAAATAAGTCTAAAATTCTTTGAATAACTTCATGTATATTGAATCATTATAAGAAACTCATTTTATTTAATCTCGCATTTTGTCACAAAATGTTTTTAAAGTACATTTGTAGATATCAATTCCTGGTCAGTTTTGAATGCACATATATGCAGCCACAACTATAAAACAATATGAGCTCTAAGAACATATACGTATATATACAAAATAGACCAGATTAGTTTTAAATACACACACAGAGAAACAACAATAAAACGATATAAGCTCTAACCATGATTAGACTAACGTTATAACAGTGCAAATATCCATGATCTTCGAAATAAAATTAAAAGCAACTTAAAAGAACTATTCCGCCAAAGAAACTGGCCTAATAATTTGAGAAAAAGATGATATTTAGATTTTATACATGTATTTGGTTTTTTCCAAACTTTAATAGTAGCAAATATATATTGTTCCAATGTCTAGACCCTTGTATACATTTTTAGGGAGGTATGTTCTAAGTGGCTTAGTGATTTCAGAGAAGAAGATTGTTTTGTTGCATATTAATGAAAGGCCCATATACCCAGGACACCATTTTTCAATGGATCATCCAACAACCACTGATCAAAATGTGGCCCTAGATAACTCAGCGGTTTCATGGAAAATTTAAAAATATTTTAGGATGATATTTCTATTTTTGTAACAGTGATGACATTGGCCCAAAGTTAGAACTCTGGACATAATACTGAAAGGGGACCACCAAAAAATCATTCCACCGGAGTTTGGTTAAAATTTTTAAAAAGAGTTAAAATGGAAAATGCTGGAAATAGCTTCCGCAAAGCAAATGTTTTAAAATATGACTAAAGGCAGTGATTGTCTTATTGCTGTAAATTCATTTCAACCAGAAGGAAAATGTGCATTCTATCAATTTCCCATCACCATATAGTCTTTTGATATCAAAAAGAAAATTCATAAGCATGCACCCACGAAATAAATATCAAAGAATGCATATCGTTTTATATTAAATCTCATCAAATATAAGAAAATAATTAAAACCTTAAACGACTGTTTTGCGGTCAGATTTAATGGGCATATTGAGTAATCAACACTACAAAAAGGCCGCAAAGTTCCCACAAATAGAAAACGTCAAACGTTTGTAATGTAATAGCATGTTTTCGATACATGTATGATAAGCAACAAAGAGAATAAAAATGACAGAAAAGTAGGATTTATCATGCACGGAAAAAAGTAAAGAGTGCTGAGAAAAATGTATACTTCCTTAAATAAAATGTACATTCATCCTGCCAAATATTGAAGATAAAGTTATTGTTTATATACTGCGAATTGGTTGTGATGTTTTACATTGTTTTTTTAGTAATGTCGTTGAAGAGGCACTCTTTGATATATTAATAGATGTTCAAGGTAATGGAGCAAATAATCCTTAAACTTCATCTGGCAAATTGCATGATTAAGAATGATATGTACCATTAATATAATTTATTAAGCTTTAAAAATAAAAAAGACCATCCATCAGAGACCTATTAAAATCAAGCAAGAAACATAAATACTAAACTAATGTGAATTATGCAGAATTTCAGGTGTTCAAAATTTCTGATAAATTTTACAAACATATAGATTTAATTAAATATCTGAAAGTGCATAAGGTATATTTAAAGTCGCGGTATCAATAGGTGCTTCTGAAAGAAGTGTGCAGCTAATAAGAAATTAAGGAGAATAGAGGACACAAAACAAGACCATACTTTAAAAGAAAAATTAATACATAAACAGTAAATGATAAATAAACGATAAATATCCCATTCAATTCATACTTTAAAAGTTGTCCGTACCAAAGGTTACGGAATTTTATATTTGCCCTATGACCAGAAATACGAATGAATATCAGAAACTTCCGAAACCTTGTAAACTACTACGAATGGAAAGAGCTGAAACTCGAATCACAACTCATATTATTTATGCCAATGCCGTTAGAATTGGAGACATATTCCTTACCGAGTCCAAAAGAGAAAAATCTATTGTCCTCTATGACTCTAATTTTGCCATTGTTGATTTGATCATGAAAATTGGGTTTAATAGAATTAGTCTGTGGCAATGATTTCAGAATTTTTATATATGCCCAGTGGCGCAGAGATATGCAGCATATCTGTCGTTTTTCATATTATATAGAATAAATAAATCTGTGACACACAGTGTGACCAGACCAATTTTCAAATAATCAGCAACTTATATCAAAGGGAAATGTTATTCACATGTAAGTTGCTAAAGTAATTAGTATTATCAATGACCAGAAAAAGAAGTCCAGCCATCCGTTCAGTATCATGTTAGTATTATATTTATTCAATATCTTTTTAAATAATATATTGTCCACTAGACAATAACAAAGAAGTACATTGCTCATTGTACTGGTGCATTAGTTATCCCAGGGTTCAAAGAAACGGCGGGGGAAATATTTTGCTGTTCCCCGTACGTACGTAATGTTTAGGAAAATCTCCACAACGACGCACATATCACAGAATCTTTAAACTGGCACAATACAATTTACAAAATTAATGTACATTGTGCCAAAGCTTTCAGAATTTTGAAATCACCGTAAAGAATCATCGGTGGAAACACATTTCTTGATATCCAATAAATCGGTTAAATTTTCTTAACTAGTAGAAATAGAAATTTGAATCACAACTCTCATTACATACATTGTATACCAACTTGAGCAATGGCGTCGAAATTCTGTGCAACCCCATGGGCATACTCCTTAGCGGGTCCACGCAGCAAAACATCGATTGTTCTCAAACTCCTCTTACACATTTGAAATACACGTAGGATCATGCAAATTGTTAAATAGTTAGCAGTATTAGAGTTGTCTGTGTCAAAAGGTTCGGAATTTTGTTAAGGCCAAAATTTCGAGGTATCCATTCAGACGTAAAATTTTCTGAACTACTAGGGATAGAAAGTTGAAAGTTTTTAAATTTAAATCACAACTCACCTCTTATATGAGCAAAAAATTGATTTTCTCATTCACATACATGAGACAGGATAATAGAAATAGGTTTATAATTAATACTACAGGAGATTTTGTGCCAGTGATTTCAGAATTTTAGTATTTATGCAGTGGCATGGGGCCATTCAGCCCAGCTGCCGGTTAAATTTAGATGTTTAAATATCACAGGTATCGGATCAGTGGTAATAAATATTTTTTTTATCTCGGAAAATAAATCTTGAAGTTTTGAAATAACGACTTAGTTCATGCTAATATTTGAGATACCTTGTTCCTCTAGATGATAAAACAACATAGTTCATTCTAGTTAAAAGTAGTTTTCACGCGAAATCAAACATTGCACTAGTATGTTCTATCCCGTGAAGTTACCGGTAGTACACAGTGGTATCTTAAACAAATGTGACGTTTTTTCATATGTGCAAGTTTGTTTCTTAATGCATTAGATTATTTTTTTAACCTCCCTCGGCCAGATTATTTTTATTCCTCATTTCTAATCAAAATATTTTTACAAAAAAATAACATTCCTCATCTCCCATTTTCAGGTTAAATAGTTAGTCATCCATTTACTTTTATTAACTTGTTATTCTGTGTAAAATTTTACTGGCGAAATTTACAAACTCAAATGACTGAAAATTTCTCTCCAAAGTACAATATAAAACTAGAATATATACCTGTAGCTAAAAATATTATGCACGAGGTTTCTCGTAACAATAATGAATTATTGACACCATTGTTCGATCTTATTGAGGCATGTGAAATCGAACCGGTGTTCGTCAACCTTTCGTCAGTTTCGCAGGACTCGTATAGGAGAAAAACCGGAAATATGATTCTAGAGATCTATAAATCGTTTTATTTTGCTTTAAATGTAGTTAAAAATGAAAGCTATAGTCATTTAAATACGAATTTGGCTGTTTTTTAACTCACTCTCTCTTTTATTTACAACAATAAAATAAATGTACTGCTTCTGTTTCGTTCGTTCGTCGAGATACGTTTGTTCGTCTCTTAAAGGTTCATCTCTAATAGGAATCGTAGTGAGTGAAGTGTTTTGAGAATGCTACGTTTCTTGCATGCTAAAGAACTTATTAAAGCTCTCTAAACACTAGGCTTATGGTCGCTATAGAAGGCTTAACTATCAGTCGGTATCCAACCTCTATGGCGATTTCCTTTGGTGCTGTCAAATTATGCCCTTTGTGTCCCGTATCTCAGTGACACACTTTTCTGTATGATCTTGTTGTCTTATTGAACGTAGAGTTGAAGATGCATGTAGCATGTGTTTATAATATTTGCCACCATCTTTCAACAATTTGTATTTAATGAGATGGCCATGATGAAATAATCTTTAGACACACCACACATAAAAGGAATTTGACCGACATGTTATAAGTTCTATTTTTCATACCGTATTTCATATTGGTGATGAAAATATTTGAGAAGAGATACCCAATTCTACGTAATAGATATGTCCATGTTTTGTTTTACCATACAGAGGAACACAATGAGGACATTTATTTCTATTCTGTGTTTCTCTTGTTGTGTGTTCGTTGTTGTCCATCCTTTGAACCCAAACAAAGAATTACAAAATTTAAGGGAAGAAGTAAACCAACTGAAACAGATTATTTTTTTACAAAAGAGTAAGTATAATATGCCTACTATCAAATACAAGAATCTCCTTTTTATCAAATATTCCATACATTAAGAACATGAATTATGTAAGTCAAATGTATAATTTAAGGTAGTACCCAACACCTTGACTAAAATAAATTTGGCTCGTTTAATTTTCATAAAATTTTTAGGAAATATTTACTTTGACCTGTTGACATAAATGTTAATTTTTTTTAGTAAATAGAATTTCACACTTAACGGGAATAATTTCATTGACTATATAGCAGTTTGCAAACCTCAATCTTGATCATAGAGAAACTTAATTTCTCTTTACGTATTAAATTTTATTAAAACGCTCTGGTGATTTTTAAGAGTTATCTCCCTGTAGTGTTGGGTACAACCTTAATGTACTTTTTAAATTTCTGAATCAATTTAAGTTGGTTTATTCATAATATTAATATTAAAATTCTTTCCTACAATCTATTATGGTGTGTTTCGATTCAACAATTCCATTAACGACGTGGACTAAAAAAATTTTGAATAAATATGTTTGCGCGATTTTAATAGCAACAGTGATAATACAGAGTGATTTGTTATATTTATTTTCAACAGGAGAAGCGGCTGTAAACATAGCATTTTATGTAGTGTTGTCTACTACACTTAACGTTACCAGAACAAAAGTCATATTAAGGTTCAATAATATTACCACTAATATTGGGGAAGCTTATGATCCACAGAATGGAATATTCACAGTTCCCGTGAAAGGAACCTACTTATTCTCGTGGAATATCAGGGCTGGATACGCGTCATCTATTTACACGAGATTAATGCAAAATGATAAAGCGATAGCTGCTTTGCAGGCGGACAGCGGAGAAAATGGAGTCAGTGGATTCCACGAATCTTCTTCTAACACGGTCATTATAACGCTTGAACCTGGGGATCAGATATTCATCTTAAATGTTCCACAGAGAGGCCAGATTATGAGTGACAGTGTAGGACAAAGCGGATTCCTCGGTACTCTTCTTTTCTAATGACTAAACTTGGATAGACCTAAAAGCCTTATATATAAATAATTTTTTTGATCACTGGTACATGTATGAACTAGCATTTTAGCATTTTTGTGTAGAATAAGATTTGATTGAACTGTTCGATTCAGAAAAGAAAAATTTTGAGAAATCCTTCATCTTTATACTAGAATAAATTTAAAGCATTTAAAGTAATAAAAATAAATAGTTTATGTTAACATCAGTTTATCAAAAAGAAAAACAAAACAAATGAAAGAGTTAAACTATTATAGAACGCACACTCGAGACATCAAAAGGTAAATTCCTGAACTGTATAGTAGATATAGATTCTGTGGAATGTTATTAGCATCCATAAACTTTTAGTAACAAACAGTACTATGTATCTAGAACACTTAGGTATCAACAATTTCATTCTTAGGACAGTGCGGTGTCGGGCTGGGCATTTTTGTATTTAATGATAAATTTTGTGCAATAGAGCAAGATCATTCATTCATGAAAATGAAAATATTTTTTTTCTATATGTCAATTGAAAAACACTTGAAGTTACGGAATACTGTTTAAACAATCTCTTCCCATCTTCGGAGGATGAACGAAATAGTTCCGCCAAATATTAATAGTTCTAAAGAAATGGTTGGTGCCTTAAGAGCTCAGAACTAACCCATATAGTTGACCGATTTTCTTTGCTATAATGCAATTCTGCATCTCTTTTATCTTGTACTCCCAGTCATACAAAACAAGTTTAGATTAAATATATGAATTACTTAAATGATAAACTCTTTCTGTATGTTTTAATTTATTGCATAAAACAATAGGAAATTGTGATAAAAACAAAATTTATCACTTGTTGAGTTTTTCAGCTGGTACAATGACATAGTTTTCATGGAGGTAGAGCAGTGTTATTCTAACTTGGGGGATAGTTAAAAACCCTATTTGATTTGGAACTAATGGAAGCTCTAATCTTGTGCATGGCAACTGGTATTAAATAATACCTATTATAACCACTGAGTCAATATCTCTGCCGGTGGAGATATGAAAAGCTGTCCTTAGTTTTGACTTTACCTATACCTACTAAGCCGTTTGGTATTTGAATTTGCTCTTCGACGTTTTGGATTATTGTTTCAATTTTCAACATTATCGTTCTTGAGCACAACTGATGGATCGTAAATCGACGAAATGTGCATATCCTGTGCATCGAAATCTGCATTGTATAACAGTCCGTTAACACTGTGGGTTTGAGTCGGAATCCAACGCATGTCAAGGTGTGGTCCACTGCAATCCTAATTGACATGTATTGTCAGTTTAAACCAAGTATCGTTGCATGGGTCTACCCACAACGAATTCATCACAAATAGAGAAAACCAAATAGATTATCTGCTTTATTACCATAGACGTCAAAGGGGGATACTCATTGAATTGTTAATAATATCATTTCAAATACAAAAGTCTTTAAATCATCGTAGAACAAGCACAACGTATCTGTGTGATTCCAATAACTGTTCCAGTTTCTCGTTATTTATGAGTGACGCATCTTTATAAACGGAAACTGGACAAACGCAGCGCTGTTCAGTAAATATGATTAAATATTGATTTCTACATTGCTTCCTGCAAATTATTGGATTAATCGAATCGTCATCGTTAAATTATCTTATTTTATAGTAAGAGCTACTTTAAGATTGGATAATTTAACTATCGAGATTTGATAAATCCGATAATCCTCGATAAATGATGTAAACAACATGTTCAGAATGGGTTAAATTCTCGAGGGGGGGAGAGTTGAGGACACTTACTATGTAATGAGTGATAGGGTGAGCCACTGGAATAGGTCACTGTTTCAAGCTTCGAGATATATGAAAAGGGTGAGAACTTCACATTACATATATATCATTAGGTAGATATTCTCACTTGCTTGATTATATCATTTATAAGTATCTGAAACTAATCATTTGTCAATATTTATTTTTGATGCGTTTAAACCAAAGTCGTAAATGCATCAGTTATTTGTCACTTTGAAAGACTTAGTCTGGATGTTTAATAACATGCCTAATATTTATAATAAAGCAGGTATGAAATGAAATTACACCCAAGAAGAAAATATTAAATAAGTCTAAAATTCTTTGAATAACTTCATGTATATTGAATTATTATAAGAAACTCATTTTATTTAATCTCGCATTTTGTCACAAAATGTCTTTAAAGTACATTTGTAGATATCAAGTCCTGGTCAGTTTTGAATGCACATATATGCAGCAACAACTATAAAACAATATGAGCTCTAAGAACCTATACGTATATATACAAAATAGACCAGATTAGTTTTACACACACACAGAAACAACAATAAAACGATATAAGCTCTAACCATGATTAGACTAACGTAATAACAGTGCAAATATCCATGATCTCCGAAATAAAAATAAAATTAAATGCAACTTAAAAGAACTATTCCGTGGCCCTAGATAACTAAGCGATTTCAGGGAAAATTTAAAAATATTTTAGGATGATATTTCTATTTTTATAACAGTGATGACATTGGCCCAAAGTTAGAACTCTGGTCATAATACTGAAAGGGGACCACCAAAAAATCATTCCACCGGAGTTTGGTTAAAATTTTTAAAAAGAGTTAAAATGGAAAATGCTGGAAATAGCTTCCGCAAAGCAAATGTTTTAAAATATGACTAAAGGCAGTGATTGTCTTATTGCTGTAAATTCATTTCGACCAGAAGGAAAATGTGCATTCTATCAATTTCCCATCACCATATAGTCTTTTGATATCAAAAAGAAAATTGATAAGCATGCACCCACAAAATAAATATCAAAGAATGCATATCGTTTTATATTAAATCTCATCAAATATAAGAAAATAATTAAAACCTTAAACGACTGTTTTGCGGTCAGATTTATTGGGCATATTGAGTAATCAACACTGCAAAAAGACCGAAAAGTTCCCACAAATAGAAAACGTCAAACGTTTAGAATGTAATAGCATGTTTTAGATACATGTATGATAAGCAACAAAGAGAATAAAAATGACAGAAAAGTAGGATTTATCATGCACGGAAAAAAGTAACGAGTGCTGAGAAAAATGTATACTTCCTTAAATAAAATGTACATTCATCCTGCCAAATATTGAAGATAAAGTTATTGTTTATATACTGCGAATCGGTTGTGATGTTTTACACTGTTTTTTTAGTAATGTCGTTGAAGAGGTACTCTTTAATATATTAATAGATGTGCAAGGTAATGGAGCAAATAATCTTTCCTTAAACTTCATCTGGAAAATTGCATAATTAAGAATGATATGTACCATTAATATAATTTATTCAGCTTTAAAAATAAAAAGACCATTCATCAGAGACCTATTAAAATCACGCAAGATACATAAATACCAAACTAATGTGAATTATGCAGAATTTCAGGTGTTCCAAATTTCTGATAAATTTTAAAGACATGTAGATTTAATTAAATATCTGAAAGTGCATAAGGTATATTTAAAGTCACGGTATCAATAGGTGCTTCTAAAAGAAGTGTGCAGCTAATAAGAAATTAAGGAGTATAGAGGACACAAAACAAGACCATACTTTAAAAGAAAAATTAATACATAAACAGTAAATGATAAATAAACAATAAATATCCCATTCAATTCATACTTTAAAAGTTGTCCGTACCAAAGGTTACGGAATTTTATATTTGCCCTTTGGCCAGAAATACGACTGAATATCAGAAACTTCCGAAACCTTGTAAACTACTAGGGATGGAAAGAGCTGAAACTCGAATCACAACTCATATTATTTATGCCAATGGCGTTAGAATTGGAGACATATTCCTTACCGAGTCCAAAAGAAAAAAATCTATTGTCCTCTATGACTCTACTTTTGCCATTGTTGATTGGATCATGAAAATTGGGTTTAATATAATTAGTCTGTGGCAATGATTTCAGAATTTTTATATATGCCCAGTGGCGCAGAGATATGCAGCATAGCTGTCGTTTTTCATATTATATAGAATAAATAAATCTGTGACACACAGTGTGACCAGACCAATTTTCAAATAATCAGCAACTTATATCAAAGGGAAATGTTATTCACATGTAAGTTGCTAAAGTAATTAGTATTACCAATGACCAGAAAAAGAAGTCCAGCCGTCCGTTCAGTATCATGTTAGTATTATATTTATTCAATATCTTTTTAAATAACATATTGTCCACTAGACAATAACGAAGAAGTACATTGCTAATTGTTCTGGTGCATTAGTTATCTCAGGGTTCGAAGAAACGGCGGGGGAAATATTTTGCTGTTCGCCGTACGTACGTAATGTTTAGGAAAATCTCTACAACGACGCACATATCACAGAATCTTTAAACTGGCACAATACAATTTACAAAATTAATGTAGATTGTGCCAAATCTTTCAGAATTTTGAAATCACCGTAAAGAATCATCGGTGGAAACACATTTCTTGATATCCAATAAATCGGTTAAATTTTCTTAACTAGTAGAAATAGAAATTTGAATCACAACTCTCATTACATACATTGTAGACAACTTGAGCAATGGCGTCGAAATTTTGTGCAACCCCATGGGCATACTCCTTAGCG
Source organism: Mytilisepta virgata (assembly GCA_028015205.1). Classification (NCBI taxonomy): domain Eukaryota; kingdom Metazoa; phylum Mollusca; class Bivalvia; order Mytilida; family Mytilidae; genus Mytilisepta; species Mytilisepta virgata. Next base: position 19,357,746 of record CM051520.1, on the reverse strand, counting down.
GGTCCACGCAGCAAAACATCGATCGTTCTCAAACTCCTCTTACACATTTGAAATACACGTAGGATCATGCAAATTGTTAAATAGTTAGCAGTATTAGAGTTGTCTGTGTCAAAAGGTTCGGAATTTTGTTAATTTCCTTAAGGCCAAAATTTCGAGGTATCCATTCAGACGTAAAATTTTCTGAACTACTAGGGATAGAAAGTTGAAAGTTTTTAAATTTAAATCACGACTCACCTCTTATATGAGCAAAAAATTGATTTTCTCATTCACATACATGAGACAGGATAATAGAAATAGGTTTATAATTAATACTACAGGAGATTTTTGTGCCAGTGATTTCAGAATTTTAGTATTTATGCAGTGGCATGGGGCCATTCAGCCCAGCTGCCGGTTAAGTTTAGATGTTTAAATATCACAGGTATCGGATCAGTGGTAATACATATTTTTTTTTATCTCGGAAAATAAATCTTGAAGGTTTGAAATAACGACTTAGTTCATGCAAATATTTGAGATACCTTGTTCCTCTAGATCATAAAACAGCATAGTTCATTCTAGTTAAAAGTAGTTTTCACGCGAAATCAAACATTGCACTAGTATGTTCTATCCCGTGCAGTTACCGGTAGTACACAGTGGTATCTTAAACAAATGTGACGTTTTTTCATATGTGCAAGTTTGTTTCTTAATGCATTGGATTATTTTTTTAACCTCCCTCGGCCAGATTATTTTTATTCCTCATTTCTAATCAAAATATTTTTACAAAAAAATAACATTCCTCATCTCCCATTTTCAGGTTAAATAGTTAGTCACCCATTTACTTTTATTAACTTGTTATTCTGTGTAAAATTTTACTGGCGAAATTTACAAACCCAAATCACTGAAAATTTCTCTCCTTATTACAAAGTACAAGATAAAACTAGAATATATACCTGTAGCTAAAAATATCATGCACGAGGTTTCTCGTAACAATAATGAATTATTGACACCATTGTTCGATCTTATTGAGGCATGTGAAATCGAACCGGTGTTCGTCAACCTTTCGTCAGTTTCGCAGGCCTCGTATAGGAGAAAAACCGGAAATATGATGCTAGAGATCTATAAATCGTTTTATTTTGATTTAAATGTAGTTAAAAATGAAAGCTATAGTCATTTAGATACGAATTTGGCTGTTTTTAACTCACTCTCTCTTTCATTTACAACAATAAAATAAATGTACCGCTTCTGTTTCGTTCGTTCGTCGAGATACGTTTGTTCGTCTCTTAAAGGTTCATCTCTAATAGGAATCGTAGTGAGTGAAGTGTTTTGAGAATGCTACGTTTCTTGCATGCTAAAGAACTTATTAAAGCTCTCTAACACTAGGCTTATGGTCGCTATAGAAGACTTAACTATCAGTCCGTATCCAACCTCTATGGCGATTTCCTTTGGTGCTGTCAAATTATGCCCTTTGTGTCCCGTATCTCAGTGACACACGTTTCTGTATGATCTTGTCTTATTGAACGTAGAGTTGAAGATGCATGTAGCATGTGTTTATAATATTTGCCACCATCTTTCAACAATTTGTATTTAATGAGATGGCCATGATGAAATAATGTTTAGACACACCACACATAAAAGGAATTTGACCGACATTTTATAAGTTCTATTTTTCATACCGTATTTCATATTGGTGATGAAAATATTTGAGAAGAGATACCGAACTCTACGTAATAGATATGTCCATGTTTTGTTTTACCATACAGAGGAACACAATGAGGACATTTATTTCTATTCTGTGTTTCTCTTGTTGTGTGTTCGTTGTTGTCCATCCTTTGAACCCAAACAAAGAATTACAAAATTTAAGGGAAGAAGTAAACCAACTGAAACAGATTATTTTTTCACAAAAGAGTAAGTATAATATGCCTACTATCAAATACAAGAATCTCCTTTTTATCAAATATTCCATACATTAAGAACATGAATTATGTAAGTCAAATGTATAATTTAATGTACTTTTTTAAATTTCTGGATCAAATTAAGTTGGTTTATTCATAATATTAACATTAAAATTCTTTCCTACAATCTATTATGGGGTGTTTCGATTCAACGATTCCATTAACGACGTGCACTAAAAAAATTGAATAAATATGTTTGCGCGATTTTAATAGCAACAGTAATAATACAGAATGATTTGTTATATTTATTTTCAACAGGAGAAGCGGTTGTAAACATAGCATTTTATGCAGTGTTGTCTACTACACTTAACGTTACCAGAACAGAAGTCATATTAAGGTTCAATAATATTACCACTAATATTGGGGAAGCTTATGATCCACATAATGGAATATTCACAGTTCCCGTGAAAGGAACCTACTTATTCTCGTGGACTATCAGGACTGGATACGCGTCATCTATTTACACGAGATTAATGCGAAATAATAAAGCGATAGCTGGTTCGCAGGCGGACAGCGGAGAAAATAGCAATGGCATTGGTCGATTCCACGCATCTTCTTCTAACACGGTCATTATAACACTTGAACCTGGGGATCAGATATTCATCTTAAATGTTCCACAGAGAGGCCAGATTATGAGTGACAGTGTAGGACAAAGCGGATTCCTCGGTACTCTTCTTTTCTAATGTCTAAACTTGGATAGACCTAAAAGCCTTATATATAAATAATTTTTTTGATCACTGGTACATGTATGAACTAGCATTTTAGCATTTTTGTGTTGAATAAGATTTGATTGAACTGTTTGATTCAGAAAAGAAAAATTTTGAGAAATCCTTCATCTTTATACTAGAACAAATTTAAAGCATTTAAAGTAATAAAAATGATAAATTTTGTGCAATGGAGCAAGATCATTCATTCATGAAAATGAAAGTATTTTTTTTTGTATGTCAATTGAAAAACACTTGAAGTTACGGAATACTGTTAAACAATCTCTTCCCATCTTCGGAGGATGAACGAAATAGCTCCGCCCAATATTAATAGTTCTAAAGAAATGGTTGGTGCCTTAAGAGCTCAGAACTAACCCATATAGTTGACCGATTTTCTTTGCTATAATGCAATTCTGCATCTCTTTTATCTTGTACTCCCAGTCATATAATCATACAAAACTAATTTAGATTAAATATATGAATTACTTAAATGATATACTCTTTCTGTATGTTTTAACCTATTGCATAAAACAGTAGGAAATTGTGATAAAAAAAATTATCACTTGTTGAGTTTTTCAGCTGGTACAATGACATAATTTTCATGGAGGTAGAGCAGTGTTATTCTAACTTGGGGGATAGTTAAAAACCCTATTTGATTTGGAACTAATGGAAGCTCTAATCTTGTGCATGGCAACTGGTATTAAATAATACCTATTATAACCACTGAGTCAATATCTCTGCCGGTGGAGATATGAAAAGCTGTCCTTAGTTTTGACTTTACCTATACCTACTTAGCCGTTTGGTATTTGAATTTGCTCTTCGACGTTTTGGATTATTGTTTCAATTTTCAACATTATCGTTCTTGAGCACAACTGATGGATCGTAAATCGACGAAATGTGCAAATCCTGTGCATCGAAATCTGCATTGTATAACAGTCCGTTAACACTGTGGGTTTGAGTCGGAATCCAACGCATGTCAAGGTGTGGTCCACTGCAATCTTAATTGACATGAATTGTCAGTTTAAACCAAATATCGTTGCATGGGTCTACCCACAACGAATTCATCACAAATAGAGAAAACCAAATAGATTATCTGCTTTATTACCATAGACGGCAAAGGGGGATACTCATTGAATTGTTAATAATATCATTTCAAATACAAAAGTCTTTAAATCATCGTAGAACAAGCACAACGTATCTGTGTGATTCCAATAACTGTTCCAGTTTCTCGTTATTTATGAGTGACGCATCTTTATAAACGGAAACTGGACAAACGCAGCGCTGTTCAGTAAATATGATTAAATATAGATTTTTACATTGCTTCCTGCAAATTATTGGATTAATCGAATCGTCATAGTTAAATTATCTTATTTTATAGTCAGAGCTACTTTAAGATTGGATAATTTAACTATCGAGATTTGATAAATCCGATAATCTTCGATTAATGATGTAAACAACAGGTTCAGAATGGGTTAAATTCTCGAGGGGGGGGGAAAGAGTTGAGGACACTTACTATGTAATGAGTGATAGGGTGATCCACTGGAATAGGTCACTGTTTCAAGCTTCGAGATATATGAAAAGGGTGAGAACTTCACATTACATATATATCATTAGGTAGATATTATCACTTGCTTGATTATATCATACGTATCTGAAACTAATCATATGTCAATATTTATTTTTGATGCGTTTAAACCAAAGTCGTAAATGCATCAGTTATTTGTCACTTTGAAAGACTTAGTCTGAATGTTTAATAACATGCCTAATATTTATAATAAAGCAGTTATGAAATGAAATTACACCCAAGAAGAAAATATTAAATAAGTCTAAAATTCTTTGAATAACTTAATGTATATTGAATAATTATAAGAAACTCATTTTATTTAATCTCGCATTTTGTCACAAAATGTCTTTAAAGTACATTTGTAGATATCAATTCCTGGTCAGTTTTGAATGCACATATATGCAGCAACAACTATAAAACAATAATATAAGCTCAAAGAACCTATACGTATATATACAAAATAGACCAGATTAGTTTTAAATACACACACACAGAAATAACAATAAAACGATATAAGCTCTAACCATGATTAGACTAACGTAATAACAGTGCAAATATCCATGATCTCAGAAATAAAATGAAAAGCAACTTAAAAGAACTATTCCGCCAAAGAAACTGGCCTAATAATTTGAGAAAAAGATGATATTTAGATTTTATACATTTGGTTTTTTCCAAACTTTAATAGTAGCAAATATATATTGTTCCAATGTCTAGACCCTTGTATACATTTTTAGGGAGGTATGTTCTAAGTGGCTTAGTGATTTCAGAGAAGAAGATTGTTTTGTTGCATATTAATGAAAGGCCCATATACCCAGGACACCATTTTTCAATGGATCATCCAACAACCACTGATCAAAATGTGGCCCTAGATAACTCAGCGGTTTCATGGAAAATTTAAAAATATTTTAGGATGATATTTCTATTTTTGTAACATTGATGACATTGGCCCAAAGTTAGAACCCCGGACATAATACTGAAAGGGGACCAACAAAAAATCATTCCACCGGAGTTTGGTTAAAATTTTTAAAAAGAGTTAAAATGGAAAATGCTGGAAATAGCTTCCGCAAAGCAAATGTTTTAAAATATGACTAAAGGTAGTGATTGTCTTATTGCTGTAAATTCATTTCGACCAGAAGGAAAATGTGCATTCTATCAATTTCCCATCACCATATAGTCTTTTGATATCAAAAAGAAAATTGATAAGCATGCACCCACGAAATAAATATCAAAGAATGCATATCGTTTTATATTAAATCTCATGAAATATAAGAAAATAATTGAAACCTTAAACGACTGTTTTGCAGTCAGATTTAATGGGCATATTGAGTAATCAACACTACAAAAATACCGCAAAGTTCCCACAAATAGAAAACGTCAAACGTTTAGAATGTAATAGCATGCTTTAGATACATGTATGATAAGCAACAAAGAGAATAAAAATGACAGAAAAGTAGGATTTATCATGCACGGAAAAAAGTAACGAGTGCTGAGAAAAATGTATACTTCCTTAAATAAAATGTACATTCATCCTGCCAAATATTGAAGATAAAGTTATTGTTTATATACTGCGAATCGGTTGTGATGTTTTACACTGTTTTTTTAGTAATGTCGTTGAAGAGGTACTCTTTAATATATTAATAGATGTGCAAGGTAATGGAGCAAATAATCTTTCCTTAAACTTCATCTGGAAAATTGCATAATTAAGAATGATATGTACCATTAATATAATTTATTAAGCTTTAAAAATAAAAAAGACCATCCATCAGAGACCTATTAAAATCACGCAAGATACATAAATACCAAACTAATGTGAATTATGCAGAATTTCAGGTGTTCCAAATTTCTGATAAATTTTAAAGACATGTAGATTTAATTAAATATCTGAAAGTGCATAAGCTATATTTCAAGTCACGGAATCAATAGGTGCTTCTGAAACAAGTGTGCAGCTAATCAGAAATTAAGGAGTATAGAGGACACAAAACAAGACCATACTTTAAAAGAAAAATTAATACATAAACAGTAAATGATAAATAAACGATAAATATCCCATTCAATTCATACTTTAAAAGTTGTCCGTACCAAAGGTTACGGAATTTTATATTTTCCCTATGGCCAGAAATACGAATGAATATCAGAAACTTCCGAAACCTTGTAAACTACTAGGAATTGAAAGAGCTGAAACTCGAATCACAACTCATATTATTTATGCCAATGGCGTTAGAATTGGAGACATATTCCTTACCGATTCCAAAAGAGAAAAATCTATTGTCCTCTATGACTCTACTTTTGCCATTGTTGATTGGATCATGAAAATTGGGTTTAATATAATTAGTCTGTGGCAATGATTTCAGAATTTTTATATATGCCCAGTGTCGCAGAGATATGCAGCATAGCTGTCGTTTTTCATATTATATAGAATAAATAAATCTGTGACACACAGTGTGACCAGACCAATTTTCAATTATATTTATTCAATATCTTTTTAAATAATATATTGTCCACTAGACAATAACAAAGAAGTAATTGCAGTAATTGTACTGGTGCATTAGTTATCCCAGGGTTCAAAGAAACGGCGGGGGAAATATTTTGCTGTTCGCCGTACGTACGTAATGTTTAGAAAAATCTCTACAACGACGCACATATCACAGAATCTTTAAACTGGCACAATACAATTTACAAAATCAATGTAGATTGTGCCAAAGCTTTCAGAATTTTGAAAGCACCGTAAAGAATCATCGGTGGAAACACATTTCTTGATATCCAATAAATCGGTTAAATTTTCTTAACTAGTAGAAATAGAAATTTGAATCACAACTCTCATTACATACATTGTATACCAACTTGAGCAATGGCGTCGAAATTCTGTGCAACCCCATGGGCATACTCCTTAGCGGGTCCACGCAGCAAAACATCGATTGTTCTCAAACTCCTCTTACACATTTGAAATACACGTAGGATCATGCAAATTGTTAAATAGTTAGCAGTATTAGAGTTGTCTGTGTCAAAAGGTTCGGAATTTTGTTAAGGCCAAAATTTCGAGGTATCCATTCAGACGTAAAATTTTCTGAACTACTAGGGATAGAAAGTTGAAAATTTTTAAATTTAAATCACAACTCACCTCTTATATGAGCAAAAAATTGATTTTCTCATTCACATACATGAGACAGGATAATAGAAATAGGTTTATAATTAATACTACAGGAGATTTTTGTGCCAGTGATTTCAGAATTTTAGTATTTATGCAGTGGCATGGGGCCATTCAGCCCAGCTGCCGGTTAAGTTTAGATGTTTAAATATCACAGGTATCGGATCAGTGGTAATACATATTTTTTTTTATCTCGGAAAATAAATCTTGAAGTTTTGAAATAACGACTTAGTTCATGCAAATATTTGAGATACCTTGTTCCTCTAGATCATAAAACAGCATAGTTCATTCTAGTTAAAAGTAGTTTTCACGCGAAATCAAACATTGCACTAGTATGTTCTATCCCGTGCAGTTACCGGTAGTACACAGTGGTATCTTAAACAAATGTGACGTTTTTTCATATGTGCAAGTTTGTTTCTTAATGCATTAGATTATTTTTTTAACCTCCCTCGGCCAGATTATTTTTATTCCTCATTTCTAATCAAAATATTTTTAGAAAAAAAAAGATTCCTCATCCCCCCTTTTCAGGTTAAATAGTCAGTCACCCATTTACTTTTACTTAACTTGTTATTCTGTGTAAAATTTTACTGGCGAAATTTACAAACCCAAATCACTGAAAATTTCTCTCCTTATCACAAAGTACAATATAAAACTAGAATATACACTTGTAGCTAAAAATATCATGCACGAGGTTTCTCGTAACAATAATGAATTATTGACACCATTGTTCGATCTTATTGAGGCATGTGAAATCGAACCGGTGTTCGTCAACCTTTCGTCAGTTTCGCAGGACTCGTATAGGAGAAAAACCGGAAATATGATGCTAGAGATCTATAAATCGTTTTATTTTGCTTTCAATGTAGTTAAAAATGAAAGCTATAGGCATTTAGATACGAATTTGGCTGTTTTTAACTCACTCTCTCTTTTATTTACAACAATAAAATAAATGTACTGCTTCTGTTTCGTTCGTTCCTCGAGATACGTTTGTTCGTCTCTTAAAGGTTCATCTCTAATAGGAATCGTAGTGAGTGAAGTGTTTTGAGAATGCTACGTTTCTTGCATGCTAAAGAACTTATTAAAGCTCTCTAAACACTAGGCTTATGGTCGCTATAGAAGGCTTAACTATCAGTCCGTATCCAACCTCTATGGCGATTTCCTTTGGTGTATAGTCAAATTATGCCCTTTGTGTCCCGTATCTCAGTGACACACGTTTCTGTATGATCTTGTTGTCTTATTGAACGTAGAGTTGAAGATGCATGTAGCATGTGTTTATAATATTTGCCACCATCTTTCAACAATTTGTATTTAATGAGATGGCCATGATGAAATAATGTTCAGACACACAACACATAAAAGGAATTTGACCGACATGTTATAAGTTCTATTTTTCATACCGTATTTCATATTGGTGATGAAAATATTTGAGAAGAGATACCGAACTCTACGTAATAGATATGTCCATGTTTTGTTTTACCATACAGAGGAACACAATGAGGACATTTATTTCTATTCTGTGTTTCTCGTGTTGTGTGTTCGTTGTTGTCCATCCTTTGAACCCAAACAAAGAATTACAAAATTTAAGGGAAGAAGTAAACCAACTGAAACAGATTATTTTTTTACAAAAGAGTAAGTATAATATGCCTACTATCAAATACAAGAATCTCCTTTTTATCAAATATTCCATACATTAAGAACATTGCTAATTGTACTGGTGCATTAGTTATCCCAGGGTTCAAAGAAACGGCGGGGGAAATATTTTGCTGTTCGCCGTACGTACGTAATGTTTAGGAAAATCTCTACAACGACGCACATATCACAGAATCTTTAAACTGGCACAATACAATTTACAAAATTAATGTAGATTGTGCCAAAGCTTTCAGAATTTTGAAATCATCGTAAAGAATTATCGGTGGAAACACATTTCTTGATTCCCAATAAATCAGTGAAATTTTCTTAACTAGTAGAAGTAGAAATTTGAATCACAGCTCTCATTGAGGAATGGCGTCGAAATTCTGTGCAACCCCATGGGCATACTCCTTAGCGGGTCCACGCAGCAAAACATCGATTGTTCTCAAACTCCTCTTTCTCATTTGAAATACACGTAGGATCATGAAAATTGTTAAATAGTTAGCACTATTAGAGTTGTCTGTGTCAAAAGATTCGGAATTTTGTTAATTTTCTTAAGGCCAAAATTTCGAGGTATCCATTCAGACGTAAAATTTTCTGAACTAAAGGGATAGAAAGTTGAAAGTTTTTAAATTTAAATCACAACTCACCTCTTATATAAGCAAAAAATTGATTATAGAACAGCATAGTTCATTCTGGTTAAAAGTAGTTTTTACGCGAAATCAAACATTACACTAGTATGTTCTATCCCGCGTTACCGGTAGTACACAGTGGTATCCTAAACAAATGTGACGTTTTTTCATATGTGCAAGTTTGTTTCTTAAAGTTTTAACTTTGTTGACTGTTTTGGTATATCTGATCGGAGTTTGAAATGCAAAATATTATAAAAAAGTTACTGAATTTTCATCAAGAAATCAGTTGCATAAGTATGAGGGACATACAGCAGCTAGGTACCTATGGAGTACCCACAGATCTGCCGCAGATTGAGGATAGATCTCTTTCATCGCTGGGTAGGGGTTTCGGTTCATAACATAGAAAGTCTTAATAGAGATGAACCGCTAAGAACGAAACGAACGGACGAATGCGTAACTCTACCTATCTAACGAGACGGAAGAATTACTTTTTATCCGTTTGCTACTTTCATTACCTCCTATTAGATTAATCAATTATTGTAAATTAATTGAATATCTGAAATTTGTGTACATTATTTTGCTTTTCAACATAAAACATATTTTCATCATGCATATATATTTAGAGTAAGTCAAAATTTGTCTGCAACTTAAAATTGCAATTTATACATCTGATACACACCTTTGCAGTAAAAAAAAATATGTGTGCAGAAGGATCTACCGACACAATCCAAAACACTCAGTTTAATGTGACCCTGACCTTTGTCCTATAAAAAACATTTGGGCTCTAAATTTTTTATACTACAAAAAGTACACCAAGGTTGGTTAAAATATATTAAAAGATGTTGATTCTACACTGTTCACAATGGCCTTACACTCCCCCCCCCCCCCAAAAAAAAACCCGAAATTTCTAAATGTCTAAATTTCACTTTGACCTTTCACCTACGACATTGAAAAATAAATAGTGCTCTGTATCTTAAATTTGTGAGAACTAAAAGTAATACCAAGTTTAATTCTGAGTGTTCATAAGGAATTTTACGGACGGGCGGGCGGATGGTGGCGTTTGAGTATCCCTTCGCAATTTCGTTCGCGAGGGGGAAATAACATTATCGTTTAGTAATCCGTTTCTATGTATGAACGAATTATTGAACTGAGATGTTGTGCTGTGTGCTGGGTTAGCGAAAATGATTGCCATACTCATGATACTGGTATAAATTCTTTTAGATACCAACGAAATAACATTCCCCTAAAATTTAAAAAAACACAAACTAAATTTAATTGTTCTCGAAAAAATGTTGTTTTTTTTCACTCCGAAATTTTGTTGACCCCACATTAACATTGTCGGGATGGGGGAGTGGAGTAATGCATTGGATTATTTTTTTAACCTCCCTCGACCAGATTATTTTTATTACTCATTTCTAATCAAAATATTTTTAGAAAAAAAAAGATTCCTCATCCCCCCTTTTCAGGTTAAATAGTCAGTCACCCATTTACTTTTACTTAACTTGTTATTCTGTGTAAAATTTTACTGGCGAAATTTACAAACCCAAATCACTGAACATTTCTCTCCTTATCACAAAGTACAATATAAAACTAGAATATACACTTGTAGCTAAAAATATCATGCACGAGGTTTCTCGTAACAATAATGAATTATTGAAACCATTGTTCGATCTTACTGAGGCATGTGAAATCGAACCGGTGTTCGTCAAACTTCCGTCCGTTTCGCAGGACTCATATAGAAGAAAAACCGGAAATATGATGCTAGAGATCTATGAATCTTGTTTTATTTTGATTTAAATGTAGTTAAAAATGAAAGCTACAGTCATTTAAATACGAATTTGGCTGTTTTTAACTCACTATCTCTTTTATTTACAACCATAAAATAAATGTTTCATATTAAGACAAGTACTGCTCCTGTTTCGTTCGTTCGTCGAGATACGTTTGTTCGTCTCTTAAAGGTTCATCTCTAATAGGAATCGTAGTGAGTGAAGTGTTTGGAGAATGCTACGTTTCTTGCACGCTAAAGAACCTATTAAAGCTCTCTAACCACTAGGTTTATGGTCGCTATAGAAGGCTTAACTATCAGTCCGTATCCAACCTCTATGGCGATTTCCTTTGGTGTAGTCAAATTATGCTCTTTGTGTCCCGTATCTCAGTGACACACGTTTCTGTATAATCTTGTTGTGTTATTGAACTAAGAGTTGAAGATGTATGTAGCATGTGTCTATAATATTTGCCACCATCTTTCAACAATTTGTATTTAATGAGTTGGCCATGATGAAATAATGTTTACACACAAAACACATAAAAGGAATTATAAGTTCTACTTTTCATACCGTATTTCACATTGGTGATGTAAATATTTGAGAAGAGATACCGAACTCTACTCAATAGATATCTCCATGTTTTGTTTTAACATTCAAAGGAACACAATGAGGACATTTATTTCTATTCTGTGTTTCTCGTGTTGTGTGTTCGTTGTTGTCCATCCTTTGAACCCAAACAAAGAATTACAAAATTTAAGGGAAGAAGTAAACCAACTGAAACAGATTATTTTTTCACAAAAGAGTAAGTATAATATGCCTACTATCAAATACAAGAATCTCCTTTTTATCAAATATTCCATACATTAAGAACATGAATTATGTAAGTCAAATGTATAATTTAATGTACTTTTTTAAATTTCTGGATCAAATTAAGTTGGTTTATTCATAATATTAATATTAAAATTCTTTCCTACAATCTATTATGGGGTGTTTCGATTCAACGATTCCATTAACGACGTGCACTAAAAAAATTTTGAATAAATATGTTTCCGCGATTTTAATGGCTAGAGTGATTTGTTATATTTATTTTCAACAGGAGAAGCGGCTGTAAACATAGCATTTTATGCAGTGTTGTCTACTACACTTAACGTTACCAGAACAGAAGTCATATTAAGGTTCAATAATATTACCACTAATATTGGGGAAGCTTATGATCCACAGAATGGAATATTCACAGTTCCCGTGAAAGGAATCTACTTATTCTCGTGGACTATCAGGGCTGGATACGCGTCATCTATTTACACTAGATTAATGCGAAATGATAAAGCGATAGCTGGTATGCAGGTGGACAGCGGAGAAGGCAGTGGATTCCACGAATCTTCTTCTAACACGGTCATTATAACACTTGAACCTGGGGATCAGATATTCATCTTAAATGTTCCACAGAGAGGCCAGATTATGAGTGACAGTGTAGGACAAAGCGGATTCCTCGGTACTCTTCTTTTCTAATGTCTAAACTTGGATAGACCTGAAAGCCTTATATATAAATATTTTTTTTGATCACTAGTTCATGTATGAACAAGCATTTTAGCATTTTTATGTAGAATTAGATTTGATACGATTGAACTGTCCGATTCAGAAAAGAAAAATGTTGAGAAATCCTTCATCTTTTCACTAGAACAAAAGCATTGAAAGTAACAAAAATAAATAGTTTATGTTAACATCGGTTTATTAAAAAGAAAAACAAAACAAAAGAAAGAGTTAAACTATTATAGAACGCACACCTGACACATCAAAAGGTAAATTCCTGAATGGTATAGTGGTTATAGATTCTGTGGAATGTTATTAGCATCCACAAACTTTTAGTAACAAACATTACTATGTGTCTAGAACACTTAGGTATCAACAATTTAATTCTTAGGACAGTGCGGTGTCAGGCTGGGCATTTTTGTATTTAATGATAAATTTTGTGCAATGGAGCAAGATCATTCATTCACGAAAATGAAAGTATTTTTTTCTATATGTCAATTGAAAAACACTTTTAGTAACGGAATACTGTTAAAAGAATCTCTTCCCATCTTCGGAGGATGAACGAAATAGTTCCGCCCAATATTAATAGTCCTATTGAAACGGTTGGTGCCTTAAGAGCTTAGACCTAACCCATATAGTCGACCGATTTTCTTTGCTATAATGCAATTCTGTATCTCTTTTCTCGTCGTTATCTTGTACGCCCAGTCAAATAATCATACAAAACAAATTTAGATTAAATATATGAATTACTTAAATGATATACTATTTCTGTATGTTTTAACCTATTGCATAAAACAGTAGGAAATTGTGATAGGAAAAAACTTTTATCAAGAAAAGGTCAGAAAAGCAATAAGACAGGTCACTTCAATTAATAAATCATCCTTATCATAAATAACATCTAAGATAAGGCACAAAAATGGATTTCTTTTATAATCCCTTCTTCAATTTCTTTATTAATGTTTCATTTAAAGATAAATGTCTTGTATAAGTGATCCAATTTTGACAACAAAATGTAAGAACGGCCGTTATACTTGTTATAAAATAGATTAATGACTTATTTCATACTGCATAATTCTAGCATAAGCACATGAAGGACGAAAAGATTGCTTTGCCAAAGAGAGAAAAATAAATTCTTCTAAAACACACTTTTTTGTTTATCGTGCTTTGGTAATTAATGGCTTACCTGGGCGTACCTGCTGACTACTACTCTACAAAAAACGCATCGTACACCTTCAGGTCCTGTGGGTATAATACACTCAATGAAAAAATATAATTGATTCAAACCGCGGCAACTATAAAAGGCAACAGTTGCTTGAAATGTATGAGATTTTTTTTTTAAATAATCCTTTTATTGATTTTCATTTGTTTTCCCCATTTCGTCTGTTGGAGATCATTTAAGATCACTTTATATACGTTAAATACTGGTTTTCTATGTATTACGAACTTTGTTGCACGCGGGCATTATTTTCATACATGTAATACATAGAAAACCAATCACCTCTCCGAGACCAATTTCATAAGGACAATCTGACAAACAAAATCGGTTAATTCTGGTTACACTAACTCCAATTTGTTCAAACATTCGTGGTATGGTAAATAGATGGAAATCGGGATTTCTAATTTCAATTGAAACTTAATGACATCGGTGAGTTTTTTAAATTAAAATTTTGATTTTGTCAATAATTTCCTGTTGAATATGTTGAATGATTAAGTATTCTGCATCAAATCAATTCTTCAAAATGAAAATAAAAATAAACATCACAAAATAATAATAGTAATAATTATCATTATTATATTTTTTTTAATAAATGAATAAATATTGTAGGGAAAAAAGGTATTTATTTGTCAGATACGTACATCTCAATCCCCGTCTTGAATTTATAATTGGATAATTTGAATCTATTTTACTTAATTTTTTGTATCTAACAATTTTTGTGAACATTGTTGGAATAAGTGTTTCTGTTTGAATGACAGTTACATAAGGAGAGGCAACCCCAACCTCGAAAAAAAAAAAATGTTTCCAAAGTAATTTTATGGAATTGAATAAAATCCCAATAACTTTTTCTTTCCTAAGAATTTTGTAAACACTCGTTATGCGACATTCACAGTGTGGGAGCGGAAGTGTACATTATTTTTTTTCAACATTTTAGTTGCGATTCTGTCAAGAGCTAGATAAGGATAAACGCTTTGGAGAAGGTAAGCTTTTGACTATTTTCCATGTTTACAAAAATATTTTTCAATGAAATAAATCGATAAGAATTTAAAACAATAAGATGTTATTCATTCATACTTGTTAAAACCTACATTTATTCATTATAACAGACATATCAAGTAAAAAATGCTTCGAAATCATCTATTGTTGGTGCAACACGGCTTCTTCAAATGCTTTGTAAACGTGATTTCTTTATCACTTCCTATCAATAATATTTATTTCGAATACTAAAATGATCAGTTAATCTTCAGGTTAAATACGAATTTCCTATGTTGCCTCGTTAATTCCCTATATTGAAATGAATGTGAAACAATACAAACTTGGTTTGTATAGGTGCTTGCTGAGACAAAAAGTTTTGCTGTATAGTTGCTTGCGATAGCACTGTATAGTTGCTTGATAGTTTAATGCATATTTCGTCATAAGATGACACACACTCAAGGTTTCATGTTGCTCGCAACACACATCGTGTGCTTGGGAGTGTAATACTATGTTCTATTAAAAGAGGACAAATATGCCTAAGGAGCAATCCAAAAACGTAATCCATTAGATAGACAAAACCTGGGAAGACAAATGAACAACCATAAGCACAACAAATAAACACTGAAAACTAAAAAACAATGAACAACACGAACTCCTATAAAAACCAAGAGTTAACTCAGGTGCTCCGGAAGGGTAAGCAGTTCCTGCTCCGTATACGACATCCGTCGTGAAGTCCAACAAAGTCAATCCCGTGGTAGTCACAAATCGGTGGAGGTACATGAAATGTTACGACAGTGGGAACAGGTCCAACATCATCTTAGATATTGGAACACTGTAACGGTCAATCAATTCGTGATGACGTAAAATTTCCTAAGTGATGACATCAACTTATCCCTGATAAAACCCTGGTTAAACAGTTTTACAAGTTGAATCTTAATGCTACAGTACATTTTTAACGTATGAATAACAAATATAATTGTGTTAATTTGTGTTACTAAATGTATTTAGTTATAAATCTACCTTACTATAACATTCTGAATACGCTTATGATAATTAAAACAAAGACCCGGGTCTTACAGTTATGCACAAAATCGAAACCATTAAAATCTTATTGACACGCCCACTATTGTGACGTTGTCCAAAAAAAAAACGCCCATTATCTTGACGTTGTCCATTAGAATTTGTCTGCGAAAAGAACTTTTGCCCAGGGTAATATTTAAAAAACTATTACCCTTACCCCAGGCAATAGTTCTTCCAACTCGAAAAGCGATTGAACAATTAATTTTCTGAATAAAATGTTGCAGTGTAAAAACGTACTGCGGTATAATAATATATTTTATTGCATAACATATGACTGCAATTCAGACTAAATCTTTGGGAAAGTTTATTTTTATAATACATTGTACATATACCTAGAAGAGATTACTAATGTATGGGGCCATTCTAATAACTTCATCTAATACTAGTAACTTATCATCTCATCGACTATTATTAAATGTCACCAAAGGCAATGTGATATCTATATTTATGTCTACCCACATGAAAGATAAGAATATGGGTCAATGACACAACATCCATTCAAGTGAACACGGAAGATATTGATTACATCTAGGGTCGTAGTCTAGTACTAAAAAGGGAGCAAAATACCGATCACAAGTGTAATTTGGACTCGAAAACAAAAGTGCCAAACTTTCAACAAAAGTAACCACAAATCTCAAAATTAAACACAAAGTACAATAACTATATAACATTTTAACAGACAAAAGACAGCTTAAACATGCTTTTATTTACAATTCTTGCACCGCGTGGATACCTCAATTTACCACTAAAAACGACCTGATAAAAATTTAAACGTTAAATTGATCGAGTATTATATAACAATGCTTCTTGTACCAAATTATACACAGATGTATCAACAGTTACGAAAAATTTGTATACTTGTTAAGTGATTGATTTTAGGACACTCTATACTAGTTTGTTGCAAAATTAAAGAGTTGTTATGTTTCAAGCTTTTGTCTGTTCTTTATCTATTTTGGTGTATATGACAAGTAATTAAGCACACACTAAAATATTTGGATGATTACATTACAGAACACTCTTAATTATAGAAATAACCATCATCTTAGTCATAACTGTCACATTTATGTTTGAATAAGTAGGTATTTTCTTGACATATTTTCAAGGACAGTCAGTGACTTAATTTGATTGGTTTAGTTTGGGTTTAACGCCGTTTTCAGCACATTTTGGCCATTTCGCGGCGGCCAGTTTTTATTGGTGGAGGAAGCCGGAGTACCCGGAGAGAACCACCGACCTTCGGTAGGAAAATTGGCAGTCCTTGTCAATTAAGATCGGAGTCGAACACAACTCGCCACAGGTGAGATTCGAACTCACAACCCTAGCGTTGACAGGCTAGTGATCAGTAGTAGTCATGACGTACTACCTAGACCACTCGGCCACCGAGGCCCCTGACTTAATTTGAACAGAATAAGATATGAATATATAGTATTAATAGAACCATAAATATAGGACACAAGCAACTGTCCATGACAACTGCCAAACATTAATTTAGCAGTCAATATTCTTGGTTTTCAAAAAGGAATAAGTTTAACATGTAAGCTCACTTGGATTTGACCTTTCACCTTGAGCAGGACTGAAAATTTAAGTGTTGCCGTCAATTTGGCTGATTTTTCTATAGGGTTCTATGTTAAACTAAGTTCAGCTATGGCAGTCATCTTGGTTGACATTACAGGTCAATGGAAACATTTCTATAAGAGAACCATCTAAGGAACCCTAAGTGTTGTACCAATTGTCTGACGAGAAGATTTCTAAGTGAATTTCCCATAGGGTCCTATGATAAACTAAGTTCAGCTGTGGTGGCCATTTTGGTTCACAGTCCACGAAATTGGACATATTTCTGAAAGAGGACCTCCTAAGGACCGTTGCTGCCAAGTCTGGTTCCAATATGGCAAGTGATTTCAGACAAGAAGATTTTTGAGGGACTTTCGCATAGGGTCCTATTTTAAACTAAGTTCGGCTGTGGCGGCCATCTTGGTTCACAGTCTACAAAATCGGACACATTTCCGAAAGAGGACCTCCTAAGGACCGTTGCTGCCAAGTCTGGTTCCAATATGGCAAGTGATTTCAGACAAGAAGATTTTTGAGGGACTTTCGCATAGTGTCCTATTTTAAACTAAGTTCGGTTGTGGCGGGCATCTTGGTTCACAGTCCACAAAACCGGACACATTTCTGAAAGAGGATCTCCTAAGGACCAATGCTGCCTAGTCTGGTTCCAATTGGCAGATTTTTCAATGAATTTTCCCATAGGGCCCTATGTTAAACTAAGTTCGTCTGTGGTGGCCATCTTGGTTAACAGTCCGGGTCATCAGACATACTTCTGAAAGAGAACCTCCTAAGAACCATTACTGACAAGTTTGGTTCCAACTGGCCTTGTAATTTCATAGAAGAAGATTTTTTAAATTCATCCCCCTTTTTTCTTATTTTTAGTAACAGCAGCCATGTCTGTTGGAAGTCGGAGATGCCGGACATAATTTTGGAAGGGGGCCACCCAAGGACTATTCCACCAAAGTTTGGTCCCAATTGGTCCAGTGGTTTCAGAAGAAAAGATCTTTAAAGGAAAGTTTACGCCGGATGCCGTCTTTAAAGGGCAAAAACTCCTATTAGGGGTCAATCAATGATTTTGGTCATTTGACCTATTTGTAGATCTTACTTTATTGAACATTTTTGCTGTTTACACTTTGTCTTTATCTATAATAATAAAAAAGATAATAACCAAAAACTGCCAAATTTCCTGAAAATTAACAAATCAAGGGCAATAACCCAACAAAGGGTTGACCGATTCGTCAGAAAATTTCATGGCAGGTAGATCTTGACCTGATGAACATTTGTACCCCGACAGTTTTGCTGTAAATGCTTTAGTTGTTGATATATAAGACAAAAACTGCAGTATACCCCTATGTTCTATTTTTAGCAATGGTGGCCATGTTTAATTATGGATCAAAACCTCGGATATAATTTATAAACTAGATACCCTAAGGAACATTCATTTAAAGTTTTGAAGTATTTGGCCCAGTAGTTTCTGAGGAGAAGATCCTTGAAATAGTTTACGACGACGGACGCCAAGTGATGGTATAATAAAATGAGGACCATTAATCTTTTATGGACTTCTTATGTTGACTTCTTATGTTGTCTGACAACACTATAGAATAAACAG
The DNA here is from genome assembly GCA_028015205.1 of Mytilisepta virgata. Classification (NCBI taxonomy): domain Eukaryota; kingdom Metazoa; phylum Mollusca; class Bivalvia; order Mytilida; family Mytilidae; genus Mytilisepta; species Mytilisepta virgata. The sequence continues at coordinate 19,338,429 of CM051520.1, read as the reverse complement.
CTGCGTCACGAGCGCATGATACGCCCGTCGTCGTGTGAAAAAAACATAATAAATGTTTTTGAAATCCTCCTTTATTTAGTGGAGCTACTGGTGGGATGTATATGAATACCCAACAAAACATAAGCGTGTAAACCTTTAAGCAATAGAGATACGGTGCGAAATGTGACAAAAAATTTTTTTACCAAAAAGCTCAATAAAAATTCAATAACTCAAAAATAACATAAAGAATCATCACGAAAAAGTATACAGATCTTCAGATTAATATAACTAAGAAGTGTGTAAAGTTTTATGCAATAATCATAAATCGTTTTTGAGATACGGCGCGACATGTGAAACCCCCGCCCTCCTTTTTTTTTAACAAAAAACTCAATAACTCTAAAATAAAATTTTGAATCATCACCAAAAAGTATACAGATTTTTAGATTAATATAACTAAGAAGTGTATAAAGTTTTAAGCGATAATCATAAATCGTTTTTGAGATAGGGTGCGACATGTGACCCCCCCCCCCCCCCTTTTTATGACAAAAAACTCAGTAGCTCTAAAAAAAAATTGAATCATCACCAAAAAGTATACATTAATATAACTAAGAAGTGTGTAAAGTTTTCAGCAATAATAATAAATCGTTTTTTTTCGAGATAAGGCGCGACATGTGAAACCACCCTTTTTTTTACAAAAAACTCAAAAATAAAATTTTGAATCATCACCAAAAAGTATACAGATCTTCAGATTAATATAACTAAGAAGTGTGTAAAGTTTTAAGCAATAATCATAAATTGTTTTTGAGATACGGCGCGACATGTGAAAGCCCCGTCTTTTTTAAAAAAAAAAATCAAAAACTCTAAAATAAAATTTTGAATATTCACCAAAAAGTATACAGATCTTTAGATTAATATAACTAAGAAGTGTGTAAAGTTTTAAGCAATAATCATAAATCGTTTTTGAGATACGGCGCGACATGTGAAAAAAAAACACACAGTTCTGTTTTAGTTACAAAGTCCCGTAACTCGAAAAGTTTTAATCTTATTTTCACCAAAAAGTATACAGATCGTTTGACCATCATAAGAAACAACTATGTTAAATTTCGTGAAATTTGGAAGAGTCGTTCTCAAGTTACGGCGCGACATGTTTACGACAGACAGACGGACAGATGGACAGACGGATGGCCGGACAGACGGACAGACGGACGCCGGACATTTGTATTCCATAATACGTCCCGTCAAAATTTTGACGGGCGTATAAAAACTGTTCCTGAAGGAGAAGCCAAGAGTGTCCGAGCCGATAGGCCTATAGGAAAACTGTTCCTGGCGAGAAGTCCTGATACATTTAGTACATACTATGTAAAATGTAAATTTTATATTTTTTGCCTCTAGTCACTACAAATTCTTGCCAAGTGCAAACCGTGACGCTACATGTTTCAAATACGCTACATTATCTGATTCAAATGCCATGCAAATAAAGATGGAACCCCCATACAAGTAGCAGATGTTTTAATATTTTTCGTTTTATGATTATGCATCGTAAGCACAAATTATATAATTCTTAATGTCCTTATATCAGGTGGTAAACAGTTTAAATCCTAAAATTTCTGTAAATAATTAAAATTATGTTCGATGCGAAATTGCTATTATGTTATTGGGGGTTAATGAAAGATTTCATGCCTACTGTTTCAATTAACCTACGGATACAGAAAAACACGGAGAAATACTGTATTGTCAATCAAATTATTATAAATAAAAGAAAATTTTGATATTTAAAAACCACATGTACATGCTCCGTTCTTTTACGAGATATTTACAGATAGTCATGATTATCCTGTATCCTTATTGGTAAACTGCTGATTTTTTATAAACTTCTTCGTGTGTGATTATATAGACATTTCATTGCCGCATAATGTATTGCATGAAAATATTGTTCACTGAACTCGAAAGAATGGCTATTTAACTGAAACTATAATATATGTCATGTATACATATGTAGCAACCACACATTACAAAATTTCAAAATTCCAAATTCGAGGTTCAATATCCGAAGTTCGAAATTCGAAATCCGACATTCAGTATCTTAAATTCGATATTCGAAATTCAACATCTAAATAAACAATCAAGTTTATAAGTTTTGAATACACGTAGTATTTGGCCAATGAAATATCTTTTTACTGTTGATGCTATTTTTTATTTATTTATAGAAACTCGTTTGCAAGTTATTGATTGAGAATTTTCAGAAAGATCTAGTAATAGAATGTTCTTGTTAGCATTATCTTACATTTTCTAGATTTATGAGTTTTGCTGTATAAGCCCACGGTTTAGTTTATTTGACAGTGGTTTAATGGGGGGATGGTTCACTTCTATATTAATTACAGTACTGTTTTTCTACTCATTGTGGTACATAAGGTTATAAGAACTCTTAAATCTAGAAAATGTAAAGTAATTCTAATAAGAAAATTATATAATACTAGATAATTCTTAAAATTCTCATAAATAAATGCACATGTATTTATAGCCATACACATGCTATAACATTCCTTTAATAAACAAGCAAGCTGTTATGTAAAACTAAACAAAATGTTATCCTAAAAATATTAAAACTACAAAGAACAAAATGTTTTGTCTATTGCGTAAAATGTGTGCAACATATTTCTTTCAAGAGTGAAAAGATATTTCATGGCCAAATACTATTCACAACTCAGAAGCTTTCTTATGAATGGTTATTTTTTATGTGGAATTTCGAATCCCGTATGACCCTTTTTGGCTTTCGTACCTTTCTCATTGCACTGAAAATTTCTTCTGTTGTTCCATAATGGCAAGAATTCTAATGGACCAGTATGTTTCATATTACACGCAGTTTGAACGCATTCCTACACACGGAGTTCATCATTTACATAATCCAAATACATTTTGCATTCTGTAAAATGTTTTATGCAAAAGACTATATACCTTGTCTTTTTATCACTCCCAGTAACCATTGTCATTCCTTTGCTATATACAAATGTATAATAAATGTAGTGGTTGCACATAAATAAGGTACATTATAGAAAATTCTTGTGTCATGATGCTGTTACTGAATAACATAGATATCGAATCAGCAAAAAATTACTACAATATTAGTTGGTACCCTTCATAAATCTGCCATCCATAACCTAATTCCTCTGGTTACAATGCCAAAAACGCCTCCAACCCAGAAGAAAATCATGTCATACGTGTTTTTATGCGTCTGTGTCCAATATTTTAGATGTAAATTTTTGCATTTTAATATGTTGAAATGTTTAAACATTGAAATCGTATAAAAGTAAAGTCAAGAAATACGAAAGGGATATTCGAAGGAGGGAAAAATCGAAAAACTGACAATCTCCGAAGAACAACGAAGACAAGACCAAAACTACAATTAAAAACTAAAAAAAACCGGGGTAGACTCAGGTTCTCCGGAATAGTAATCAGTCTCTGCTTCGTGTAGGACACCCGCCATGCTGCCCATGCCAAATCCGGTATGATGAAGGGATACCAATTAAAACGAAACAGGATGTTAAGATTCTTTATTATTTATATATTTATAACATTGTACCCTTTGAACTGAGCATAAAGTCTTTTGAAGAGAGATGAATATCAGCAAAGGGCAAACATAAACAGAAGTGGAAAAAAAACCATTCTACTTTTGGTTTCGATTGAATAACCCTCAATGAGGGTTATTTGAAGCGTGCATCAAGCGCATTGAGATTATTTCGAAAAAAACTAAAATTAAAGTAGATCCTTTCTATGATACGAAAGACGAAAAAAATAAACCAATCGCATGACGTGTTACATCCAATATTAAATCATACATGTGCATGTGTATCCTTGGTCTCTACATTTACAAATTCAAATAAAAGATCGTATCTTTGATAGTTTTGGTTGGACTGTCACATGACTCATTTCCTTTCTTTTTGTCTTTCTAATTCAAATTGCTGTCGAACCTCGAATCGATTTTTTGCCACTTTCATATATTCAAAACTGCCAACAACATCAAAATTGAAAACAAATGAATTCAAAATAAAAACGACTTGCACGGAACCTTTCATATAATAACAACATAACTATCATACAACCCAAGACCGGTCTACATATCAATTGTTTGTTTTTTAACGGAGTATATTGTACATAGTGATCCAAATTTAAATGAAATAAATTTCCCTGTCTATTATTTTTTTTTGGTAGTTTTAATGAAAATATAGAAGATCAGTAGCCATTGCTGCTGGAAAAATTTGATATGTATGCACAGAAAGTCTCTAATACAATAACTAATCAGGTACCCTTGCTCAAAAACAAACTAGTTGGTGTCTGAGAAAGCATTTTTTAAAATTTATTCTACAAAAAGTTCTGGCCTTACAGAATCGACTTGTAAATGCTTTAATTCTAGAATCGTATCATTTAATATGCTACATTCTTTTCATCACAGGGATACAACGTATTATAAAAATGGCAGACTTAGTTATCATGTATCTTGACACATTTTGACTAAATAAATATTTGTTAGATGCGCAATTCGTTGTCACAGGTCTGTTGCGTGACTATATTGTTTATAGTGATGAACAAAGTCTCAGGCTTTGGTGTCTAAGTAGATGTCATTGACTCAATATAAAACATTGCAAAAATAGTGAGAGATTTTAACTTCAATACTCCTATTGGAATAATAGCTGAAATAATTTTAAACACAAGTATAAACATTGAGACACTATAAACACGTCTAATTTTATCCTGGACATTTGCCAGCTCTGAACGAAATGCAATTTTAAAAAGTGCATCTGATGTATCAAACTTTACTTGTTATCCATGTAATGTTATATTATAACCGAATGATGCCATCTCTGTTAGATAACTTTCCAATTATTTTACTTTAATGATATCACTACTTTATTTGAAACATTAAAATCTTGTTGACGACAAAATTTTGTTCGATTAAAATCCCGTGCGTTTAACTAATCAGCTATGTTCTAGAAGACAATTGTAAAATAAAATATGATAGAATAAAAGAAGCCCTTATCCAACCGTGTCACATTCGTTTCCAATGATGTCATATTTTACATAAAAATTAACGAATCACAGTATCACACTAAAACGGAAAACATGCTCTCTGGAATAGTTGATACATTTAAGGACAGCAAAGGTAAGAACTAATTACGTATCGTACAGTGGGAACGTTTATTGACATTTTAAGACATTTTACAATGTATTTGTATATTTCTATAAAAAAAGAGTTAGATAGTCCTGATTTTGGTGTTTTGTTTTTATATTTCCCTTTGAACATATCCTCTTCCTATTTTAACCCCAAATCAGCTAGATGGGGAAAAATCCATGTTTGGCTAACATCAACACTTAGGAAAAAGTAATTGGAAATGCACATTTTGTGAGAAAATTTTATTTGGTATCCGTATGTAATATGCTGTTGGCATGGCCAATGATGCGAGCACAGCAATAGCCCATTCCAGAAACTCATTTCCGGTATCACGATTCTGACTCTAAAATTATAATCTGAAGCACGTTATTTCTCTTACGTTCCGTTTACGGCGAACGAAACTTTTTCTATCCTTAGTATGTAGCACAATATGGCTTCCACCATTAAACAAAGACTTTTCTAAATGACCCATATGTAGAAAATCATATGCATCAATAGCGCTCGCTGCGCTCGCTATTAACACTAATATGAAACAAGGGTGACCTGGAAAGCGAGCGAAGCCTAAGGTTTTTACGTTTGCTTTGTCGGTGTTTAGTGAAACCTTCGTATTGCGGGAAAATGCGACACTTGCATCTGCGTTTGCATCTTTTTTTCTTGTCAAATTTGATTCCATTCGTATTTATTTTTAATTTCATGACATTTAATGTTTATTTCTAAATATTTTATTGACTTAAAACTTTTAAAAAAAAAGAATAAAGAATGTTCGAAATCAGGCGTTTTCTCACAGAAAGTAGTTCGATTTTGAAAGCCGCGATCTTGCAGAAAAAAAATAGAAGGATGAAACTAGAACAACGATATCCAAATCTGAAATCATATACACTATAGAGCGAGCTTCGCTCGCATAGTAATTCAAAACACAGTGGAGTGAACATATATACCACAAATATTTTATTTTTTATTTGTTTGGTTTAGTGGATATTAAAGAAAAGAAAAGAAAAATAAACTAGATCTAGAATGGGTCATGTTGTGTTCTCCGTGGTCAAGTAAATTTTGTCCAACGAAGACGTCACGTAAATTCTGTTTTTTAGTACTTGTGTGACAAATGACACTTTAGTGAAAAATAAATATATATTTGTTAATATCTAATATTTGAAAAATTTAACTGAGCTTTCGTGATAAGTATGTGATTTAAAATCTGTTTATTCTAACGATTACTTGTTATATTTACTACATTTAAAAATGTATTATATTTTATACATTCAGTATAAATATTGCACTAAAGGTACCCAGGGTGTCAAAAATTGCAACTTTGTTTGAAAGTCATAAACTTACCATTTTCTTTTTGACGGTCAACATATTTACTTAGCTAGTGAATATAAATACTTAAGAATATTTTTCAGACCATAAGGTTCATTTTCACTAGCAATTAAACTTTTATCAAAGAAGGCTAGCAAAGCAATGTTTTGTATCAGAACACTTTTCGGAAAAGCTCAATGTTCAAGCACATATCATACTATTTGATGTGTTAAACCAATCCTTTTCTACTGTTCTAAGGGTCTTGACTGGCAGTGTGTAACAATACCGTTAAATCTCAACTGGCTCACTTGTTTTGTCAATTTGTTGAAATAAGAAGATCTTTCAGTGAATTTTCTCATTACGTCCCATGTTAATTTATATTTGGTTCTGGAGACCCATCTTGGATGGCAGGGTCATTGGATACAACTCTGAAAGATGACCAACTTAGTACCATTGCTGCAAATGGCAGGTGGGTCATCGGATACAATTCTGAAAGAGGACAAACCTAAGGTCAAACCTACATGTAAGGACCATTGCTACAAAGTTTTTATATCAATTGGCCCAGTAGTTCCCTTAGGGTCCTTTGATTAACTATGTTCGGCTCTGACCGCAATCTTGGATGGCAGGTGGGGGTCGAAGGATACAATTCTGAAAGAGGACCACCAAAGGACCATTGCTGCCAAGGTTTGATCTAATTGGCACAGTGGTTTCAGAGGAGAAGGACTTTAAAGGAAAGTTTACAACGACGGACAACGGACGCCAAGTGATGTCAATAGGATAACATGTTAGGATATGGAATAAGTGTTAATGCGACAAAACCCAATAGGAATGAACACAGGAAACGATTATTGCGTCTAGATGTTATCTTGTGGCCCTCAATGAGGAAAACCGAACTAACCACAAGAAATACACTATTTTAATAACAAAAGACAGCCATTGAAAATACGGCTCCTTGCTTGTGATAGGCAAAACTAGTATAGAATATGACTGGGTGACATATAAAATACTGATTTGGCTCATTACTTACTGAGGATCACAGTAAGTCATTGACTTTGCATCAAGTACAAATAAAGTTTAAAATGAACATAAAATATCATGGATAATTACAACTGTCATTTAAAACTTTACATTACGTAATATATACCTTAAAATGTAGTAAAAACGTAATGCTTTGATGGTTTCATAGTTGATTAAGCAGAAATCGTCCGAAACATACAGGTTTGCATACTGAGACCTACATATAAATACGTATCTAAAATTCCTATCTAAATATACATGTTTACTGTTTACAACACGACTGTTGATTATATAATGACGAATGAAACCATCCCGAACGTCTATCAACGTTTTTTTGGTGGGGTCCATGTTATTCATATGTTTTTAGTTTTTAATGTAATGCATGTATTGTTTTGGTCTTGTCTTCGTTGTTCTCCGGAGTTTGTCAGTTGTTTCGAGTTTTCCCTCCTTCGAATATGCCTTTGGTATTTCATGACTTTACTTGTAACTTTATTACTTATTGTTTCAAATTCTCGAGGATTCTTAAAATTTTAATTTTATAACGTATACAATGTTCTATCTGAAAATGTTTTCTCCTAATACATAAAAAGACGGACGTGTTAATCACGCGCAAACTAAACCAAAGCGCAACGAATCCACGTAGTCGAAGGTTTTCAAATTTATTACTAAATATTTCATTAAAATTCCTCTATACATTTTTTTTGTGGTGAAAGTTTTCATATTTTTTCTCTATAAACTATTTTAATTTCAAAAACATGTGTGTGCAACCCCCAGCTAGGAAAGTTAGAAATTACGAGGTGTTTTTTACAAAGTGCAACGTTAAAGGATTCTTTGAACTTTTCTTTGTTTGAATTATGTTTATATATATTAGAAACATTAAACACCAGTTTGATTTTTTAATAGTTGTATAACTTTTGATGCAGTATACGTTCTGTAATACCTTATATTCTTATTCACAGTAACTTGTAAAATATCCTTAGCGTCAACCAAGACAGTCAAGACAAATTATGGTCAGTTAATCACATTTTAAACTTTCTGATCTTTATTTAACCGAGTAAAATTGTTCTGTTCTAGTTTCAAGGTACAAGAAGGAAAAGTTGTCAACCTTTATTCGAAATTAGCAGTTCGGAATAACCGACCTGCAGACCTAAGCTGCAAGTCTTCTAAATGATAATTACTTGTAGGTCCATTTCCAGTAATAGAAATTTATACCTCGGCTAAACAATGAATCTCAAATTAAATGGATTATAAAAACTGAAAATTTGAAAGTACATCTATTAACGAAAGTCTTTCACAAATGATTATTTAAAGCCATTGCCCAAATTACAACATTAGTTTAAAATTATTTATTTATAGTGATTGTCAAACAAGTTATGCCAACTTATACTAATCCCTCTAGACTTGGCGGGTGCGAGAGCGGCCCCTGTAGCGGCGTTTTAGCCTACTCTTTTTCGACATCTACAGAGGAGTCTTTAGTGTGCTAAGGGTGTTGCTGTCCCTTAACACGGGACTAGCATCGTTTATCGAGACCATCCTCGCAAAAGGTGTCGATAGGGCGTCGCAAATTTGATCCCGGAAATTTTCATCCCGAACGGGAATCGAACCAGGGACCTCTGGCTTCGTAGTCCGATGCCCTAACCATTACACCACGGCGCCCTTAAAACATTAACTTATGAAAATCAATAAGTTCAAGTTACAACATTTTAATATTTAAAATGATACACTGAAATTCCTCTGTGAAATATTTTGGAAAATTACAAGTCAAATATCTCGGTCATATTTGTTTCGTCTGGAAAAGTAAACGAATGTGAAAATTGAGACAAACAAGAACTGCATATGAGAAAAGTCAAGACAAATGTATTTTTTCAAACTTTGGTATGTTCAAGAACTGAAACCACAAAACGTTTTAGATATTATTGTGGAAAAAGTCTTGTTTGGAGAAATGAAAAACCTTTGCACGCCCTGTATATGAATTTTATTGATTGGCAGAATATTTATTCCTACGTTTTATTTTCCATTCCATTAAAATGAAAATACCGATCTATTTTTGTCCTGATCGAGTAGTTTAATATCAAAGCCTCAGATCTATGTGATTAAGACGTTTGTTTTAACAAAATTTGACTAATATATGTTTCAGTCAGATAAAGTCAGCAGAGAAATATTTACAGTAAGTACATAGATTATTCTTCTCGTTGAATCATTACTATGGGAGTAAAATAAATTATATGTTATAAGAACAAAGGTATATTTAGAAGATGAAACGATATATCTTGTCTATCTAAGAATAATTTACAAACAAGTAGAGTTCTAAGAATAATGTTATTTTAAGACGGTTTATTCTGAAAGAACAAAATTATGTTTCAAAAATGTGTCGAAAGGGGTTCGCAAATTTGTTTCCTGGACATAAATCAAACCAGGAACTCTTGGCTTTATAGTCCGACCCGTTAATCGCTATAAAACGGCACCGAGTCAATGTTGTCAGTATAGAAAATTATTGACCTGCAGCCGTAAACATGTACTCATTATGCTGTTGAAAAATATTTTGATTTGGGAAAAACTTCTGTCCCGAACGAGTAATAAGATCAAGCCGAACGCCGTTACAGAAACTTATTCGCTTCAGAAATACTTTGTAGATTGTAAGTAAGGTCAACTTACAAACTTACTTTCTTCAGAACTATAAGCTATAAATTGCAGAACATTTATCTTACAATCGTACCATTGCAAAAGGTGACACCCTATGGTTGTTCACCAAGTCACATTGCAAGCATGTGGAACATGAAATTAAATCAAATGGCTTCCATTCTGGAATTATAACGGATTATTTTTCAAATCTTTCAAAAGCCATTTCTACCAAATGTAGAAAATCTCTACAATTTAACTTAGTTATGATAATTGTTCTCTCGAGTCCGTCATAGAAATTTCGCAGAAAATGACTTTATTTTTTGACATCCCTCCAGTAACACTGCAAGCAATTATCGTTGCAATTTTGATTCCTTCCGACAGAACACGTGTTTATGTAATTCGTACAACATTACTGAGTCATTAGTATTGTCATAAAATGTATGCTATAAATGCTACAAATGTATGCGAGTATTTTTAGAAAGCAGAGAATGTTGATCTTTTATCAGTCGTCTAATTTTCTACACTTTAATCATTTGTACCTACACAGTTATGTCATGTAAATAATGTTCATTGGTGCAGAGTAATGGATGTTAACAAGCACAACGGACATCTTAAATTTCTCAGTCTCAACTCACCAGTATCATATTTTTTTATTTGTATCGTTAATGCTATTGATACACGTAGACAACAATGTCTACAGTCACTGAACCCAAATATTCGTCACTTCATATTTATCCAATTTCTTTCATTGCAAAAAATATTGTCAGGCCATTTCTTCATCTATTTAAAAAGAAAAATTGAACCATTAAGAATAGAAATTTCACCAGTTAAATTGGTTATTTGACTAATTTTGCTGATACACTGTTTAAATGATACAAGTGTTTAACTTCGCTATATTTACGTAAGTAAAATTGTGACTTGATAAATTTTAGATAGTGTTTAAATTGTTGTTCCTTGAAACATATTTATTGAAGAAATGTTTCCAATTTTTGAACAGGTCATACGAAATAACCTGGTTTGGGTTAGTTTACGTATAATAATGCGCTCTCCCTTATAATTTAATTTTCAAACAGAAGTACAATGATTCCTAAATTCAAGAATTAATAATGACATGGGACTATTTGAATTTACAAGTGGCGCATTAATACGTTGGTGATGTCATAAGACCAAACCAGTTTATACAGTATAACCAATGTTGCTCTATGCTGTTCAGCCAATCAAAATGCAGTTTTCAAATAATATTAAATATATTGAAAACTACATCCAAATAAATGATGAAACTGTGGATAATTCTCTTTCTTGTGTTGTAGATTACGTTAAAATTGATGGAGAAATGATTTTTTAATAATTTTTTTGTTGTTGAAAAATCGTGAATTTTATAAAATGGGTAAAATCTTGAATTACGAATATTTATGTCCACTGACTGTAGTTCTTTTAGAAAGTCTTTCGTGTGATTTGAATTTTTGTCTTAATTACTTCCCACTTAATCGTATTCTTTCATCAATATTTGTCGATAGATGCTTGTCTACGATCGTACAAAAAACGAAACGGATAAGAATAATGTTCTCAATGCAATCACTGTCCATCTTCCGTAATTCCTTGATTGATTTACTTATTTTAGCCATACGTATCTTTTATTTTTATAACTGCTGATCCAAGATTAACAAGATTACTACACGTAGCCATATATCCCCGCCGCAGAGAACGAAAATTTGAACGAAATCTGATCAGCGGTCTCAGAGGAGTTGCGTCCACAAAATGTTCCTATAGTGTCAAATACAGAAAAAAAGTTGAAGTCTCATAACTCCCGTAACATTTGTCGAATCAAAATTGTGGTGCGACAGAATTAAGTTCATGTGGGGACTAACATCCTACAAATTTGAACAAAATCTGATCAGCGATCTCAGAGGAGTTGCGTCCACAAATTGTTTCTATAGTGTTGAATACAGAAAAATGTTAAAGTCCCATAACTCCCGTAAAATTTATTGAATCAAAATCACGGTGCCATAGGATTAAGTACAAAAGTGACTAACAATCCTACAAAATGTTAACGAAATCCGATCAGTGGCCTCAGAGGAGATGCGTCCACAAATAATTGTGACGGATGGTCGGATGTACGGACGGACGGACATACGGACGCAGACCATTACTAAGTCTCTCCGTTGCGTTGCGGTGGGCGACAATTACCGAAACCCGGCCAAAACGAATCTATTTAATAAACCTCTGTCCTGTTTTTATTATCATCGGTCATCCTATCTAGGTTTTGTATAATGATGTCTTCTAGTAAAGTAGACTGGCCCAAACTTAACTTTTTAATAAAATGTTGAAGGGTCGAAGCCAGAAATTAGGACCTATTGGGAAACCGGAAACACAATATTCTGTTCCAGGTCCTATGTTGTAGATGGATCACATGCGTCTTCTTTTGGCAGATTTAAGGACACGTTATATTGGCTTAGAATTGTCATTCCAGCAGAAAATTTTGTTGTTGTAAAAGAGTCTGGCGTGGAATTATTCTAACTTGAAAAGTTTTAGCTTCCCTCGTCAGTGTCTTTTTCGGCGACACACCCCTCCTCTCCACTCCAGAAAAGTAATATATTCAGAAAGATATCCCCAAACGTTACGTATGGACGGACGGACATACGGATGCAGACCATTACTAAGTCTCCCCGTCGCGTTCCGGTGGGCGACAATTACCGAAACCCGGCCAAAACGAATCTATTTAATAAACCTCTGTCCTGTTTTTATTATCATCGGTCTTCCTATCTAGGTTTTGTATAATGATGTCTTCTAGTAAAGTAGACTGTCTCAAACTTTACTTTTTTCGTCAATAAAATGTTGGAAGGTCGAAGCCAGAAATTAGGACCTATTGGGAAACCGGAAACACAATATTTTGTTCCAGGTCCAATGTTGTAGATGGATCACATGCGTCTTCTTTTGGCAGATTTAAGGACACGTTATATTGGCTTAGAATTGTCATTCCAGCAGAAAATTTTGTTGTTGTAAAAGAGTCTGGCGTGGAATTATTCTAACTTGAAAGCTTTTTTAGTGTCTTTTTCGGCGACACGCCCTTCCCCTCCATTCCAGAAAAGGAATATATTCAGAAAGATATCCCCTAACGTTACGTTTTACAGAATAACATTTTTCTTTTCAGTTGAATATTCAAATCTCAAATACAGACTGCAGTGGTTACATTAAATATTCCTTCGTACAATGTGTTAGCCCCGGAAAAGAGGTTCAATATATTTGTCAGCAACATGTTCATTTTAAATGTCAAAACCATCAGATTATGGTATTGGAATTTGATGGTTTTTTCATAATTAATTAATTAACATTGCATCAAAAGTAAAACCTTTGGCACGTTGTTATTTATGAATGAAGACGTTAGTCAAACTCCATCTTCTTGTTAATTACATGAAACCTTTGAACCACAAGTATTGGCAAGTAACTGCTTTGAAAAGACATATGTACCTTATAATTAACAAGTTTGTGTTAGTTTTCCAGTGACTGAAATGATAGATCGTGCAATTGTTTGTTATTTTAGATTTTTTTTTACCATTAAGTATATCTAAATGTTGCTTACCAAGGTCGTGAAACTATTTTGCTTTGTGTTTGAGATAAATGAAAGAACAGTATGATAATTTTCCATTATCTGATTATATAGTTATTGCGCATGCAAAGTTTTCTCTCATGCTAAATGCATAAATTAGATTTTGATGTTATCCCTAATAATAAAAGCGTCACCTCCAAAGCAATACAATTCCGAATGTATTGTAACAGGAGGGGTTTTATACTTGAGTAATATTTACAATAGTTTCCCTAAATTGGGCCTCCTGGGCAGTGTAATGGCTAGTACTTCGCTTAACAGGTTCTTTTTAGGATGTTTGGGTATCAGATCAAATAAATAATTCTGTTATAGTTCAATAATTTATTATACACAAATTAAATCAATCATATCACTCATTTAGCAGGTTGAAGCACAAAATATCTACACTGACCTACTAAGCTACAAAAATGAGCATTTTGAGACGGTCCCTAACAATTGCAATACACATAACGCAAATTACCGGGAATCCCCTTATCGATATGCAAAACCTAACAACAATGACAACCATCGAAACGACAGCATTTGAAGACAACGAAAAAGCTTAACTATTGAAAAATAAGGGTGGGTGGAACCGCAGCAGCTCCAGTAACTTACATATAAAGAAATACCTTGCCCACAGTGGACTTCCTCAGCAACTGAAGCGAAAGCGACTAAAACGACCGTATTTATACCAGAAAAAAAAGTGAAATCGACATGCACGGGTTACTAAAAATAGAACTCTTTAGAACAAACTCGAGGTAGAATTTAAAAATAAACTTAAAACTTTTTTAATTGGATTAAGCCTCAAGCAAACTGACCACAACCTACATGGAACTCAAAATGGCCAAAGTACTGGCACTTCCGGTTTACACGTTACAGATGGGCTCTTGAATGAAGTTAAAAATAAGCAATAAGAGCAATGCCATGCTATAAAAACGGCATAAATATGAAATATTGGGAAAACGGAAACTATCCATACCAAATTTATATGTAGGTAATTAATACTAAATGAAATATTATTAACGAAAATGTAGGTGACCTCAGAAATTGACCTTGCCTACTACACTCCTCCCCCCTTAAGATCGATTTTATTAAAATTGATCATCAATTAGTCAATCAAACTATGAAATTTCAACAATGCTTCAAAACTACCAAAGGAGTGAGAATATTTCATATATATACAACTATTTATATTAAACTTTAAACAAGTTAAATTTACTTATAAAGAAAAACAAAAACAAACAAAAAACAAATCTTAATGTTAATACAAAAAGTTCTCAGCAACCAGATGGCGGATCGGGAAAAAGACTCCAGTCCGGTTCCTCTCTGTTGATCCTCAGAATTGGGGCTCCTTTCTTCAATGCTTCATCCAGTCTCCTTCTCCTCTCCTTCTCCTTTTCAGCCTGTAGCATCTCGGCCCTTTCTTCTGTAGATCCTTTTCTGAAAGGCAAGGTAAGCTTAGGATCAATATATCTAAAATTGGCAGCCGGTATTAAATTCCTGTCCTTTTCCAACTGGCCCTGATGTATTTTTAATATATGGACATCACATTTACTCTTTTTAGTAAATGTCTGGTAACATATTTTGCAACCATAAATGCAGTACTTTGGAACATGGTAAGTACTCCAGTGCTGAATGTAGTCGCTAAATTTACTGAATTTAGCGGTATTACAACCTTCAACTTGGCAAACAGTGCCAAAAAGTGGAAACACTGGTTTCATCATAGAGAACTGCAGCAGTTCATTTTCGTCGACAGAAATATCTAAGCAATCCGCCATTATAACTGAAATAAAGTTCAATAATTATATACAAATTAATATAAGTGCTGCCCAGACGGACTCTCACTACACAAAATATAAGTGCTGCCCAGACGGACTCTCACTTCACAAAATATAAGTGCTGCCCAGACGGACTCTCACTTCACAAAATATAAGTGCTGCCCAAACGGACTCTCACTTCATAAAATATAAGTGCTGCCCAGACGGACTCTCACTTCACAAAATATAAGTGCTGCCCAGACGGACTCTCACTTCACAAAATATAAGTGCTGCCCAAACGGACTCTCACTTCACAAAATATAAGTGGTGCCCAAACGGACTCTCACTTCACAAAATATAAGTGCTGCCCAAACGGACTCTCACTTCATAAAATATAATATGTACATTAATACAATAAGTTAGTGAACAATTTTATCTCTGTAATTTTTGTATGTGTTCATATATATATATATATATATATTATGGAGAGTATATATCTCTAGGTTTTATGATACGCCCTGCCCTTGTTCGCAATGGTGTAGAACTTTGTATGTTTGTTTGACTGTAGTTAAGACTGCGTTCGGAGAACTGGCTTTGATCATGCTCAGAAACAAATGTAGAATTATCTTCATCATGTAAATTATTTTCAGAAATATTTTGACTTAGATTCCAATCAACTAAATAAGCTTTCCCTACATAAGGTTTCAGGTGATCCACATGGACTACTATAGGTGCATTTCTTTCTGATAATTGAATGCGATAAGACACATCAGTTATTCTTATTCTTTTCCGCAAAATTTTCGAACTCTGAAATATTTTTTGTTTCGCGACATATCAAAATGTCATTTCGCATGATGGTTCGAAATGATAAACCGCAATCCGGATAGACCCTATCGATACAGAGTTATCTGCCCAGACTCCGTAAATCTTGTTATCCTATTCAACAGGGTAGAGGAAACGGAAAAGTAGAAAATGTTCGCTATCACGAGACACAACTTTGTGATCATTCGGTCTAACACTTTATGGGATCTTATCAGAGTTATTTCCCCTTGAACATATTGATTATGACACTTTCTTCCTATCTTTTACGGTATTCGAGATATAATATAAAATACAAAAGTTTCAAGGCATTAACTCCCATAAAGAGTCATCTTACAACTTCGGACCCATTGAGACAAATGTAGATCTTGACACTGAAAATTTTTCCTATTTATTTTCCATCTCTAAATGTTACGGTTTTTGAGATATTGCGATAACAAGTATAGGTCAGAGGTCAAATGTGACCTTTGGATCATTTTAATACAAAATATGATCAGTTTCAAAAGATTAAAATTCTGATACTAAGGTCAATGGTCAGAGACCAAGGTCATTCAAAAAGCCCTTAGCAACTGAATTAAAAGTAACTAGCAACCATATATATTTATGTTTAGTGACCTATTTAGAGCTGTAGATATCAAAATGGAAGGTCAACGGTCAAGGTAATTGAAAAAGTCCTTAGCAACCGATAGAAAAGTATCTAGCAACCATATATATTTATGATCAGGAATCTATTTTAGAGCTGTATAGGTCAAAATCGAAGGTCAAGGGTCAAGGTAATTGAAAACATCTAAGCAACCGATGGAAAAGTAACTAGCAACCATATATATTTATGTTCAAGAGCCTATATTTGAACTGTACAAGAGAAAATGGAAGATCAGGGGGCAAGGTCATTGAAACAGCACATATAAAATGATGAAAAAGTCCCTAGCAACCAAATACATGTGTATAATTATGTTCAGGGTCCTATATTTTAACTGTACAAGTCAATATACATCTACAGCCAAGGTTTTAATATCCCTAGTAACCAAGTATACAGCACACTAGAAATCATACATATATACCAACTTAAGATAAAAGATCAATTTTACACTTGCAATTATTCTCTGAACAATTGTCTTTTTTAGTTTTGTAAATATCGACCAAAAAGAAATACCGAAGAAGCGCTAAAACAGTGGGGAAAGTCCGTAAATTGCATGATTATTTATAATGAAATATTGATAAAAGCAAAGAAATACATGATCTAAAAGACTTCTAGGTTTCCAGACAGGAATACAAAAGTTTGAATCTATGCAATTCCTATTTCTTTTAGATTCCAAAAATATCGTTGATAAATTGAACATCTTTCATGTATATATATATATATATATATACATATTTACGAAGGACAGTCGTTTTTCGTACCCACCCAAACCGTTAAAAATTGGTTAAAAAACGGCTACTAAAACCCTCCTTAGAATACATAACTGAAACATTCTAACAAGAAGAAACGTTATTAAACGTGTTTTATGCTTAAAACGACAGCTGACATTTAGAACTCTTATGGTAAAAAATATTCCTTAAATCTTCATTATGTTAATAACCACATATAAATGGATGACTTTGTTAAGATAGCCCAATACATATTAATCGCAATGCAACATATCTTGTAGGCGTCTAAATTATTCCTTTTATCCTTATAATATTAAGGTAAACATCACTGCCGATAATATACTACACATCAAGGTATTTTAACATCAATGTGATAATGTTTATAGTTCTATAATTTACAAGATATTTGCTTTGTCGATGAACTTCCGGTAAACAACCTTCATATATTGCATGGAGTATTTAATATACGTTATATTTGTATAAATCATAACAAAGTTTAGGATGATGTAAGGGATTATGCAAAGTCTGGATTTCACTTTATAAACTCTTATTGAAGTTGTAATAACCATGGTGCATAAAAATAAGCTTAATAGCAGATTTCTGTACCGTGCCCCACCCGGAGTTCCAAAAATGATGTAAAAAACACAAAATTAAAACACCAGTAGAAGTCATCAAACATTTTGGAAGCAAAAATTATAAACTTTCATTTATTTCCGATAATTGCTACTTTTGCATTTTTGAATAGCCTTCATCAATTACTTTTTCAACAAAAAGTGGAAAGCGAAATTCATTTATGTGAGCTAAAGAATCAAAATGGGATTAAATAAGTAGGCTCTCTTAAGGAACCTGAATCGCTAAACTGTTATCTTTGTGTACCGGTAGATCTTGCATCAATGATTATTTTTGCTATTTAATGTATACCGTCGCAAATTTCTCCTTAATATTGACATGTACAGCTAAAATATAGAATCCTGAACCCAAATAGATATGGTTGCTAGAGACTTTTTCATCGGTTGCTATGGACTTTTTCAATGGCTTTGACTCTTGACCTTCCATTTTCACTTAAACAGGTAAATTATAAGGTCCTGAACCCAAATATATATGGTAGCTACAGACTTTTTCATCTGTTGCTAGGGACTTTTTCATCGGTTGCTATGGAATTTTTCAATGACCTTGACCCTTGACACTCCATTTTACTTCTACAGCTACCATTTAATTACTTCAAGTATTGCCCTAAACATCTGTGACAATTATTTTCTGTTTACATGTAAATAATCTGTCAAGGGCAAAAACTCCTATAAAGGGTCAATTGATCATTTTGGTCATTTGTAGATCTTACTTTGCTGAACATTTTTGCTGCATACAGTTTGTCTTTATCTATAATAATATTCAAGCTAATAACCTAAACCTGAAAATTGCCTTAAAATTAACAATTCAGGGGCAATAACCCAAAAATGGGTTGACCGATTCGTCTGAACATTTCAATTTCCTGACAGGTAGATCTGGACCTCATAAACATAATTATGCCTGTCAGTTTTGCTCCAAATGCTTTAGGTTTTGAGATATAAGCCAAAAACTGCAGTTTACCCCCTATGTTATATTTTTAGCCATGGCGGCCATGTTTCCCGACGTACAAGAAAATAAAACACAATTTTATTTCAGATACCCTAAGGTTCATTCATACTAAGTATGACTGGTATTGGTTCAGTGGTTTCAGAGAAGATCTTAGAAAAAAATTTACGACGGACAACGGACGGACGACGGACGCCAAGTGATAGCAAAAGCTCACATGTCCTTTTTGGACAGGTGAGCTAAAAAGGTGGTAAAAATCCAGGCAAAGACAAGTATAGCATTACATTTAACAAAATTGCTAAAATTTATCAACGGAAAATTGTCTCTCACACAGTCGAATGGACACACAACGATCTGACACAACTGGGTGCAGGTTTATTGTACAATTTATGCCACGGAATCCGGGAAAAAAATATTATTAAGTCCATACAAAATGCCAAAATGGAAAAAAAAAAGATGTAGACAAAACAATGTAAGAACAAATCTATGAAATCTGTATTTTTAATTAAAATTTTACTTTATCCTACGAGCATCGGATCACTTAACCAACAGGACCTTTCGATGTGAAAGCAGATTATATCACAAGCCAAAATAATGGTCCGTGTATAAAGCAGCCACAATTTTTGTCAATTTTTAAAAAAAATTTGACAAATAGAAAAATTCTGTTCAAAATTCATATTTCCTTTTTTTCAAATTATTATCAATGAAAAATTAAAATATGCACATGATTTTTCATTTTGCATTTGAAAATATTAAAACGAAATTTGAAATCTGCCTTTTCATTTTTCGTTTTTCAATTTCCAAACAATAACAGAAAAATAACCAATTATCATTTTTTATCGTATTTCCCTATGGCTATATCGACCTGCTGAGGCCTTCAGAATTTCCCGTATTTCGGCACTGTGACGTCGTAAAGAGTTGACCCGACCCTAATATGAGTTGACCCGAATATATCAGCGACGTCATAATGTTTGACCCAACGTTGACCCGAATATATCAGGAAAACATCCGGTTATGGGCGGATGGCCATTGAAAAGTAAGAAATTCCATTAAGATTGCTAGTTCACAATACGATAAATTTATCATCAAGTTTTCTTCAAACAAATATTGTAAAATATAAGCCGCTCTACACAATATGAAGCTTTTTGGCTCGTTCGCTACGCTCACTCGCCGAAAAAGCTTCACATTGTGTCTCGCGGCTGATATTTTACGATATACGTTTGCAGAAAACCTGATAATATGTACATATCTACCCAGACGTATCAAATGTAGTTTATATGTAGAGTGCTCTGAAATGATCCTAGAGAAGAAAAAAGACTGGAGAAAAGAAGAAAAGTATCCTTCTGTTCAACTTTGTATTTTTATAGTGTCCATTACGTCTATTTTTAAATGTATTGATATCATCTTCTATTATCCTGGATGATCAACAAAAATATAAAGTTTTGTGGCAAAATTGTCACAGCTTTTATTATGACTAAATATAATTACAACTGTTATAAATTGAAAAATGTATATGATGGTTGCCGACTGTTTGAAATGGCTAACCATATCGACATAGTGAACGATTTAACCCTGGAAATCAGAGGTTTCATGAAAATTAACCCTGGAAATCAGAGGCTAATTGAAATGGTAACGACATATGAACGAAGTCTGTGAACATAATATATAACTGAATGCTGTTTCAGCGCAGCGAATTGTGCCAAAATCTGTAAAATTTTAACCACTTGAAAATTGTTCGTACTTCAATCCTATTCGAATCCCGTGGAACGATTTGCGAATGTTCAAAATGCTGCTATCAAACTGTCTATTACAATGCCACTGGCACAAATAACAGACTTCCGCTCAAGTAACCATTCCTGAAAAATATATGAACAAAGCAGCAGTATCTTGTAACAAAAATTAACATATATACATTCAATACCTCATCAAAAAGAGCACAAAGCACCAAAATTAGTGCATTACATTGAAATTGGGTGGGATATTTGGGAGGGTTTTTTAAAGATTTTAAATTCCTAAATTAAACCACTTCCTTTCTTCTTGGAATCTTCGAGAAAAAGGATGTGACGTATCACCAAAAATAGATTTATAGGTTTCCCCAAATACCAAATCAAAATTCAATTACAACAACCAGCAACGACGGCCTGATCACTACGGATAAATGGATTTAAAATACAGTTTTAAATCCCATTAAATTTAGTACTTTTACTTACAAAACAAGAACAAATAGAATGTTCCGTAGCCTGTCACTTGCGCTTATGATCATGTATTACAAAACAGACGTATATTCGGCCTCGAACAGCTGCATGTAGATGCCGCCGGCGTTGCCTCGGACCTATAAAGCTGACCTCGACCCAATACATAAGAAAATATATACGAATTTAATAACACTACACTACAAACATGTCAGTATAGATATACCATGATAATTGGTTAATGCGGAATAGACATATAATGATTTGTACATTCCTTATCATTAATGGAAATAAATGAAATTTGAACGTCTTAAGATTAATTTTCAATTTTTAGCCAATCTATCCTAAAGGACATGTGAGCTTTTGCCATCACTTGGCGTCCGTCGTCCGTCTGTCGTAAAATTTTTCAAAGATCTTCTTCTCTTAAACCATTGAACCAATTACAGAAATGCTTAGTCTGAATGATCCTTAAGGTATCTAGAATAAAATCTGTGTTTTATTTTCTTGTCCGTCGAGAAAAATGGTTGTCTTGGTTAAAAATAGAACATAGGGTGTAAACTGCAGTTTTTGGCTTATATATCAAAAACTAAAGCATTTAGAGCAAAACTGACAAGGTGTAAAAATGTTCATCAGGTCAAGATCTACCTGCTATGAAATGTTCAGACGAATCGGTCAACCCTTTGTTGGGTTATTGCCCCTGAACTGTTAATTTTAAGGAAATTTTTCAATTTCAGGTTGTTATCTTGAATATTATTATAGATAAAGACAAACTGTAAACAACAAAAATGTTCAGCAAAGTAAGATCTACAAATAATCAGCATGACCAAAATCGTCAATTGACCCCTTATAGGATTTTTTGTCCTTTAAAGACAAAATTTTTTTTTTCGTCACCTTTGTAAACTTTTAAAAATCTTCTCTGAAACTACTGAATCAATTTCAGCCAAAATTAGGCTGAAAGATCCTTAGGGTGTGTAGTATAAATTTTGTGTTTTATTTTCTTGTCCATCGAGAAACATGGCTGCTCTGGCTCAAAATAGAACATAGGTGAAAATACACTTTTTGGCTCATATCTCGAAAACTAAAGCAGTTTGGGCAAAACTGATAAGTAGTAAAAATGTTTATGAGGTCAAGATCTACCTGTAATGAAATTTTCAGACGAATCGGTCAACCAATTTTTGGGTTATTGCCCCTGAATTGTTAATTTTTAGGCAATTTTGCATTTTTAGGTTGTTAGCTTGAATATTATTATAAATAAAGACAAACTGTATACAGCAAAAATGTTCAGAAAAGTAAGATCTACAAATAAGTCAGCATGACCAAAATCGTCAATTGACCCTTTATAGGAGTTTTTGCCCTTGAAAGATTATTTACATGTAAACAGAAAATAATGGTCTGACATTGTCACAGATGTTTAGGGCATTACTTAAAATAAATTAAATGGTAGCTGTACAAGTAAAATAGAGAGTCAAGGGTCAAGGTCATTGAAAAATTCCTTAGCAACCGATGAAAAAGTCCCTAGCAACAGATGAAAAGGTCCCTAGCAACCATATATATTTGGGTTAAGGACCTTATAATTTACCTGTACAAGTCAAAAAGAAGGTTAAGGGTCAAGGTCATTGGAAAAGTCCATAGAAACCGATGAAAAAGCAAGCATATCTATTTGAGTTTAGGATTCTATATTTTAACTGTACAGGTCAATATTAAGGAGAAAATTAAATAGCAAAAATAATCATTGATGCATGATATACCGGTACACAAAAGATAACAGGTGAGCGATTCAGGCTCTTGGGGGCCTCTTGTTTATTTCACTTTCAATATCTGAAATTGAAAATTGAAAAGCAAATTTCAAATTTAATTTTAATATTTTCAAATAGGAAATGGAAAATAATGTACATACTATAATTTTTTTATTGATAATAATTTGGAAGAAACGGAAAAATGTGTTTTGAATAGATCTTTTCTATTTGTCAATTTTTCTTTATTAAATTGAAAAATGTTTTTTCAGCTTTATACACGAACCAATAATACTGCCAAATTTTACAGAGCCTTACCAATGCTATAACAACAAATATATAGTACAGGTATCTGGCCAAACATTCTATCTACAAAGGAATGAAATTTGAGTAAAAGACACTTAAACACACGTTTATGGTTCTGGTATGTAAATGAATCAGCCATAATGAGGAACATGTAATATATATATATATATATATATATATAAATAAATTCCAGGTTCTTTCGATGACTTTGGCACGTGTCAAAGAAATGATGACTGTAAATATCAGTAATTTAAAACGTCAAAATATCGCAATACGATTTAATAGGATCTTTATCTGTATCTATTGGTATGCCAATGATGAGTTGATAACATCTCATCAGAAATTTAATGAGTCTGCGGCATGCTAATGTAATTAAGAACGGGAATGAATCATGAAACCAGGATTGAAATGCAGTATGAGAGTTGTTAGTTATAATTTTTGGAATTAAAGAAGTACCTCAACCACGCATACTTCCACCCTTAGGTTTTATTTTTTTTTGTCATTTTGGTTTTCATCTGCTTCGCCGAAGGCAGACGCAGGTCTAAGAGTCGGGTCACTCCGTCCGCCGATCTGTTTGTCCGTCACATAAAAGGGGAAAATATACTTTGTGTAATCCTAAACTCAAACACCATAAACCCGGCACTTCTGAAAATTTCACATACTTATTCTGAACACATTGAAGATGTTCACTTACCCATTTGAGAAATAAATTGTCAAATTTATCATTTGTTGAACTTAGTCATTTTTTGGCGCATTAAGTAGACTTATTCTTTACCCACCTCACCTTTTGTGGCTGATTTCGGAAAAAATGTCAAAGTTATCATTTGTTGCACTTATTCATTTTAAGACACATCGTGTTCGAAAGGTACCTAGTTTGTGTAATCTGAAACTCCAACACTTTTCACCTGGCATTTTTGAAATTTTGCATCGTTATTCTGCATTATTTTATTGTAGATGTGCACCTCCCATTATGGGACGATTTTAGAAAAAATGTAACATTTATCATTTGTTGAACTGACTCATTTTTGGCACATCAGGTCCGAAGGGTACCTAGTTTGTGTAATCTGAAACTCCAACACCTTACAACCTGGCATTTCTGAAAATGTTCGCAGTTATTCTGACACACGCTTATTTTGTGTAATTTGAAAATCTGACGCCTTTTACTCAGCACTTATGAAAATTGACCATATCAATAGAGCCAAATTCAGATGAACATACCGGTATTCATTTTTTTTCCTTTTGCTCGTGTATTTCCTTAGAGGAGTGTTAATCAGAGTTTTATAGCAGAATATACCAGGCTTGTTCACGCTTTCTTTTTGGCGCAGACAAAACCGTCGTAAGAATGGAAATGACGGTTGTGTCATAGAAACAACCAACCGACAAAAAAGTTATGCCGTTTCTCTACGGAAATAAAATAAAACTGATGTTTTACTAATTAGATCAATATAAAATAACCTACGACATTCAAAGATAAATCTTACAATGGTAGATAACTTTATGCCTTATGGAAACTGAGAACAATGGATGCTAAATTTCCATTATTTGTATGCGACATCTAATTGATCTTTTTTTAAATCTGTTATTTAAATCTTTAAGTATTGTTTTGGCTTTTTACGTTTTTGGCCGTTAGACAATGTAGATTAAAACTAGTAGGATAGCAAAA
Organism: Mytilisepta virgata; assembly: GCA_028015205.1. Classification (NCBI taxonomy): domain Eukaryota; kingdom Metazoa; phylum Mollusca; class Bivalvia; order Mytilida; family Mytilidae; genus Mytilisepta; species Mytilisepta virgata. The sequence goes on along the minus strand of CM051520.1, from coordinate 19,313,355 downwards.
TAAAGTAGACCGATTATACAACTGGTCTCCTTGTAATATCCATTAATGTAATAAGAAATTAGTTTCTCATTAGCTAAATCATCCTACACCCTAACTAATCGTATACATTTTATGCGTAAAACATAGTTTTCAATGCACATAAGATAGTTTGCGACAGCTTTATTTCATTTTACATAACAGGTTGGTTTGCAAATGAAATTTCCGAAACTATCCTATCTGTGCAGTAGCCGCTAAAGTAACCCTGGTTATTCTATTTTGAACACATGTATACTGAACTTGTTTCCCCAAGGCGTGTTTAAAGAGGAAGGAGCAGATTGTTCTTAAGTAGAAAGGCTGAAAAAATCCGAACAAGTATCCAATAATCATTTATCTACAGACAAAGACAACATCAGTATAGAATAATACAAGAACTTAACACACAACAAAGACGCATTACTGGTAATATTAAAATCAAATTTAACAGGTTGAAAAATCTTGGCCCAACAGAAAATGGAGGATGAACTCTTAAAGATACCTTTAGCACTGCTAATTTGTCCAGCACAAAGCCATATTTGGTATAATTATATAGTAATAAATTCCCCCTATTTAATCCTGTATGGAAAATCGTACCGTATTCACCCATATTTTACTTTAGTTCTCGACCTCCATCCTTAATACGCCGGAAAATTTCCCGATACGTTCTGAACATTGTTCATATGTTTGTTTACAGAAATTAAAGTGGCGGAAACGAGATCGACTCAAAAACTGTCTGTTGTTGAAAATGCTTTTCCTTTACAGCAGAAAAATGCTTTTCCAAAGAAACAAACACCTGCAAAACGAGCCGATTTGAGATACTAATAACTATAATGCGAACGAGAACAAATTTGAGGATTTTATTTGCTAGAACCACTGAGATATTCCTCAGGTTTCCAATCGACTTCATATATTGAACTCGTGCAAATAAGAGTTTTATCGTTCATACAATGTAATATATGTACTAGGTCAATAAGTTATTTACTTTGATTTGTAGCTTAATTCTCTTGATAGAAATGTGAAAATAGAAGATTTAGCAGGCTTGTGCAATATAAAGTCTGCTCGGGACAATATTCACCATTATTAATTAACTAGTGTATTATTGTCTTCAATACGACTTAAACTATCCTTTCAATACAGAATCAATAACTCGGCCAATCTCGAAAAACCCGGCAAATACAGACTTTTTGCTGTATTGGCCGACTTGTACCAGGCCAATATATGGTGAGTCGATTTTCTCCAGATTTTAGTTTGAATACATACGAAAACTCTGAAATGTTTACATTATATCTTTACATGGTCTGCGTTTAAAGGTGCTTCAAAATTGATGATTATAAATTATTCAGTAATAGCTCTGACTGAAAATATCTTTCACAACCCTCATTCCAAGCCTTCAATGACTATACTTAAGAATTCTCAAAAATTTGATTCAGTAAAAATTTATAAAGAATATGCATTGTGAAAACTTGTTAATTAATAAAGATGTCATTACATAGTTATTTCTACATTGGCCTTGTTATTGGTCCTCGGCCAGCTGTATTGGCCTTCGGCTCCGCCTCAGCCCAATTCAGCAAGCCTCGGACCAATAACAAGACCAATACAGAAACAACCATGTAATAATATAATATTCATACAATAACATATAATACACAGATATAACAAACCTACGCTAAATATCAATTTTCATTTGGAAAAACTTTATTCCATAACGATTTACAAGTTTGTGTTGGAAATATTTAATGGAAGTTGACAAGTAACTCAGTTTTGATCTCTCCAGTAAATATTATTCTTGTATTTTATTCTAAATTTGAAATTGGATTGGCAAGTGAGTATATCCACAGATAATTCTGTATGTAGGTTTTTTTTGGAAACGAAATCAGTATTGTTACATGTAAAAGCCATGTTTGCGGGAACACCATATTTGTAGAGTATAATGAATGTAGTTCAAGCACCATGGGGATTTTTGTAGATTTATTTTTATTTTCTACTCACAGACACATTCTTAATATCTAAGATACCTATTTTGAGGAACACTATATGCATATTTCGTCGATTTATAACTTATTATTTATTTGATTTTTATTTCCTAAAAATAGACTGTTGGGAATTACCAACAATAAACTAAACAACCAATTATTGATTAATTCTTATAACGATAAACAATCGTTGAATTGTCAATTTGCGTACGGTCAGCTCAGTTACCAGTATTTTCAGTGAATTGCTACTTTGAACTTTAATGTTACAAAACTACTTAATTTTGAAGAAATTGATGTATGTCTTTCTCTCTTGCATAGTTTTTGACATGTTCGCCCTTGAGCAGAACTGATGAGTATTATTTCAACAAAATAAACATATCTCTTGCATCAAAAATAATATTATAGAAAGATTTTTTGACCGATTTTTCAATGGTCATGCAATTGTTACAGAAAAATTGCGTATTAATACAGAGTTATTCTTTGGGTGTTTCTCGTTTTTACATTATATGTATACCTTCGATGTGTGTTGATTAATGTTTTTCCACATGGTACAATTTTTTGTAGTATTTATAAGTTGAAATTAGTGATGCGTTGGTGGACTATGGCCTGATGGGACTATCTTATCCTGACATATGCATCATTTTAGAAGGCAATATTTTGTACTGGTTAATATTGCTTTGATGTTTGTGAAGTGTAACAACTGAAACCACAAATATCAATCCACTAATTGGAATACCAACCAGAGAACATAATATCAAAACGACGTGCACGAAGTAAATAAATAATATCACGAGCTACATATATGATGTGGCTTTTCTACACACGCCTACACACATACACCCAACTATAACACTTGACCTAATTAAAACTTGGAAAAATGTTTAGTTCCCTGCATATTTTTTAACGCTCATATCATAACAGTTTAATTATGCCCGCACTTTCGAACGTTAGGAAATATTGTTATCACCTTGCCTGTCTGTCCGACCCGTCCGTCTGCTCACTTTTCTTGTGACCTAAACTCCTCTTTCATTTTTTACGTTATGCGTTTTATTTCTATACCTTATTGTAAAACACTATTTGTCCATGCGCAATACTGATCATTACAAAATTTTGATCTTCAAAACTTGTAACCTGCACGGGTAAAATTTCGAAAAGTGTGAATTTAAGCTCGTTACCTAAACTCCTCTTTTATTGTTCACTTTATGCATTTTATGTCTATACAGTATTGTCGTCTATGTAGATGCACAATTATGTTTTCAATAATTGGGGCCTACATGGGTTGAAATCGAAAATTGTGACCTCTTTCGTTTTTAACTTTATGGAGTTCATTTCTATAAAGTATTGTCATACCCTATATATGTTTATTTATAATTTTGATTTTCGAAAATTGGGGACCATATTCAAACATATGATTTACCGACTGGACACCTCAGTTTGTAAAATGGATTTTTCACATATTGAAAGTCTAAACTTTAGAATTATTAGACAATTGGTTAATGTTGGTTAATAACCATATTGAGTCGTCCAAGAAAACATAAAAAAAATTAAAGTTGTTTATAAAGATTATGTTTGTAGACCTTACAAATGATTCTGAATGGGGAATTTCAAATAGAAAAATTAACGCCCTTGAAAATTTCAAAAAATTAATAATCTAAATTTATCAATCAGTCCTATACTAAAATTTATAAAACTGTTATTTTAAATATTTTTAATATATTCTTTATACACATTTCATGCAACAAGGGGTTGTAATACTAAATATTATATGATCTCATAGAAAGAGTTATCTCCCTTTTACATTGAAAATTCCATAGGCGGATTTTTTTTGTTTCTCTGGAAGACATGATTGAACAAAATCAGGTAAGTTTAATTGTTTCAGTTACGACATAGCTCATCAAGTGACATGACAATTCACATGGATAAAGGTATTCAAATTTATAAAAATCCATTTTACGAACTGTGGTGTCCAGGCAGTAGTAAGTGGTGCAGTATTTGACACACCTGCAAGAATGCCTCCATCTACTTTATTCTACTTTTTATGTATGATTATTTCAACTCAGTATGTTGTTTAGTGTGGAATGACCAAGGTTGTAAAATTGACTAGAGAATGGTACATGAACTGAAAATATTCAATATATTGGCAAGTGTTACATGCACAGCTAATATAACGTTGAACAATCCTCAATAAACCAAAAACTTAACATTAAACAGAGATCCCTGTCTGAGATAAGATCATTTATAACAGTTTTGTCATATTTAAAAAAAATGAGAATAATTTGATTTGAGAAATTTTAAATGATTTTAAGCGTGGGGAGTCTGCCAAATTAGATATTCTGCTTTACTTTCACGAAGATTTGATTCTGATAAACCAATTACAACTGTTTGAAATGGGTAATCATCTCAGTTATGTTCCAATTTAACCGAATTGGTTTCATTTAAAACATAGTTGGTAACAATAGAAACCAAGCAAACTCAGAACATAGACCTTCCATAGAAACATAAAAGTAATATAAGGTGCTTCGGAAGGGTCAGCATATCCTTCTATGCCTGCAGCACCAGTCGTACTGCTTAGTTGTTTTTTTTTTTTTTTTTTCATCATTCCGAGAGAAGATGTCTGTCAAAAACGTGGAAATGGACATTTAAAACAGTTGGTATACAAACAGTGTTTGAAAAATATGAAAAGGGTAAATTGTGAAAATTTTAAAAGGGTATGAAATAATTGTAAATGCAACTTCTTAAATAACACAAGAAAAAGTAAAATGATAAACCTGCGAAACCGTTGAAAAAAAAGCTTATATAGATGGGTAAAGTAATTTCCTTCGCTTTTGAATCTCATTGTATTGTTCATTGTGAAGTCCAGTTTTATATATAAAAATGTTGAATTTGTAAATTATCGAAAACGCTCAATCAGTATAACTGATGACCACCGTATGATTTTGTTTAGCAATACTCTTTGAAAGATATACCCTCAAGTACTTCTTTTGTCAATATTTTTTATGAACCTTTCCTGGTCATTAATTCCGTATTAGTTTAAAAAGGGAAATCTCATTCTTCGGATTTGCTGGAAATGTCTGTCAGTTAATTATTCGATTCATGTTTAATGTAGATTTAGAAATCTTTGTTGCCAACTACATAATTGTGTCAGTGACATATTATGTGCTGGTTTTGTTCATTGTATCACGTAGGATGTCAGAACCTATTACGAGACAACATAGCATCTTTCATATGCAAAACTGGAATATTTTCCGATACTCTCGACAGTCGCCGTTATTATAATCATTATCTTAGGACTTAAAATCTCAGCTTTCCTCTAAAAAATTTTGCTGGGATTTAAAAATTAAAAACCGGTAGACCAGTTGACCCTCGACATGATTGGCAAGTCCAAGTTTTACAATGTACACGTTGTGTGTTCATGATGTCCCAAAGCCAAACAAATTTGAAAAAAGACGGTTTCAGTGAAATCTCTATGTTCAAGAATATCTCGTATAATTTAAATTTCATACATTGCACATAATAGGGCTGTGGTAATTTTTTACACGTTTTTGTCGATCTGCTGGAATAATTAATATTCTTGAGTTTGTATAAAAATAATTTCAAAAGCCTTCACTCAGAAAGTAATTTATCATTTAAATTGCACCAAATTACAACCTAAACAGCAGATTTGGCCTTAAATCTTAAAAAAGTTATTTCATTTTTTTCTATTTAACAATAAATTAAAATAAATTATAAGTATTAACTTGATCGCTCATAATTTTCTTTCTTGTGAATTATCTCTGGAAGGGACTTCATTTTTGTACTTGAAACCATCTATAACATGTATAATACTTATTATCGCACAAAGCAGTTAAATCTAAATGTTCACCCGTTTTTAATTTTAATTTAAAATCTGTTGAAATATTTTCACCTGCAATTAATCATTTACACTATCAGTTAACAACATGTATGTTCGTGGTTGTATTTTACATGTAACACAATGGATATGATAATCGAAATATTTCCGGCTTCTGTAATTAGAATATTTTAAATTAATCACGGAATTCAATTTCTCAATAATAGCAATGATAAAGTTAGAAAAACAGAATTAAATTACTACTCAAATTTGTCTGATTTATCTAATTCTACTTCAATATATCATACAATCCACATGAAAGACGGATAAATAAATATTTTTTTTATCTTTAACATAATTTTGACCTGTATAAGAAGAAGTTAGAACACGACATGATGTTGCCAAAGTTTCAGGCGAATGTAAATATGACTGCTAAACAAAAAAACCCAGGAATACATACGATCATTTAAATACTCCATTGGGACTTTTTTGCCATTTTTACAACAGCTAGCATTTTCGTGGCGACCTTTTAAAAAGATCTGGCAGGTTTGAACACCGAAATAATGTACGTTTTTGGTTCGCCCTTGCCTGTAATATGACCTTTGATCCTCTACACCCGACGCACTACAACGATATGACCTAGGTGGTTCCTTCTTTGAACGCCATAAAGACAACGCTATATGAATATGAGGACTGCAGAATTATTTTACAGATTATAATTAACAAATGAAGGGAAAATATAATAAAGAAATCTAAAATCAACTTCTTCCAGTTTGATTAACCCTCTTACTGGGCAATACCGAAATTCCGGATATTTTGTTAATTAAATGCAGATCAAAAAGACAATACCATACATAAAGTCTTTACAGTATTGTTTTTAGATTGTGTCTACAGAATATTAGAACGGAAGTACAGAACACCAGCTATGTGGAATATATTATTCTCAGCCAAGTATTTCTACCACAAATATGTTTATCAAATAAGTTATTAGTCGCATAAGTTACTTTGTCAGAATTAAATTAAAAAAGAATGTTTTTCAACATTCCCATTTCTGAATTCTCAGCATATTAATTCCTGTTTTTGGATAAATAGTTGGTAAAGTTTCAAAACCACAATTTTGCATTCCACATTCTATAGATGAACCAAACTGACAATTTTCACATTTATTTTGTGGTGATAATATCTTATCAAACGCAGCATTTTCTGTAATATTCACAATGATGGTTTATTTTTTTGTCATCTTAACATACATGAAGTATTCTATTTATGTCTATTTTATGGTTTGTGTCTGTAATATGTTTGATAGGTTTTTATTGCCATTTTACAGTTTATTTGATATATTTTTCAAAATTTGCTTTCATATGCATTTGTATATGTAAATAATATAAAATATAATTGCAACATCCCAACAAATAACAAAAAACATAAGCATAAAAACAGTGGACAGTCAGGAGAGCCTTTTGGTACAGGCAATTTGCAGTGGTTGGGTCAATTCGGTTTTATTGGTACTCAAACCTATCCCTTTCCTATGTTGATCCTTTCATATCTAAAACACAAATAGTAAATCAACAAGGAGGTTGATATCTAGAAATATCACAATATTGGTGATTTTTAGCACAATTTCATTATACACTATATTTATCCTCTTTACTGTGAAAAGATCTTAACATATTCCCAAGTTTATATGCATGGGTTATTTCAAGATGCTTGAATTTGTTCACGATGATCATGATGTTAAAATAGAAAGCCACTCATAACAAGACTTGGTGCTTTTAGAGAAGCCGAATTATAAGAAAAGAGATGTTATTATTGAACTATTTCGCACGCTCAAACCTAGCTTGTCACATTACACCGTTGTTATTCATGCATTTTTAACAGGATTTGCAAAAACAAAAATAAAAAATTTGGTAATTTAAGGCGGTCGGGCGGGTCTAAAAAGGGATAAAGGAAAATCCGATTCACTATCACTCAATGAGTGACGGCTTCTTGATTCATTTTCTTGGCGATATCAAATCATTCTGGAACGGTAATGATTTCATTATACCCATTAAATGCTAACAAAATTGAACAAAACATACTTCATGTATGTTAAAAAAATCAGACGTATTAGAATGGATTGGATTTCTTCAAGTTTACAATAGTATGAGTAGTGTTATGTTTGATGGGGTGTTTGTCACATTGATTTATTCCTCATAGTCATCCTTAAAGTTTATAAACATCATCATGACTTGGTTGACAGGTATGAAAAAACCGTTTCCCTAATTAAAATAAACTTATTCCATTGATGGTATCCCTTCCTCATACCGGATTTGACATGGGCAGCATGGCGGGTGTCCTGCAGGAAGGAGCACTTGAGTCTACCCCCGTTTTTTTTGGTGGGGTCCATGTTGTTCATATGTTTTTAGTTTTTAATTGTAATGCATGTATTGTTTTGGTCTTGTCTTCGTTGTTCTCCGGAGTTTGTCAGTTGTTTCGATTTTCCCCCTCCTTCGAATATCCTTTTGGTATTTCTAGACTTTATTAATATCCTTTAATATTAAAAAAAAAACCCAGATTTTAGTCATTAGTTCAGCTACTGTGAATCCATGATCATATGATATGTATATGTACTTTTACATTGCTAATTAACATGGCGTCTTGTTGTTGATAGATAATTTGCTTAACTAGTAAATTACATACTTTAACTGTTAGGTTTAGACAGATAGACTAATTCAGTTTGAGTTGTAGCAAGATTTGTTTTTATTTAAAAGGAGATATAAAAAATTACAAAGTATAATGTATTATAATATCTACTGTGTGATAATTGAATAATTTGTCCATTATTTTTGAATGATTTAAGATAATTTCTAAATGACTTTGCAGAAATAATTATATTATAATTGTATTATAATGGTTATCTGTCATGTCTGTGATCATGAGTGTGTTTGAAAGAGAAAAAAACCAGGGCATTTAGAAAGAAGTACCTTATCATAAATGAATGCTAAAAGCCACAGTGGGTAATAATAATCAATTATTCTTCGCTCTCAAATAAAATATTTCCATGGGCGTCAGTTAATTATGTAAAACGATATAATTTTTCGATAAAAGTAATTTAGTCTACGAAAATATATGTAAGAAAATAATGTGAATAAAAAGCCCTGTTTTTGAAAATATACAATTTATGTTGCGATAGCACAAATGTCAGATTTATTTTCTTGTTGATGATAATACATAATTCGCTGATACAATATAAAACCTATGAGAAATTTGCCTTGCTATTGTGAACTACTGTGTATATGAAAATAAGTATAATGTACATAAATAACCATGTTATATTACCATATATTAACAATTTTATAAAATTGCACCACTTTATTGAACAAGTCACATCTCTGGTGCAATTTCAATGCATAAGGAGTGCATTTCGACAATATTTAGTCTAACATCAAGCACAAAGCCAAAACTTTACATGCCGGATCAACAAGTACAACATGTTCAAAGAGAATTATGGTACTACAGCAAAATCCATGTAAAAAATTATTATGGCTTAATTTAAAAAAATACTAACCATCTGATGCAGTTCCGGTGTTATGTCAGACGCCTTTACAGTACCATCCACCAAAGTATATGTAGTGATTGATTCAGCTCTAACTAGTATGATTTTAGTATGAATGATGGCATATCGCCTTAATTTCAAGAATACCCTCGGGTAGAAAAAAATTACTGATTAATAACCATCATTCCAGTAGTCACTTTTTAACCCTTTTGGTAATTTTGGCGGTTCTAAATTTTCTTTTCAACTTTTTGGATTATTGTTTTGGTTTTTAAAATTTTATACCTTGAGCACATCTGATGGATCGTAAATCGACGAAATATGCACATCTTGTGCATCAAAATTTGTATTAAAGAATTTATTTGGTATCCTATGGTAGCGTCCTCGAACGTGGGAGGTCGTGTGTTCTATCTGTATCTGGACTAAATCTAAGACACTAATTGTTATTTCCAGCTTTTCCACCAAGCAGGTTGCAATTAGAAGTAAGAACATAGGCTGTTCTAATTGGTTCTGAACAATATGTCTGCCGGGTTATATGACTTTCTGTGAAATCAGGATTTATATTTGACACATTAACATGCTGTCATTTATGTATTAGTTAAACAATCATCAAAGAACATTTCAGTAAGATACCTGTACGCATCATTGGATCGAATACTTTACTTTTTCAACATTTAATGCCTTGAGCACAACTGATGAGTCGTAAATCGACGAAATGTGCACATCTTCTGCATCAAAATTGGTATCAAAGAATTTTTGTTTACACATACAAAACATGGATTTTGAAATACTGGTTTCTTTCCACAAGTAAAGCTGTCCTTACGAATTTTTATTTACAAATTTATTGCTAATAATAATAAGGGGTTACAAAGTTGACCCTTTCCACAGTATATACACATGAACGACTATTTTCTGTCGACTAATTATGGTTTAGAAATCCTTATTAAACCTGAACACTGACATCAATTGTCAGTAATACGGAATGAAAAGTCAGACATAAAAATATGTTACAAACAATCAGGATCGCCCTATGATCTTCGAAAATACTGGTGTCATTAATTCAACACACGTCACCAAAAGTAATTGTTGGGAATACGTTGTCATACTAAGTATGTTTTGCTGACAGTGTATTTCGCGTTGTAGGCTATAGAGATGTCTGTTTTATTTCCGCATGTTTTGTGGTTACGGTTTCACCACGTGCGTTTTTTCTGACGTGATGTGTGGGTGATAGGCTAGTGTTAATATATCATGCTTAACAACAACAACAAAAAAAAAATACAAATGTAATTAGAATAATTAAGAGGACAAATATATTTAAGGAGCAAATCAAAAAACGTAATCCATTGGACAGAAAAACCGGGAAGACAAATGAACAACCGCAAGCACAATAAACTCCTATAGAAGGGTAAGCAAAGTCAATCCAGTGGTAGTCACAAATCGGTGGAGGCACATGAAATGTTACGACAGTCGGAACAGGTGCAACATCATCTTAGATATTGGAACACTGTAAAATTTCCTAAGTGACGGAATCAACTTATCCCTGATAAAACCCTGAATAAAAAGCTTTTGTGACAGCAGTAATCCTCTTTGTCGAAAGTCAGGGTAAATCATGCATGCCCTTGAATATCGGATAAGCTGAGAAACGTAGACGCCATATGCAGGCGATGCTGGTATATTGCTACTCAAGAAGGGAAAGTTAACAATAGGAAAGCTGAAATCATCACATTTGTCATAAAGTTTTGTCTTCAAATATCCCTCATTTGATTTTCATTAGCCTTCATGTAGATTCCTCTCAAACTATAGTATTAATCAGTGGCAAAGGACCTAAATTCCGAATTGACTCTCAACTACGAAAACAAATTTTTAAGTTCCACTTTTCTCTTTTTACTTAATCAAATTTAACACTAATCATATTCATGATCGATTTTATTAATTTGACTTCGACATTTCACAACTTGATTACAAAATTAATTTCCTGCTCATATTTAACACCATCATTTTTGTAGTTTTTTTTAAAAGAAATAGTTAAATTTTTTAAGGACCCTCCTGCACGGCTAAGGTATATATCAACAGATAAAGAAAGATTGTCGCATTCACTTGGATAAAATGGTGATTGATAAGGTTTAGGTAATAAAACAATTTAATTTTGGAGAAAGGTCGTAAAATAAAGCACGGAAATAGTAGGGTAGATGATTTATTATATAACTTTTGTACTTAATCAATATTAGGTTACTTATACTTCTGAATTCATACTTAAAATCAATTTTATTTGTCTTCAAAATGTTGAAAGGTTAGGAATCTGATATATATAGATTATAACATGGCATTTCTCATATCACACCTATTATCAACCCTAGATCAAGATATCAGCCCGAGAACTGCCAGGCAGTTAAATACCCGTTTTTAACCTGATCCTTTTTTGTAGTCTACTGAAGGCTTGAATGTGGTTGTTCAGAGACAATTTAATGCAAACGATAAAGAACAGATCCTTAAGATGAAATTAGTCCTGTGATAAAGTTTGTATATATAGAGCGTTAAAATATCTATACCAAAATGCACACATTTTCTAACTATATCTAATATTAGTATCTTTGGATTGTTATTTTGAAATACAACGCAGAAATCAGATATTTTTTAGATGCCGTTCAGAGCCAAAATTACGGTAGGTTCAAGAGCAATCATTAGAACAATTGTAACATATAAAGAGAGTGCATACCAGCTCCGAAAAGTCTATCCACAGATTCCACAAGTTACTTGATGCTTTCAGGAAGTTTTATAATAGTAACATCTTTTACCTAGAAAAAAATAAATAATTGCTTTTACATTATTATAATGAACAGAAATGTCTTATGATTATTTGACGAAATTTTGTGTAATTCGTATAAAACGTACAACGGTATTCGACCAGCATCTACATCTATGAGAATTTTAGATAACTTTACAGCAAAAAAGAACACATTCTGAGCTTTCCATCTAAATTAAGTACCGATCACCAAATCCTAGCGATATCCTTTATGGTAGTACAGTATTTCCCTTTACATTGTGTCTCATTCATCAAGAGTCCGGCAATGTTTAATCCCATACTGTGCGGGGTCTGCACCAAATCAAAACATCCCGACTGTTTATTTTACCTATTTTTTCTTCCTGGGGGTTGATTGGATGTCGTTAAGATGATTGATATATCTTCGTTAACCTTTCCTGATATTTTTTATATTAATATTAATACTAGGGAGATGACTACTGTTTGTCCTACATAATCCTTAAAGTAGTTTTATGGAAAATACTACTGATCTGTGTAAAATATCAATGAAAACTGCTATGATGCCATTTGTTGCCTTAGTTATACTTATTGCCATTTCTATACCTCGACTAAGCACCTGTGATGGATCACGGGAGCTCAACCACAGAGCTGCCTAGCACGTCCCCAGATGGCGCATAGGGGAGAACCTCTAGTTGGAGGTTGTCAATTTATAATATAGAAAGCTTGACCGCAGACCATAGTGGGTAACGTGTTTGGAGAATGACACACCCCTGTACAATAAAGACCCCTTCTATACTTTTCGAAATAGATTATGCTATTGCCGCTACAGAAGGTCAAATTATCCGACCCTACCCATCCATTCACCGTTTTACAGCGGCGGTAAAAATTGGTTCCCCTCTGTATCCCGTCCCATCCCACTTTTTAGAGTAGTGTGAGAAATACTACAAAATAAGCTTGTATAGAGTAAAAGTATAAACAACACAATTAGGTGGTATGTAACACCGTCATATTTCATCATTAGTGCCATTGTACATGTACTGTAACAAAATAGGAAGACACCAACAATAAAACGGAGGTAACGTTAGATGTTACGTAAAAGTAATCAAAGAAAAGGGGAGATACTACATGTTGTAATAACATTTTCAATTGCCATAGGCATTATTATTTTTTGTGAATTATATATTTTGCAACCTCAAATTTGAATAAACACTTTTGCTTATTCAGTCTTCCAAGAGAGGGTGTTGAAAATGCAGTCCTTGTTACTTTATATTTTTCAGTTCGATTCACAGTAAACGTTTCCGTATTATGCCGACATACTATAAAGAGGACAAATATACCTAAGGAGCAATCCAAAAAACGTAATCAATCAGACAGACAAAACCCGGGAAGACAAATGAGCAACCACAAGCACAACAAATAAACTCTACTATAAGTTGTGATCCAGAGCCTGTAGTACCATGGAAATTTAGACGGCGGACAAAAATGTTGTATGTTGAGGCCAGAACCTTTAGAGCCGAAAGCGTTTTTGGACTTAAGGATGTTGGCTGCTCAGTTTCAAATTAACAAGCTTTTCATAACACTAGTAAATATTGACAGTGGATTAATAAAGGAACTAAAAGAGCGAAAAAAAAATTATAGGTCCGTGTGCTTGTTTTCGAGATATAAGCCATTGAAAATATGCTCTCTTAATTTATATAGCTTTATCATTGACAAGTTTTATTTCTCGAAAACCATTAAATAATTACAATGATGTTTTAAGATTTTTACAAATGGCTTATTATTCTACATGGAAAAAAATTATGAAAAGAAAAATGGGTGATAGCGGGAAAAATAATTTATGGCATTCAACATCTGACAAAAGTTCAAAAACATGACTAGTGAACATCCTTAAATGCGACTCTTTCATACTTACCACGGTACTAAAAATGTTGATATACATTTCTAACATTCTATTATACCATATTTGAAGCAATTGATATGAATATTATGTCCAATTATCATTGTTCAAGGCCGAAACTTTTGAAAATCGCAACAAACACTTTACGTAATAGTACAAATAGATGAGTTTGAACAGCTTTTCCTGGAATAACGCCAAGTTGAATTCAATAAGCATGTACAGTGTAGTGTATTTTTTAAAATAAAAATTCCACTATAACCTTTGTATACATCTAAAATACACTTCATATATATCAATTAAGTAATTGTGGTAAATGTTGTTGAAAGTAAATAAAATGTACCGATGTATTTATAACACCAAAAGACCATAATAGAAATACTGATTTTAGGTTAGTATTTTGTCGAGTGGCCTGATAAAATAATACTAGTTTTGGTAAATGGTTACTGCGTGGTGTATAAAGAACAAGGTGAATAGTATTTTCATTTATTTCTCGTAATCTTCCTTGAAATGTAGATCTAAAAAGGATCCAATCAAGATTTAAATTCATATCTGCAGAGTAAAGTAATATAAAAAAGAAAATAAACATTGACATGAATTATTATATAACCCTTGTACCCATATCAAATTTAAACAAAATTAGATTTCTCTTTTGACATATTTTCAAGTTAAGTCAATAGCGCACTGTTTCTTATTACCACACAAGATTAAAGGCAGTATTATGCAAAAGTAAAATAAGATGATGCATTTCGGACCAAATTTCCATATACCCTTCACCCGTCCTATTATTAGTTGTAAGTTATCTATAATTCGTGTTCTACAGTGACACAATGCACTGTACTTTAGAAATCTTATATAGATAAACATTCTCTTATATGGATGAAATTTAATTCATATTTTAAAAATATCTTATTTTTGAATTCCATCCGACGATCCTTGGTATTCTTGATGAATGGTAAATATTGAATTCCATCCGACGATCCTTGGTATTCCTGATGAATGGTAAATATAATTTGATAGGATGTTGTCTATTGATACATATCATTTCATTTCATCTTAACTTCTTTTGGATTAATTTTCATAGATTAAAAGGGAATTCTTTGCTTTGAAGAAATTAAAATTCCGTGAATCAGTAATTATTTACTTGCATAAATAAGTTCGTGGCTTGATTGTACCCACGCATCAAGGCAAAACTGTATTGCGTGGAATTTTAAGAGTCAAAAGTACGAATTAATACATCCATGTACAACGCTTTGATCTATGACTTTATTATAACTACATGTACTCTTTTTTTTTTTGAAATTCAGATGGGTAGGTTTCTAAATAAATTATGACAGAACTATTTCTACCTTGGTTCCCTGTGTTTATTGAACAGATCTAGAATAGTTCGAGAAATAACAGACAAACAATTTTATCATTATGATTGGATCATTACTTAGGACAAACCGACGAAAGAAGAGATCAATCCACTATGTATAAAACCGGTGTCGTTTCAAATAGAACCGATATACGATTTGTTTGATGCTACTTATATCTTTTATTGATGATATACATGAAGATAAAAAATGTGAGTGGAGAAACGGGTGATAAAATTGTTACAGCAGACAATCCAGACCTTTTTTGCATAGAAATTCGATTGAATGACCAAAGTGAGATATTTACTGCAGTGCAAAGACAATAAAAAATTAAAAAATGTTTTTAAGATATCATACAGTATATAGAGTATATAGATAATTAATGGAATGGTTTATTGGTTGAAGTTGATGGTGTTACAAACATACCACATCGCAGTCGAAATCGTTTATAGAACAAGTAAAAAATGAAGACACAAATCCTGAATAGTAGGAATAATACAGAGGAAGCGTGTCGTGCCAGTAACAAACCGTGACAAACAAATGATAGGGGTAAATGTCGTGCCAGTAACAAACCGTGACAAACAAATGATATGGGTAAATGTCAATGACAATTTTCTCAAACGGAATATCATACATACTTCAACAATTGAAAATGGAGATCTCAAATAATAGAAATGTCTGGAACTTGTATAACGAAAGGAAGCCATTCCCCTTGCGTTTTGTATTCAAACCACCGCCGTGTGTCACCTTACACTAGATTTCTATTACTGTCTCTTATACTTTAAAACGATGTCTGGGGTAAAAGTATTTGCAGGTGGGCCAATTTTAATGAATATACTTTGAAAACTGTAGAAGCTATTACTATATTAGGTTGACAATTACCATTAAAATACTTTCATAAAACAAATTATATATATACCTTTAAAAGACCATATTATCTGCCCCAATGCTTCTAATTGTACGTTAGTGTTATCAAATTAAACAGTTTATCGCAGGTGTAGTTCTCATATCCCGAAAGTACTAGTGCCATTGATATCGATATGAAAATAATAGTTTAAGTAATGGTAAAATTGGTATAAAATAACACACAGACCATTCTTGTTTACAGGAATATTAAAATTTATCATGTACAAAAGTTATAAAGAAAGATAAATTGCCGATCTGTTTACGGTCATGGTAATCCGTAGAAAATATAAAGCTGACATATTATTATGTCAAAATAATATATGCTAATTGAAACTGAAATTATGAATATATGTTATCGCTATGTTTCGAGTTTTAAAACTTTAAACAGGTCCAATTGAAATTTTATTGTCATTTATCCTTCACTGTCCTCGTCTGTAACCGTATAACTTTTCATTCTCTTCTCAGAAAACATCATGCGACTTTGAAATCCCGCAAAAGCCTTCAAATTTCTTATGTTTAACTTATAGACTCCATTGTACTAAAAATATATGGTCTTCTCTGAAGGCAAAGTCGATTACAAGGTACAAAGTTCTGTAGTTTTCAACAAATATAACGTGAAAAATCGGTTAAAAGATACATCTTTATAGATGAAAACTGCGGGAGTTTTGAACAATACTGTAAATACATAAATGACCACGTGACTATTTCAAATGTTTCATGCAGTAATTATTGGCAAACACAGGGAACACCATTAACCTAACGTATTTTCATAGACTCTGCGTATGTTTCAACATAAGAAAGATGTATCCATGTAATTCTGGCTTTAAATTCTTGATTTAATTTATTTTCCGTTAAAAAGAAATATGTAAATACGGTTGCGATCTATAAGGGTCCGGATACCTTAATATGGAGTCAGCTCACACTTACCACCTTTTAGTGTTGAAAGATATAAACCACTTTATTACTAATCTTTTCTAAACTATATATCACTTCGCAAATTTGCACTGGGTACGAAGCCAGAAAACAACCAAGACTCGTTTTTCATTCCATTTCGAAAAAAAGAATGTCATTATCACGTCCTGTCAAATCTTGACGATAGATACTAAAATGATGTGCCACAACGAGTCTTTTAACGCCATTGCCTAGCCAAGTCGGTCATATACGTATTCCCCCCCCCCCCAGTTATGCATTCTTTTTTCTCAAATGTCTCGTGTACCGAAATAATTTCGAGTTTTTCTATTTCTTGTGTTCAAATTATAAAAACATAATTCCAGTCTATTGCTACACTTAACCAAAGTAATATGGACAGATCTGGAGGATTATTACATGGGTACTTTTCAGAAATTGCATCTTCAGCTAGATTTTTACTCTTTAATACCCACTAAGTCAAGCCTCTAAATGCTACTTCCATTTAGCAATTGGTGCATAAAATTGGAGATATGACCATTTTTGTGGTGTTAAACAACATTCCATCAATCAATGGAAGCTTTAATAGCTCTTTCGCAATCAACCATTTTCTGTATTTAAAGGACACCTAATCACTGTCTCTTCCATTTCCTCTTTACATATTTTGTATATAAACGCTGAGTTGTAAGTCGATAAGTTTTGCAATTTTTATAAAGGTAAATTATTAGCTCCTTATAATAATTTTAACCTTACCTTGATGTTTTAACAAACATAGAAAATTATACTTTTAAATTTACTGTCATAAAAAATAAAAACGTCTAGCACTTTTATAACACATGTATACAATTCCTGTCAACTTTAAGGATCAGACAACGTAGTAATGTAATCATATACCTTTTAGACTTACTTTGATAAAAGTATAAACTTTATTGAAACTCTCGCATGTATAGCTCTGTCCTTGTCTGTTTTAGCTCTATATGCATTTTATACATTGTATATTATGTCGTTTATTTCGCCAATAAACGTTTTTAGTTTAGTATTAAAAGTTTTCTAAATCTCAGGATCACTGAATAAATACAAACTGTTTAAAATTTTAATCTGGGGCATGAAGTGTCACAGAATGTATATAATAATATTTATAAGTTGTATTTAACCAACCTTCCGGAGCACCTGAGTTCACTCCTGGTTTTTATAGAAGTTCGTGTTGTTCATTGTTTTTTTAGTTTTCAGTGTTTATTTGTTGTGCTTGTGGTTGTTCATTTGTCTTCCCGGGTTTGTCTGTCTAATTAATGGATTTTTTTTCGTTTGCTCCTTAGGTATATTTCTCCTCTTTTATTCAAATAAACTTTTGCTATAATGGACCGAGTATTATCTTGATATTAGCCTTGACTATAGGTGCAATGATAACATTAAATAAGTTTGCCTTGTAATTGTAGATAAATTACATGTCTTCCATAGACAGCACTTTCAACGCTCTTGATAATTCCCAATTGATTCAACTAATTAAGAAAGTATTTGTTATGTTCAGTTAGACAACAATGATAAATTGTATGCAGAATATAGACCAAGAGGTCAAGTATACAGCATAATTATATTTTTAGTCTGTTCTTATCATGTATACATTAAGTGTCGGAAGCAAGCTCTCAGATGTGTATTACAATATAAACAGACATGTGACATATAAAGTTCCATGTGGTTAAAACTTCTCAGATATGCAGTTTCCTTTCTCACCCAAAGGAGTAAAAATTACATACTTTGTGAGAGTTTGGAATTTTATGTCTACTAATTCAGTGAAAGTGCAATCCTTTTGAGATTACTTGTTGGAGGTACATGTATTGTACTGGCAGACGTGAACATATACACACAGATAACAAAATAATTTTGATAGCAAACTTTTGTCGCATGCAAATAGTTTTTCTTTATTAACATTTATCTTGCATTCTCGTGTCCAAATCTTAGGTAGGTCTCGGTGGTTCGTTCTTACTATTAGCTTCAAGATCTTCGAATCTAAACCATGATGAGCTGTTTTAAACTCTGCTCTTAATTGAGTAGAATATAGTACGTTTTTCTGTGGAAGGTCGGTGGTTCTAATTGAAGTAGCTAAAAGAAACGCCATAACGAAAATTGTGAAAGCCACAAATCGTCAAAACAATGTGTGCATGTGATATCTTAATTGAATAAGCATTATTTCTTTCGAGCATTCTGGGTAAAGCTCATTAAAGCAGAGTACCGACTGTGACCAATCTGTTAATATATATCATCATAATGTCTTAATATGAAGATGGACTTGCTTCGTCTGTTTGAACACATCATAGTTTTCTGTAGGTTTGGGAATTCTGCTAGAAGGATTTGTTCTACAAGACTACAGTTATAGTTATAGTGAGCAGGATTTGCTTGACCTGTGTTCTTCCTAGCGGTTTTTTGTATTCAATTTTGCATATCGGCAAAAGAATATCGAAGCGACAAAACAGTGGAAAGGTTCATAAATTCGTCCAACGAAAAGACAAAGTCAGGAGAATGGAACACAACAACGATACATGTATAACTAAAAGAATAAAAAACGTATGATACGCTAAACAAGACAGCACAGAAAATAAAGCATTTGTTTATAAATTTGTATTCCTAAGCCTGTATGTTACTTTGTCCTTTCGAATACTCCAACGTGTTTTTGTCCATTTTAGTAAAGCGTTTTGTACTTGAAACCCCTTTCTTCTCTGTTCGTATATATTGCTTATGTTTGTTCATCAGTCTATATACGAAATATCAGTCAACGAATGTTACAAAATAATTCAAATAATCAATCAATCAAAATACAAGAAAACAAATTTATTGACGGATTAAGATGAATTTCATTATGTAATCACCCATTTTGTCGTGACAGTTGGAAATGCTTTGTGATATTATATATGATCCAAAGGTTAGTTTTCCGGACAAATGGTAAAATGAAACAATGATTTTTTTTTAACTGACGCACGATTGACAATGTTTAAATTGACACGTTGAATTATTCATGTTAGTGTTGGATAGTATTTTCCTTAATAACACACTTCTGCATTGTTTGACAACTGACACTAAACATATGCTGATCGAACAGGTTTGACACTATTATAAAAAGCCAAGTAAGAATAACATTAAATGTGCAAAAATGTGCGTCCATGGCAAATGAAGGTGAGAAACTGGAATTTTGAGGGTAATTCTTTTTAAATGTAGTTGTAATTCAGATACTTTTAGATATTTATGAACAATCGAATTGCAAAGTTATGAATAATCTGAAAAATCATTTAGATTGTACGGCTTTTAATTTGATACTCTTCTAAATTGCAGGTTTATGTACTTAATAGAAACAGGAGCCAAAAAGGCATATTTTTCAAAGTGTTAGTTTCTTGTAGTTTTCAATGATAAATAACGCACAGTTTGTTGTATTATGTTTCATATAAATAGACTTTTTTTTTCTTGGATGAATCATTGATATAAACTTAATATATGTTTTTTTCTCACAATGTACTTCTATTAAACAATTTCACCAATGCATACACCTTGATATCAATGTGTATCAATTTTCGTGGTTTTGTGAAAATTCATTGTTTCGAAAAATCCATTTTCTACAGGTTTATAAAACTGTATACTTTCGTTGAATACTAAGTACCCTGCAAATAACATAAGGGTTAAGATAATTGAAAATAACTATACAATATAACTAATTAATTAATAAGACTTAGAATATACATGTAGATTTCACGAAAGAACCATTATTATGGTCTGCTAGCTTCAGAGTAGTTTTCGTTGAATTTTTAAATCCCTAGTCCCAAATCATCCATGGAACGAAATATAATGTATCAACACTCACTCTTCTATGATTAATTGCTAAATTATGTCTTTATTTTACATTCTTGATAATCTTAATTGATTTTTTATCACTTGCATTTTCGGAAACAATCCCTTCGATGTTGCAAGTCTAGTTTTAGGCTTGTGGTGGATTGTTTATGCCAATGTATCATTCGTTTGCAAAGTACTATTTTTTGTATGGTTTGTTATTATTGCTTGTGTTTTTGTACTTAAATTATTCAAAACAAGTGATCCAATGAAAGATCAAGAATGACACGCAAATCAGGAAACAATATCCACGCTCTCAAAAGTTGACATAAAGCAAACAAACTTCAAAGTTAGTGTTGATAGTCTGAGTTCAACCTAATACTAAAGAAGGTAGATTTAAACCGGTTTCATGGGTACCCAAGCCTTTATTTATCCTGACTCTCTGAAGTTATTGAGCTGATTTTTATAAAAAAAAATTACACTTGATGACAATTATAAAATGTAACCTATCAATCACTATCCAATAAACAATACCAAAGCTTTGTCCAAACTACAGGGCAAAATGATGATAAAAAACATACACCAAACGCGACGAATTAGCACAGTTATATATCACACCTACGTTACATTCCGTATGAAGCACTCGCCTTTGGCTACGTGCTTGGCGTAAGACGTGCAGTTACCAATTTTATAGATCCAACAATCTACAGCATTAGAGGTGTGCATTCTACTTATTGCGCCTCTGAGATCAATGTAACTTTAGTGTAATACCTACAAAATAACATCTCCCGTGAATTTTATACGAAATTTTGGCAGAAATTGTTTATTTATAATCAACGTTTCAAATAAAAACAGACAAAATTGCAATAAAATATAATATGACTACATAACTTTAGTTTGAGCACGTAAAGGATAATCAAGGATGGGTATAGTTGTAAAATTGATTTAGACATATAATTACGATAAAATTTCTATCACACAGAGCACAGTGTTTTATTGATACTTTAAGTTCGTGTAAATACTATAACGTTGATGTTGTGAATCTATCTTAAGAACAAATTCGCCATATTTAGAATGTGTCTACCCACGCCTGCATGTGAAATAAATTCATTCATGTGGTTTTTTAACTCCGCCTCGACAGTCTCTGATAGACATTCGACAATAATCTGTAGTATATATAACCGATCGTACTATTACGTGTAGACATATAATTTTGTGCAGTTGACATTATTATTAAATCGACAAATAAATACGTTTGTTTAGCATACATATGTGATTTTGTCAAGGATACACATCGAGAAAGAATTTTTAAAGTTGTTTAATAACAATTTAATCATAAAATAACATTTCAAGTTTATAAAATGGATTTCAGTGTAAAATTTATAGTTGTGTTATTACAAATTATATTTGTGGTAAGTGTTTTTATATATTTTGTATCATAGTTTAGTTCTTTAATGAAATTCTTAATATTAAACAGAAAAAAATAATGTATTTGGGCCGATGTTGTTACAACGAAGCAGAAATCTGCATTTAGTATTTTTTTGGCACTTTAACATCCTTGCAGGAAAAAAAAGAGACTTGCTTTCAGAAAAATATACGAAAATCAAGACCTCTGATATTTTCTTCTTTATGTGTTTGGAATGAACGAATTATAAGTACATGTATTAGGTCCACAAACAGAAAAAGGAGCCATCGGATTTATACTTGAACTGTTTTTACATTTCAAATTAACGACTGTTAAAAATTCAAGTACTTCCGATCTTTTAGTATGCATCTTCACACTACCATACTTTAAATTTTTCTAACCGTGTGAAGTGTATGATCTTTTTGTTTTGCATATAGTCAGTGTTACCTGTTTTCAAGTTCACACCCATTCCTGAATCAATATTCAATATTTTACTTCAAAGTCTAATTTGCTACATATTGCTACAAGCTTAAATTTGATCATTTCGAAACGAAGTTTAATGCTTTAGACTCTTATCAAATAAATAAATAAATGTATGATGAAGTAATCATTTTCTGTATGTGTGAGTGCGGTAGTAAAGTTACATTTGAATTGACATGATTTACGATTACACGTACATGTATACAGGAGTTTTCCCACTTCTGTATACTATTACACGTACATGTATACAGGAGTTTTCCCACTTCTGTATACACGTAAAATATATATCAAGGTTTCTAATTTCCAACTTACCACGATATATAAGTCACTGTGTTTTTGTATCAGCATTTGGTCAGACTACCCTGGCTCGCTGTCGTTTTTAAGTTTTTTATTGTTCCATTTCACCTATACTTATTTGTAATGTGTTTATGTAAACCATTTTCGTGCTCCCCTATTTTGATTTGAGTTCTCTCAACTCTAAAGTCAGTAAATAGATTTGTTTGTCAATATGGTAATAGGTTCTACATTCGGGTACATTTTTTTGGTCTTAATTTTTTGGATTTCATGTGTTTTGAAAGGGTAAGCATGTCCCGTTAACGGAAGAGGACATGCTTACCCTTTCAAAGCACATGGGTTCCGTTGCTTGTGCTTTAGTTTCTGTGCTGTCTTGATCTTTTTGTTTAGTTTACATGTGTTATATGTTTTTTATTCCTTTAGTTATACATGTATCCTTGTAGCGTTTGTTCGTTGTGATCCATTCTCCTGACTTTGTCTTTTCCTTGGACTTTTCCCACTGTTTTGTCGCTTTGGTATTCTTTTGCCGATATTTATATATGTTCTACTTTCCTCAAAAGACAGAAAAAAACAAGGAATTTTATTTGTTCTTAGTTCCTTGAATTAAGGAGTTGCCGCTAAAAATAGCTTTGTTTATCTGAAAGGTCGAGACTTGTATTATTTTGGACTTAAGATAACCTGGAAAATGAATATCATTTGATGTCAAAACTTGAAATGTTGTCGATTTCTTATCTTAAGTATACCTTGTTTTTATATTTACAGGTATCACAAGAGGAAGATTTAAAAGGTAAGGCAATCAATTATTGACAGGTTACATAAGACATGTTATGTTTTATTGATTAAAATTCATATTAGATGTCAATACCTCAACACTGAATGCTACCTGCAGCCGTAAAATAAGCCGGTATTGAATATTTACTGAAGCAATACATAGGTGGTATTTGAATGAGATTGATATAAACTATCTGTTTATCTCTTTGACACTTAAAATATGCATGTTGACTAGTGAAAGGATTATCTTCCTGAGAAGGTCTTTTTTTAATTTAATTTGTTCTTGCGTGTCGAGTTTCGTCACCTTCAAACATGAAAAGTGTGCGTAAACATTAAGCCGTCAAAAAGAAACAGTTCTCTATTTCAATGGTTTACCATGAATAAACTATATATAACATTAATATGGTATAAGATGGATGGTATGTACATAGTTTACTAGCCAACAACATGTATGAAGAAAAAATGCAAAAGAACACCCCCTTTATTACCGTTTTTATCCGGGAAGTTGCTGTGAGGTCTTCAACAATAAGGAAAAAGCTCACAGCAACTTAAAGACGGCTTACATATATACATGTGCAAATGTACATAGGAGAAATGTTCTGAAGAAATGCCTGAACATTCGGTAAAAATAAAAACCATACCAAGAAAAATTATACAAAAGCCTTATACACTAATGGGTTCATTCATGGTACACTATAGCTCCTCATCTAAGACATTTTATCAAACATCTTGATGAATCCGTTAAGGTAATTCTTTTTCATTCACAATAATATTCTGGCGGATCTCATTTATGTAAAAGGCACCTTACCATACCCCCTTGTATCTGTATAACAAACCTTTAATCATATAACATGTCTATCTTTCTTTCCAAAAACTCAATTTGTTACTGTTTTTAATCCCCTGTAATGGTGTCTCATTGCCGTTTATCCCAAGCTTTACATTGTCATGTTTCTCTCCCAAAAAAATATGATAGGTTAAACTGAAGGACATGATGTTTGCATCAACGAGGCAACATCCCACACGGAATATAAACCTGTTTTCTTATCAAAAGTTTTAATTGTGTCATATATGAGCGTTTTAGTTGACAAATTTCTATTTACAATATACTACTGAATAAATAATGGACATTCAGCATTTATATGATTCCCCATTAAAAAATAACACTAAGGTAGTTTTTTTCTTATCTAAACGTTTATTAGATAGATGGCTATTAAATTTATTAAAATGTTTAGATTTGGCTATATGATAAGTGCTTATTTTAACTTTTTACGAGGTTCTTGGTTAATTTCAGCAATAACTTACAAAAGTGATAAATATAAGCGGTCATATGCTAAAAATAAAAAATATATATATTTAATCGATGTGGTAGTAAAAAGTATATTTTCTCTTTCAACCTCTGTACAGAAATGAATAAACATAAATTATATAAGCTATATGAAATTACACTTTGCTTTATCCTGTGATACGTATACTGGAAGTTTTATTCCTCTCCGGGCAATCGGCACGCAAAAAAACATTCTAATGGACTTTCTGTCTACATGTGTATCTTTATATTCGGGGAATGAAATACAGGAAAGGGGATAAAATACAATCCAAGATAAGATGAAAAATTAAGAATAAAAATATAGGAAAAGTCAATATTTTAATATTACCTAGAAATGTTGCACAGCATTAGAAATAGAAAAGACGCTCCCTGCGAATGGATGTACCTCATCCATTGCATACCGAATTCCATAACAACAAAATAAAATATAATCCATAAGCAAGTGTAAGTATAGAATATCAAACGGTCATATGGTGTTTTAAATCTTTTAAAATCTACGTAAGGTAGAAAGTTCAAGTATAAATTACCATTTAATATGCCTTAATGCTTTATCAACAAACCACGTTAAAGAGATTTAACTTTGATATCTTATTGTTATCCATTTCATGCTATCCTAATACTGAGGGGATGGCGATTGAAGCAAGATACACCTACTAACTTGAAATTTAGACAATTAAAGTTGACTCCCATTAATTGATATGACTTACCGATAAATAAATTAACATATTTCAAAATTAATTTAGCGATGTAAACATCGTATTTTAGATGAATTTGTACAACTTATATCTGCGGGGAAAACTGATCCGGATCTCGTAATCAAAATGTAAATTTATTCAGAAATAAAACATTCGAGTTAAAATTTAAGATACAGTTAATTGAAGATGTTGACAGATAAACAGTAGTGAAGGATTTGGTGTTTATTTCCAGATAGTACTGTTCTGCTAGACCACTAAGGCAAACGGAAGATAGTTTATGTGTGTTCGTGTAATTCAATACATGATAATGTAATGGTGTTTCGCACACAAGAGTGATTTTCGTGGTGAAACTGAGAAAAATCATCAAAATAATTTAGGGAGTTGGGAAAATTGAACAAACAATTTAGGGAATTGGATAAAAAAGGAATTGGAAAAAGATGGCAAATTTTTAGGGAATTTAAAAATCATACCCGAGAGTCACCACGCACCAACAAATGTAATAACCTTTAATTATTTATATCTATTTAAATTAAATATTAGGAGGCAAAATTTTTCATGTCTAGTTTGAAAAAGAAGGATCCCTATATGGTTTTCGTTTCATTTTAAATGAAAGCATTGATAAAACAGCACTTTTATAGCAAATTCTAAAAAGGAAATGGGATCATAATTATTTAAATTTTAGGAGACTTCACATTATTTTTATTTTCTGTCCTAGTTTTGCAGAGGGAAATCGCCAGTTAAAGATAAATATTTTGTTTATAGACACACTTATCGATCACATCACTGAAAAGTAAACCAAAAGTCGTCAATGTCTTAAAACTACCAAAAGACCTATAATATGATTTGGTGTTATGCAGAAGAAAATATCTGAGGATAAAGATCATAAACCTACCCTATATATTAAAAGTGGTTTCCTGGTTGTAAACCCAACGATCAATAGGTATTTTTAATCGTTTTGTTTGTTCAGTTTGGTCGGACCCTTAACCCATAATCTTCCATGTTCAGTTTTAAAATGGTCTGATGGCTTCATACAATGAGCTTCTTTGCAGGATATTCAATACTGCTTATTATGCATACCAGAAAAAAAGTTTTAAATTAAAAATGCATCCCTTTGTTTTTTTTTCCTAGGTGCAGAATATTACTGTGGAAACAAACCTTCAGATGTTGTATTTCTTCTTGATTCGTCGAACAGTATATGGCGTCCAGATTTCAGAAAACAAATAAATTTCGTTGAAAGCATAACTAACATGTTTACGATCGGTAAAAATGTTACCCGAGTCGGAATGATAAGCTTTAGCCATGACATTCGGGAGGATTTTGGACTGGATGAATACGACAATAAGAAAGACTTGTTTACGGCCATCCAATCCGTAAAGCAATATAATGGTTACAAAACAAATACGAAAAAGGCCATCCATTATGCCAGAACAAAAATGCTCGGAAAGCATAATAAGAGGGACAAGAACAAAGTTTCTCGTATAATAGTAGTTCTAACTGATGGACAATCTAGCAATATGATAATGACCATCTGGGAAGCAATTAGAGCCAAGAATGAAGGTATACGGGTCTTTTCAATTGGAATTGGACCAAAGATAAACATTAGAGAGCTGAAAATGATGGCCAGTCGTCCAATAGAAGATCATATGTTTTTAGTCAATAGTTTTGGTACCTTAAGGTCAATAAAACAGATCTTAGCTATCCAGACATGCAAAGGTATGCGAATGATAACTAGAAATATTTAAGGCAAAGCAATATAATGCATGTAGTGTGTTAATATGTTATGTTTGTCATCATACTTATCCATTTTCTGAAATCATCTTAACGAACATTTCTCTTGTTGGGTTACTCGGTATTAACTAAATTCTCATGGTTCATAGAAAATAAGTTGTTACAAAGATAAAAAATTGCTTGATTAAAAATACTGTAGGTCAAATTGTAGGAATACGTAAGGGGGGGGGATTGCTTTTCCAATTAAGAAATTTCGGAATTAAACCTTAATGTTTTTTCTAAATATTGTATAAATGCTTTAAAAAAACATTAGTTTGCGTCGGAATGTCACAAGTAAAGATATAAACATCATAATATATTATAAGTTAATATTTACTTAATCATGTAATTTAGGGTGACATTACAGGCTAACAATGATTATATACATACTTTTTATCTATTTCACTGGTCGTTTATGAAAAGAATGCGAGATGTTTATCTTTACTTCAAACGACTGTAGTCCAAAGGTGAAAAGGTTGACATAAATATACTAATATTCCTCAGGGATTTATACTTTTTATTACTTTTCACACAAGGACAACGGCTAAATTGCTTTGATTATGTCTGTAACGTATACCAGAAATTTCAACACCCATCTTAACCATATCTGAATTACTTATGCTAATCAGTGTGTCAAATAATTTAACTTTTAATCAAAATATGATAGATAGGTATTGTATAGCATACTTCATGTAGCTTGAGTTGAATGACTTGTTATTAATGTCATATTCAGTATATGTATATATCTGTATACATGTATGTTTCTTGGACAAAATACCGAGGAAGTAATCTGAAAGACGTAACTCAAAGGAAAAGCTAACCCGACAATACAATTGAACTTATATGAAAGATAACATAAAAACAGTTGAAAAATAAAAACTGATACAACAATAACTCATATAAAAGCCATCTACTTCGGAAGGGTACGCATTTGTTTTCTTTGAATACTAAACCAGTCGCGAAGGTCAAGCAGAATTCATTTGGTACCAGTATATTTTTTCGAAATTGTCATTGGGGAATGAATATAACGTCATTCTTTATATCGGTAGTTGTAAACCGTATCGACCAATCAAATTGTGCTGGCTACTGTAAAATTTCTGCAGTGATGACAACGATCTAGATCCGATAAAACCCAGGTTTATTACATGTAGTTTTGTTTTTGAGATGCCATAAATCCTCTTTCTATATGTAAACTTATACGTATCTACGAGTATCGGATAACCCTCTCTGTTCACAAAATTATTGCAGACTCTGTGTTTTTAAATCGTATTGATTATATGCTTTAACAGCGTTTCTGTATTTTGTCGCGGCATCACTAAAAACCAAATCTAAACATACCACCACATTTTTATATCCTTCAACTAAAACGGACAATCATACTTATTGTGCAATCAATTCAGCACATTTCCACTAATTTTAAGCTGTTTACCGCTCGCTCAATTACATCATTATTTACGCATAAGTTATCAGACTTATGAATAATAGCTCTTATTACTGCAAATCTAAATATAATCAATTTAAATTTGGCAATGCCGAATGATGACAACGCCTCAATTCCTCCGTCTATTTTGAAACGCTAACAAGGAAATAATTAATGTGAATATAAGAAAAGAACACTAAACTCTATCGTTGTCTATAATTCTACTTAACACTAAACTCAACTTTTCAAGGACTATACTTTAAGAATTTATTCAGTTGAAGTGTACATTTATATATAATTTTCTGCACGGTATAGTATCCAGTGCAAAATGAAAGCTAATCAAAGTATTTAACAGGTAGCTTTTGTAAAAAAAAATCAGTTCTTTGTTACGATTTGAGGTTAAACTTACTATTTTGCCTAGTTTTAATATTATTCAAGGATTCCTCTGATGCCCAAATACCCTTTCAATGTCAGAAAAATCCACTTTTGATACTTGTAGTTCTGATTTAATTTAAAAAACGAAACAAACATTTTTTGTTGTTTTAACAATCAATACTGAATATAATTTTTATTGTAGTCACACCCAAAACAACCAAGCCCACCACTACTACAACCACAACAACCACGACGACACCAACCACCACAACAACACCTACAAGTAAGTATTTTGTATCCTTCTTTGTTCGTGTATTCGCCTATATAGTATAAGCTTTAGCTGAAATGAAATTTTGTTCAAAGATCTGTTTATTACACATAATTTGTTATTTTGTTTTATGTAATGTTTTATCATCACATATCTGCCCAGTATAATAATAACAAAAACTAGCACATGTAATACTGAAATAATTTGAATTCATTTATACCATTTTGTGTTATTTAGGATTGTAAAATGTTTTGATTTTCCTATTTATAAGAAATAAGTTTTCGAAAAAAATACATATCGTGAATAATGTAACGTATTCGTCGAGACTCCCGAGCAAGACCCTATCTGGAAATTCAATAAAAATAATTTGTGTAACTTGAATTATATACATATTTTTTATTCTACAATCGCCATTTTTTATATACAATTTACAAATACCATACACAGCCAATTGTCTTCAAGCAGTCAGAATATATCTTCCTTCACCCTAAGCTACTAGTATATATCACAAATAATTATCATTTCTTAAATCATTTATGCTTAAATGTCATAAAACTCGTGTGTATTTTTTATATCGGTGCTTCAACCTGATTCTCACATAAAACTGCATTTAAATTAAAAAAAAAATCATCATTTACATCATTTTCAATTCATATAATTTCAATTCATATATTTTGAACGTTAACCGTTTTGAATGTCGAATTAACGATGATTTTTTTTCTCAATTTTTTAATCTTAAAAACTGAGTAATCATATGGTTTATAAATTCGTTCTAAGTGCACTCGGATTATAAATACCGATGTCCAAACATAAAAAATTAAATGAAACCTGTAAAGTTACCCACGGGCACTTTTGTGGTTAAGTACGGAGACAAGTAGGTCTAAAACTTTGTTATGGGGTCATTGATATATTGAGGTCACTAACTTTACCCATAATTTGTTACGATGATATAATCAGCCTACCTGTGTAGAATTTTTTATTGCTGAAAATGAAAATCTGTATCTATGATAAACACTAAAAACCTGGGTGTTATCTCTGATGAAATCATTTTAACGCACAAAAAAACTTTTATGATTTATTGGATCGCTTCTTTTTCTGTATTGAAATAGTCAAAAACTTTATCAACAATTGTAAAACATCCGGCCTGCTTTTCTTTATTTTCTGCAAAACAGAAATTTATCAAAAGGAAAGTGTGATAAGATATATAGGTTAAGGATTAATAACGGTCGAGGCAGGATAAAAAATATCCTTGGGAAAATGTAAAACCATACAAGTTTATGCCAATCGGTTGCCAACTTTTCTGTTGATCAACCTACTATCCTTTGCCTGAAAACCACACGATACTATGAAAGCAGAGTTATTAGCAGATATTCTTGATTTTCCTGTACTTTTGTCGGCAAGATGTAGAGATTTTGTGTCAAAATAATCCACACCCCTTCTTTCATACTACAAATAAAATATGGAAGACACAGTATCCCTCGAAGTTCTCAATTGTCACAAACATGTTTTATCTGAGACTAAAATTATACAGCTTTAACAAAACAGTAATAACCTCTTCTATATTAATGTTTTAGAAATTTACCTTAAATTATCTGACCAATTGACTAAAATATCTCTCTATTAAGAAACATTCAATTACTTGTGAGATTTTATTAAATTTTACACTCAAACTCATGTTCAGTCCTTTTGAAATATATGTTTTGCACACCTACCGTACGCTTTTTATTAAAAAACAATGCTTCTTGAAACCTGTTTCATAGCAATAATACCTATTATGTAAGCCAAAATAATTAAATTAAAAGAAAGATGAATTTAAAATTTTGTTTTTAAAAATTTTAACAATACCGTTGAACTTCACAATTAACTTGCTATTTAAACATTTAAACAATATCTTACATGTAATATTTGTCGCAACAGAAGATTATTTCTTATGTTGGGAATGCTTGAAAATATATTTTAAATTTCAGCGACAACAACAACTCCAACCACTACTACAGAGTCATTGTATGCTGCTGCAAGGCGAAGTAAGTATTCATAAGTTTTGATTATGACTTTGTGATGATGTTAAAATCAGTCAGTCGGTTTACTGGAACAAATTTCACGATAGCCCAAGAAGGTGAATATTATCAGGGCCCAATTAAACGAGGGTTAAACTAAATAGAAAATCATTACATTTAACATGTGGTTAAATTTAACCCTCGGTTAAACAAGTTGAACAATTGGACCCAGGAGTTTAGGGATATATGCAATTAGAAACACTGACGGCCAAATCTTTAGAAAGCCAGTTAATGTGAAAGCACTTCCGTACATTTTGAATTTCGTTTAAATTGGGTTTACTTTCAATATTAATTTTAAATGTTCATAAATGAAAACCTTCCATAGGTGAAACTCCGTCGAAACGGTAATGACAATAGAATAATAGACTTCTTACACATATTGTTCTAGCATCTAATGGGAGGGATTAGGAAGCATTAAGAAGCACACAACAATATTTGTATTTTGATGCACACTTTCACCATTCTTTCAGTTTGTTTCAACGATGGAGTATCAGATGTAGTATTCGCTTTCGATTCGTCAAACAACGTTCGACAAAACGAATTTAAAAAACAAATAGAATTTGCGAAACGCATTAGTAAAAATTTCGTCATCGGACAAAATAAGTCTAGAATTGGTGCCATTTTATACAGTGACCAGGTTCAGCAATTGATAGATTTGCCGGAATACGAAACTCACGAAGAGCTTGATTTTGCATTGGATCGAGTGGAAAAATCTGCAGGGGGTACTCGAATGGAGGAAGCTATCAGATACATCAGAACGAAATCTTTTCGAAGAAGTGTATCCAGACGACATGCAGCTCAAGTTGCCATCATAATTACCGCCAGTCCAAGTTCATCGTTACACCGTACAAAAAAGCAAGCCCATGTAGCCAGAGAAGCCGGAATTACATTGATTCCTATAGGAATCGGTGACGTTGATGTTGAAGAGCTTCGTGCAATTGCTGGGACAACAGATAATACATATCAATATGTTCTCCCTTCCTTTGATGACTTAGATTTTGTTCTTCCAAAAGTTGCCATTAACACATGTGAAGGTAAATAAAACATTTTCCAGAACGACACCGATCACGGTAGTTTGTCTTAAGCTCCTGTAAACACGGATCCAAAAATATTTTTTTATTATGAAATTATTTCACTATTTGTTGAAATATATAGTGCATTTAACTGAATATCAATGAACTTTTATTTTGATTTTTGTGGAAGTATTTGACATAAAGTGAACATTAATGAATAAATCAACGTGCCGTGACGAAGAAAAAATAGGAATTTAACTGTATACGTTTAGTGGATCTTTCAAAATATGTATTTACATACAGTGCACGTTTCGTCATACACATACGAAGTAATGTAATAAAAAATAATTTACATTTTGAAAAAGGTTGCACGATATGCATTCTCTTTATGGATTAAAATTTTTTCACCTGACTTTTATATTAACTGTAAACTACTTCTTCGTGTCACTCTTCACCCACACATTAAATACAGTTATAAATGATATTCCAACACGGAAATATAATATCTTATAAATTTATACAAATATACTGTAAAGTTTCTATATGGGTATAAATAATTTGAACATCTAAACAAATGGTTAACATTGTTATAAAAGTAATGTTAAATTTCTTTTTTCAGTTACGGAACCAGCCATTACTGTATCTGACATGTGTAAGTATATATTAAACTTTAATGTTCCAAAACATCTTAGGAAAAAACTCACTAAACTAAGAATAAGTGCACACTCGTTAGCCATAGAAATTGGTAGATATGCAAAATGCAAAATCAATAGTACCCTCTAATGAGAGATTTTGTAAATTTTGCAAAGGACATGTTGAAAATGAGATACACTTCTTTATCAAATGTCCCCAATATTCCAAAATTAGATCAAAATTTAAATTCAAAGAAATAGATACAAATGATTCTAAATTTAATCGAAATATTAAATCCCAATTCTGAAAAAGAACTATAATCCATTTGTATGTATATAAAAGAAGCTTTTGATTTTAATGACCACCATACTGTTTCAACAGATACCATTCCTTTATAGACGCTTATGCATTTAGCGTTTAACGGAATGGTTAAGACAACATTTAAAACTAATTAACTCTTATGTGTGATAGTTTACATAGAAAAGATGCAAGTTACTTATACATAGAAGGTATATCCTATTCATAAAACAAATCTCAGAATAAGCAAAATATAACATCAGACACCTGTCCTTCATGAAAGGCTGATAATTTTATTATACATAATTATCCATGCATTTTGTATATAATTTTAACTTTACATGAAAATTTAGCTAACCCGAAATCAAATAGAATAATATATTACTCAATGTACCCAATCCTCCATTGCAGCTTGTGGATCACGACAAGAGGCTGATCTAATGTTCATCTTAGATAGTGTAAATGCTGGTAAAAAGAACACGAAGAAAGCTCTCGCTTTCGTACAGGATCTAGTGGACGATTTAGATGTCGATAAAGACAAAATCCAGATTGGTTTGATGGCTGGAGATGAATGCAAAGCTAAACCAAAGAGCAGCACCGGATTCACCTTGGGATCAAAGAAAACAAAGAAGGATGCTATGGATGCCTTGACAGATAAACAAGAGGTTGACTTTGGCGGAATGTTAAAACGTATGCGTAGAGGCGCATTTAGCCATCGTCGTGGCGGAAGAAAAGAAGCAAGAAAAATAGCTATTCTGATAATTGACGGCAATCTGGACGAACCATTAAGAGCACTGTCGGAAGCCAAGAGAGCCCGAATACACGGTATAGAGGTATATGTTGTACAAGTTGGCGATGACCAGCCCCAGAAAGAGTTAATTATGATGTCGGATTCTCCATATAAAGACACAAAACATTTCTTTAAAGTCAGCAATTATAATGAACTAAAGAATTTAAAGAAAACTATCTGGGATTCTCTTTGTGACGGTAAGTGCCAATTCCTTAATAATCAAAAGTACATAATACATTTAGTAAACTATTATTACTTTTAAGTGTTTCTTTCAAAATTTCCTAAGTGGTATATAGATATTTCTGTATATTTTTCAGTTTACACAAAGGAGGCAAAATTATATGAAAAAATTAAGCCCAAAAATTTTAAATCCTATAAATGAGATTTCTACAAGTTTACGTTATCAGCTGTTGTTTCCATAAAAAAAGAAGAACCAGATACAAAAGAAAGTTTCAAAGTTGTAATAAAGTGTTTTGCATTTGGCTCTGCGAACTTTCCCTTAAGGTAGTTATTGTGAAAATGTAAATAGAAGAATTAAAAATTTTATTCCAGTTATATTCATGCCATTTGTCAGAAAGAAGAATGCCTTCCTTTCTTTTGTTTCTCTCAATATAAATTAACAGAAAATTAAGATTGATAAATAATAATACAACTTGCAACACTTTTTTCCTGTTATATAAACAGGATAGTTATAAGATAATCAGTTGCCTGTACTATATGTGCCAAAGACATGTCATGTACGTTAATTTTGGATTTTTGAGTGTTCGCCAATACGTCTTATTTGTCTTCTGTACGCATGCTTAATTAACTCCTTCTCATGTTTCAGAATTGTGAGATCGTTCATTCTGCAATTAAAAGGGACCAAATGAAAGATGTTAACATATGTCTGTGATCTTCCGAAGAGAATATATTGACGAGAGTTCTAATTATCTAAGGACGTTTGACCTTGAATGAATGAAACTAAATGTGACGAATGAATGAATGTTCACATATTGATAGGACATCAAAGGCATGATGAATGACTGATACTGACTGTGTTCGAGTCTGTATCTTTAATTCTACATAAACATCGACCGTTTACATTGACGGTCACAAGCTCAGGGAGTAAATGATATGTAGAGTATACGTAGAATGTCAGATTTAATATCCGAGAATAGGTCTTTCACACTGCATCAAAGCTATATCATTGTATATAAACATTGATAAAAAAAAGCCAGTAATTCATTTGTGTATATTCATATTTATTTACTGTGTATTTCGTTGACTAACGAGATTAGATGTAGGCAGTGTCTGCCTCATTGTATAAGACTGGTTCAGTTACATAGTTATGAAAAGGGTTGAGAGCAATACTATGTATTGATTCAATGATTTCGAATTTGTAAATGCATGATCAAAATGACTAATCTTCGTTAGCTTTGCTCTCAACCAACAATTAGAACCTGTATATATTAAGGGGCGATAATTAGCCAATCATTGTAAATACACGATCTCGTTTTATATTTTATGCTTAATATGTGATATTAACCCAAAATGTTAAGCTTTACCAAATTTACTTATTTGACATTTTTGTATAATTATTAACTCGTTATTGTATGTACCATTTTTATATGTTGAGACAATAAAATTACCAAAGCGCTTGAAATATTCGACTGTAATAAGCTATGGATGATAAATCAACACATGCACGTGACATAAGCAAAAGGAAAGGACAACGCCTTTATTGGTGTTCTTCAACTTGCAGTTGTAATGAGGCATTTTCGTCGAAGAAAGAACTGATACCTCATAGTAAATTCATACACCTGTAGAATCAGTTTAATAGTTTTTACACAGGGATGATAGTCTTTCATTGTTTGTTCTGTGCATCCCACGAAGATTTCTAGCAGACAAAAGTATGTAAAAGAACAACTATATATTGGTTTTTTCCACCAGCTTTTATTTTACTCAGCTCTCCAAAACCGAATTTCTACCACGAGAATCAGTCGCCAGAAAACACATTAGCTTCCTCTCTCAATAAATGTATACTCCTTTACAATCGAAGTGCGAATCGAGAAGGTGTTTAACTCATCTAACATGCTAGTTTCAACTGCTGTAACAGAATGCACTTCGATTCAGACGAAATAAAAATCCGAAATACACTTATTCATGTACAAAATTAGAGGCAATGCTTAATGCAAATTTTGAAAGGTTCCATTCCACTAAGGACCATTTCATAAAAGTTGAGCATAAATTGACCATGAAGTTTCGAAAAAAGAAGATTGTTTTCTCTTTCTTTTAGGCATTGTTAACATTTAGTAACAGCGTTCATATTGGTCCAAGGTCTGTAACCCCGGAAACAATCATGAAAAGGGACTACGCAAGGACCATTCCACCAAAAGTTGGTCCAAACTGAACCAGTGTTTCAGAGGAGAAGATTTACGACGGACTACGACGGACATCAAGTGATTTCAAAAGCTCAAACGACCCTTTTCCTGCTTAATAATGACCTACTTTCTACACATGTTTGTCATTAATATAGTTCTAAATGCAATATGTTCAGCTGAGCTACGACAAAGTCGAAATCAGGTTATGGTTTGATGAATGGCGCCCAGGCGTCAACAAATGGTTAGTTCCTTATTTTTATAATAGTTGGTCACCCTATAATTTTACCGCCATAAGAGAACGAATCATATTCATTTTGATGTCACTAGGTCAAATGTTAAAATACATTGTTAAAAAAAAGAATAAAAAAAAAAACCAAAATGGATAACAGGAAAGGTCAACAATGACATACCAATTGATCAACGCCACCCAACAGACATGCCACCGGACAAACATTAACACGAAAGTGCACAAAACACAAACATAAACACAAGAGAGAGTAATTTATATCAGTCATACACGGCGCATGTGTGAGTAAAACCACATTTACAGAAGGCAAGCATTCGCGATTCTTTTGCAGAAGTAATATATAACTTAGGGAATATGATTGCAACTATCGAATAAAAACAAGTACTGTACCAATTAACCTTATTGTACATATTCTCTTACTTGTACACTTTTTGTCTAAATAAAGTTCTTTGATACCAGTTTTGATGCACAAGATCAAATGCGCGGATTTAAAAAAAACTTGGATCGTAGTTCGAGGAATTGGCCTTTGATAATTCCTATTCTACTTTTTTACAAGTTGGAGCATAATTGTAAAATTTATCGAAGCGAAATGGATTTTATACATATAATTCTCTAATATTTACAGGAGTAAACACTAGAATATTACATGAATCAACTATTTTCTTTATTCGCACTTGGGCAATAGTGCTCTCTATCAAGACTCAATAAAACCGGTATCATATGAACTGAAATATTTGGAAGTATTAACATGATTTAGGAAAAATATCTTAAAACCTTTGAACTGGTAACATCTGTACCAAGTAATGATAACAAATTATTATGAAAAAATGTGTGCTGGCATCCATTCTTCCCAATTTATTTTAATTCACTGTTGATATCTGGCAATTTTCAGTCACAAGATAAAGCACATTGAAATGACAGTTACACATCGATCATCCAAACTGAGATGATAAATTAGCTTTATATGAATATTACACAATAGTCATTGATTTTCATCACATGTTCTAAACTATTTAACGTGAACTTACGTAAAGCAATCCAAATGAATCAATTCAATGTTTCATGTATAATCGTTCTTTGCACGTTTTCTGGAATCAAAGAACATGGGTCATTGTGAAATTATGTAAAGGGAGAAGGAATTTATACATTGTAGGCCCTCAATTTTTCATAACTAACTACCGGATTGTTTCATTGACCCTGATAATTTGTCGTAGTCAAATGTATTTTGACCATTTGTTCCCTCTTGTAGGTCATCTCGTCCGTCATTTTTTGAGCAAGCTACATTGACAATTTCTTCGATCTGCAGGTCCTCTTAATCATTCATTCAACTAGAATTATAACAACATATGGTTAAAATAAAAATATCTTGTATTTCAATTTTACTTGACCATTGAGACGAATGTATATTTTGAATGACATTTCATTTTAGTGGTCATATATGTAAAGGTGATTTATTCCACTAATACTTTATACCATGGTTTTCTATTGTTTTCATAATGGAGTTATGAATATTTCATAATTATTGCCTAAATTTCTTATTTATGTTTAGAGACGCACACAAAAAATGAATCATTCATTTTTTTTACCCATTTATAACCCAACAACAAAAAGGAAAGTCAACAATGACATACCAATCAGTCAAAGCAACCCAACTGACAGACCGCCGGACAAAAAATAACATAAAAGAGTACAAAACACAAACATAAACACAACAGAGAGTCAGGATAGTCTGACTTCGTACAGACGCTGAACAGTGTTCGACCGGTTTTATTGGTATCCAACCCTCGCCTTATCTATCCTGACACTATGGTTATAAAACACACTAAATAAACCAATACACTATGATTACCAACAAGGTGACCGCTTGCTAAAACTGCAAAATTAGAGTGGTAGGTACATAATTTAGATAGCAGGGTCAGAATATGCTCGTTTAAAATTTGAGTAAAAGTAGCCCATGCTCTCATAGCTGCAAGTCCGATACTGTCGCTCTACTAAACGAAAATATCTGAAATAACACTTCCATAAAGGATTTAATGCTATCTCGTCATAGAGGTGAATAGAAATCGGCAGATTTTCGTGGGCAGCCAGTATGACTTTAGTCTTCAAATCAATGGGAGAAAGATTAATTTTTACAGAATTGCACGTTTCATATTTGTAGCCCTTACTGTGAATAGATCTCTAGTAACTACCAAGTTTCTTTGGGTTACTAGCGATACTTTTGCATTTATTCACGATATTACAGTAGAAACTAGGATGGGAAAACCAGTTCATGATAAGTGCTTTTCTGGAAGCTGGGTATTTAGATAAAAGATGTTGATATCTATTATAAAATGTTTTAAAAGCTTTAAGCAACTTGTGAAATCTTTAACCCTGTAATAGAAGTTTTTTAGTAATCGTATGGCTTTGGTCGTTAAAATGTTTTAGCCGGGAGCAAAGTCGTGCAACACGTACAAGCTATGATATGTATACCCAATACGGTGGTGCCACAGAATGTATTTTGCATATTTAAGAAACTCGGGGTTATGAACACTAAGTACATATCAGCATGTAAATAAAATATATAAGTCAATAAGCCCAAAGTTGATGAAATGCAATTTTATAAACTTAAGTGAACAATTTTAATTAATTAAATAAATTAATAAAGGTCAAATTATGTGACAACGTTCAATACACGCTACTCATCGAGGCATAAGAAATTCGACTCTAAACGAAAATATATCATATAATGTCTATATGCAAACAGGAACTCAAATTAGCGTTGTCAAGACATCCGTGGTTCCGTGGCCTGTACTATGGCTAGCTCGGTAGACCATTCGGCCAAATTAGCTATTAAAAATGAACACTTTCATAGATACACTGTCTTTCTATGCAGTGTTTATCTGGAGATAAAAAAAAATCACAAAGTGTATTGGTGCGTGTACTTATATAGCCTTAATTTGACATTTTAAATTTGCAAGCTTATTTCATGTATAATGTTCTAAAGTACCTGGTGATTCATGCAAATAATACCAATTCTGTACAAAGGTCTTTTCAATATACATTACCCACCGGATCAATGATCAGAAGCATCAGAAAGTCAAGGTTAACGTCTAAATCTAAACCCAGAATTTGAGTAGAATTTTTATATCAGCCCTAGCTGATAAGTAAAGTCCGTTTTTATACCATCGGAAATTTATTATAAAAGATTTTTTTTCGATCAATCATTAATTTCATGTTGCGTTTCAGAGATGTACCTCTATCATCATGTTCATGGTTGTACGTTTTGCGTAAATTTGTTCTTTAACAGATTTTACAAACGAAACGATTATATATAAACTTTTGTCACAGGATTATACATTTCGCAGGTTGTAAATATTTCAAACGTTTTAGTATTAGTTATCAACATCATCATTTAAGTCAAGAAATACCAAATATCATTGGGCTATATACACATCCAGTTTTAAAAACGACTCTTTTTGAAATTGGTCGCTCACAAATATACTACCTTTTTCTATTGAACGTAATGGCGTTATGCCATTCTAATTCTTGAGTGGTAATGCCAAATAATCTGATTAATACTTTATGCATAAATGTAGATATATGAGTTTATTTTACTACCACTTGTTGGTGGACTCCAGGATATCATCCCCCCTCAGTAGTCATTGCTGTGGCTATGACATGAATTGTAGATATTTTTATTGAAATATTCAAGTATTAAATTTTGAAATTCTGGTTAACTATCGGCAAAATAATACTAAAGCGACAAAACCGTGGGAAAAGCCCACAAATTCGAGGTCCACGGAAAAGACAAAATCAGGAGAATGGAACACAACAAACATACGCGACAATGATAACTGATAAAGGAATAAGAAACGTATAATACACTAAACAAAGCTAGTACAAGACATGACAGAAATCCCATAAAAAACTATTAAAAGCAGGGTTTCAACCTCATCAGGCAATGTAACTGAGCAGGGTATAGGGTTTTGTTTGTACATATCAGATTGTATACTCAAAATGGAGTTATGGGTTGGATACCAATAAAACATTACGTTTGTACCAAGTTAGATACTGCGATTCTCTGTTGTATTAATTTTTGTACATTACCATTGTCTTGTGTTTTGATTGGCTGGAGGTATTATGTTGACCAGAGTACAACATATAATTTAAAATGAAATTGTAATATACATTTACTTGTACTTGATATACTAAAATTTTGCAAATTTTCATTAGTAATACTTTTGTAAAGTTGTAATTGATTTCGGCTTTTGTTGGCTCAAGTTGTTAAGAGTGATTTCTGACCCATAGGATCTATTTCAGTCAAATAAAACATCTCGACTTGTCTTTTTATATTAAAACGACGAAAAACATCAACTGTTATACAATAAACCAGAAGCAGTCTATCTGATATCACGTTGTAAAGTTTCACGCATACTTGTATGACTGTTTGTCTTCGAAAGGTCTTGTATTAATGGGTCAGTTTATATCTACCAATGACTTGTAATAATCCTTTTGTGGCATTCTTAAAGTTAAATCCCTTTTTTGTAAGCGTCGATCACTCTATGATTTGCAGATTTTTAAAAATTCTTTTTTATATATAACAACCATACGTATTGGATGACTCATGCTAATGGTACTGAAAGATTGATCCTACTATTCAAAACAAGCAAAATAAAATGTCAAAAGTATATGACGAATATGTCGCTGCGGAAAAGACTGTAGCAGCTCATTGGTACTTTTGGAATAATGAATATTTATTGAATAGTAAATAATTTACAACTGGACTAAACGTACTCATCCTGTTAAGACACGTAAATTTTCTGGACATAAATTATGACACTGTACAACATTTCATATTTAAACGATTGTTTTGGGTACTCATTTGATGTTCTCTGTAAAATGTCACCGTTGTACTGTTTACATTGAAAGTACATGTATTTAACTGAAGTTTACGGTTAGGTCTTTGGTAATTACTTAGAATTTTAAAAATGTCGTCGTGGTCGTTTTTCTTAGCTATGGATATGGCATTTTCGCCATCCTTTGCCTTTATATTTGGCCTTGCATTAACACTCAATAAAAGATTCACAATTTCCGTCCACCCATGACTGGCTGCAACAAACAAAGGGGATCTATTTTGCAAGTCACAAATGTTGACATCTGCTTTGTTTTGAATTAATAGCTGAACAATATCTATATAACCAATCTTAGCGGCAATATATACAGGAGATTTGCTATACGGGTTTATAATATCAGGATCTGCATTGCCTTTTGTTAACAAGAGCTTAACGACGTCTAAACGATTGTTCGTTACGGCCAAGTAAAGCGGCGAGAAATGGAAACGAGATTTATTGGGATTTACCCCACGCTCTAGTAGGATAGAAACAATTTCAGCGTGACCTTCACGTGCAGCTAAATGTATCGGAGTGCCTTTCTTGTAATTTCCAAGATGTGGATCAGCCTTATATTCTAAAAGCACTTTTACGACATCAGTACGACCATACCATGATGCGATGCACAATGGCGTACCGTTCTTCTTGGTATGGAGATTTGGTTTAGCACCATTACCTAAAAGTAACTCAACTACTTTAATGTATCCCTTTTTTGAAGCTAACCATAGAGGCGATTCGTTGTTTTCATTTATAATATTCACATCACAATTCATTTTAATGAAAAAATCTACGACTAATGTATGACCGTTTTCTGAGGCTTCATGCAGCGGGGTTCTGCCTTTGTAAAAATCATCCTGTCTGCCTTTTGAACAGTCGTGTTTGTTGATAAACAAACTTTTAACAATATCAAGATATCCTTTTGATGCAGCGACATATAGGGGGGATTCTCCTTTTTGCCAATAATCAGTTCGGCAAATATTACGGTCAGCATTATGCATAAGAAGTAATTTGACGGTCTCAAAATGTCCACTTTCCGACGCCAAATATAGCGAGGTTCTCCCCTTTTTATCGCAATCATTGACGTCAAGATTGAAACTGAGTAGCATTTCAACAATATCATTATGACCTTTACGGGCACTGTCCAACAGAGGCGATGCATCTGTTGATAAAGTAAAACCTTCGTCAGATTTAAATCTGCGGTTAATATTTTCAATAAACTTAACTCGATATATATCATACTGGAGCTGTCGATTTCTAAAAACACAAAATGAATGTCCTTCGATGATATCTTTATATAATCGGTCAAAATAGATTGTTTCTTTTCTGATCGGGACTGTAATTATACATTCGTCCGCAGTTTCGTTTACAGACTGTAGAACGAATCGATCACGTACGAATTCAGGACGGCTATGCTCTAAAAGAAGATCAAACATGTGTTCACCAAAAAATGAACTTAAAATGTCGAATACTTTATCATGAATTATACTGTATTTACCTCTGGTTTTCTTGACATAAGAATTAACAAGACTCTCCAACTGACGTTTGATAACAGGTAATGATAATGTTTGCATGGTTATACATGTATCAGATAAATGGTCCAAAATAAAACGAATT
This sequence comes from Mytilisepta virgata, assembly GCA_028015205.1. NCBI lineage: Eukaryota > Metazoa > Mollusca > Bivalvia > Mytilida > Mytilidae > Mytilisepta > Mytilisepta virgata. The sequence goes on along the minus strand of CM051520.1, from coordinate 19,269,693 downwards.
TTCGAACACCTCGGTCTTAAATTTTCTTCTGTAATGCAGTTGTTAAGAAGAACAAATAAAGCTAACGTAGCAATTGTTGTTTGGTCATTTTCATCCTGCAGCAAAGATAGTAAATCGTCTTTAATTACCTGCACTGGACTAGAAAAGAACTTCACTACATCATCCGTGTTACTAGAAGGGTATAGCCTGCATAACAATGGAAAACAATCGTACTGACTAAGATTCTTTATACTTTTCAATGATTGAATTTCCGATTGTGAAAGATAAAGTTGTGCTATAAGATCTTTTTCTTCATTCGATAAAGCATATTTGGCTGATAACAAATCTATGCTACCCAAAGGTAGTTTTAAAGACTGGAACATTTTATGCAAAAATATGTGCGTCTTGCACGACATTATAACTTTCATTTTTTTCTGACCTTTTATTTTGAGAATATCATCTGTTAGAGTATTCCACGTTTTAACCATTTGTAGATCGATAGAGTATTTTCCACAGACATCGTCATAAACAAACACCTGTTTCCGTTCAGGATTGTAGTATTGTGTCAGATCAGTTGGAAAATGAGCAGGGATTATATCATGACCTGCTTGATCGTGTAACCATATGGACGTAAAATGGACTGCCGTTGTCTTTCCACATCCAGAAGGACCAGTCACCACAACGAGGTCATTCTCTTCTAGAAGATTAATCAATGACGTCATAGCTTTTGTTTTAATAACTTTGTCAAGAGATGTCCGCCACTGATTTATCTTATCGTCAATAATATCTGTAAAAAATGTTTATTTTCTTCAGATGCCATATATTATACAATACTTTAATTTACTGCTGTTTTTTATACATGTGTTAGTATGTAAAAATCGATCTATAGCTACTTCCTGGGTAGGTTCTCACAACATTTAAAATCTTTTACTTACCCTTAATGCGAACGAGATTTCGCATATAAACATTTTTCCAAAGTTTTATTTACTGTAGGCCGAAAAAGATTTTAAATCGTTCAACTTTTTTCAAACTTTTTTCAACAAATTCTGTTTACAATTAACAACAGTCAATATCTTCTGTGATAAGCACATGACAGTATATGCACACAAAATTCACACATCTGCCTCTTTCATTTGTCTTTTCAAACGTAGATTGACTAAAATTTTCTCGCACTTGATAAAAAAAAATAAAAGATAAAATACTATTATAATATGAAAAATCTGTTGCTATTATGTCATAATTATATTACAGAATGATTATTGCTATCACTAAATAGATGATGGTGTGAATATGAAAAAGTTTTTTTTTTTTTTTTTTTTTTTTTAAATTATGGCGTATCTCCTTCGTCGTATAAATATTCAGAAACTTAAAGAGGATAAATAATTATAACACATACAAAAATAAAAGCGAGTTTTATATCACTTTGATTTAAGGTTATCCAAGACAACACATTTTTTGATAAAATGTTTACGGAAATATTGTTACAGATTAAATCCATTGATTCTGAAAGCGGTCATTGAAAAATAGAGAATTCGAAAAATTAAAAATGCAAATAAGAAATTATTTGAAAGCTTAACATATGCAAGTTCAAAGAGGCATAACTCAAAGCAAACAATATTTCGCACAGAAAACTAAAATTCCTTAATTATTTGCCTTCAATGGACCCTTAATGATGTTTCATGTTACCCAATTTAAGTTCCCAAGAAATGGAGTCCTATACCGCCAATCAGAAATCATGATATAAATAGGTTAACAAAGGGATTGGGTTGAAAATGCGTAATTTTTTCAAGGATAAATTAGAGCTAAGGTAAGAATAATCAAACACTTTCACATAATTTAAATCTAGCTCTCCATATAACAGTAACAAATTGCTGATTTTTGACGTACTGAATTGTGTTACCATAATCAGGTATCCCAAATAGCACTGGAAGAAAAAGTTTTGACATTTAATCAAATATAATAAGTCTCCCTGGAACATGCCATGTCATGTTTTGAAGACTGTATAACAACCTTTATTTTTTCTTTTTGAATTACGTTTTAGGATTATGCATTAGCATTTAGCCAACACCTTCGAATTATTTCATTTCTATTATACCTTGTAGCCCTCGTGGTATAGGATTGCTGGGTAAAGCCATGTTCTGCATTTCAACTAAAATCTCTTTATCAAGTTTATAGTTTTGAAGATCATTGCAAACCTTCTCATAGGATTTACCTCCAATTCTTACAATGGCCTTAAATATAACGAAGATAAAAACAAACATGTATACAAATATATAATGTTAACGGATATATGTAACAGGAAATATGACACATCAATCAATTAACGCCATTTAATCGATAACAATATACTAGAGGCTTTCAAAAGCCTGTATCGCTCTCCTTGATTTAACTTGTCCACCTTCAGCAGGATTGAAAATTTAAGTGTAGCAGTTATCCTGGCGGCTGGTCTTCCCATGGGTACAATGTTAAACAATTTTATCAAACACAATGCTGAAAGGGCCATGGCTGCCATTATTCTGTTTCCAAATGGCCAAGTTTAAGGTATGATGATCTGCAAATTCAATTTTACCATAGGGTCCTTTTTAAAAGTAAGTTCCGCTTTGGTGGCCATCTTGTTTGACAGGCCAGGTAAGCGGACACAATTCTGAAGGAGAACCATCTAATGACCATTGCTGCAAAGTCTTGTCTCAGTTGGCCAAGTGGTCTGAGATAAGATTTTTTAATTGAATTTTCCCATAGGGTTCTATGTTTAAATAAGTTCGGCTGCCACAGCCATCTTGGTTGACATTTTGTCAAAACATGATTCTGACAGAGAACCATTTAAGGATCATCTCTGCCAAGTTTGGTTCCAACTGGCTCTGTAGTTTCAGACAAACAGATTTTTTAATGAATTTTCCCATAGGGTCCAATGTTAAACTATGTTCGGCTGTGGCGGACATCTTGGTTGACAGTTTTGGTCATCGGACACAATTCTGAAAGAGGACCATCTGAGAACCATTGCTCCAAAGTCTTGTTATAAATAGCTCAGTTCTTTCAGACAAGAAGATTTTTAAATGAATATCCCATAGAGTCCTATGTTAAACTAAGTTGGGCTGTGGCGGCCAACTTGGCTGATCGTCCGGTTCATCGGACACATTTCTGAAAGAGGACCATCTAAGGACCACTGGTGTCAAGTCTGGTTTACAATTGACTCAGTGGTTTCAGACAAGAAGATTATTTAATGAATTTTCCAATAGTGTCCTATATTAAACTATGTTCAGCTGTGGTGGCCATCTTTGTTGTGATTCATGGTCATCGGACATAATTCTGAAAGAGGACCACCTATGAACCAATTCTTTCCTAGTTTGGTTCTAATTGGCTTAGTGGTTTCAGACAAGAAGATTTTTTAATTTATTTTCCTATAGGGCCCAATGTTAAACCATATTAGGCTGTGGCGGACATCATGGTTGAAAGTCTGGGTCATCGGACACAATTTTGAAAGGTGACCATCGAAGGACCATTGCGGCCAAGTCTGGTTCCAATTGGCCATGAAGTTACATATAAGGTTTTAGAAATTCATCCCCCTTTTTTCGATTTTTAGAAACTGATGCCATGTCGGTCGGACGTCAGGGATGCCGGACACAATCTTGGAAGGGGGCCACGCAAGGATCATTGCACCAAAGTTTGGTCCCAATTGGCCCAGTGGTTTCAGAGGAGATCTTTACAGGAAAAGTTTACGCCGCACGACGACAGACAACGGACGCCAACTGATGGCAATAGCTCACATGACCTTTTAGGCCAGGTAAACTAACAAGGATATAAAAACACAGAAACAATAGAGACCCTGGATAATCAACAAATGACAAAGGGTCAAGACTTGTATAAATAATTCAGACATATATACAATACATTGTCAAATCGGAAAACATAAAATTTATTTGGGCGAGCTTTAGAAACATGAGAATAGGTGAGCTTTATCGAGTCTTTTCCCAATGTTTCGCAGCGAGCCCAAATAAATTTTATATTTCCTAACAATGACTTTGTATTGTCTTTATCCTGCAATCCCCTTTAGATGCGTTAAATGCCTTAATATTACGTTTGAAGTTGAAATACAACTGCCGTGAAAACGCGGGAAACGCCATTACGTCATCTGGTACATTCACTACGTCCATGCGCTCTCCATGTTAACAAGTAGCATTAGGCCTTATTTTGGTCATTGCCCTTATATGACTAAAGTGTATTCTACTCCTGTTATTAGAAATGACTTGATTGCAGGATAAAAATTCCTTTTATTCTAGCATAGAGCGTACTGAATTTATTACTTATTTTGTTTTTATTGTTTATCCTACTTTGTTTAACTATATAGCTTGATTTAGGGAGTTCTTTATGACATATTACTCTACACTTCTAAATGTGATCAATCTTTCTCTACCCTTAACCTGTTGGATATCGTCAAATTCCATTATCCTAAAGGCTTATATTTTCTTATATGATGACCTCTACCAGCAACTATGATCGCATAAGCTAGTTTTACACTAAACATGAGCACAATTTGACCCTAGTATTTTAAATTACAATAGTATCCTTTCTTTTTTTGATTGTTCTAACTAAAGTTTACTTTGAAAGATTTTGTTTGAACAAAGCAGAGTGTCGGAAAGTTAGGAGGTTTGAGTATAAAGTTACACTATGCACAACGCAAGTGTTAACGTACGGACAATGTATGAACGTTATACCATACACGTTTATTCTGGTATGACATGCTTCAACGCTTTAATGCTTAATCTTTGGAAAAATATGGATATTTTTATTCCAAAGTCACAAACGTCAGACGACGTATTTGGAAACTTCACAGTAAAGTTCCCCACAAGCTTTAAGGACGTCATAGTATAACTTGCGTTGTGTAATGGCGTCTTCGTGTCTGAATACCTTTGTTTCGGCGTTTCAAAATGTCGTAGAAACTATCCAATTAAAATAGATATAATTCACGATAATATCATGAATTTAACATTCGCTGCCGCTGGTGGTAAAATAATTGGCATCAGGGTTCTTGGTAAAATCAGGATATTCTGACGCTAGCGTAAATTATTTCGCAACTATATTACGATTTATCATGTACCATATATGATAAAAAAAAAAAACAACACGATTTACCATACCATGTGGCCATAAAAACAAATAAAGGGTTTTGTTAAGCGCAACATGTCGACGGGTGAAGTGTTGAAGTAATGCTTGACCCAATAAAGTGTTGGGTATTATATAAAAATTACACAGTAATATTGGACCTACCATGAAAACGAAAAAAAAAAAAAAATAATAATATAAATTTTAAAAAAATGTAAATATCCAACAACGTTGCTTTTTGGTCCTTTTAACCCTTTATATCTCTAAAACCATAAAAGACAGAAGCACAAATGAAAGCTCTCATCGTGAAAACAAAATTCCCGATTGAAATAATATGATAAATAATCCAGTTTGTCTCTGCACCGATAAATGTTACACCAAATTTTCTGGGGTAACTTTTATTGTTATTTAAAAAATGTTTCGAAAATTAAGGTGTGTCCCTTTTTCTGCTTTTTATATCTCTAAAAAGGTAAGAAATAGTAAAAAAATAATAAGAAAGAACTTTTTTTCCATTTTCTGCAAGGAACATTAAAAAATCATAAAAATCGAATAATAATTAAAAAAGTTGCACCAATTTATCAATAACCCTTACTGACACCCCAAAAAAATCAACAGGGCCATTTTCCTAAAACCATTCCCAAATTATTATGGAGGGCCATTGCGGTAAAATATTATAATGTTACATTTAATAGAACAAAGGAAATGAGCGGAAACCTAACTTTCTACGGACATCGACATACTCATACCATAATATTTGCGTTCGTTGAAAAATTATGTACCATAAATGCAAGATTTAATGATTAATTCAGTACATATCTTCCTCTTGCGTTTTTCATTTAAACAAGTCTTCAGAGTGGCCTTTACATACCTTAGTTATTGCAGACCACTGTTTATGAAATTCTTCATAACACATCGTCTTGTGGTCACTATGTGAAATATTGTTTCGATAAAACTTTATTGTTGACAGACTTGCTCCAATGCTTTCGTCCGCATCCAAAGGTAGATCATCTGATATGTTGGTTTTTGTCAAATTTCGTATTAAGCAGATCATAAGAGTTAAATCAAATGATTGCGATGATGCTACTCCTGAAATAAAATAAGCACTAGTTTGACACACCCACCAATTAAAATACACTTTTATCCTACCCCCAACAGAAAACAGGCCAAAACATAGACATGAAAACAAGAGATCTATACTGTTTTTTATATGCTCGTTCTATTTGAACAGTCAAAATGCCTACTTGACCTGATTGACAACTCTCTGAGTTCTCTGTTTAATCATATTACTTCACCAAATCAATTGGGGTCTCTTGAGGGTAATAAACGTTTTATAAACGTTAAATAATTGTGAAATTGGTAGTAATGTCAACTAATGTCACCAAAGATTGCTGTATAAAGACAATAAAAGTGCATAAACTTGTCATGAAATTCGATATACGAATTCGGCACAAATCGGGGAAAATTGTAGGAAACTCACGCATTTCACCCGATTCTAAGCCTCATCCGAATATCGACAAGGAACAGAGAAGAAATCATTTGAAGCTATGCAGAGAAAAGAATACAAATCTAACAAGGAAGAAATGAAAAAAGTAAGCAATCTTACTCATAAACAGTAGACTCTATGAAGTCAATGCACTGTTATTGTCTATATTTGATACCACTTTTGATGCATAATATGTAAGTATTTCGACGAATTACGACACACCAGTAGTGCTCAAGACCGAATACATTGACAGCTATGACAATAACCAGAAACTATGAAGAGCAGATTGAACAATAACCAGAAACTATGAAGAGCAAATTCTCATACCACAATTACCAAATGACATGCACGCGGAAGAACATCCTTATGTTTCCTTTAAATTTAACAATTATGCACATTCAGATATAAGAGTAATAAAAGGTATCACAAAATACCAAAATAAATTTAATAACATTCACCCTGCAAAAACCAGTAGGGTGTTTTTCTTCTTATCATTTAAAATGTCATTAAAAATCATATTAACTGCTACTTGACCTTACAGAAAAAACATTATAATAAATTATCCGGTTCCCCTTCCAACTGTTTTTTCAATAATAAATTTCATTTAACAAATTCATAAAAGTGATTGCTAAAGTAGTAGTGAATTATCTCCAGCAAATATGTTTGAATATGTTTGAACATCGAAAATCAAAATACTAAAACCTTAATACGCATCTATATATAATGTATGACAATACTGTATAGAAATAAAATAAACAAATTAAAAAATTAAAGAAGAGTTAAGGTCACAAATTAAATTCACAATTTTCGAAATTCAACACCTGTGGGCCATAAATTTTTAAAAACGTTGTTGCGCATCTATATATACATGTAGTGTATGACAATACTGTATAGATATCATACATGTGTGCGTCACCTTAAAATGAAAGGACTTAATATGTACGTCACAAGTTTTGACGGACAGACAGACAGGGCGATAGTAATATACCTTCGAAAGTGGTAAAAGCATATTAAAACAAATTAAAAAAATTTTCTAATATGTAACTACACGTATTGAATTCAGAAGTTTTCTTCCTAGTTTTTGAAATCACTGTTTGAAGTATTTTTTAGAGATTGAGATGAAAAGCATGTATTTCTTTGCAGCACTGGAAATTGACGAAACTTCGACCTTGGTTGATATAACATTGGATCGACTTCATATTGCGCTGGGATAGAATTGTGTGATATCTGTTTGTAAATACCTGATTTGGGAAACAGTAAGTCCCACTGTTTCTGGTTAACAACTCTTTTATTCTTTAAAGTTTGGAGAATTTTAAATCTGTTTTGGTTTAAAACAGTCTGAAGTCCACCAGGATAGAATTCCTTGTCAAAATATTCTCGAACTGCAGGGGGTGCTATTTTGAACAAAATATTGGCAAGGCGTAGATAATTGTTTTCTTTGTCATCTAATAACTGTATCTCTGATTTTGACTTATTTCCTTCAGAAGATGCCATTTCAGCCAATGGTCAATTCGATTGTGTTTTCACTTTTGAGACCTACAATTAAACAATACACAACTGGCATTCTACTTACGAAACATACAACATTAATATTGAGTGCGTTCTTAAGTCAAATATATTTAAAGTATTAAATATTAAATTTTAAAAAACCAAAGTTTAGATTTTTTTTGGATTATATATCACACTCTCAAATTAAAATTGATTTCAATTAGAGTACAGTACTTAATTGCTAATTTTATAACGTTAAAAACTAAAAGTGTATTTGCACAATAGGTGTATCTTTTATCAGCAAAATTTGAAGGTTTTAGTCATGAAACGTCATTAAATGATAAGATGGCAAAGGCTTTAAAATCCACAAATAATCGTGTAGTAATATAAGCAAAGATACCTGGTGATGCTGACATGTTATCTACTGTGTGCATAAAATATTTTGGATGGTTCAAAGAGTTATCAATTGTATGACCATACAGTGACAAGAGAAAATAATATTAATTTATTACTACTGTGTAAATCGCGTATAGTACATGTATTCTCTTGTCTAATCTAACGTTCCTCAGACTGAAGGGAAACACTAAAACCTCGTGAGCAATAAAACTGAAATGGGCCTATACATTTAATAGCCAAAATCCAGTGAAGTTCAATTTTGCCTGAGAGGGTTGAAACCCTACTTCAAACAGAATTTCAAAATTAATAAACTTTCAATACCAATATATGTATTTATAAATCATGTAATAGCCGAAGTAATAAATAGTGAGAGGGGTAATAACCTCGATGTTTAACAGTCCACCAACAACGATATCGCTTAATTTTACGTGAAAACTCAGATACGCGTGGAAGTAAAACAAACCCGGATACGATATAAACTCTTGAACTCAACTAATCACAACAATGCCGAATGTGATCTTTAATCTTATTTCATACTTTCCTTCTCAGTTGTTTGCAAAATTTTCATTATGTACATGTTATTGCCTAAATTAAAAAAGCCCAAGTACCATGCCGTGTACTTTTTATGTTCATACGCATAAGAATTACTCGGTGGAAAATAAAACATTACATTTTCAGCCTTAGGGACCATTCAATATTTATAAGAGGGATGGGCCGGTGCATAATGGGACGGGGCAAATACTTATTTTTTTTGGATGGAACAGAAGTATTTTTGAAGGAAAACATTATGATATGAATTCGTCGGCTTGTTCGAAAATTTCTTCTTCAGGGACAAAAATTTAATATAAACAAAATAACCATATGATTTTAATGCATTTTACAAGACTTAGTAAAAAATCATGTAACATGGAACATGGAAACACAACAAACTTTGGGCACTCAACAACATTTAATTTTTTACTCAACATGTAAAAAGATGTATGTACACTGTATTCCTTATTTCTAACTTTATATTGAAAGGCACATTTAACCATGTTGGATTGGGGGTGGGGGTAAAATGTACTTAATTTTATATTGTATTTGTTTAATGATATATATTTATAGTTTCTATCCTTAATTCTCTTATGATGGTGCGTTGTTATCTATTTCTCGCGTAATGAATTATTTTTCATAACTAATGCCCCATCATATGATATGAACAACTGTTACGAGAAATTCTTTTATTTGACTGGCCTTGATCAAAACGTCGCTGTTTTCTGATTGGTTGAAATCTGTGCGGTCATCGTTGAAAGCCACCGTTGCATAGCAAAATTTGACGTCACAGAAAAATGAATGTTAAGATTTCCCGCGGGTCGGACGCCAAACACAAACAAACAAATATTCCTGAAGAACCATAAGAGAAATAGGTTTATCAGCGATATCTAATTTTCACTCATTGTGAAATCTATACTTGTATATATTCATATTTGAATTTACGATAATAAAATTTATGATTCTGTATGTTTTGGTTATAGCTGGACAACCACTTTTTTACAGAAATCTGGAGATGGACAAACACTTTTTTGCACCATTTAAAAGGACGGGCATAAACTTCTTTTATGAAAAAAATTTAGCATGCACCGACCCATCCCTCTGATAAATATTGAACGGTCCCTTACACCAGCTTGATGAATACTATCAAGTCCGAATGGTTATATAGTAACAAGAAGATATATAAAAATATTTATTTGAAAAATAGTTTTTCTAGTTTGATTCGTTAATCTTATTACTATTCCTGTTAAACTTGGTTAAATTGTTCTAGTAGTTTTAGCAGAAATGATAGGCAACATCAGCATTTTCAGGGGAAATTTTAGCAAACATCAATAGTCTTTTTTTATGTTGCTAACATCTCCACTGAAAATGCTCAGACCTACATTTTGAAGAAAAATAAACATTTCTTTATTTCATACAAGATGTAAAATATATTTAAAAGTTTCATAGCCGGATATTCCCCAGTCAATATTTTGGATCCACTACTGTAAACTTCCATAATTTTAAATCGAAATTCCTTTCGGACGATGCTCTTAAGGAGTTGACGGAGCTCTAATGATCTTGTGTGTTCGTCATTAGTATAAGCCGTTTCAATACTTTTTACAGTTGAATAAATCAATTTTGTAAGGCAAAAAGTATGCCTTAACTGGATTTTGGGTTTCCTATTTCTGTCCATTCAGTTTTATTTCTCTAGTTTTAAAAATTATTTAAAAAACAATGTTTATCTATGTACTGAAATATCACTGAGACTCCTGTGTAAATTGGAAGTCCCAAAAATTCGTTCTTAAATACCAAACGCCAGTAAGTGGAGAAAACGAACTCATTTACATGAATAGCGGAGTAAGGGAGACAATACAATATCAATACATGTAATACAATACAATATATTGACGAAAATTTTAAAGTTCCCGATTGAAAACGTGTATATGTATCGTGGAGCGTACAATGTCAAATTTAGTAGTATATTGTGAGATTCACTCATCCAATATGGGATAATATTCAGGATAATTTATGTGAAGTAGATTTATAGACCGGGGGTAAAACTGCATAATGGTAGCAGAGAGCATGTCACCAGAATTATAATTGAATACAGCTGTCCTGTTAATTCAAAATGAATTTGTCTTTTTTCAATTTGTATGCGTGTTTCTACCTAGGTGTTATCAATTTTTTCCACTCAATAATAAGTATAGATTCGCCTTCAGGTACGAGCGAGTTGTGGAATTTCTTCACCCGAGTTAGTTATTTTTTTTATTTTCAACACGCGAGCACAAGTAAATTGAAGGAGAATCTGTTTGTTCTGTGATTTTGAACAAAAACCTCGACAAGAAAATGCCGTTGCAACGCATTTTGTTTACATGAACGCCATTTCGGAACTTATCTAGTTTATCTTTCCAATAAAAGCAAAAAAAAAAAAAAACAAACAAAACAAAAAAACGGCCGGAATTCCCATGCAGAAATTTAATCAACCGGAAATGGTTAAAAATATAACATGTACTAGTAGAAACCCGTGGTTTATGATGATATATGATTAATGCACCATTCATAGCTGAAGTACTAAGCAGTGACCTGGCAGATTAGGCTTTAATTTTATTTTTTTTTTAAGTGGCAAAAAAATAACTTGTCACCACAAAACTGACCCGAGCAGGTTAGGGGAAACCAACCATCATTTTCCCTTGGCCTTACCTAAGTAAAAGAAAACGCAATTTCCAGTGTTAGTCAAGTTAATAACAAATACTGATAAAATGCCAGAAATTCCTTTGAAATTTTTCATGTTTCTATCTGCAATAAGTATGTAATTTCCAGTAGGATAAATAAAAAAATTGGTCAAAGTCAGAAAAAGCTGAATTTTTTTAAACAGAAAGTTGATGAGCGACAGACCTGAAATTGCATATATAGTATGGGTCACTCACCTGAGGCTGCATACCAAATATCAGGAGCCTCTGACTGATAGTTGCTGAGAAAACTGTTATGGAAGTTCATGTCTGTTTTTCCCTGCCCGCCCAACATTCACCATTTTATAACCCAAACAAAAATAGGTTTGAAGCAAAATCATACATGTGATTTTACTAAATATGCCAATTCCATTGGGAACTTGGCCACATCTATCTGATCACTATTCTCATCTGCCACTTAATTTTGTCGAGATAAATGGGGTTAGTCTGTGTATGTTTTTCAACCTGTAGGCTAACCCCTACTACAGGCTGATATACTATACCTGAATACATGTATATCATTGTCAAATCTGCAATATACGTAACGTCGTTTAGGTCAATATCGCGAGTCAAGAGAAAATTTCATGGTTTTACTTTTTCATTTAAAAATGGTGAATTTTAAAATTGATTTTAGGCTATGGTGCCCTAACTCAAGTTACGAAGTGTACGCACATTATTGCAGACGATAGTTTTTTTTTTAATAAATAAGACCTGATGTGCATCTTCTGTTGTCTTGGGTAGTAACCTGTGAAGTGTTTTTAGACGGGGAAGCAGATTTGCCTTTTTTATTTTCATGCATGTGATGTTGGGCATGTGGTCACTTTCTGTTTTTAAAATTTCCAGTTGCCCACAAAATGTTTGTTTTTACAAATATAATAAATAAGACGTGATGTGCATCTTCTGTTGTCTTGGGTAGTAGTAACCTGTGAAGTGTTTTTAGACGGGGAAGCAGATTTGCCTTTTTTATTTTCATGCATGTCAAATTGGGCATGTGGTCACTTTCTGTTTTTAAAATTTCCAGTTGCCGACAAAATGTTTGTTTTTACAAATATAAAGACGCGATGTGCATCTTCTCTTTTTGGATATTTAATCCCTGGAGCCTTGGGTGAAGTGTTCTTTATAAGACGGGGAAGCAAGCATATTTGCCTTTTTTATTTTCATTCATTTTGGGCATGTGGTCGCTTTTTAAATTCAAAGTGCAGATGATTGTTCATTTTCTTTTGTGCATTTTTCTTTACACTTACGCAACGAAATCCTAAACCGTTTTCTGTCGAGCTGTCTTTAGACAAACTTTTCCTCGGTCGATACCGGAAACTTCTTGTGATGTATACTTCCGGAACGGTATCGGTTTTCGTGATCCGGATTAATTAATTAGGGGTAATTAGCAAAACGCGGAAACAATTGCGTATGTACTGATAAAAGTTTTAAACTGCACAATGGTCTCATACTTCTGATATATAAAGATCGCACGTCGCATTTGTTGTTGAAACGGCAACCCGGCTAACAAAAATTTGTCTCATTCTTTTAGTAGTATTAATGTACTTTTATCCCACCGATTAAACACGTCAAGAATAGGAGAAAAGGTTGACGTTTAGATTATGTATTGGATATAACATTCCCTTGTCTCTAGCCAGTTTTGGTCACGACCGTACTTGGTGAAAGTTAATCAAGAAATGCGTATCTTACTCAAAAAATTAGTTATCTAACATAAAATTAGGTATCTAACATAAAATTATTAATGAACATGTTACACGAATGCCAAATAGATCCAACGGCTGAACACAAATTTTGAAAATGTAATCTTTATGTTCAAAACTTTGTTTTCATTTGTATTCCCGTTTTAGCCTATGGTTCACCTTTTTATAGTTTCCCAAGAAACTAACCATTCAAGATGACATGTGTAAACTACATGTACACATATTAGCATAAAATTCGACGTAATGCATAGAAGTCGTGAAATGCGATCTCGGAACTTCGTGAAGACGGAAAAAACCATCATAAAATTTTGTACCATATATAAAAGGTATTATAATGCAACTACTTTCATTTTGATTTGTTTCAGTATTTTATCCGACAAAGTTACAATATAAAGTATATTATCTTTGGCTGCTATTACAAATGTATTAACATTGACAAGTAATATTTTCAAAAATCGCTTATAATTCACTAAATTATAGTCTACATTTTTTATTTCTGTTCATTTATTGGCGTGTCAAATGCAAACATTTCATAATGTTCTAAAAATTCATGTTTTGGAGCCTTTAAAAAAATAAAATATCCAGATGAAGTTAATAGGCTTGTGTCGTTTTTCGTTTGAACAACAACTATGATTAATGTAAGTAATACCAAAAAAAAAATTCTTCTCCGTATCTTAATTACCATTAACCACTAATGCTACCAAAAAAACGTTTCTTATGGAAAATATCCGAAACATTAAATTTCAAATGGTAATAGATTATTTTTTTTCTCTCTCTTTAAAACATGAATATCATGATAAAACAAACCTTAAATGAGTTCTTCCTTGTTCCCTAACAATGAATTGTATGTCTATATGTGTCACCTGAGGATTACATCCGTTTATTAGAGCACATAATAATGTGTACAGGGGTCCAACATAAGGGTTTGTTATCTATAACAAACGGAATATTCTTTTTGGTAAATAAAAAGGCCAAAATGTGCCGACTATTGAATGCTCGATATTATACAGTTATTTAACGGTATTGAGGGATATAGCCATTTTATTTGTCCCGAGACACTGACTATTTTCCCGACGCGTAGCGGAGGGAAATAGTCAATGTGTCGAGGGGAGAAGTAAAAATTACTATATCCCGAAATCACTGTTAAATAACTGTTTTATTATACAGAAACACTTTACTGGTCAATAGTTTCCAGTACTAATCACCGGTCACTATTTACCAAAAAGACATTTCTTAGAAAAGTACCTGTATACAATATTTTTGGCAAACGATTCTGATTCTCTTCACCTTCACAAAGTCTTATCAAATCACTGGATTTTACAAAGTCAGTTAAAATATATAATTTTTTAATTAATTTAAATGTCAATTTCAAACTGACTGAAGTTGAGGCAAAAATCCCGCTCTGATCAGAATTATGTGTTTAAGAGATACAGACATCTTTTTTCTAATACATCCAATAAAATGTAAGTGCACAAGATATATCAGATCCAGAACCATTAATTAAACTAAAATTGCAATGTTTAAAGAAATGCCCAGCAAAGAAAAAAAATTACTGTCACTGTTGCCTTGAGATCGCGACTTCCTGGAGGTAGCTGAATAAATTTGTTTTTGAAAAAAATTTTATTTAATAAAATTTAAATTCGTATAAAATTATATATGTGTATGGAGAGAATTCTTTGGCGTGAAGGGTTCCTTTTTTACCATATACTCCTTTAAGATGTACAGAACAATACAAAAACTGTTTAAACTCTATTTTATTCTCACAAAACAGAAAAAGGATCAATTCTTTCGACATGCTTATAAAAATGTAGCAAAAATAGGATTAAACTGGACAAAAAATAGTATACCAATCAATCAACGACACCTAACAGACAGAGCCCCGGACAAAAAATAACATACCAATCAATCAACGACACCTAACAGACATAGCCCCGGACAAAAAATAACATACCAATCAATCAACGATACCCAACAGACATAGCCCCGGACAAAAAATAACACCAATCAATCAACGACACCCAACAGACAGAGACCCGGACAAAAAATAACATACCAATCAATCAACGATACCCAACAGAGAGAGCCCCGGACAAAAAATAACATACCAATCAATCAGGGACACCCAAGAGACAGAACCCCAGACAAAAAATAACATACCCATCAATCAACGACACCCAGCAGACAGAGCCCCGGACAAAAAATAACATACAAATCAATCAACGACACCTAACAGACAGAGCCCCGGACAAAAATAACAGACCAATCAATCAACGACACCCAACAGACAGAGCCCCGGACAAAAATAACAGACCAATCAATCAACGATACCCAAAAGAGAGAGCCCCGGACAAAAATAACAGACCAATCAATCAACGACAACCAACAGACAGAGCCCCGGACAAAAAATAACATACCAATCATTCAACGACACCTAACAAACAGATCCCCGGACAAAAAATAACATACCAATCAATCAACGACACCTAACAGACAGAGCCCCGGACAAAAAATAACAGACCAATCAATCAACGATACCCAAAAGAGAGAGCCCCGAACAAAAATTAAACCATTGTTGTGACGTCATCTATTGAAGAAACAGTGGATTATTTTTTAGAAAGATCTGATTGTGTCTATAAATACTACTCACCACAGTTCAACGAATTTCGTGTGAATGCGTAGATTTAATTACAACCGTAAAAAAAACTCTATCTACAAATTGATAGAAAATGAATGTTGTAAACGATAAGGCACCAACTATCGAAACTGTTTTTTTTTTCTCGAAACCAAAATTTATTTTTTCTGTTGGTCAGAGGATTATTTTTATTTTACATGTAGGAACAGGATTTTTCAAAATAAAATGTCGTTAGTGAAACAAACGATTTTTTGCCAACACTTTTGAAATATTTGCTTCCCATAAAATTTAGTAACCCCTCCCCCAAGTAAAACTTGAAAAGTAAAAGTAATACAATTAAGACATAAAGACACACAATCATAATAGTCAGACGATTTATTTTGCTTTTTTAATATTTGACATATAAATGATTGAAAGATTGCACTGTATATCTTGTTCAAATCCCGACATATCAATTATTTGAATTGCTAAGATTCACTTGCAGTGTTATATTAATGTTCGCTCCATCAACTTGAAAGGACGATGACTGCGCTGTGTTAGTACGTCCACAAACTTCTGAACGGATCTGTTTACTTGTTGTTGGTCTGCTGTTTACTTTTTGGTTTGCTTTCCTTTTCATTTCCGTATTTGTTCTTTTGTATTCCCGGATGGCGTTGCTTTTATGTCCTGTAATTTCTGAAATGAGCTGCTCGTCTTGCCCGTCCTTGTACAATCTTGTGGCAGCCGTAGCGCAAGGCGAGTGGTTACTACAGAAACCAGTTAACCCACCTTCTTTGCATAGTTTGGCAATAGTTGCAGTGATCATATTTATGCCGACGGGTTGAGAAGCAAACCATATTCCTCCTGATGGTTTTTGAAGGGGTTTTAGGTAGAATGCATTTGGTCTCTTATCTGGGCTGAAAATATACAAAATAATGATTTTTTTTTCTCAAAACATAAAATGTCAAGGGTAATAATCATTTCTCGTTTGAATTGTTTAATATTCATCATACGAGTTCATTTTAAAGCTTGCAATTCGGTCGGTTAGAGTTTTGCTCACTGTTGAAGGCCAAGTCAGATAACATAGTACAGTTGATAACATTACAATATTTCGACCAATGCTGCATAGAGATGTCTAATTGTCAATTATGGCACATCATCTAATTATCATTAATGTTAACATTTTTCAACAATTAAACACGTTTTGGTTAAATCAAAATGGAAAACGTTGGTACAGACAAACACTCTTTTTTTAAATTTTTTTTATTTTAGCGTTCCCGATGAAGGTAAATTCTGAAAAAATGCTCAGAATACTAAAGATAGATCATTTTAAATTTTTTTTAGGGGGGGGGGGAGGGTAACACCCGAGAAGGACTGCAGCCGAAATAAATTTGATTTTGGTCAAATACTACTGTAATGTTTTTTAAATAAATTTACAAATCTGTCAAAAGTTTGGTAGTACGTATATATGTTTATTTTTTTAGAAATTTCAAGAGGACATGCATGCATGCACTCGTGTTTAAATGGATGTGTCCAAAAGATATTTATCAATGTCTCCCGAGGCTAATAAATAAAGAACAATTGTCTATTTGTTGCAAAGAAGAAAAACTTACCAGTATATATAGTCTCTATAATATTTCACTATGCATCTGTCCGGATGCTCTTTGTTTTGATAGGCGAAAACAACTTTTTGTTTGCATTTCCGGGATTTTAACCCTCCTTGATTTAGATACGTCCTCTCTATACACAAGGTAGGAGTCTCCATTAGCATCTGTATGCATGGTCTTCTATTTGACTATTTTCAAATCTAAGATCTCTGTGTTCCTTACCAGCTCGTAGAGCGAAATTCAATCCAAACAAATAAATAGTGGTATCCAGTAGTCTTTGAGGAATGTTATTCCCGAGAATACCCTTTTCCCATAGCATGTTTTCTTCGGTATACGTTATTTCCTGTGCCTTTTTTGTGTGTACCTAGTCCACTTTTTGCTCGTTCTTTCATCGTGTGATCGAGAGTGTTTTTTATCTGAATAAAACTATCTTCGTTTAACAATTTGTAGCATTTTCCTTTTGTTTCCAAATAGAGCTGTAGGTGAATTACAATTTCATATAGGGTTTGTCCAGGGTACTCGTCGCCACTTTCTTTCTTAATCTCACAAATAAACCGTGATAAGGCATAACATAGTTCGTTC
Organism: Mytilisepta virgata; assembly: GCA_028015205.1. NCBI lineage: Eukaryota > Metazoa > Mollusca > Bivalvia > Mytilida > Mytilidae > Mytilisepta > Mytilisepta virgata. Next base: position 19,251,508 of record CM051520.1, on the reverse strand, counting down.
TTCGTCATCACTTCTAACTCTGATGAAATTATGCTGATTTTCAGACTTAGATCCGGCACGGCTATTGCATTTCTTTGCGTTTTCCATGTGTTAAACAGGTCAACTGCCCATTTCATTTTCTTTTTAGTACTGTCAGCGAAACTAGAAACAAACGAAAATAGCTTTAAATTTGATATAAAATAGCTTTCAATTGTTTTACACTAGTCATTTTGGGGGAATTTATAGCTTATTTTGCGCTGTGAGTCAAGGCTCCATGTTGAAGGCCGCATTGTGACCTATAATTGGTTATATTTACTACTTTGAGTTTTAGATTGAGTGTTGTCTCATTGTCAATCATACCATATCTTCTTATATGTTTATATCAAAAGTTATAAACTTTGAGGTTTTAAAACACTATAATATACCTTTCAGTCATTTGTTTATAAGTAAAATAACTTAGATTTAGACATGTTTCTTACTTCTGTCTGAAGAGCTAAACATGTTAGAAAGCGTTTATATATTATTAAAAAAAATACGCAACTTTAATGTTCTTTAATAGTTTTTGTAAAAATACAAGTACGTGCATGATGAAATAATTAAAGGGAGAGACTGAGTACATCTTCTCAACGGTATGACTTATGAATGCACATCAATATATTCAACATTAATCACTCTTGCTATAACTTCGGTTTAAACTGACCAGACCACAAACTTAAATATGTATAATCTTTGCCAAAAGAAGTTAATATATACGGCTGAAGGACACAGATTATAACTTATCCCACTTAGAATATCTTAATCGCAAGTTTTAACTAAAAGCAATTTCAGTCAATATACCATCACTTTATATCATCACCACCGGTTATATAGCTGGCTCGCTGTTCACTTTCTAAAGGACCGACCATTTAACTTCAAAAGGGGGTTAGTTTTTTTTATAAAAAAATATTCTGATCCACAATTATATACAATAATATTATTCTGAATACAAATTTTCACCATACTGTATAGTGTTAAATTTTGAAGAAAAAAAAATGATTGAAAGCGCTGAAAAAGTAAAACAAAATAAAAAAAATCAGACTCTGACAAAAAACCATACCCCCCTCTTTTGAAGTTAAATGATCGATCCCGAAGGAAAAACAACATATTATCTGTACATATACCAGCGTATAACTACCTGGATACCTTTATACTAGTACTCAGTAATGCAGTTTTTCTTAGACAATGAAAGAACTATGCCAAGGGTAGATATATCAAATGGTGGTGATACAGGCAAGGGGCCAACAGTTCTTACGGGAATTAAATGTGCGTTTTTATTATTGTATACCAAATACATTAAATAAATTGAAGTAATATCCTTCAACCGACGAAATCAGAAATTTTGATGTGTGGAGACTGTTACGGCCGAAATCACCTTTAAATTGTAGCCAACAAAAGACACAAATCAATAATAAAATTCAACAAGATTTATTATATACAAGTTTACAAAAAATATTACAAAAAAACTAAAATGTCAACTTAACTGTTCAAAATCCTGTTTTTACTTGATCCGGAATTCTGGTCACTGTTGCCTGAATCCAAACGGAATATTATATCCAATCAGTCACAATCTAGTATGATGTAACGAAAATAAAAGTATGTCACGGATGATGTGTGAAACGTAAATAAATCCAACAGCTGAGAACACAAGAATGTCTATCTCTGGTCCGATAAATGATGTTCTGAAAGTCTAACTTTCTTGTCCGTATATATACTGTAGAACGGAAACTTCTGGAATACGGTAGAAGTTCGAATCACACCATAATTATTACGTAAGTCAAATAGAAAGTTCTAGTCATTCCACCAGTATCCATTATTGTTCCAGTGATTTCTAAACTGCGCAGTTATAACATTATTTGGTAAACAACTATAAGTATTATGTAAACATATTATACACGTCACAAGGCCACACAAAACAAACCAGGCCAAGATAAATAAATATAAATATAATAATTACAATATCATAACACCTCCCCCCTTAAAAGAAGTTTGAGTGTAACGAGAACTTCATGAACAATATATACAAAAATATATATATATAGTATGTATACAGTGTTTTAATAAGATCTAGATAAAGCATCTGCTATTACATTATCTTTACCTTTAATATGTTTTACAATAATATCATATTCCTGTAACAATAAACTCCACCTAGTCAACCTCTGGTTCTTGTTTCTCATTTTATGTATGAAGGTGAGAGGATTATGATCAGTATAAACCAGAATAAGATGCATAGTGGGATTTAAATATACATCAAAATGTTGAAGTGCAGACAACAGTGCAAAACATTCTTTTTCAATAGTGGAATAATTGTTCTGATGTTTATCTAATTTCTTGGAAAAATATGATATAGGTTTCTCAACATTATCATCTGTTTCTTGATATAAAACTGCTCCAACTCCTACATCACTTGCATCAACGGCAAGTTTGAATTGCTTTTTAAAGTCTGGAGCGATAAGAACGGGACTGTTAATTAAAAGTGATTTGCTTTTTTCAAAAGACTTTTGACAATTATCACTCCAGATGAATTTAGAATCTTTTCGTAAAAGATGAGTCAATGGTTGAACAACAGTAGCAAAATTTGAACAAAATTTTCTGTAAAATCCAATCATGCCTAAATATCTCATAAGTTGTTTTTTATTTGTAGGAGGAGGAAAATTGGTAATTGCATCCACTTTAGCCATAATAGGTTTCACTTGACCTTGGCCAACTGTGTGCCCTAAATAATCAACAGTGGCCTTACAAAATTCACTTTTAGCAAGATTAACAGTCAAATTTGATTGTGACAATCTATCAAAAGTATCATATAAATGTGTTAAATGCTCTTCCCAGCTATCACTACATACAATAAGATCATCAATATAAGCATAACAACAGTCTAAATCTTTTATAACATTATTGATCATTCTTCGAAACGTAGCTGGAGCATTTTTCATACCAAACGGCATGACAGTATATTGAAATAAGCCGTCTGGTGTGACAAAAGCTGATATTTCACGAGCTCTCGGTGTCAGGGGGACCTGCCAGTAACCTTTTAATAAATCAAATTTGCTTACGAATTTTGATTGTCCAATGTTATCAATGCAATCGTCTATCCTTGGAATCGGATAGGAGTCAGATTTTGAGACTGAGTTTACTTTTCTGAAATCAGTAACGAAACGAAAGGTTTTATCTGGTTTGGGTACAAGACAAGGAGAGCTCCATTCACTGTTACTCGGCTCAATAATATCATTGTCAAGCATATATCTAATTTCCTGTCTCATAACATCAAGTTTAAGTGGATTGAGCCGGTAGGGATGTTGCTTAATTGGAGAAGCATCGCCTATATCAACATCATGACAAACAGCAGTGGTTTTATTTGGCACATCTGGAAAAAGATTTTTAAAAGAAAATACCAAAGTTTTCAATTTTTCTCTGCGATCGAAAGTCAGATGTGCAAGTTTTGAGTCTAAATTTGACAAAATTTCAGAATTTTTCAATCTAACAGTTTGTTCCATAGTCTTGGAATCAAAAGATGGTTCAATTATATCTGGTTTGTCATGATCGTTCTCCAATTTAACCATGGCTAAAGTGGCAACTGGTTTACTCTCACCTTCATTAGTACGCTCAAAATATGGTTTTAACATATTAATGTGACACACTCTATTTTGTTTACGCCGACCTGGAGGTTTTACAATATAATTCAAATCACTGATTTTACTCTCGATTGTATAAGGACCACAGTATTTAGCCTGTAAAGGATGCCCAGGGACTGGCAAAAATACAAGTACCTTATCACCAGGCTCAAAAACTCTGTCCCTGGCATCTTTATCATACCATATTTTCATCTTATTCTGTACAGTTTTTAAGTTTTTCTGAGCAATTTGACAAGCAGTATACAATTTTTCTTTAAATCTAGATACATAGTCTAGAAGATTCAAGTCAGTGTGTTCAGTAAGCCATTTTTCCTTAATCAATTTCAAAGGTCCCCTTACAGTATGACCAAACACTAACTCAAAGGGGCTAAAACCAAGGGATTCTTGAACAGCCTCTCGGACCGCAAAAATTAGAAAGTGAACACCATCATCCCAGTCCCTGTCAAATTGAAGACAAAAAGTTCTAATCATGTTCTTCAATGTTTGATGAAAACGTTCTAAGGCACCTTGAGATTCTGGATGATAAGCACTTGATCTATACTGAGCAATCCCTAACTGGTAAACGACCTGCTGAAATAAACCTGACATAAAATTTGAACCCTGGTCGGACTGTATAGACTTAGGAAGTCCTACTAATGTGAAAAATTTGATAAGAGCTTTGACAATAGTTGGCGTCTTAATATTCTTTAAGGGAATAGCCTCAGGAAAGCGAGTGGATGTACACATGATCGTCAGTAAATAAGCATTTCCTGTCTTAGTCTTTGGTAAAGGTCCAACGCAATCAATAAGTACTCGGCTGAAAGGTTCTTCAAAGGCTGGAATTGGCAGAAGTGGACCTGGTGGTATTTTCTGGTTAGGCTTGCCAACAACCTGGCATATATGGCATGATTTGCAGTATTCTGTGACATCATTTCTAAGTCTGGGCCAGTAGAAATGTTGCAAGATCTTGAGGCAAGTCTTCCTTATACCTAAATGTCCAGCCAATGGGGTGTCATGGGCAAGACCAATAATTTCTTGCCTATAGACCTAAGGCACCACCACTTGGTATACCACTCTCCATTCCTCCTCTGGGATAGCATCAGGGGGCCTCCACTTCCTCATCAAAATGCCGTCTTGATGGTAGTAACATTCGGCCACTTTTTCTGCTTCTTCTTGGGGTAGAGCCCTCTTGCAGAGCTGAAGAACCTCAGGGTCTTTGTTCTGTTCTTCCCTAAATGTTCTTTTGTCTAATGAATGGCTGTTCACGTCTGGCCATGGCATAATTACACGTTTGTTAGTACCAGGTGGTCTTATTATGGCCTTTTCTGAAGTACCGGGACCTTCAATGTCGGCAAGAAAAGTGTCAGAAAGGTCCATATAATCATACTGGCCTTCTTGTAAATCCTCGTCTTGTTGTTTTCTTGCTATTGCCCTAGTAACAACACAAGCTGGATACAGTTCAGCATCATCTTCAGGTGATTTAACATCCACCACCGGTTCACTTGTAACAATTGGTTCAGCAACCACTTTGTTCCTAGCTAGATCATTTCCTAGCAATAATGAAACACCCTCAACAGGGAGAGTAGGACGAACACCCACAACAACTGGTCCAGTAATTAAATCTGACTTCAAATAAATACGATGGAGGGGAACATCTATACAACCTAACTCCACACCTCGTAACAAAACGGAGGCACCAACGGACGTCTCCTCGGACAAAGGCAACACACCTTCTAACAACAAAGACTGAGAAGCTCCAGTGTCCCGTAAAATCTTAATAGGCTGAGGAGTAGTATTATTAACAATAGAAACAAACCCATCAGACATAAAGGGCTTATAATCCTCCATGTAATCACAAAAACTGGACTTAAAAGCCTGACTCGCAGGACATTCCAACTTATTGGTAACAACGGGTGTCGTACAAGCACTGGACTTGGGCTTATGATCTCTTTCATTCTTCTTCTGGAGTCTAAAACAATCAGCCATCAGGTGACCATTTTTCTTACAATAAGCACAAGTTAGTGACTTCTTCTCAAAAGTATCAAACTTTGGACCAGACATATTATAACTAGACGGACTCTTATTCTGTGCAACAGGCTTACAATCAGTACGCTCAGTGCTTTGATTTTTTGTAATTTCCGCATGAAGTATTAAAATTTTGACCTTTGAAACTTCTTTTATGTGAAATGGTATAATTATCGGAAACAACAGCTGCATCTTGCAATGTCTCAACAGTTTTGTCATCTAAATGTGTTTTTAAGTCTAAATTAACACACTGCTTGAACTCTTCTAATAACATTAATTGTCTTAATTTATCAAAATTTTTATCTATTTTCTTTGACGTAAGCCATTTATCAAATAAATATTCTTTTTCCCTAGCAAATTCAACATAGGTCTGTGTTTCAAACTTTTTATAAGACCTAAATTTCTGTCTATATGCTTCTGGCACTAGCTCATAAGCTTTCAAAACTTCCTGTTTAACAGTGTCATAATCAGAACTTTTTTCTGAAGAAAGTGCTGAGTAAATTTCAGCGGCCTTGCCCACAAAAACACTTTGCAGCATTGTAGTCCAATAAGGCTTTGGCCATTTCAAATTTTGAGCAATTTTCTCAAATTGTGGAAAAAATTTATCAACCGTTTTTTCACAAAATTTAGGAACCAAACGTATATTTTTTGCTGCCTCAAAATGTTCTGATTTTGACTTAGTGTTGCTTTCTGCTTTGACCATTTCCATTTTTATTTTCTCCATCTCTATCCTTTCCCTCATTTCAAGTTCTGCCTGTTTTTCTTCTTTTTCTAATTGTTTTAATTTAACTTCGTTTTCAAATTGTTTTTCCAATTGTTTTAATTTAAGTTCGTGTTCTAATTCAAGCTGTTTTAATTTTAAAGCATCAACATTTTCGACCTTGAGGTCAAGAGCCTCTTCACCAAAAATTTCTAAATCAACTAAATTGTCTATTACCAAATTTTTTATAATTTGTTTTCTCATAGATGTTCTAAAATCTATTTTTAGATGTTTAGCAAGCAACACTAATTCTTCTTTCTTTAATTTATCAAACCCTTCCAGGTCTGGCGTTTTCAAAAATTTACCAGCATCAAATTCCATTTTGTAGAATTTTGTTGGCTAACTCTAATAAAAAATACTGAAAATATTTAATAAGATATTAACGTTATCCCGAGACGAGCCCCCAATTTCTGTTACGGCCGAAATCACCTTTAAATTGTAGCCAACAAAAGACACAAATCAATAATAAAATTCAACAAGATTTATTATATACAAGTTTACAAAAAATATTACAAAAAAACTAAAATGTCAACTTAACTGTTCAAAATCCTGTTTTTACTTGATCCGGAATTCTGGTCACTGTTGCCTGAATCCAAACGGAATATTATATCCAATCAGTCACAATCCAGTATGATGTAACGAAAATAAAAGTATGTCACGGATGATGTGTGAAACGTAAATAAATCCAACAGCTGAGAACACAAGAATGTCTATCTCTGGTCCGATAAATGATGTTCTGAAAGTCTAACTTTCTTGTCCGTATATATACTGTAGAACGGAAACTTCTGGAATACGGTAGAAGTTCGAATCACACCATAATTATTACGTAAGTCAAATAGAAAGTTCTAGTCATTCCACCAGTATCCATTATTGTTCCAGTGATTTCTAAACTGCGCAGTTATAACATTATTTGGTAAACAACTATAAGTATTATGTAAACATATTATACACGTCACAAGGCCACACAAAACAAACCAGGCCAAGATAAATAAATATAAATATAATAATTACAATATCATAACAAGACGAATAATTGGCATGATTAAGATCAAAATTTTATTTTGCCCCCTTACAACATGTGCAATTTAGATTTAAAAAAATATTAACAAGATTCATGATTTGTTTGTGTGTACATCTACATTATGTAATATTTATTGTGTGTACCTCTATACAAATGTAATTTTTGATTTGTGTAGAAAATAATATAAAGATACATATTGATAGAGCATTAAGCTGACAATAAAGTAATATATTATTGGCCCATGGCAGTATGAGGATAACGCAGGGTTTAGTCGCAAACAAAATAGATAAACAGAACAGTATTCTATCCGAACCCTCCCCCCCCCCCCCCTAAATACAAATACTACCAAGTTGTCGTCACTTTATAACAGAAAAGTATCTCGGAAGTAATGAAATCAAAGCAAATGTATAACGCGTTATAATACATTGATTAAAACATTTATGCGATGCACTGAAGCTAATACAGGCTATCAGTGGTTTCACATTTATATGAATTACATTTATTAATAAAATGAATTCATCATAAACTGTAACAATGGGTTGACTTTTCGTCTCTTCAAGGGAAGAAAAGCGATAACATAGGCGGATCGGATCCCCCCCCCCCCCGTTGGAAAAATTGGTTGATTGTATAGGGAATCAATGATTCATGACTGGAGGAGTTGGCGTCAGTGGGACTTCTAATAAAAAGTTCTGGATTTCCCACTGCCTTCGCCATAAGAGTATACTCATAATATGTTACACGTATACACTAAAAAAGAATGAAAGAGATAAAAAAGTTTTTTTTCAATTTATAATGGCTATATCAAACAAGAAGGCCTCAAGAGAAGAGTCAGTTTCACAAAAATTCTTACGACTAAAGTTGATCGAAGTCGTGAACAATTAAGTATATTTACGATCAATCTTTATCCTAAGCTTTTTTGTGAAACCGACTCCAATCGCTCACCTGCATTTTTTTGCGTTAAACTTTCATCAATGACTATTTTTACCTTTTGTTTCTCTCATATTTTCTCCAAAAGCAAAAAATGGTTACTATGTATACTTTTTATGCAGCAAAGCTCGGCATTGTTTTATTAAAATCAGAATAACAATTATAGTGTAATAGTTGAAATTACAGCATAAAAAGTGTTTTACAGATTATTTCTTTTTTTTAATTGACCTCAGATATTAACAACCTTTTCCGCAGTACATGTTAGACTAAAGATTAAATAAATGCCTCTCTAATTAATTTCTTTTATACCAATTTTGTAAGATATGAAAATGAAAAAAATGAACCATGATCAATACAATTGATGAAAAACATATCAATTTGCACCGGGGGGGGGGGGGGGGGATAATACGTTTCGTGACAAACAGGGGGGGGGGATAATACCTTTACTGACAAAGCTGAAAATAGATAACTGGGCCCGTGTGGCGAAAAATAAATAACCCGGCTTAGCAAAAAGTGAGAATAAATAACTCATCCGAAAATATCCTCCTGACACCACTCCCTGAATATCAAATGGTCGTCCCCTTATATGTACATGTATGTAGTGGCGACATTAATTAATTCAAAGTGGTTAAAACCGAAAAGAAGTTAAAAACTATGTTGTGCTACAGAAAAAACCGTTATGGCAAAATGTTTCATTTTTGGCATGGTGAACGTCTTATTGTAAGGTAATATATTTATGCTGTGCACCTGCAACATTTTATGCATGGATTTTTTTTAAAAGAATGCATTCCCATTTTCCGGACTTTGGAACATAAATGTAGGAAATTTTTCAGCAAACTTAATAACAAAGGAAAGTACAAGTTTTGTGTAATAAACCCCTTTTCAGTTTTCGACCTAACTGAAATTGTACAATTTTTTCTGTACGTGGAAACTAGCTTATTTCAAGCAAATTGTACAAAGGAGGGTACAAATTTTGTGTATTCAACTGATTAACTACTCTGATGTTATTTAACTGAGACCATTCAAATATAACCCCCAAAAAAACTGTCCATAAGACGCATTTTTTTTTTAAATTTGATGCACCCCAAGCGACAGTTTTTTTGACAGGAAAAAATAATAATCTTGTCTTCTCCCTGATCAAAATAGTTATCCTCTTATACATAATTTATGGGCCTTTCCTACGTGTTGAACACAGTTGAAGGTCGTGCGGTTCATATAAAACTGCATAGGACCGTTTCAAAACATCATATATATACTTTAGAAAAAAAAGGGGGGGGGGCGGCAAATACTTTGGAAAAAGTGGGGATGAGGATTTATTTCTAAAGAATCAAATAAATATAAAAATATAATACTAACCTTCTCACAGAAAGCTCTTCTATTTGATTATCAGACACTATCTTCTTTAATCTTGACGGCCCTGGTTTGGTTCGTAGCTCAGAATCTACTTTATCGACTAAGGTACACATTAAATCCTCGTCTGATGCAGACGATATATCATCATAAAAAGGTTTTATAACAGGAAAAGTTTCATTTTCAGATGCCGACGGAATGTCGTCATACATTAAAATAAAGTATGCACTTAAATCCTCATCAGATTTTTGTGGATTTTCACAAAATTTAGATTGCGTCCATTTCCATTGTCATATAATTAATGATGAGTAGTTCTTATTCAAACTTCTACACTCATATATATACTAATATTTGACTAGGGGTATGTTCAAAAAACATTTTTATGACAAATGTTCTAGCATCGTGATTTAATGCTACTTTTTGACTTGTCTGACATGATTATTCATTGATTTGTTACAGAAATTACCAGTATTTAGCAAAATTCAAAAATAATAGAAATACTAAGGGTTCATTCCTTGTATTGCACATGGTAGATCTCCTTAGCTGAAATTTGGCTTCCTATTTCGGTATTTTTGGTTGAGTACTTCTTGTTTAATATAAGTTTGGTTTTTGGTCTTCCAAATGTTTCGGTTTTAATGCTGCTGTTGAGAGGTAACTCCTGGAAATGCGTCGTATACAGCATAGTATAAATTTACTATATCTAATATTAGTATCTTTGGATTGTTATTTTAAAAAATTCTTTTGGAATTGTAGCTTTTTTAATAGTGATTTTAAATTAAATACATATGGTTATTATTCTGTGTTAGAATCATCTGTATTTATAGTCGGACTATATTCATTTGTTTGTTGAATCGATTTTTTATTTTCATCTTTGAAATTATCCATCCATGACAAAAATCCATGCAGAACGAATAGTGATTTTAAACTCACTCAGAATTAAAATTTAATTTTAAAAATGTTATTCTAAAGGGATATATTTTATTCGATTCCGACAACAAAAATGTGAACAAACTATAAAGAAACGCTGAAACTGTATATCACAAAGAGTAATGACTTAAAGAATACATAGCAATGATTTAAGTGAGAGAACTTATAAGAAGTAGTGAATTCGGAATCGATAATCAAGTCGCGACTGACGTCGCTCGTTGATTATCTTTTCCGAATCCACTACTTCTTATAAGTTCTCTACTACATAACATACCAACCAATCAACGACACCCAACAGACAGAACCCCGGACAAAAAATAATATACCAATCAATCAGCGACACCCAACAGACAGAGCCCCGGACAAAAAATAACATACCAATCAATCAACTACACCCAACAGACAGAGCCCCGGACAAAAAATAGCACACTAATCAATCAACTACACCAAACAGACATAGCCCCGGACAAAAAATAGCATACCAATCAATCAACGACACCCAACAGACAGAGCCCCGGACAAAAAATAACATACCAATCAATCAACGACACCCAACAGACAGAGCCCCGGACAAAAAATAACATACCAATCAATCAACGACACCCAGCAGACAGAGCCCCGGACAAAAAATTAACATACCAATCAATCAACGACACCCAACAGACAGAGCCCCGGACAAAAAATAACATACCAATCAATCAACGAAACCCAACAGAGAGAGCCCCGGACAAAAAATAACATACCAATCAATCAACGAAACCCAACAGACATAGCCCCGGACAAAAAATAACATACCAATCAATCAACGATACCCAACAGAGAGAGCCCCGGACAAAAAATAACATACCAATCAATCAACGAAACCCAACAGAGAGAGCCCCGGACAAAAAATAACATACCAACCAATCAACGACACCCAACAGACAGAGCCCCGGACAAAAAATAACATACCAATCAATCAACGACACCCAACAGACACAGTCCCGGACAAAAAATAACATACCAATCAATCAACGATACCCAACAGACAGAGCCTGGAACAAAAAATAACACCAATTAATCAGCGACACCCAACAGACAGAGCCCCGGACAAAAATAACATAAATAACACAAAACACAATTATAAACACAACAGAGAGTCAGGATAGTGTGACTTGGTAAAGACACTTAACAATTATAGAGATAAACCAGTTTTGTTGGTACCTAAACCTCCCCATTAGCCATCCCGGCACTCTGGTGTAGAAAAAGCCAATACATTATTATTACCAATAAGGTGACTGCTTGCTAGAACTGCAAAATTTGGTTAGACGTTACATAATTTAGATAGCAGGGTCAGAATGTGGTCGTTTTAACTGTAAAACTAGCTAAGACTCTTATAGGTTTTAGTCGGATGTCCATTAAAAATTGTCTTTGCTTCTCGTCCAACGTCACTGAAAATGGCAGTCGTAAGTTGAGAAACAATATTTTTGGAAATAATTAAAAATAATTGACAATTCTCGTACGAAATCTTTAGAGGAATCATTGACTACATTGTTTTGATAATCTGTATAAAACTTTTTTTTTTACCAAACTCGTGTTTTGGCTTTATCAAAAAAGAAGCTGTACCAGGAAATCTTGAGAGTATCATGACTGATCAGTAATTCTTGTGTTTGTGTTAGTAGTGTGAGACTTGTGTAATAAACCTTATGAATAAGGAAAATGAAAAAAAAATCCAGTTGATAACATCGTAAGAAACTTTATATAAATAATGCCAAAATCATTAGGACTTAAGGAATATCATGTCATACAGCAGGTGAGCATATTCCGCTCCATAATATAGACATATAAAATTTTGTCAATCATCAATTATCAACTGCATGGTTAGTGTTATATATATTGTAAGCCTTAGATTTTACTTAATATCTTGTTGAGGTGAATCGTGCCTTTATTAAAACAGAAAATTATTAAAACATTTTTATTTTATAAATATAGTTTAAAATACTCAGAACATCTTAAATGAATCAGCATAGTTATATATTTTAAAATGAACATGAAAAAGATGAATATAATAGAGAATGGAAACGGGGAATGTGTCAAAGAGACAACCTGACCAAAACATCTCAAGGCTACCAATAGGTTTTCAACGCAGCGAGAAAATCCCGCATTCGGAGGCGAGCTTCAGCTTATCCCTAAACAATAATACATACTCGTTCAGCGAAATGGACGGCACACTAAACCCCGAAACATAAAAATGAACCAAAATTTAAAAAAAAACACACAAGACTAACAAAGGCTAGAGGTTCCTGACTTGGGACAGGCGCAAAAATGCGGCGGTGTTAAACATGTTTTGTGACATCTCAACCCTCCTCCTATACCTCTAGCCAATGTGGAACAAACAAACACACAGCGATACTCAATTCAAAAGATGTCCGAGTCCGATGTTAAAAAAGGTAACAGAAGATACTAAGCAAAATTACAATGATCAGTATTTATTAACAAGGACTACTAGCAGTTACTGACATGCTTGCCTCAGACCTCAATTAAACTGATCGAAAGATTATGTCTAAATCATATAGAAAATCATTCATGATCCCCCCCTTAGGGGTTTAGTATCATGCCATCATAAATTATACATAACCCGTATCATGTCAACAACTGGTTTTAGAATAAATGTGTTTATTTCCGATGCAAAGACCTATGAGTGAATCAATATTAATTCCAAGAAATACCATCTTTAATGACTTGACAACAGTATCGTAGCTATATCCCTTGTTGATAAGTCCGTTTAAAGGTTTGATTAGCTTTTCAAGTGAATGACGACATTTTTGTGCTTTGTATTGAATATTACCACAAAAGATGGGGTATGAAATACCTGAAAATACAAAATGTTTGCACGTTGATTTATATTTACGAATGAAGTCCTTGTACCGATGATAAAATTTAGTAAAAGTTTTGACAAGTTTGTGATATCGAAATCCCTGGCGTAATAATTTTTCGCTAAAACATGTTAAAATCAAATACGTTGTTACATACACGAGCGAATAGAACAAGTTGAAATATATAAACACCATACGATGGTGCCAAGGAAACCTCGACATCTAAAAACCGATAATTAACAATAGGAAATGAAAAATCCTCTCTCTTATCGTAAATTTTAGTATTAAGCTTCCCGTTAAAGATATAGATATCAAGATCCAGGAAAGGGCAGTGTTCATTGTTAGTATTAGCTTTATTTAAATTAAGTTCAACAAGGTAAATGTCTTTAGTGTACACACGGAAGTCGTCATTATTGACAGCCAAAATATCATCCAAATATCTAAATGTGTTATTAAATTTTTGTATCAAATGTTGTTTCGTTGGGTCTTTGCTGATTTTAGATATAAATTGTGATCCGTAACAATAAAGAAACAGGTCCGCAATAAGTGGTGTACAGTTAGTGCCTATGGGAATTCCATTAACTTAGTTATGTACGGAATCTCCACAGCGAACAAAAATGTTATCTAGTAAAAATGCATGTGCAGTTATGTTATCAAAGCAGGTACAATTGGCATAGTTTTTTTTGTTTGTCGTTGCTAAAAATGACCTAAAAGAGTTTGAACATATATATTTACATTCTGACTTTTTAAATACCCATTTAATTAGGTATGTGAATTTTTCTTAATGAGATTATGAGGCAAAGTGGTATATAGGGTAGAAAAATCAAAACTTTGATCAGATTCGAAATATGAGCATGTAATTTATTAAGTACTTCCAACGAATTTGTCACACTCCAAAAGTAATTAATGCCACTATTTTCGCATACCTTATCTGGAAAATTTATTACCAGGTTTTTGATTGTACCAAGTCTACTAGTAACATAACATCATTGTATTTTGATAGTAGCCCGAAATTGATTATTTAAATTTACTGTTACAAAAAAGTTTATATCTTATGAAAATTAAGGAGTATCTTCTTTGTGTATAGGTCTGTTTTTGCTTACCTTCATGTCATTCTGGCTATTTTTAGCTCACCACTTGGCGTCTGTCGTCCGTCGTTGTAAATTTTCTTTTAAAGTCTCCTCCGAAACCACTGGGCCAACTGAAACAAATTTAAAGTTCGCAGCAATGGTCTTTAGATAGTTCTCTTTCAGAATTACATCCAAGATGGCCACCATAGGACCCTATGGGAAAATTCACTTAAATGTATTCTTTTCTGACACCACTGAGCCAATTGGAACCAAAGTTGGCAGGAATGGTCCTTAGATTATCCTTTATCAGAACAGTATCCAATTACCAAAACTGCCATCCAAGATGCACGTCACAGGCCAACTTACGGAAATTAATTTAAAACTTTTGTCTGAAAGCACAAAGCCAATTGGTGCCAATGGTCCTTAGGTCGTCCTCTGTCATAACTGTATCCAGTTACTCGCACAATCAGCCAAGTTGTCGCCACAGACAAACTAAATTTAACATAGCTCTATGTCTGTTACCATTTGGCCAGTTGAAACCAGACTTTGCAGCATGGGCTCTTTCAGAAATGTATCTGATGATTTGGACCGTCTTCAAGATGTCCGCTACAGACGACCTTAGTTTAACAGATGAACCTTTAAGATCATTGTGTCTGAAACCATTTACCCAATTTGAACCAAACTTGGCAGCAAATTGGTCATCTTTAATATCTGTATCCGATGACCTTGACCTTAATGTGGACTACTTTAACATTGGACCGTATGGGAAATCCACTTAATGATATTCTTGTTTGAAACCATTAAAGCCTTGAACACAACTGATGAAATTACTAACATGTTAGATTTTCTCATAGACAACATATTTGTTGAATTTGGCGGTCGAATTTTTCAACAAACAATCGGCATTCCAATGGGAACCAACTGTGCTCCTCTCCTTGCCGATCTGTTTCTGTACTCATATGAAGCGGGCTTCATTCAAGGGCTTCTACGTGAAAACAAAAAGAAACTAGCCCGATCTTTTAATTTCACTTTTCGTTATACAGATGACTTTCTACATCTCATCTGCCCCAGTGAACTTGAAATTAAGGATACTACAGATACATCAAAGTCCGCTTCATATTTGGATTTGTTTCTCGAAATAGACAATGAGGGACATCTGAAGACAAAACTTTATGACAAACGTGATGACTTCGACTTTGATATTGTAAAATAACAATCCAAAGATACTAATATTAGATATAGTAAAATTATACTATGCTGTATACGACGCATTTCAAGGAATCACCTCTCATCGAGCAGCATTAAAACCGAAAAATTTGGAAGTCGAAAAATCAAACATATATTAAACACGAAGTACTCATAACCAAAAAACACCACTTTCCCTTCTTGAGTAGCAATATACCAGCATCGCCTGCACATTGCGTCTACATTTCTCAGGTATTCA
Organism: Mytilisepta virgata; assembly: GCA_028015205.1. Lineage (NCBI taxonomy): Eukaryota > Metazoa > Mollusca > Bivalvia > Mytilida > Mytilidae > Mytilisepta > Mytilisepta virgata. The sequence goes on along the minus strand of CM051520.1, from coordinate 19,235,500 downwards.
AGGGCATGCGTCAGTTACCATGACTTTCGACAAAGAGGATTACTGCTGTTACAAAAGCTTCTTAACCAGGGTTTTGTCAGGAATAAGTTGATGTCATCACTTAAAAAAAATTACGGTCGTCATCACGAATTGATTGACAGTTACAGTGTTTCAATATCTAAGATGATTTTGGACCTGTTCCTACTCTCGTTATATTTCATGTACCTCCACCGATTTGTGACTACCACCGGATTGACTTTGTTGAACTTCACGACGGGTGCCGTATACGGAGCATGAACTGCTTACCCTTCCGGAGCTCCTGAGTTCACTCCTGGTGTTATAGGAGTTCGTGTTTTTCATTGTATTTTAGTTTTCAGTGTTTATTTGTTGTGCTTGTGGTTGTTCATTTGTCTTCCCGGGTTTTGTCTGTCTAATGGATTGCGTTTTTTGGATTGCTCCTTAGGTATATTTGTCCTCTTTATTATAAGTAATTTAGGTTTAACCCTCATCGATTTTAATATCTTCGAGTAATCAAGAAATATTGACAAAAGGTTATTGCTCTAAAAGCCCGCTGGGACTATACTGTTACAAATAACTAATTTATTATTTAATAATTTTTAATCATTTACGGACAACTACTGAATATATTTCAAAGACAGTACAATCAGTAAAGGTTAAATATATAATAACAATAAACTTCATTTGGGAAAACGTAATTCAATTTATTTGCAATTGTAACATTGATTGAAGAATGTAAAGGAATAGTATATACATTTAAATCTTAAATTAGTTATTACTTTCAGGTTCAACGTTTCTTTAGATATATTCAAACTGTCTGTAAGCTTTGACATAATAATTCACACAAGGAACAACATGTATTTCTTCCTCATCGTTAATCGACCTATGTAACCTTATGTCCAAAAGAAATACATATTATACAATTGAATATGATTATAAATATTGCCGTTGAAAGAGCAACAAAATAAAACAAAAACAAAGGATAGCAAACTAAACAAAATTGAAAAGGGCCAGGGCATATCATGTCACTTAAGCTATAGATTCCTTGCCAATAACCAATATCTCTGAAAATCTCAAGTCATTTTGTTATTTTATCACTATGAAAGTATTTCACAAGGCTACAAAGTCCCCAAAATAGTCAAATAAAGGAACAAAGAAAATATTTGAAACGCAATTTTTTACATGTTTAAAAAACCTAAACAGCAAAAATGATTAAAACAGAAAATTAAATTCAAATATTAAAAAAAAATTTTGCCTTTAAAGTGCCTCAAGTTTAAATCTTGTACATTCATAATAAAATTGTAAAATTATCCTGACTTCCTGTTCTGTTTATGTTTTGTTCATTCATTTCTTTTAATTTTTGGATAAAAATATGTTAAACGTTGAATATAATAACACAATCTACCATTATCACCTTTACTTTGTACCGAGATGCTTTTATTTTTTAAAACCAATGTTTCTAAGTAATATAAAATTAAAACTAACCAACGATAAAAATTGTTGCATTATAATTAAGATTGCTATGCAAATTTTACAAAAAACGTTCATACTTAACGGTGAATATTTCAATAATATTGTATTTCACACGAAATCATAAATGATTTTTGTACTTCGAAGATTTTCGAAGCGGGAATTCCAAATTTCAAATTACTTTCGAAACAATTCATTATAACGACGTCCATTAGTTTAAGGATTTACGATAATTGAAAATTAAATTATTAATGATAATCATCTATTGAAACTTATTGCGCTTCAAATATTATCTTCACACTTACTGAAACGCAGTCTCGTATCAGCAGTGGATGTTTTTACAACATTATAGAATATTTGATATTTATCAGAAAATGAGACTGGTATCAATTAAATCAAAACTGTCTGAATTTGCTGGATACACATCAGTACATGGTATTGGAAGAATAAAGGATTCCACTTTTATTTTAAGAAAGATTTTCTGGATATGTGCTTGCTTGGCTTCCTTTTCGATGTGCATTTACCAAGTGTACCGATTGGCTTTACAATTTACAAGGTAACAGCATTATAAACGTCTCTTAATTCACTTTGAATAATTATAATTTATGCCCTTTTTCAATTTCAACATTTCTTAAAGTTCAGATATTATATTCTACCAGGTGAAGAGCATGCGTGTTTTTTTTTTTTTTTTTTTAAATATACCCTGGTAGTTCATTTGGGTGGATCTTTGAAAAGAATCAATCTGAAAATGAAAAAAAAAGAAAATAAGAGTAATAAAATGTTTGTACGGTTACTTTATTATTTTTTAGCGAAAATGTGAACACAAAAATATCGACAAATTACGAAGAATTAGAATTTCCTAGTGTCACATTCTGCAACCTCAATCCAATGAGTTACAAGAAAATCAAGAAAGAACCAAAGTTTTACCAGATAATTAATGAAACAGCAAACGCCTTGAATTTAGACATCTCTGTATTTGATTCGAAAGTACAGGTAAGAATACTCGAAAATATTTCTTTTTCTTGTTTTATGATTAGGTTTTCGTACTATAATTTTCTAAATTACCAGTTGTTTACAAACTTTTCCCTTTTTAGTCTTGTTCTTCTATTAGATTGGATTTCCTTCTGTAGCTTGTTGGATTTCCCCAAATCTGAGATTGACCATCATTCTGTATGAGAGATAAACTATTTAAAGATCGGACACGTCAGTCATTCCACCAAACTTTTTTGCGACAGACTTTTCACAACAACATGAATTGTAACATCAGATTGCTCTGTTCTACCGAGGAGAGTCGTTGTTAATTTTTTGATTTTTTTTTAAAATTGTAAGTTGGTGTATTTCTTTTAAATTGATTTCAACGTGTTTAAAATTGTCTCATTCTTCAGTTAGAGACAATTTTAAATAATAAAAGAAAATGATAAAAATATGTCACTCCCCTATGAACAAGTAACATTAGACCATGGACGCAGATTTTATGCGTAAACATGAAAGTTTACGATATTGTGCCATATCTAATATTTTGTCCATATAATAAAATCTATATATCGAAGATGACGCGGATATAATTTTTAAATTCTTTACACCTGTATAAGATGTGTTCGTTTACATCAAAGACTCTTATATTATAAAATGTCTATACAACCCAAAAATCATAGTAAGGTATATTAAAGATTCCACAGATATTCCTCGGACGCGTGGAATGTTTCCGTATACTGCGTCAAGCCTTTGGGAATTAGGGAGCAATTATTTGATTTTTATGGGGGGGGGGGGGGTGCTAGGTTTGATCATGTCTATTTTTTTCGTCGAAATTTTGGTCCTGGATTTTTTATTTTCATTTAAACAAAAAAAAACAATTCCTGATTGACACGCTTCCTGCATTTTTTTCACAACTATTGGATTTTAACTGTCAGTTAATTATAGTTGCTAAACCAACGGGTCAAAAATCACTCCGTATGACACAAAATTTTTATCCACTTTAATGTTTCCAGGAGGAAAGGCTTCATTAATTTGCAAGAAAAAATATTAATTTTATTGAAAAGCCATCCTGGAAATTAATTTATAACTTGATAAATGTAGAAGTCCATAATTCTGTTGAAACTGAAAAGACAAATTATGAAATAGGTAATGGTGTTCTAAAGAATGTAGAAGAAAATCGACATATTTGCAAACATCAATATGCAGAGATTCATGCATATACATCACCACCAATATTGATATTATCCATGTTATCAGATGATGGCTTATCAATGAAACTTTTGCCTTTTAAAATAATTGAAGTAATACGCATGTAATAATCACATTGTGTCACTGGTAATGTCAATTTTATCAGTTCAGTAAGTATATTTCATTTTCATCAAATTATTTACTCATTTGATCGCTGGTTGTTAAACATTTCACATTAGAAAGTAGAACTAATTTAATCAATTGATAACCTAAAACAATTTCAGAATAATTAACATATAATATAGACTTTGCACGTTTCCTTCCAGCCAACCAAAGATACTTACCATGAGAACTATGTAGCAGGTAAGAAATTAAGGTTATTTTTTAACTTTTTGGATTCAAGGAAACGTCTTTTCTCCACTAATCTACTAATTAGTGCCCATTTGAATTATATCTGCAATGTGTGCAATGTTAACCTAAACGCTTCCTACCTTTTTTCGTGACAGCAATTGAAATATCAATGATGGAAAAATGAAACACTCGATAGAGAATCAGACCAGACTTCATCACCACTTTATCCACAAACGATATTTCCACTCTCAAAGATATTCTCAACATCTAAAAATGTAATGTTAAGATTAATAAATAACGTCATCAAAGGTATCTCTGTAATTTGTACAGACATATTAGCTAAGATTTCATAATATTGAGTTTATGCATACAATATATACGTGCATATTTTGTTAAACTTTTTTAAGTATTATTCAGGTATTCCCTAATCTGCGTAAAAAGGGGATTAACTCGATTTTTTATTTTATGATTTGAGTACTTTTTATTCAGAAATTATACAAAATACATTAAAATACATTGATAATGAAGATAATTCTAGTTTATGAGGAGTCTTCCCATTTATCCAACTTTTGATAATTTTGATAATTTGGCATTCCCACTTTTCCAAATTTCTAACCTTTTGGATTGTTTATATAGCACTATAATTATATAACTGTGAGAGGTAATTTGTTGAAGTTTTATTAATATAAGAGATACATGTATGAAGTAAGAATGTTAATGAAAATCAATAAAAAACAGAAGCATAAATAAATAGTAATAATTTTAAAAATACAATCTTGAACAATATTTAAGACATATTTAAAAATAAATTAATAGTCACAAGTTAGTTTATTCCAATTAAATCAGACCCATCCAAACTTACATCTTACAAAGACCACAGCTTAACTTATCTCTTGTTTAAATCAAGTTTTCAGCAGAATCATAAGCCACATTAGTTTTTTTTTAAAAGTCATAAGTCATAAGTTTATTAGCATTTTACCTCCCTAAGGACCAAAATCTACATAAAAACAAGAATGCAAACATTAACAAAAATGCAAAAAAAAAAAAAAATAACAGCAAGAAACATAGTACAGAATGAACTAGCCCCCTGTCCTCACTGCTAAAGACTGTTTTTAAAAGTGGCCCAGCACTCTCACTTGGTCATTGGTGTTTGGACCTTGGAGTTAAATTACATGAATGTGTGTTTTTTACCATCTGACATTCATAAAGATAATTATTATAGATTTCTCACTTTTGAGACAGAACAGTTCCTATTTTTACCCGTGTGAGATTTTCATGCCCTTTACCACAAAACCGTCTACTAAGGCTTTTTACATAATACGCTTAAAATAAAATTGTACATTCTTTACGAGACGTATTAGTCAAATAGAAAGTTTACATTCACATCACATTAAAATGCTATTCCAGTTCAAAAGAACAATCAAACTCATTAGAATTGTAATTAAAACAATTCCGCAAACTCGGGCGCATGTTTCCTATATTATGACGTCTCAAAAGGGGAAGTAACTCGTTGATGTAAACAACGGTATGTAACTCGTTTTTGGCTTGTTTCGAATGTTTGGGATGAGAAACAGATCAAACACCATGGAAAGTACAAGACTGGAAAATCTCAGACACCCTCGGGCAAGATTTCCAACGTCTCCAACTCGAGGACGGAAAATCTTACCCTCGGGTGTCTGAGATTTTCCGGTCTTGTACTTTCCCCGATGTTAGATTCATTATATCATTATAAATTACCAAAACTTGATGGAAAAACAATTGTTCAAAAACTTTACTTGATATCTTTCTTTCAAAGTGGGAAAAGTAGTTGAAAAAATAACAATGTAACTTGGGCAAATTATGAAATTTCCTTGGTGACCTTTGCTTTTGCGTGGTAGCAAGTTATATATGCCGAATATTAGATTTTTTATGTTTAAGTTTGTCAATAAACAAATTGCTGTCCATTTAATATTTGATCAAACATACTTTTCCATTGTTAAATTTCACGATGGGTGCCGTATACGGAGCAGGAACTGCGTACCCTTTCGGAACACCTGGGTTCACTCCTGGTTTTTACAGGACTTCGTGTTGTTCATTGTTTCTTAGTTTTCTGTGTATATTTGTTGTGCTTGTGGTTGTTCATTTGTCTTCCCGGGTTTGTCTGTCCAATGGATTACGTTTTTTTTTATTGCTTCTTAGGTATATTTGTCCTTTTCGTATAAGTTCGGAGTTAATACCAGAACTTTGTATGGTTTACTGAAAAGCCATCCTGAAAATTCCACAAGATTCAATTTGTCACTACATTAAACAAGTTTAACTTGAATAACGATTTTTTTCGCATAACAGCATAACGTAAAAATACGGAAAAAAAATTAATTATACAGTATATAACCTATAATTGTATTTGTGATTCGAGAGTACCTGAAAAATTACAGTGAATGTTCATTGATAAAAATATATAGACATTGTCTTAATGCTTTCATCTCTGTTCACTCATTGGAAATCGTCACCCATAGAAAAACCTATCTAAAAAGTAAAATAACAAAAATACCGAATTCCAAGGGAAATTCTAAACGGAAAGTCCTTATAAAATGGCAAAATCAAATGCTCAAACACGTCTAACGAATGGAAACAACTGTCATATTCATGACTTGGTACAGGCATTTCCTTATATAGAAAATGGTGGATTAAACCTAGTTTTATAGCTAGCTAAACCTCTCACTTGAAGGACAGTCGCATAGAATTCCATTATATTGACAACAATTTGTGAGCAAAACAAACAGACATAAAAGTTAAAAACGTCAAAAATTGGGGTACAGCAGTCAACATTGTAATATAATCTTAATCACTATAAAAACAAATAACTGTTTCAACAAAGAAACACAAAATGGCATATAGACAACGTACATAAGCAAAAATTTATAATTTCACATTTAAAATCATCTCGCTTGTCATAGATTCTGGTATTGAGATGACCACTTATGTCAAATTCGAGGTATAAGTTTAAAAATGAGGTGGAGGAAGCCGTGTCTGTTGTTTCTTTAATTTCTAGTTCTAGGGGATATATTAATGGAACTCAATCAGAAAAGTTTGGATTGTTAATGCAAAGAACATCATCAATATATCTGAATGTGAAATTAAAAGATCGGGCTTCTTTGATTTTCTTGTTTTTGACAAGTGTCTGAAGGAACTCCGACTCATATGAAAATAAGAAGAGGTCGGCAAGGAATGGCGCACAGTTCGTTCTCATAGGAATACCGACAACTTGTTGAACACGTCTATCTCCAAATTCAACAAATATGTTGTCAATGAGAAACTCCAGTATACTGATCACATGTTCCTGTGTAGCATGTTTTACTTTTTTGTTCAATATTAACAAACTATGCTAAATGCAATGAATTATCTTGAAATTTTTCTTCAAGTCAAAATATGATAAGTGAACAATCACCTCTTGCATGACTTTCAGGAGTTACATTTCTTATCAGCTTCATTTTTATGGAAAAAACAACTTTTCTGTACTAATCTCTATTATTGTAATAATAACGTATCTACTCTTCAAGAATAATAGTTCGGGACGGTTATTGTTAGTCATAATTAATTCATCCTGCCGTATATCAGTCAGGAAGTACAATTTTAAAATTCAGAAATTGCTCAAATTGGTTTTATTCTTTTGGCTAAAGAGTATATTTCTGTTCAAACTAGGTGTATTTGAATAATGTAAACAATGAAAATAAAATAGAAATACCTTGTCAAAATTAAAACAGTTATCAATATTTGCTTTTCGTAATTATCCCATCCATTAACTTGTCAAATGTTCTTCTTCTGTTTTAAATCTAGCAGTATATCATGTCAATATGGGTAAAGTGAGATAAAATACCATATTTCTAAAACTTGCCGTGAATTTTTATTACCCAATGAAATTGTACATTAGAATATACATGTAATTGAACAACCATTTGATTTTAGAAGGGGGGAGGGGGAGGGGGCGGGGGCTGGGAAAAAATGTTTGCTCCTGCCATTTTTTTCCGTCGAAAATTTGGTCCTTTTGTTTTTATTTACATTTAAACCAAATGCATTTTTTCCACACCTAAAGTGATCCTGGCCTTTTAATTTGCCAAAATACTGGTCCTGCCTTCTTATTTCAGATTTCATGCTAGAACCACCACCCCCTAAAAATCAAATGTTTGTTCCCTGTAGTCAGATAGTATAGGATAACGGTTATTGTAGGAACCAGTCCAATCAGAACCGCACAAGACATATTACGTCTTCGAATGGGAACACATGGGGATAGTGACATTTTCAATTTCAACGTGAACTTAGAAGAATTCAAGGTTCAATGTAAATACCAGGGAAGAGATTGCTATAATAGGTAAATACTTACATACATGAACAACTGACTTCTGATTTTGGTGAAAATTGTAGTTTGCTTTGTACGGAATGCTGCATGCATCCCATGCATAAACTAATTAAGCTATGCAATATTGATATATTTTTGATAACCTGGTATGTATTATATTTTGTTGAATATCCATGTTATTTATTTTGAAATTTCAAATTCATACCACAGATATCAATTAATTAAAAGCAGCCACCCGGGCATACACATCAAGATTGTTAAAACCCGTCTTATTCTTTTAAACAAGGCGTGAATATATATATTACTAGTACTTCTTGAACAATACAATGAAGGCATAGGTGCCCGACTTCTGGATATTTATTTTATTTATCTTTTTGGTCCTATTTCATGAGTACTTAAAAAAAATATTCACTAGATTTTTTAGTACAGAGCGTGGAGAATATATAGTCAAGTCAAGAAATACCAAAGGGATATTCGAATGAGGGGAAAATCGAAACAACTGACAAACTCCGAAGAACAACGAAGACAAGACCAAAACCATACATGCACTACAATTAAAAACTAAAAACTAAAAACATATGAACAACATGGACACCACCAAAAAACCGGGGGTAGAGTCAGGTGCTTCGGAAGAGTAAGCATTCTCTGCTTCCTGCAGGACACCCGCCATACTGCCCATGTCAAATCCGGTATGAGGAAGAGACAACATCAATGGAACAGGTCCATTTTCATTTGGGAACAGTTTTTTTTCATACCCGTCAACCAAGTCATAATGACTTCCATATCAAATTGATAATAGACGCATGAATATTCGTGTTTATGGTAAATATTTTCAAAGTACTAATGAAATAGGACAAAAAAATTAAAATGGAATAAAAATCCAGGAGTCGGGTCACTGTGAATGAGAATTCTAATCTTATTCTACAGCTAAACGCACTTAAACCGTTATGTAATAATTATTGCAGCAGAAAATGCAATTGTTCCGCGTTTCTTATAATCTTGTAAGTAATAAAAAATGAATAAATAGTAAATAAATCTGGTTAAATGTCCAAGTTACAAATACTTTCTTTTCAACAAATATGAAAACATTAACACCCACTACACACTTTTAAGTCTGCCCTTTTAAATTGATTTTTTCTATCCTTATTTGTCAGTTTGATTTTCGTATAAATATTCCCATCAAAAATCACAATCAAAGACGCTCAGAACCCAAAAAATTTAACAGTGCTTGAAAGGGGATACATTGTACATTCACTCATATTTGGTTTTGGTTGTACAACTGCCTTTAAAGATCTGAAAATGACAAATTTGTTTTAAATCTGCTCCCGCCCCCAAAGTGAAATTCATATAGGACATTTTTCAGCAATTGTTGACATTTTGAAATGAACCCAGATGTGAACAAAATTACAGCAAAAAATGCCCACTTCTATAATTTGAAGACAAACTATTGTCAGTAGTATGGTTTAATTCGTAATCAATGGCCACTTTGCCGTTCTAAAATGTTAAGATCTATTGACTACGCTTTGATTAAAAGATAATTAATAATTATATGCTTCGTGTGTTTGACAATGAAAAATAAATAATTTTCTGGATAATAACAAAATTACCCTCATTGTAGTGAAATAAAAAAACATAGAGATGAATACTATGGGGCTTGCTATAAGTTTACTCCGAATGTTACGACGACAAAATTTGCAGGACCTTCTTTTGGTAAGTAACGAGTATTTAAATGAATTCATTCGGTAATTATCACCGTTTTTAGGAAATACACAGTGTTTGGTCGGTACTTTTTATTAAAATATAACGAGTAAGACTTCACTATCTACTTCTATCACTTCTATAAAGAACTCGGCAGCAGAGAACAAAATCCTAAAAAAAACAACAAAAAGGGTGAAAAAACACACAGTTAAGTAGAGAGAATATAAAACAAACATGAACAAAGATCTATCAATTCATGAGTGACAACGTGTTCTCCGGAAGGGTAAGCATAGCTTTAGTCATATCGAGCAAGGGATAGACTAAATTTTATTTCGATTTAGAGTAAATGAAACTGTGTAATAAATACAAAATGCTAGTGGCACTTCAAAAATTTAACAACAAAAGCCAATTAAACGGCTACTACAAAAATATATAAAAATGCTTTGTTCTATGAGGCATTTTAGCGCAGATGAACCTTAGATTTTCCGATTCTGTTATAAATTCATTACGTACGTGAGGTTATAGAACGTATATTTTCTATACTTTTGACAATTTAAATTAACCTATAGCTTTATCAGACCAGTAGCCTGATGGTGCCATAGTCAGATATTCCTCTGACGTCAAATGTTTTTTGGCGTGGACATCAGAGCTTTTTCAATTCAATTTTCCAACTTTATAAGTGTTTTATGACTAAGGGGTTTATTTTTTACAAAGAAAACATTACATAGTTCAATTTTTTAACGACGTAGCTTTTCAAAACCGTTTATAGTTTTATAAAATTTCCTATTTTCAATAATTAAAGGTGCTGTAATTTTGTTTTGCCTAATCAGATATGATAACCTTGAGGAACAATATTTTTGGAAATAATTATTCAATGGTCAAAGAAGCAGAACAGTTTTGATTTCTCTACAGAAAATTGAATTGAAATATTTCCCAATATCACGGCCCAGTCAATTATAAACTAGAGGCTCAGAGGGCTGAACCTGTATCGCTTACCTGGCAGATACAATAATTGCCCATAGCGGTCATGTTTGTCACATGATCTGAACAAAATGACCAAACTTTGTATAAAACCTCCCACAGATACTTCTTGTCAAGTTTCGTTTCATTTGGCCAAGCCGTTTCAGAGAAGAATCTTTTTTTATATCAGCCTACAAACATGTATCAGAAACAAAAATTGCCCATCGCAGCCATGTCTGTCGACCATGGGGAGACTTTGTACAGAACCTCCCATAAATACTTCGTGTATGGTTTCATTCCATTTGGACAAGCAGTTTTTAATCAACCAATGAGAAACAGGAATTGCCCATGACGGCCATGTTTGTTGTCCGATTGGGACGAAATGAGCAGACTTTATTAAGTACCTTAATAGATGTTTCCTGCCAAATTTAATTTCATTTGGTCCAGTGGTTTCAGAGGAGAAGATTAAAATCTGAAAGGTTAACGGACGACGGACGCCAGGTGATGACAAAAACTCACATGGCCTTTGGCCAGGTGAGCTGAAAAGGCGTCAATAGTCTCGGACTACTGGTACCTTTATCCTTACATACAACGATAAATGTTCGTGGTGCTTATGACGTAATTTTTTCCCTAATTACGCGCGAAAATGCTTTCGTCGGCTAGAAATGTACCTTATTATTCCCATTCTCTATAACTGATAACTGTTGATCGTAAAAATTTTGTACTCACCACGAAATAGCTGAGAAATAATAAAGCTTGCATTTCTACCTGATTTTAAGACCCGAACAAATAAAATTCATGTTTCCGACAATATATATATGTAATTACATGTATATTATATATTTACCTAATTCATTTTTAATATCTTAAGTCTCCTGATTCCCAGTTGCTTTATGTTTGCACTCTGTTCACTTTCTTGGCAGTTTTCTGATACAGGAGTGCAACTTTACCTTTAGCGCTCATTGAATAACATTGCTTGAATGGACGCGATTAATGAATATCGAAGAATCTTAATATATTGTGTGTACGTTTATTCCACAAAATAAGGTTAAAAAGGATACATGTACGGTGTACATTATTGCTATTAAAGTTTGGAGTATTCTTGAAATACATTCAGATATACTTGATATTACATTTTCACACCTTTTTATCATGTAAACATGGTAAATGTACACTTTTGATCTTTATTACAGCACTTGAAATGATACTTGATGTCAATCAACCAGACTACATTCCATTTGTTTCTCATTCTGCTGGTGTTAGAATGTCGATACATCAAACTAAACACAAACCTTATTTAACAAGTAATGGTTTTTCTATTTCCACTGGTGTTGAAACAAGCATTGCCCTGAAACAGGTCAGTAAGACTTAATAAATATCACATTCACTTTGAATAATTCCATTTCAAAGGATTAAAACCTCCTGAAAGCAGAAGAATGGTTACATTTTAGGATAAAAGATTTACAAATCTTATCATACATTATGTTCGCGTTTATTGTATGAAAATACGTTTTGATATGATTTTATTTCTCAATTATTTACAGGAGTTAACAATTTTTCGAGGTTGGGTAGTAGTTTTTAAGACAATTCTTTTGTATTTTACTTTCTAATGTGTACAGTCATGTGTTTTAAGGGTTTGTTCATACACATCAGATATTCGGAATACATAATAATAACTCCGATAAGAAGTATCTGTACCGGAAACACTATCCCGATTCTCAGTTGCATTTGCCTTTAAATATTTTTCCGCCTTTTTGTGTTGTAGATGTGTTTAACTAGTTTGTGTACATAAATAATAAATACAATGACGATTGCATTCATTCACTTAATCTTTGTTTCAACCATAGAAAACTTTATCGAGGTTTCCAGGAAAAGACAAATCAAGATGTGATGCAAATAACACATATTCTGGGATATTGGTAAGATATCTAGATTGTCTGTATGAATATAATTGGTGTCTTCTCACTTAGCCAACATTTTAATATAGGTATATAATTGTAATGTTTTTATAGTACTTAAGTATGGATTTTCACTAATTAAGGGGCCCATGCCATGGGCACTGTTTCAGGTAGCAAATTGTCATTAATAAATATGTTTTCTAATGTAAATATACAAGACTTGTAATATATATTATTCTTTTATATTTAATGGAAAATATATTTTCCCATTAGAAATCATATTTATTTATAAAAAATTCTATCACTTAAATAGTTCAAATCCTTCTAGTCAAAATGCAGCAAGTGCGATGCACTGTCAGCAAAGTCTATTACACTGATATCACCCAGTCGAAATCTTCCATTCAGCTCTTGGAGACGAGTTTCTAGTTGCAGTCGGTATTTTCTATTTGTTCCCCTTTGTTTACCACCTGATGAAATCTGGATTATCTTTGCATACTGGATGCTGTGGAACATCTTGATGGCTAAGTAAATGTTCGGGTGGGCATGACGACATAGTTTGTTGATTTTACTGTGCCACTCTTCAACGTTGTTTGTTGTGCGAGAACCATCGTTGTCGTAGTGATTCCATGAGGCAAGTGGCTATCCACTGTTCGGTAACATAATCAGCGAATTTAGTAACGTCTTCTTTGTGGTCAGTATTGTCCTCTAGAGCTTGGAACCAAACGTCACTTACTAGAGGAACTGGCACTAATGGTAATACTGCTGCACGGCGAACTAGTTGTTAAATATTGTCAATGTCTCTATATTGTACAGATAACCCACAGGTCTGAGTTCTGTGCCAAACACATTGAGTATAATGAAAGAAACACCCTTTTAAAGTTACTTTTGGAAAGACTTCTTATTGCATTTCTAGAAGCTGCTTCAAAGTCAAGAATTACACACTGTGGAAGAAAGTCTAGTGCCCTAGTAACAATGGCATCTTTCAGTAGGTTGAAGAAGGTTAGTTAATAGGTATCATGTGTTTTTTTGGCAATAAAGCATAAACTAATGGAAATACTGTGTTCTCAACAAATCCATGTAAGGAGTATAGTTGGTAAAACATTCTAGTGCAAGAATAAAACGTACCATCACCGAACACAGTTTAAGAGTTGCACAAAAGTTCATCAAGGTCTATATTGGCTTGTGTTGTTAGTAGTTTTAGTAAGACTTTGGAACGGCTACGATAGAGTCCTGCTTTACAGCTTTCAAATTTTGGTATATTTTGGATCATCTCTTTAACGTCATCATCAAATTCGTCAAAAATAGACGGTATTGGAGTGATTTCTTCTCTACAACGTTTTTTTACTTGGTTGACAAATGCTGATGCTGCCAGACCTAGGATGTCAGAAGCATGATTTGGTTGTTGCTTATTGTCACAGGAACATAAGCAAGTGTAGTCAGTATAGCAGGGGGGCATTGACATGAGACACATCTCTAGTAGCAACGATCAATGCGACTGGTCTTTATAGAATATTTGTAGTCTGAATGTAGTAAATAATGACCACCTCGACCAAGCCAAAAAATTTTCAAAAAAATAAATTAAAAATATAAATATTTTTTTTATTTTGCAATAAATGATATTGATTAGGTTTTTTTTTTTTTTTTTTTTTTTGCTTTTAATCTTTTTATATTAAATTTAATTTCATTCTTAAAAAGAAGATACATACATAATGGTTTTGAATAATAAACTGAACACATATTTATTAATGACAATTTGCTACCTGAAACAGTCCCCATGGCTTGGGACCCTTAATTAGTGAAAATCCATACTTAATTACTATAAAAACATTACAATTATATATACCTATATTAAAATGTTGGCTATGTGAGAATAAACCATATAATTGTTTATATTTTCATCCAGGTTGAGTCGGCGAGCGAAGCCAGAAGGATCTTTGTTTTCGCGTCGACAAATTTTACTCGCTGATACTACGGATTTTTTTACTCACTGTGTTTAAAGGTTCGAAAAAACGTAGTTCGGACTTAAACAAACTCGAACGATTCAACAATTAAACTATAGTTTATAAAAACTCATTAGGAACATGAATTTTAGTCAATATGAAATATATAGGCCGAGTTCATAAAGTCTGCGTTTGTCCAAGCATTACGTTGTGCGGAAGAAAATCTTTGTGTCATGAAATACAGAGAGATAATTAAAAAGGAATTTTTTATTGCTCACAATGTTTAAACATGCCACAAAGATTTTTTTCTGACACAAATAATACAACATTGGGAATTTTGTATGAAATGTCTCTTATCAGGTTTCACTGACATATAAAAACCTGGAGCAGATCTATTGAAAATCATGATGCTGAGACGATCATATCTAAATTAACTTAGTTGTGATAGTCGCAAACATATATAACGAAATTTTTGCATTCTAATAGAACTCCCATGCCGCTCTTGCGAGTTGACTCTTAGTTTCTTCAGACCTTTGATTAATGAAGGCATTGATGCATTTCTAGTAATGCAAATTGGTGATTCGGATATAATTGATGCCTGCACATTGGACATTTTATCACTTTTACAATTCTTCGTAGGGAGCCGTGAAATGTACTTAGAATTACTCTATTCGATATACAGACATGTAGCAACCTGCTTTGTTTATCGAAGATTCGTATACTATTATATGTTTTACAGCCGTGTATGGAGGCATGTATCGGAAATAAAGTAACGGAAACTTGTAAATGTCTAAGTTCGTATGACTACAGGACTAAGACCATCTACGATATGTGCACAACAGATAAAGGTGAGTTATAATTTAACCATATACAAAGGTTATTAAACCTGCTTACATATATCTCTCTAATTCATAAACCGTCCAGTTTGAAGTATGGAATACAAGTACCCAATCTAGATACGCACAATGATGGTCGAAAAATGTGTTTCGAAGAGATGTTGACCATAAAAGATATTGGAAAATATTTTAGACCGGAAAATATTTTAGTTATATGAATTATAAAGATAAGCAAGTATTGCTATATATAAAATTCAAAAATAAAGTGCATTAACTTAAAAGATGTCCGGTAGTAATGACATTGTTGAAATTTTACCTAAATTAATAAATTAATTGAAATTAATCTATTGGCAAAATCGCTTATGGCACTTTGGAATTGGCATAGATAAATCTAGTGGATTGAACAAATAAATTCCAATTTTCATGCACAAGATATTCACATTATGAGATAATGTCTCATGAACAAATATTCCACAGCTCACATATTGGGAAATACTTTACCGATTATACAGTGTATAAGAGAATATTCCTATATGCAATAAAGTAAGTAAGGTAAAAAAAAAGGAAACCATTCACCTTATGTAATGCGACATTCATTTTATGGTGTTTTCCCAATAAGAGGAACATAATCTTTCAAATTTACGGCATATGTGTATAAAAAGTATTTACAGCCATATGGGAATCCGGTTAACTTATGTCGAACCTTTATCCAAATTTGCATCGGACATATTTTGTCTAACAAATGTTATTTTGGCCTTCCAAAGTTTTGATCACGGTTCGTTCCTGTTACCATAAATGAGCATCTTACGCAAGGAATATACCTAGGTATCTTTAATTTATTTTACAATGACGGATGCAAGGTGATCCTGGAGTCCATTTTTAAAACATTTCAGAATGCAGGACCTTTCTCTAAATCTGATTCTGACAGAGATTTAAAAGCAAGTTTAATGGTACTATAAATAAAATATAAATGTATTGTAATAAATAAATTTGACTAATATATGTTTCTATTTTCAGAGATATATTGCATGAGAGAAGTACAAACAAATGCTGGTGAAAGTACATGCGTATGTAAAATGCCGTGCAGGTTTGTACTATTGATACGAGGAAATACGTCTGATCGTCATATTAAATGTGGTCTACTGTCGTTTAACACATTTTTTTTACTGTTGGTTGTTATTGTGTTCATGGTGTATTTGTTATTTTTATTTGTTTGTTCTTAGTTGATGATAGATCAATGTTTAGTCTTTAAATCAATAAAATCATTCTTATTCTTATTATTAAACAGACTTATAAGATGAAGAACAGAAATGAAAAGCACTGTTCAAATGCAGTTCTTAGTATATATTCCTAAATAAAAAGGATTATTTTCTCGTCTATATTAACAAATAACATATATCTTTTTATTTTTATTAACAGTTTATTACGATGATGGGAACAGTTTACCGGAATAAATTTAAAAGTAACAAATAAATTAGAGAAAGTACCAGAATTATTTCACCCTTTTTCAATTATGGCATACGATGAACAAAAACTAACATATTTAGAAACAAAAAGAAGGGACAAAATGAATACATGTATAAAAATTGAACACGGATGGATCCTTGAAAATGCTGATCTTCTGTGACAATGTTTTTTTTTAATTTAAATTTAGTGAAACTATTTACGAGAAGAGTATTTTTACAACGAGTTTTCCGGCAGAGAATTACGAGTTAGTGTTGGAGCAAACTTTAAATACAAGCTCTTCAGAACTTGTAAGCTTAAAGTAAGTAATAAATTGAACATTTTATCATTGGACATCTGGTATAAATTTAGATGTGTGTGACCATTTCTACAAATGTTCTACAATCGAACAAGAATTTAAAACAGACATAGTCAACACTTGTTGGAGGCATGGTGCAGAATTCGCAATGGACAGTTTCAGATCAGAACGGAAATGATTGTCTAAAAATATTTAAAAAAATGAAACAGGATAAATCAATACAGATAAGTAAATAATACCATTTGAAGCCTACTACTTGGAAACGCGAAAGTCGATTAATAAAACATTTTTTGTACAGGTACAGAACTTCACAGTTTTAGGCACGGCTTTTGTGACAGCAGTAATCCTCTTTGTCGAAAGTCAGGGTAACTCACGCATGCCCTTGAAATCGGATAAGCTGAGAAACGTAGACGCCCTATGCAGGCGATGCTGGTATATTGCTACTCAAGAAGGGAAAATTAACAATAGGAAAGTTGAAGTCATCACGTTTGTCATAAAGTTTTGTCTTCAAACGTCCCTCATAGTCTATTTCGAGAAACAAATCCAAATATGAAGCGGACTTTGGTGTATTTGTAGTATCCTTAATTTCAAGCTCACTGGGGTAGATAAGATGTAGAAAGTCTTGGAATTTGTCGTTATTTAACGACAACACATCATCTATATAACGCAAAGTGAAATTAAAGGATTGGGCTAGTTTCTTATTGTTTTCACGTAGTATCCCTTGAATGAAGTCCGCTTCATATGAGTACAGAAACAGATCGGCGAGGAGAGGAGCACAGTTGGTTCCCATTGGAATGCCGATTGTTTGTTGAAAAATTAGACCGCCAAATTCAACGAATATGTTGTCTATGAGAAAATCTAACATGTTTGTAATTTCATCTTCAGAATACTTTTTGTCAGAATCAGAGTGGTTCTTCACGAAATAAAACTTTTCTCTACCTAGAACAAGGAATTTATACCTGCGTGTCCCATTTTTCTTGAAAAAACATTGATGAACTAGTTGCTTTAAGCGATCTTTTAATTGAGAATGTGGTATGGTAGTGTAGAGTGTAGAGAAGTCGAAAGTTTTATGCTGTTGCATGTAGCCAACGATTTTGATTTTAGATATTGAAGTAAATTTTTGGAGTTTTTAAGAATCCACATCTGATTGACGCCACTGGTTGAATATGATGTTTCACAGTAATTCTGAAGGCTCTCTTTAATACATGTCAATATGGATGTTAAAATCTTTGAAAGAGGTTTTGTACAGCAATTAGCTGACCCAGCAATGTACCTTTGTTTAAACGGATTCTTATGTAGTTTAGGAATCCAATAAAGAGCAGGAAGGTCCATTTCTTCATCCTTTGTAGAAATGCCAAAGGAATGAAGAACGGTCTTGTGGTTATCAAGGACTTCCTGCTTAGTGAGTGTGGTCGGTGTATAAGTTGGGTTACCCGCAGTGTTATCTATTCCCAATTCGGTTCTAAGACACTCAAAATAATAGTTCTTACTAATAAAAACTATGTTATTGGGGGCTTTGTCAGCTGGGACAACCACATATTTGTCATGGAGGCGAGTCAAATTTTCAACAACCTTAGGGTCTTTAAAGATGGATATAGCTTTAGTGCTCATAGACCCTTGGAGGCTTTTAATTCTGATCATTGACCTAATAGCCTTCACCCACTCTGAAATTGTGTCAGCAGGCTCCTGTTCCTTTGAAGTCCATTTTCTGGCATAGTCCTCAACCGAATCCATTATTCTACAAGCACATGCTATCATTTTGAGGTTTTTAAAAGAAATAATCAACTATAAACTTACATATATGATCCTTGCGTGATTTAATTTGTCATAACATGATTAATTAAAGTATAACGCCCAGATGGCAGTTTTATACGTTAATTCAGAATGTATTTTTACTAATCTGAAGCGTTAAAATTTACGAAAAAATTTATTTTTTATACGGTAAATTCCTGAATGGCAGTACAGATTTAAACTTTATAAATATATTTGATGTAAAATGCAATGAACTTATTGTACCCATTTAAGACCAAGAAGCATTTATATGACTTTTTAAATTTCTGTCAAACATTATGAACAAATATGATAGTTTTCTGTCAATTCGACATTCAGAATTAGTTTACTATTTATTATTGTTAATCTCTGAATTTTTTCAGAAAAAGTCTGGTTTCTGTAAAGGTATTTTATGCATCATTGGCACAAGATGTAATTGAGGAAGAACTGTCTTATACCGTAAGTGAAATAAAAGTTTATTTGCTGTAATTGTTGAATAAACATGTCACATCTTCTATAATACCCTCACGGGCTATTTCTTGATAAATTACATCGTAGGTCTAAGTAAGCGGTCTTTATATATGATATTAAACTGATTTGTTTGTTTTTTTTTGTTTTTTTTTTGTTTAGTTGGGATTTTACGCCGTTTTCAGCACATTTGGCTATTTCGCGGCGGCCAGTTTTTATTGGTGGAGGACGCCGTAGTACCCGGAAAGAACCACTGACCTTCGGTAGGAAAATTTGCAATCCTTGTCAATTAAGATCGGAGTCTGAACAATGTGTATGATGTATAAGCAGTACCTTCTGTTGAATATTTTATTCTGTTTACAACAAAACGCATGAAGCCGTATAAACATTAAGTCAAATATATCAAGCAATGATCTTTATTTGAAATAATATATGGGCACGTATAACATTGAATTGTATGTTTATATATATATATATATATATATATATATATATATATATATATATATATATATAAGTTTGAATATTTATGAATATTGTTTCGGGCAGATTTCATATTCAACTTATTGAACGAGCTTGCTAGTGCTATATGATGTAATGCAAGGGATAATATTCATCAGTATTTATTCCATAACCGTTTTATTATATGGTAAGAAATATTTTCTAAATTTAGTAATAAATAGTTTCTACTATGCACCCATTTCTATCAAGAGCATTTGGCATCATATCAAAATAAACTAAACGCACATCGTAACGGATGTTCCCCTAACGTTCCCATTGCCATAGGGGCTCCTAATATCAATTTCTACGGCTCCCTGAATTTTTTTGAATTTTTAAAAATTTTCGATTGGCGGCCATCTAGGATTTTCAAATATAACTGATCGAAAGCACTTGTGTTGACCTATTTTTAAACCAAGTACCAAGCCACTACGGCTATTTTAAAATTTTCGATTTTTTGCCGTTTCCATGGCAATGGCGGCCATTTTAAAAATTCCAAATTCAGAAAGCACATCTACTCATACTTGTCTACCATCATATTAAATTTTGAGTGGCTATAACATATAGATCAGTATTGTTCTAGAATGTTCCATGTAAGACATTTATGTTTCTTTTGAAACCCCTACATCTTTTGATCCCCCTAAATCATACTGTTTAACCTCACAATCTTGACGTGAGGGTCATTTTGAGAAACAACAAACATTGGGCTATATCTGTATAAAATATTGAAATCATCGGGTAAACGGTTTCCGTGAACTAGAGATCTACGTTTTGTTTGCCAATTTTTTACGATTTTTTTAGACTTTGACAGCGGCCATTTTGAAAAGCCGTCGACCGAAAGTTCTTAATATAACGAGGCACAGCTCCAGGTGACCCTTGATTTTTGTGTCAATTTTGGTTGCAAACCCTTTAGCAGTTTTCGAGAACACTCGCGGACAAAACTCGGTCTGACGACAGGAAAACGGAGTAAAAACAATATGTTGCCCACTTCCTTGGGGGAACATAATAACATATTGAACTAGTGTATATATGAACGATAGAACCTTTATTTGCACTAGATCAATATGAAGTCACATCCAAACCTGGGAAATTTCCCAGTTGTTCTTGAAAATATAATTCTGAAATCTCTTTTCATTTACATTATACTTTTCGGGATTGTTTGATTTGGTGGAACAGCAAGTATTTGTTTTCTTAATTGAATTAGTATTTCCACAACAGATGAGTTTCGATTCCGCCACTGTAATTTTTGTAAACTCCGAATTGTTCCGCGTTAGCATGCAAACACAGAATTAAAGTGTTCGATAACATTGAATTAAATGGGATATATTTATTTACTATAATGAATAGAATTATATTGAAGAAATGTAAGTCTAGTATGCATGTATTTTCAATGTTTTTCACTATTACATATGATTATTTAAACAAAATTATTTCTCCTGTTAGAAAAAACAGAAACCCAATTATTGTACACATAGTGATTAGCCATTTATAACGTTAAATTTATAATAATTGGGATTTATTCAATGACAAAAGATATGCAATTTGCTCATACTATCAGTACTTGATATTTTCGGCAGAGGAATATATTCACAGGTTGTGGAATACTTGTAAGACACCTTTTCCATTGACATAGCGATTACTTAATTTTCCAAAATTAAATACTTGCTCATTAGTTATTACAACCTGCGAATTCAGTTCATTTCGTTATCATCCATAATCGTTGATTTTTTTTTAAAATTCAAAAATAAAAAAGATGATAGGCTTCAAGTGGTTCTAAGCACAGGTTATGATTAATTACATTCGAGGTACATGCACTCAATGTATGATAATTTAATAATTGAAATAAGAAAAGAGATTTTACTCCGTAGGATTCTTCTTTCTTGGACTTACTGTCCCACGAAATCCACGAAATGTGGATCACCTCGACTATTAAATATTTCAAGAAAGATTATTATTGCTATCATAATTGCCCTATCAGGATATTGTCAGAAATACATTGTTGTTATCACTGCGGACATTTAACAATCGTATTCTGTAAATGTCAAAGAAACATCGCATATCTTATACAGCCTGTTCCATTGATGTTGTCCCTTCCTCATACCAGATATGACATGGGCAGCATGGCGGGTGTCCTGCAGGAAGCAGAGACTGTTTACACCTGACTCTAGCCCCAGTTTTTTTATTGGGTCCATGTTGCTCATAAGGTTTTATTGCTTGTATTGTTTTGGTCTTGTCTTCGTTGTTCTACGGAGTTTGTAGGTTGTTTCGATTTTCCCCTCTTTCGAATGTCCCTTTGGTATTTCTTGACTTTACTTATAGATTTCATCATAATTCAAGCTTGCTCTCGTCCAAAAACTATCACATTGACATGTAACATCTAAACAACAAAGATTGATAATTGGGATTTAAATCCCTTGAAAATTTGCTGAAAGGTAATGCAAAAAGAAACAATTATTTACAACAAACTATGTGACACATCATTACGCTTAAGATTTTTTGAATTTCATTTCAGGATGAAAACTTTGTCAGCGATATTGGTGGTCAGTTGGGATTGTGGGCTGGTGTTTCAGTTTTAAGTCTCGCTGAGGTAGTCGAACTGGTTCTCTTGTTATTCCATGCCTGTTGTAACAAGAAAGAAATCAATGCAGCAGCAAACGAGGACAAGGAACATGACAACAAGGAGAACATAAAAAAACTAGATATAACATTCTTTAGACACGACTACAGCAAGTCCGATTCTTGAAAAGTGTAACGATTCAATTTGGTTTGACAGAAAATTTGAACTTGTGTTGATGTATATTTTACTGTAAATATAATAAGAAGCCTGATTTGCTCAAATGATTTTAGACTTGCGAAAAGCGTTGAATCATTGAGAGCTTTTGACAACCAAGCGCTTATTGATAGCTACATGGTTTAAAACAAGCTTTCAATTTGACATCTTTTTGTCAAAATGTTTTTAACAATGAAATTAAATAAACAGTTTCGAGCTAGTATTGAAATATAAGCAACTGACCTGGTGATACATGCGGAGACCTAAGTCTATCAAAAGCGCTAACGGCTCAGTGGTATAGTTAATTCCATGATACACGTACAAATTTTATGCAAGATGTGCACATTTCGTCGATTTACGACTCATCAGTTGTGTTCACATGGAATTTTAAAAAAATAAGAATTTGTGGAAAATTTTATTCCGACAACTTTCATCTACCCATCTTAAATTTTATCTACTTTAGCAGTTTAAAATACCTCATAACACGAGCCTTATTTATAATAATATATACGCGTAAAACATGGATGCTTACTGCTTCAAGCCATCTATTTAAACGGACTCGAAATATGCCAAAAGAAAGCAGATGAAAATAAAAGATGTAGGATATTCCAAATCAAACATATGTGTTTATTGACCCCTCGTTTATATTCCAATGTATTTCCTCATTTCGATTATTTTCATTTTTCATAAAGGCTAATGCGGCTACAGCATTAATTAGTTTAACCCAGTTACATTTTGACGTGTCTCTACCAAGTTAGTGTGACACCTTTCTTCTGTGGTTGTTTGATTCTTTAAATATTTTTTAAGTTCATGATAATTTTTCATGGAAGGTGTATTGTTGTTTAGTTCTTGGTGTTTTATTAGTAAAATACCAGGATATATCATCAGAAAAATCAAGCTTTCATTGATGAAAAGAATAAAAATATACCATCGATTAGAAACATGTATAAAGTATTTCTCTTCGTTTCTTCCCCTTGGATATAAGGTGCCTAATTCTTTCATCCAGAAGCTTTTTCTTGTCTGCCTTTCTTGATCACTCCAATTCAAATTTTGTTCTATAATAGAAACTTTCATTTTACCAAAGTCCCCAGGATCGTGTCCAGTCGACCGAAAGTGCTGGCTGACTGGTAAAATAGTCTTTCTTTGTTAGATCACTCTATGGCTGTTCATTCTTTTGTTGAAAGCTTGCTTACTTTTCCAATGTACTGCAGATTACAAATCCCACACTCCAACATGGAGCTATACACAAGGCATTTGTTTTCTACATGTAATTAATTAGTCATTTCGCAACGCGACATCACTGATGAAGGACCTCAGTGATCCGAAAATTTTACTAAGTTTGAATCACCCTACTAATAATCCAAACCCCAGCACACCCCTTCGTAGACAAACAGAAGAATTTTGGATAAAAGAATTGGATAGCGCTATGCCATATGGTTGCAATGATAAAATCGACAGTATTGGGAAGCTTTCAAGCCCAAAATGCAGCGAGATCAATGTGATGAATATTTTAAATACAACTCCACGCCGTAGAATCAGTCATGGTCATCGACATTACACTTCCCCAACTGACCATGACATCTCTTTAAATGAGTTATTACCGTATATACAAACAACTTTAGGACTACATCACATTCGAACTAAACTATATTTTCTCCCTTAGTGTAAGCTTAGTTCAGTCCACAAAAAAGCAATGGAGCAGAAAATCAAGAATTTTAATTCAACTGAATACAAACTCGCTGCTGTGGTATCGGATATTGCTTCTCATAGATTATTCAAACCAGTTCACATCCATAACGACGAATCTCACCAAAGGTCGTTCCTTAAAGCTAACTTTGTTAATAAAGGCTTGGATGCCATAAATCTCAGCAATATCCTTCACCACAAAACAGTAAAATCTAAAATTCCTCCATATTTCATGTATTTCAAAGACCAAACTGTTTCTTATTCTTATACAAAACACATTGCAACCAAGATTTACAATTACAAACGGGCATTGCAGGACCTTAATTCAGATGACCTCGTGTCTAAACCACCTGACTGCTCCTGTTCGACGTCTCCATTCAATAATAGTCCTGTGGGTGATGTTATCACTGGAGATTTTAATCTAGTTGATAATCAAATGCTAAAATATATGCTAGCGAAAGGTCCCAAATACCGAGAACCTCAGCCAATATAATATTATTTCAAATTGCTTATGGATTCTGTTGAAGACTATGCCAGAAAATTGACTTCAAAGGAACAGGAACCTGCTGACACACTTTCACAGTGGGTGAAGGCTATTGGGTCAATGATACAATGCCCCCCAATAACATCGTTTTTGTTTGCAAGACCTATTATTTTGAGTGTCTAAGAAACGATTTGGGAATAGATATCACTACGGGTAACCCAACTTATACACCGACCACACTCGCTAAGCAGGAAGTCCTTAATAACCACAGGACAGTTCTTCATTCCTTTGCAATTTCTACAAAGGGTGAAGAAATGTACCTTCCTGCTCTTTATTGGATCCCTTAACTATATTAGAATCCGTTTAAACAAAGGTAGATTGCTGGGTCGGCTAATTGCTGTACAAATCCTCTTTCAAATATTTTAACATTCATATTGACATGTATTAAAGAGGGCCTTCAGAATAACTGAGAAACATCATATTCCAACCAGTGGCGTCAATCCGATGTGGATTCTTAAAAAGAACTCCAAAAAGTTACTACTATGTAACATCTAAAATCAAAATATTTGGTTACATGCAACAGCATAAGAACATTCGACTTCTCTACACTACCATACCACATTCTCAATTAAAAGATCGCTTAAAAAAACTAGTTCATCAATGTTTTTTCAAGAAAAATGGCACACACAGGTATAAATTTCTAGTTTTATGTAGAGAAAAGGCTTATTTCGTGAAAAACAACTCTGATTCTGTCAGAAAGTATTCTGAAGATGAAATTACAGACATGTTAGATTTTCTCGTAGACAAATTTGTTGAATTTGGCGGTCTAATTTTTCAACAAACAATCGGCATTCCAATGGGAACGAACTGTGCTCCTCTCCTCGCCGAACTGTTACTGTACTCATATGAGGCGGACTTCTTTCAAGGGCTACCACGTGAAAACAAAAAGAAACTAGCCCACTCCTTTAATTTCACTTTGCGTTATATAGATGACGTGTTGTCGTTAAATAACGACAAATTCCAAGACTTTCTACATCTCATCCACCCAGGTGAGCTTGAAATTAAGGCTTCATATTTGGATTTGTTTCTTGAAATAGACAATGAGGGACATTTGAAGACAAAACTTTATGACAAAAGTGATGACTTTTTATAGGAGTTCGTGTTGTTCATTGTTTTTAGTTTTCAGTGCTTATTTGTTGTGCTTGTGGTTGTTCATTTTGTCTTCCCGGATTTGTCTGTCCAATGGATTACGTTTTTTTTTATTTGGTCCCCAGGTATATTTGTACTCTTTGCAACTTTTTAAACGTTTATATACATGGCGTCCATTTCGCTGAACTAGTATACTTTATTGTTTAGGGGACAGCTGAAGCCCGCCTCCATGTGCGGGATTTTCTCGCTGCGTTGAAGACCCATAAGTGGCCTTAGAATGTTTTCTGCTCTTTGATCGGGTTGTTGTCTCTTTGACATATTCCCCAATTCCATTCTGTATTCTATATACACAGTATCTGAATAAAAATTGTATTGTGTACGAGGCTCAGGAATGAAATGTAAAGTGCTTGCTCCTGTGGTATATTTCTCCTCTTTACAAAGCATTTCTTTGTTTCATGTTAAGAATGAAATAAAGTGTATGTCTAGAATTAAATATATATATTTTCATTATCCTGCCCTTTTCCAAAAAATTGCATAAAATGATGTACAAATGACATATAATATTGAGGTTTTTTTTACATACTGTATAATAATATTAAAAAAAACAATTGACGGGAGATAGTTAGAACTTATTCCGGGTATCTGCATAGGTTCACATCATCGAATATTTATATGATTGTGTAGTGATTAATTTTCAATATACACCTGTATCTATACTGTCAGACAAATTAATTGTGTAGCAATGAAGGTTTGGCTGGGACTTCATTCCGAATTGTTAACAGCTACAATTAGTGCAATAAAATTATTCTCGTTGTTTTAAAAAAAAATAATGACATTTTTCTGTTTTTATACCGCTTTATTGTTATGACACAATGTTGCATATATTCACAAGACAAAGGGTTTATGGGGTCAATATTTAAACACTATTTATCCGTATTTGACAAGAAAAAAAGAAAAAAAACAAGATAATTATCCATATTCTTTTTTTATTGGTGTACAATATAGGCATTCAGATTTATTTTCATTTCTCGAGAAAAAAATCTGAAAACATGTGGCTAGTTAAAAAAATCCAAACAGCAATATATATTTTTAAAAATTTCTCTTTACAGAAGCCGCTTCTGCATGGCTAAGAAGTTAGGAAACTTTTAAATACAATTTAACATATAATGTAAGCAATTATATATTTTGTCCGTCAGGGCAATCTGAAAACAAACAAAGACAGAAAAAAGAGATTATTCCATGATCAATGAAACTCAAATTCCAAAACTCAAATAGGGAATCAAGATTCGGTTCATTAGATCGTTAAGCGATAACAAATATGAAGCTGTAACATTGCTTGAAAGCAACCATGATTATATAAAAAAGAAACTAAAAGGGAAACTATTAACTAATTAAATTATTTAATAGAAATAAAAGACAAGATAAATGAATTTAACTTGAACGCTTGAAAAAAATCAATAAAAACCAGATTAAACAAATCTTGAGCTTCCAGAATTTGCATTATTTAAAATGTTTTGAAACACTGGCCAAAAATATTGGAAAGATGTTGCTGAGATGCTTGAAACATACAAAAAAGCTCCAGAGAGTTAACCTTGCTTTGATTGAGAAATTTGGCTCTTTTAAAAGATTTGACAATAAGGTTCTCCATTTCTGTAATGATTTGTGTGGAAGCGATCACTTTCCCATTATTTTGGAAAATTTGTTTCTCACGTCATCTGAGAGAGTTGCACGCTGGAAATTTTACAAGGCCAATTGGCCTTTGGTCGAGCAGCTCTGTCGCGTTGAACTGAAGAAAGATACTTTTGATAATGTTATTAGTCCAATCCTTAAATTTAATGAAACTTTGGTATTGATAACTGAGAGAACCATTCCTAAAACCTCGACAAATCCAAAACAACCCAGCAAACTATGACTGTGAGGAGGCGAAGAAAAAGAGGAAGAAGGCCGAACGACGATTCAATATGCATCAAACCCAAGATAATTTATGTAACGTGCGTATATTCCATGCAAAAGCACGTGGAACATTCAAACAAAAGAGACGAAAGTCGTGGCAAAACTTCGTCTCAAAAATAAATTCTCATACACCAATGAACAAAGTTTGGAACTTTATAGAAAAACTTAACGGTATAAAGAAGGAAAGCCAATATACCATCTAAAAGAAGGCCAAACCCTTTGAACATCGGAAAATGAAATCTCTCAAAAACTTTGTTGAAACCTTTTCTAAAAATTCTACTCAAAATTACTCTCATGAATTTCAACGTATTAAAAACCGAACCGAAAATACCAAAATTAACTTTCTATCAAACAATTCAGAAGATTACAACCGTTCTTTCTCTCTTGATGAACTAAAAAATTCTCTGGTAAAGGCCCGGATGATATTCATTTAAACTTCTGAAGCACCTTCCTATTATATGTTTAGAAACTCATTGGATCTCTTCAATACAGTATGGGTAACTGGTGACTTGCCTTCCATCTGGAAGCAAGCTACAGTTATCCCTATTCCAAAACCTGTGAAAGATCATTTTGAATCGTCGAATTATCGGCCAATTGCCTTCACAAGTTGCGTATGCAAGACGATGGAACGGATGATCAACGACTGCCTTGTCTGGTTTCTTGAGGCAAATGATATCCTGTCTAATATACAATGTGGATTCCGGCAGGGCAGAAGCACGTTAGATTATCTTGTTGGTTCCTTGAGACCAATGGTCTCCTGTCTAATATACAGTGTGGATTCCGGCAAGGCAGAAGCACGATGGATCATCTTGTTCGTTTCCAGTCTTTCATACGCAACGGGTTTGCTAAAGGTGAACACGTGGTGTCGGTCTTTTTCGATCTTGAAAAAGCATACGACACCACTTGGACATATGGAATTTTAAAAGACTTAAATGATATGGGGTTGAAAGGTAGATTACCCAACTTTATTGATAATTTCTTGTCAGACAGACAGTTCGAGGTCAAGATTAATACTACCATGTCTGACCATTTTGAACAAGAGATGGGTGTCCCTCAGGGAAGTATCCTCTCAGTTACTCTATTCGGTGTTAAAATGAATAGATTGGCTAAGAAATTACAAAAGAATGTTGAAGGCTCACTTTATGTTAATGATTTTCTTGTGTTATAGAGGTAAAAATATGAACAACAAGGAACTACAGTTATCTTTAAATAAAATTGAAAAGTGGGCTTCGGAAAATGGTTTTAAATTTTCCAATGCCAAAACAGTATATAGGCATTTTTGTAATAAACGAAAACTGCATTTGGATCCCGAATTAGACATTCATAATTCTACCATTAAAGTTGTCAAAGAAACCAAAATTCGTGGTATTCTGTTTGACAATAAACTCACCTTTCTACCTCATATCAAAATGCTTAAAGCTAAATGCTTGAAATCATTGGATATCTTAAAAGTTGTTTCCATCACTGACTGGGGTGCTGATAAAAGTATTTTATTAAATTTATATCGATCTTTAGTTAGACCAAAACTTGATTATTGTTCTATTGTATATGGATGTGCTTGCAAATCCCATATAAAAATTCTTTATAAACGTAGAATAAAACTTGGTCTACAATATTTAACCAAGCTGAAAGCCTGTCCTTCAAATCCTGCCTACGACTCTGTTTTCAACCCTCTCTATGAGAATGTATTTGAACAGCATGAAAACAAAATCCCTCCTTTTGGTATCCGGATGAAACCACACATTTCTGGAATTCAAAATTCAGAAAGGCCCTTATCAAAATTTCACCATTTATGTTACAAAAGTCTATACAAGAGTGCGCAGGCATCGTTAAAAACGTTTCAAAATTAAAATCTGGAAGTATACTTGAAGAATGTTTTTGGCCACAACTATCTAAACATTTGCTTTCTTTGACTGATATTGGCACTGTACCCATCTCCTCACAGGACACTGAACACTTGTCAGGGAGTTATTCGAGATAGAGACCAAAATCTTGCTGAACTTACCGCAGAAGAAATTTGTGAAGAATTACAATCTCAAGAAGATTCCAAAGTCAACAGATTTACGAAAAAAGTCGACAGTAAAATTATTAAACTCAATACCTACCTTCTCAGTTTCGATCTCCCGTAAGTTCCTGACCACATTTACATTGGCGCCTACAGAATTAAAGTTGACATATATGTACCGAACCCTATCTGTTGTTTCAAATGCCAGAAATTTGAACACTGTAGCAGTTCTTGTAAGTGTACAGAAAAATGCGTCAAATGTTCTGTATTGGATCACTCCACTTTTGAATGTGAAGGACAAACTAAATGTGCAAATTGCAGTGGAAATCACATGGCAAACTCTTGAACATGTGATTTCTTAAAAAAAAACATTAAATTCAAAAGATTAAAGCAGAAAAAAAAACATAACTTACCAAGAAGCTCGAAATTGGTCTCTGTCGCGAATAACTCGCCTCAAAATTCTACTTATGCTGATAAGGTAAAAGGACCTTCAACTACAAGATCTTTCTCTGTTCAAACAGTTTTTACATGGCCACATGGCACTGAACATCCATCTCTGAATCTACTACTTCAATGCCAAATTCCACTACATCTTTACAGTCTTCCAGTTCTTCGCAGACGTCAGTTTCATCTCTTCCTTTTAACCACTTTGAGATGTATAATATATTTATCAACTCTAATGTTGACAAACGTATGCACGAAGAACTTGGAAGAAAACTCAATACTTTATCCAGCACTGCCAGGAATGGAAAATCTCCTCAACACAGAAACCATCTAACAAACAGTCTCCACAACAAAAATCTTAACAAACAGTCTTCACCTCAACAGTCTTCATCATCACAACAACAGAAAGCTCCATCAATTTAGCAGAAAAGGCCAAAGCGAAACCAAATACTGGTCGACTTAAAAAGGCAGTAAAATTTCAAACGCTATCATCAGAGTACGGAGATGATGACAGCCAAATGGATATAACCCAAGATGAATCCATCTGGGATTTCGCTAAACCAAGTGCCTCTGCTCCGAGGAACAGAAGTTGTTCCCCGCAGGTAGGGCGAAGCTCCAAATTCTCTCCAATGCTCGCCTAAAATATGAATAAAATATTATAATGGAATTGTCGGGGTTTGAAAACTAAGTTTATTGAATTATCTTTACTTATTCAAACATTCCTTCCTGTTGCTATTTGTCTCTCCAAGAAACTCACTTGAAAGAAAATGATTCTACTAATGTTAAAAACTATACATTATACAGTACTTTCGTCGGAAAGAATGAAAGAGCTGCAGGCGATTCTTCTATCCTTGTTAAAAATAACATTATTCACAGTCAGGTTAACCTTACAACAAATCTGCAAGCTGTTGGTTGCTGTCAGAGTTTCTCTTGAAAAATCAATTACTATGTGTTCGGTATATATTCCTCCAAATTCAACCTTGGATTCTCAGGAACTCAGATGTTTGATCAGTCAGTTGCCAGCTCCTTTTCTACTGGTGGGAGATTTTAACGCTCACAATCCTATTTGGGGTAGTAATATGCAAAATAATAAAGGAAAGAAAATCGAAGATTTCCTAAACCAGGAAGGATTGTGCGTATTTAACGATGGTTCTGATACTTATTTCATCCGGGAAATGGTTCTTATTCGGCGATCGATTTAACAATTTGTGATTCTTTGTTGTTGCTGGAATACTCATGGCGAGTTCATGATAACTTGTGCAGAAGTGATGATTTTCCAATCATTTTGGAAAATTTGTTTCCTACTGCATCTGAGAGAGTTGCTCGCTGGAAATTTGACAAAGCCAGTTGGTCTTTGTTCGAGCAACTCTGTCGAAATAAACTTAAAATAGATGATTTTGATAATTTTATTTATCCAGGTCTCAAATTTAATAAAACTTTAGTATCGATAGCTGAGAGAGCCATTCCAAAAACCTCGACAAATCCAAAACAACCCAGCAAACCATGGTTTGACGATGATTGTGAGGAGCAGAAAACATGTAGGAAGAAGGCCGAACGACGATTCAATAAACATCCAACCCAAGATAATTTAAGTAGCTTCCGTATATTCCGTGCAAAAGCGCGTGGAACATTCAAACACAAAGACGAACGTCTTGGCAAAACTTCGTCTCAAAAATGAATTCTCATACACAAATGAACAAAGTTTGGAACTTTATACAAAAGCTTAACAGTAAAAACACGAAAGCCAATCTTCACCATCTAAAAATGACCAAACCCTTTTAACATCAGAAAATGAAATCTCTCAAAAACTGGATGAAACCTTTTCTAAAAATTCTTCTTCTCAAAAGTACCCCCAGGAATTTCAACGTATCAAAAACCGAACCGAAAAAACCAAACTTAACTTTCGATCAAACAATTCAGAAGACTACAACCGTCCTTTCTCTCTTGATGAACTCAAAAATTCTCTGGCCAAGGCCTATGACACAGCATGTGGCCATATGATATTCATTATAAACTTCTTCCTTATACATGTTTTAATTAGAAACTCTTTTGGATCTCCTCAATAAAATATGGGTTACTGGCGACTTGCTTTCTCTCTGGAAGCAAGCTACAGTTATCCCTGTTCCAAAACATGGGAAATATTATTTTGAATCGTCGAATTATCGGCCAATTGAGTAAGAAATGTGTGTTCCTCAGGGAAGTATCCTCTCCGTCACTTTATTTAGTATAAAATAGACAGTTTAGCTAAAACATTAAAACAAAATGTTGAGGGCTCCCTCTATGTAGGTGACTTTTTTATATGTTATAGAGCTAAAAATATAAACAATATAGAAAGACAACTATAGTTATCTTTAAATAAAATTGAAAAGTGGGCCACACAAAATGGTTTTTGATTTTCCAACTCAAAAACCGTCTGTATGCATTTTTGTAACAAACGAAAACTGCATTTAGACCCTGAACTAAAGCTCTACAATGCACCCATTAAAGTTGTGAAATAAACTAAATTCTTTGGAATTCTGTTTGATAATAAACTCCCTTTCTACATCATATCAAAATGCTGAATCCTAAATGCTTGAAAGCATTGGACATTTTAAAAATTGTTTCCAGCACTGACTGAGGCCCTGATAAAAGCATTTTGTTAAATTCATATAGATCTTTAGTGAGGTCGAAACGTGACTATCGTTCTATTATTTATGGATCTGCTCGCAAATCCTATATAAAAATTCTAGATACTGTTCACCACCAAGGCCTACGTTTGGCCTTGGCGGCGTTCAGAACATCTCCCGTAGAAAGTTTATATATAGAGGCAAACGAGCCGTCTCTTTACAACCGTAGAATAAAACTTGGTCTACAATATTTAACAAAGCTGAAAGCCTATCCTTCAAATCCTGCCTACGACTGTGTTTTCAACCCTCTCTATGAGGATATATTTCAACAGCATGAAAACAAAATTCCTCCATTTTGTATCCGGATTAAACCACACATTTCTGGTTCCAACATCAACCTTGGTGAAATAGCCCTTATTACTATACCTCAATCGCCACCTTGGTTTGTACCCAAACCCACATTTATTTTTGACATCAGAAAACATAAAAAGTCGGAAACTAACCCAATTATAATTCATCAACTTATTGCTTTGTCAGAACGTCTGATGGACTGAAGTTCCTTATTTGCTCAGATTCTCTTTCATGTTTATTGGACATAGAAGGTCAGAAATATAAAAGCCTTTTAATTGTCCACATTATTGAATATTTTTTATGTGGATACCAAGTCATATTGGTATCCGAGGAAACACAGTCCTAGATAGTATAACGAAAGATGCTTTAGATGACCAAGTTACTAACATGTCAGTGCCTTATGTACAGATTTTAAACCTTTGATCTCTCAATATTTTTTACGTCTGTGGCAGTCCCAGTGAGATCTGCTTACAGACAATAAATTGCATGCTATTGAGCCAACCGTTGGCACAAATATTTGTTTCTTCTGCAGAAGCCGTAGAGAGAACAAGTGGAATTAACGTGATGTCGCATTGGCCACACCAGGACGACTCATTCTTTTATTCTAGAGAGTGAGTCGCCTCCTGGATGTTTTTCATGCCAATGCCAACACACTGTGAAAAACCTTTTAATAGATTGTATAGATAAATCCGACGTCATTCGTCGGTACTACACAGTCGACAATATAAAAGACTTGTTTACAAAGGTTGCTGGCAACCGTATTTTACAGGATTTGAAAGACGTTGGACTGTATTCAAAAATATAGTCTGACTGCATTCTTGAATAGAGTCCAATAATTTTAAATTTGTTTATATGTTTTAATTGTTTATATGTTAATTTATTTAATAGCGTATCTGTGATATTATTTGGGAAATTTCGTCTGTGATATAATTTTTCATATTGAAAGTTGTCTCGTGTTTGTTTTATTGTTTTACTTTCTCCTTAAATATTATTTGTAAATAGTTCATTCTTTTTAGATAGTATTTGTTTTAATCAAATTTAATCTAATTAGCTCTCGCCGTGATATGGCTTAAATTTCGCCCACACGGCGTAAAACAATAATCAATCAATCAATCAAATTACAAACATTATAATAGAGTCAAGATTTTTGTTGGTGCTCTTTGCTAATATTCATATTAATGGTATATTGAATGGCATATATTTGAAGCTTTACATGCTATCTTTCAAGGTTACAGAAAGAGAGCGCGCAGAAACAATTGAAACCTTCAGAGGCCAAAAAATCCGGAATGGTATATAAGGTTAAAATCCAAGTTGAACATTATATTCAAAGATATTCTAACAAACAAAATTTTCTAACTTGTTCTGATTCTCTTTCATGTTTATTGGCCATAGAAGGTCAGATATATAGAACTCCTTTGATTTCACATATTATAAAATTTTATA
Source organism: Mytilisepta virgata (assembly GCA_028015205.1). Lineage (NCBI taxonomy): Eukaryota > Metazoa > Mollusca > Bivalvia > Mytilida > Mytilidae > Mytilisepta > Mytilisepta virgata. The sequence continues at coordinate 19,200,462 of CM051520.1, read as the reverse complement.
AAAGACTTTCTGTTTTGGGTAAAGAAATAGTTTTTCTCTGGACACCAAGTCATGTTGGTATAAAGGGAAACACAGTCGTATATAGAATAGCGAAGGATGCTCTAGAAGACCCCATTACTAGTTTGTCAGTGCCATTTACTTATTTTAAAACCGTTAATTTATAAGTATGTTTTAGCTCTGTAGCAGTCCCAGTGGGACCTGCTGACATAGAACAAATTGCATTCTATTAGAGCCAACAGTTGGCAAAAATTTTTTGTTTCGAAAGCAAAAGTCGAAGAGACCAAGTTGTTTAACTAAATGTCGCATTGGCCACACCAGGACGACTCATTCTTTTATTTTAGAGAATGAACCACCTCCTGGGTGTATTCCGTGTCAATGTCGACATAGTATGAAACACCTTTTAATATTTGACTGTGTAGATAAATCCGACATTATTTGTCGGTACTACACAGTCAACAATATGAAAGATTTATTTACAAAAGTTGCTGGCAACCGTAAATTACAATATTTGAAGGACGTTTCCTGATTATACTCCTTATCTATAATTTTTATTTGTTATATGTTTGACTGATGTTATTTTATTTGTAAATAGTCAATTGGTTTTAATTGTGTCAAATGTTAATCAGGTTCATTCAAATTAGTTCTTGCCGTGATATCGGCTGAAATATCGCCAGCTCGGCGTAAAACAATATTCAATCAATCGATGTCTGTAGGGTTAGTTAAAACATTAGCACTTGGATTAATTTAATTTATGTAGATCTGAGAGCTACCTTCAGGAAAGTGTGAACAGAAAATAAGTCGCAGCCCAATAAGGATTTTGAAGCTGTACGTGTGATTTGAAATTTCACTGACAGTTCGAAGTCCCCGAGGGTATCCCAACCTCAGTTGCTAGTATTTCCATACTAGTCCAAACATTTATACTTAAAATTTAATGTTACACAATTGTATAATTTGTGAAATCTAAGGAGTATCTAGCTCTGTCCTTAGATGGTTTGGGTGTACCCCTTTTGGTCATTTTGGCATTTTTTAATTTGCTCTTCAACGTTTTGGATTGTTATTTTGGTTATCAACATTTTAGACATTGAACATAACTGACGAGTGTTAAATCGACGAAATGTGCACATCTTTTGCATCAAAATTGTATCAAAGAATTTTATTTTTGTACATAATCCACGTAAACAATATGGAAGGAAACAAGTTTATTGAAATTACAAACATAATAACAGAGTCAAGATTTTTTTGGTGCTCTTTGCTAATATTTTTATTAATGGTATATTGAAAGGCATATATTTGAAGCTTTACATGCTGTCTTTCAAGGTTACAGAGAGAGAGAGAGGGAGCAGAAACAATTGAAACATTCAGAGGCCAAACAATCCGGAATGATATATAAGGTATAAATTAGGGATGTCAAAAGATCTGAAATTTAATACTCCAGTATTCGGTCATGATACTTGCGAGTACTCTAGTACTCGGATAAATCTTTATTTTTCTCGGTGAAAAGTATTGATTTTTGTTGGGATGCGGTACCTTTGTTATTACCTTTCATAAACCAAATTATAATATGATGAGATTGCTTGACACATCTTACATGTCTTAATGAAAGACATGCGTATTATTATTAAAAAATTAATATTAATCACCCTCAACAAAACTTAACGGCAAGTAATCCTTTACGACCATTTCGGCTATCGCTGTTGTGATTTTTCTTTTGTGGCAGAATTGACTTTTCTTAGCGAATTTACGAAACTGTGAAGTGAAGATGCCGGATGTGTAAGCCTAATATGATTAATCATATGTGTTGTAACAACACCATATGTTAACTGCATGTCACAAAGAGTGCATTTTACAGTATTTCCATTCAACGATCTTTTGAAATAAGGCTGATTTCAGTGTAGGCATTATTAACGTACTGAATTTAAATGCAAGACGTTAGATTTGAGGTGAACTGTATTTACGTTGTTAATAGATAATAATTAGTATTACAAAGGGGATATTTCAAATGGAACTAAAGTGAGGGGAAATGTCACAAGACTTTTAAAAGGCAAACAGATATCCGAGTACTAAAATTGTACACAAGTACTCGACCTTCCGAGCGAGTAGTTGAGTACTCGACCTTCCGAGCGAGTAGTTGAGTACTCGAGTACTCGTTGCCATCCCTAGTATAAATCCATGTTGAACATAGTTCGAGCCATCGAGGTCCGGAAATATTCCGAACTAAAATAAGTTCAAACAAAGAAACAATTCCATCGATCTGGCTTCTATATTTCACATCTGTTGATATTCAGCATTATTAATTGAAAATGACCTAAAATGACAATTAGAGTAAATAAAAAATATGTTTATATCTTAAAATATAAGGACATTGGGCAAGTATCCCTGAGAGAACAAAACAGGTCTTGATCTTCTTGAAGGGTTTTGATAAAAGGCGAAAACAGAATGCAGAGCGGAAACGGAAAGAATTTACATCTTTTCTTTTTGTTCATTTATTTTCATATGCATGTTGTATATAGTATATGACATGTTTACAAGAAAGAAAAACAGTGGAATAAATTTCAGAAGACAGATTTGAAAGCATAAATTATTGAAATAAATGGCAGGAGATTATGAGCCTATGAATCATATTTCAACAGATAGGATCCACGTCATTGTTTTAGCTAAGCTGGTGTTACTGTAAACATGTTAGGGTCGTGTGATTCTGTTTTTTTTTAAAGTATATTCTGCTTTATTTAGTTTACCTGATTGTTGATGAATCTCTGCTATCATCGCTGAGATTTAGTGTTGCTAGATATGTTGATAACTGGTTGAAGATTTTGTTTTTCTACAGAATCTTCATCACTATTACTTTTCTCTATGGTACAAACCAAAAAAAACTATCAGCAATTATGTCCAATGCCGGTAATAAAGAGGAGTCAGATTCAATTCATGAACTGTTGCTAAAACTCTAGCTTCATCCCTTTTTCCCTCCAAATCTGTCGAAATCAGAATTAAATCTGATTCTGAATAACGCTTTCTCTCTATTTCATCCTCACTCCTGGATGATGAAGATGTTTCAACAGTTTCCTTGCCTGCCCTAAAATTCAATGCATGTTAGAGCCTCGACATGCATAATTCTGTTCTTTTTTCAACGACCTTAACGAACTAGAGGTAGACTGAATAGTATACGGCATCGACTAAATGGTCGATCGAAAAACTGACAATATATTGTTATCGAAGTATCGAGCTAAACACAAAACTTAACCACATCGGAACGTACGGACCTATGTACAGACATGCACGGGTAAACCTATACGCCACCCTGTCGCTTTGTAAGTAAGTAACGTTTTGTGCAATCTTTTTGACCCATTAACAGCTATTTGCACAAGTTGAGGCAAATGCTAACATCTAGACTCTAACTGTTGCGAGCATAAAGCAGTGTAACTTCCTTTTGAGTTTGACTTCATTGTATTGAGTAGTTTGGTTTCCACGACAACGAAATTTCGAAGCGGTTAGCGGTTTTATCTTGTGTCCTGTAACCACCCACATCTCCCCAACCCTCCGTCCATGCAACCCACACATCCTCCTAACTCCGTAATCAGCCTGATGTTGATGTTACATGTAGTTCATATTTGTTCATTTTTACATTTGCAAATAAACGAACACGGTACAATCATTGAAAAAACATTGGGCACGGGAAGGTTTATGAAATAAACCCTCCAAGAGTTATTGTTTATCAGGTTGGGAATATTCCTAATTGGGATATTATATCCCAATTGGGGAATTGTATCCTAATTGAAGTATCTATGCATACCCTAATTGGCGTATCAAACCACTCTTTCCCAGTTCAATGAAATTCGCGCACTTTTTTACAACCTCAGTATTTAAGTTCATGAACCGTGTCAAATGTTGTATATCAGGATTTTGCTGACACAAGCCGTATATCAATGCACTGCCTGTAGCAGTTATGCGTATGAAAACTTCGTTGTACCGCCAAAAGAAAAACGTCGAAATACAGTAGCCATTATGTTGAAACAACATTAGATTTAATTGAGAGTGATGTCATCGAGGATGATGATTTGATTAGATTAGTGTCAATGATAGGCAAAAAGAAGCGTCAATCATTAATTTCAGACGGTAACAGAGCTTCTCAATTTTATGAGAATGATGACTTTTTCCAGAACTATCAGCCAGATAAATGGTTAAACGAACAAAATAAAGTTATTATTGAATTTATAAAATCTCTCCGTGGCATTGATTCATTTTCATCTGATTACCGAAAAACTTTATATTTTGTCAAACTGTATGAACAACTTCTTTCATGTTGTAATAGCAATGTAATTTTTCCGTTTTCATTCAATTTGAATTTGATGACATATTTTTTAACTGGAAGTAAGACTGTTTGCGACATTCATAACGCCGTTTCTCCGAGTGGTAGCTATTCTTCAATCCTCAGCTGGTTGAATAATCAAAGTAATATTGAAAACACTGTAGCGGCGGATAATGATCTTTTCACATTTTTTGATAATAACCAGGTTTTACAAAGAAATTGGCGTGTAAATTCTGATTACAAGAGTACAGCTAGTGTAATTACAAACCTTCTACATATATTTCCAAATTCACCGACAAATTTTCAAAATCTTCCGGAACTCTGTCCTTCTTTATGGCTGTATAACAAAACTACTATAGAAATTTCACTTCTTATTGAAAATTTTCAACAATACTGTGATAACGTATTTCGCGATTACAGAACCGAATTTATTTCTCAAAGAATTAAAGCTATTTGGGCTGAACCTGACTTGGTGAGGGGGAATCTGTCAAGTAAGTCTACTTTTTACAGGAATGCTGAAGTTGACAAATCATTTGACAAATACAAATTTATTAATGATATCCTGGGATTTAGAACCATTAGGGCACAAACTTGCTTCCAAATGGCAACAGACCACCATAAAGCCATGCAAATGATAGAGATAGCTCTATTTGGTTTTGCCGATGAACTGATTTTCAAATTTTGCGAGTTTTGTAAACTGAATAAAGTGTCGCCCTCAGTTCAAGAATATTTTACTTGGTTTGCTGATGTAAAAAACGAAAATTTCATCTTTACTTCTGAAGTCACTTTTACCTACCTCGTCTGTCTTTACCTCTTTAGAGCTGCTGTGAGACGAAATAACTCATCTCCAATTTTGGCATCACGGATGAAATTTGCACCACTATTCTATTAATTCAATATGACCAACTACACAGAACTACACTGCAGAGACACAATTATGCAAGTGACTATGCCACCGGGTGTTAAAACTTTAGTTAACAACAACCAGTCTTTTTCTTCTACTGAACATCCCAGCAAAGGGGAAGGAGGGGACTTCATCCTTGAGGCTAAGAATAGGAGAACAAAAATGTGGATGCCTCCAGGTATTCCCACCGAAGAAAGATGGTTTAGAGTTTGTAGAAATCAAGATAGACTTGAAAAGGTACATTTCTCATGTACCCAATATCCACATTCATTCTCTTCTCCACTAGTACTAACAAAATCGCATCCAATCCACGTCGAATCAGTCGCTATATCATCCTCACTCTCATGCTCAATACACACAACCTACATCTATAAGGTGCCTTCTCACTCTCACTCTCACCCACACCCATTGATCTGGTTTCCACTGCTTTATTTACACTTATTTTTTGTTTTTTTACTGGCGGCCTTCTTTTTGTTGGACTGTTATAACGCTGTTTTGCGCTGCTATTGCTGCTGCTGCTGCAAGCACTATTATCAAGAGTTTCTGCAGACTCATTCAGGCTTAGTGAACTGTTATTGTTTATATCGATATCTTCTTCGTCATCTCTTTTAAGTTTGTGATCCTGAAAGTACAAATGTTGTAGTATTTTAACAATATCTCAGTGATAAAGCATCTGGCTTTCAACTTTGTATTTTTTTTAATTTTTTTTTTTTTTTTTGGCGTTGCACATCACTGAAGAGACATTAATTAACGAAATGCGGTTCTGGTGGCGTAAAATTTGGTTTTTGTTTTAACTTATCGTATAATAATATATTTGCATACACTGATGTACAATCATCACAATTAAATATATATATATATATATATATATATATATATATATATATATATATATATATATACCTTATAAAAATCTGTTTTGAAATACATTGGCTGCTGGTTTTGAGTTTTGATTTCTACAAAAATATCACTGCCAGTAGTCACATGTAATTCTTCTGCCTATTTCGAATAATAAAAAAAAATTATATACAGTATATTTATTGCAATGCAAACTATAATTTAATGATAATTTTCAGATTAAGGACGAAGTAACAAAAATGCTCGGAATGACTGATTCAAAAAATGATATATATCATTACGATCTTTCCGAGGAAATATTTCCGTGGAGATGTAGAATTCGAAAACTTCACTTTTTGGAGAATCCACAAGGTAATTGTAAAAGATAAAATATGTGAACAAAACATAATTAATTTTCTCCCCCTTACATTACGAACTTGATTAAAACAAAAGAATTATTTTGAAATCCTAAAAAATAGCTCCTATAATTTCCGCGTTTAAAAATGTTTTACGAAATATTGATGCATCATATACATTTGAATCCTGTTGGATAATTATTTTTTTTCATCTTTGCATGGAGTGGTACTATTTTTACATTTTTTTCAAATGAACAGAAACTGAAAATTTTTTGTCTTCGTTAATATTTTTTTTAGATGAGAAGGCCATAACAAACATCAATGGTGATGATCTAGATTACGACCTGGTTAATTTCAGTTTCAATGCAAAAGAAAATATGAAAGCATACAACCTGGATTATAAGAATGGCCATGATTTCGGCAAAGGCAGAAAACTACAACCATTTTTTGTGTTGCCATCAAACAGAAAGAAATTTTCGATATTGCAAAGTTAGTTTCAGTTATATAAATAGTATTGTTCGGGTTCATTCATTTACGCTATTATTGATTGGAAATGAATATTTGAAATAAATTTAATTACACTAAGAATACAAGTTGCAATTACCTGATTTTTTTCAGGGGTTGGAGCCCATTTTTTGACGATCAATGTACTTGAATGGGGACATATATTTGAAACAACCCCCCTTTTTTACTGTATTGGAACACCCCATTTTAAAACAAGGCTTAACTTATGATCCGCCCCTGTAATATTTATGAAAACTAATAGACAATTTTACACCAATAACAACTTCTTGTATAATTGGATTTAACGTTTTTAAAGAGGGAACTTTACCTCTTTTCCATGGATTTCTATACATAACAGCTTTTTTATAAGGTTTACATGTCTCTGGGTTTACCTTCCATAAACCTGAAAACCTAACTTACGTAATTTATATGTATTCCCATTGATGGAAACCAATAACTGTTTCTTATCTTCATAATTTTGTTTCCACTTTAAAGCAAACCAAAGGCAACAATAATGAAAGAAATATTGGTTGCATTGGAGGAAATAGAGATGACGGAAGAGAGGGTGATTTTAGAACAACAGTGGAAGGCAGAAGTGAAGAAAGGGACAAAAAACGAGGACATATAATTTTTCCGAGAAGTCCTCCAAGCTGTAGATGAAGCAACCAGCAACGAAGATCACGATTTACAAGATGTGTAAACGTTAGTACCTTAAAAAACACTATATAAAATATTGCTGTTCACCTTTGCGAATAATGATTTCCTTCTTTTATATAATGACTTTGCTCTGGCACTGTCCTCATTAATAAATTCTTTTCCTCTTGGCTCAGTATGGTGCACTTGAAATGATGGCTCGACCTTTTTTTTTGTTTACCAGGATTTCTAGGCACAACAAACTCATACCGTACTTAGATTTTCCTGGACTAACTCCTAACAAAGATAATCTATAAAGCGAAATAAAATATTTCTGTATCCCTTAAATGTTTAACTATACCTAAATGTTTCTGCAGGAATAAAGCATTAACTGGCGGCTTTCAATCAACTACTAGTAACTCGCACAATGTACCAGACATCATAGATGTACCTTATTTCCTGATTATTGTCCGAACTGTTTCCTTTATTATTATAGTACTAAAACAATGTTATTGCATGAATACTTGCACAAGATACTGATTAGGTCTCCCTGAGTTTTGATGATTTTTTTCCCTCTTGAACTGCTTCAGTTATCAGCTTTAAACAGATATGATTAATTGGGATTTAATCACATCGATCTGGCTTCCAGTTTTCACACATGTTGATATAAGTATTTAGCAATATTTCACAACGACCTTAATTGACAATTACAGTTCGAGGTTTTGAGGGTAAATAAAAAGAAATTCTTCTTTAAAAACTTTAACAATGTTCTTATTTCTATATCTGAAAATGTAAGGAAATTGTGTAAGTGTCCATGCGATTACATTACAACACAACAGAGAGTCAAGACAGTCTGAACAGTGGTTGGGTTAGATCGGTTTTATTGGTACCCAACCTTCCCTCCCCCTTATCTATAATGACACTACTATACAATCAATATAGTATGATTACCCAAAAAAGTGACTGTTTGTTAGAACTGTAAGCATTGGTTGAACGGTACATAACTTAGGAGGGTCAAAATGTACGCGTTTTAAATCTAAAACTAGCTAATGCTTTCATAGCTGCTGGTTGGATACTATCAAACGAACAATTCAGAAATAACACTCCCATCAAAAGTTTAATGCTACACTTGTTTGAACGTGTTTACCACCAAAATAATCGTGCAACGTGCTAAACGTATGCGTTTAACGTGTGAATCAAGTGCGTGCAACTTGCGATTTGAATCGTGTAACGTGTATCAGATTCATTGGTCGAGACAAATATTAAAACATGTGAATACAAATCAGAGCATACTTCGAACTCGAATTAAAATATTGTTAAAAAGAACTTTCAAATATCAATTATTATTAAATAATTAATATAAATATTAATAATCCCGCACAGTTTCTTTTTTTTTAGTAATATCAATTACCCAGTTAATTTGGTTTGAAAAGAATAAATTAAATAAAGTGTTTCCTAAATAAAATGTTCATATAACTTACATAAAACATTTCCAAAATAAACAAAGATTTGAACTTAAACTTGTTTGTAAAAAATATCTAAGTTTTTATTTATTTTTGTTTACAAATGTCATGTATATTAATTTATCTCTTCATAGTACATCTTGTACACGCCATAAATATTGTGGTGTAATGTTAATTTTAGCGACAACTTTATTATTGTCATAACAATTTTGATTAATATGTTGTATGCTATAGTTATGCTATAGTTAATTAGGTGAAAATAACACGAAGGGGTTTATTGATTTCTAATTAATTCAATATATATCAATATCTTTATTCTCATAACCGTATACATAGGTACAGAGACATTATACAAAACACATAACACAATTTAAAATATATTTTCCCAGTTCTCTCATTAAGGTAATAAATGTCCAATTAAGAAAAGCATAACCAAATAAATATTTTGAATTAATGAAAAAGTTCAATGTCGACCATTTTATCGTAATGCAATATCAAATATGTCACTGCTATTCATATCCCGTATAAAATTTAATTAATTGGTTTCGTTGTATTCCGTTCGTATCTTATACATGTTATATACACAATTTTCAGAAATCGCACGATCTTAAATCGTGTAACGTGCAAATCGTGTGTGTGTAACATGTGAATCGTGTGAGTGAGGTTTGGTGCGTTCCACATTCAATTTGTGTATCAGTCCCTAGAGTTCAAAAGAAATTGGCGATATTCGTTAGAAGCCAGTATAAATTGAAGTCTTCAAGTCATTGGGAGAAAGAGTCAAATTTCATATTTGTAGCCATTACTTTGAAAAGATCTTCCGATGTAACTGGGGGTTATTGGTGAGATTTTTGCATTTATTCACTATATTACAATAGATAAATTAATTATAAATGCTTTTCTGGATGTCATGTATTCAACTAAAATAGGTTGATAGCTATTATAAACCCTTTTTAAAAGCACTAGGAGCTAATCACGGCTGTAATCCTGTTATAAAAGTTTTTAGATCACCTGGCCTAAAAGTATTATCTCCGATGACCCGGACTATGAACTAAGATGGTCGCCACGGCCCAGCTTAGTTTAACAGGACCCTATGTGAAATTCATTTAAAAATTTTTGTCTGAAACAGCTGAGCTAATTGCAACAAAACTTGGCAGCACTGGTCCTTAGATGGTCATCTTTCAGAATTGTGTCAGATGACTCGGACTGTCAGCCAAAATAGGTTAAATTTGGACCCTTTTGGGAAAATGCATTAAAACAATTTTTTTTCTGAGACTAACGAGTCAATTAGAACCAGATTTGACAGCAATGGTCCTTAGATTGTCCTCTGTCAGAATTATGTCCGATGACCCAGAATGTCAACCAAAGTGGCTGCCACAGCCGAATTTAGTTTAACGTAGGACACTAGCTATGGAAAAAATCATTAAAATATCTTCTTGTCTGAAACCACTAAGTCAGTTGGAACCAAACTTGATGGAAATGTTTCATAAGTGGTCTTTTTTTAAGAATTGAATCCGGTGATCCGGAATGTCAACAAAGATGGCTGCCACAGCTGAACTTACTTTAACATAGGACACTTTGGGAAAATTCTTTAAATAATCTTCCTGTCTGAAACAACTGAGCTAATTGTAACCAGAGTTGGCACAAATGGTCCTTAGATGGTCCTATTTCAGCATTGTGTTCGATAACAAGGACTGTCAACAAAAATGGCTACCACAGTATAGGACCCTTTGAGAAAATTCATTTAAAAATCTTATCTGAGACTACTTGGCCATTTGGGACCAGACTTGGCAGCAATGCTCTTTAGATGGTCCTTTTTCAGAATTGTGTCCGCTGACCTGGCCTCTCAATCAGGATGGCCACCAAAGGTGAACTTTATTTAACATATGAACCTATGAGAAAATTTCATTTGCAGATCATCATACCTTAAACTCGGCCATTTGGAACCAGCCTAATGGCAGCAATAATCCTCTTTCAGGATCTTGTGTTTGATAACTTTGAATGTCAACTAAGATGGCCACCATACCCTAACTTTGTTTAACATCGTATCTATGGTAAAACCAACCAAGAGATCTGCTACACTAAAATTTTCTGTCCTGCTGAAGGGGTAAAATGTTAAATTCAGTCGAGCGATACAGGCTCTTGAGAGCCTCTAGTTTAATAATCGTATGGATCGAGAAAATTTGCGATATGTAAAGAATGTTCAGTGGTTTGTTTATTTTATTGTTTCATTTAAGGAATAATGCCCACAACCTTCATTTTAGAAACAAAATCCAGTTTCTTGAATAGGTTAAGAAAGTTAATTCTAACCCATTAAGTAAATCAAATATTGTCTTTCAGCTTTGAACGGAGTATCCCATTCATCAGCTATCTAAATTGAATGAAATGTTCAGTATAATCGTTTTAACAAATATATGAACTAAATTAAAATCAAAAACCAATTTGTGAATTTTCAATCTTTTTCTGTGGATGGGACGTCTACATTTTTGCAAAAAATATTTTTTGTTTCCACCGAGCTCAGTGTTCAACTGCCAAACAACGTCAAGTGTCATATTTACGTCATATGCAATTGCATTTAGTTCTCCTTTGATTGTAGAATAGAAAGGTGCTATTTGGTCTATATAAAGCACGCCCCAAGTTCTAGGACCACTACATCAAGTTCTTTCCTAACCAGCTAAATGGTTTCAAATAACAGTTAATGAGTTTTCACATACGATCCTACGTTAATCTAAGGTTGGCTGTAGTGACCATGTGGTTGGCGGTCATACATGGACCATTAGACATAATTGAAAATGAACAACAAAACGGATATCGGGGTATATTAACAATTACAAACCAAACATTCAGAAACATGATCACCTAACTGCCATAATTTTGGGTCCAGCCACAGTCTTTAAGTGAATTTTCCAATAGGGTTCTGTCGTTTTGGTTTGTTATCAATACCATTAGCCACAAAAGAACCATTATCACCATGTTTGTTTTTTTTTATTGCCACATCTATTCCAAAGCAGATTAAAATAAGTATGTCGAACACCATGGACAATAGAAGGAATATTTGGGGTTTTTTTAAACTATACTTGAACAAAACTGTCAATAAAACCTTCACTGCAGACACAACATTTTGGTCGCTATATGTTATTATTTGGTCTACATTACCCGCGGACGATTAAATTCTATAATTTTACTGCTCTCTGATAGATTTGGGTGCTTCTCATGTTGTTCCAATCTAAAGACAAATGCTGTTTTAGCCCGCGAGGCTGGCAAAAAGCTTGGAATTTATAATTTTATAAAAAGTGATCAGCTGTGAATTGGAAGCGAATTCCACTTATTTTTTTCCATTAATTGTGATTATTTAAACATTATTTTATTGTTTATCATTGTTCATCTTTGTTATATTTCAATTTCTATTTTTCAAAAAATGAATACATGTATTAAATAAATGATAAAATTCAACAGACATTTTACATAATTTTACTTTAATTTTTACCATTGTTCCAAAAATATATATTTAATAATTTTTTTTGTAATAACATGCCAAATAATATTTTTTTTTTTGTATGCTTTCAGATTTATAATTGTGATTTTAGATGGAGAAAAAAGTATAATACCAGGTGTGACAGTAAATGTGCCACATGTTTCTTCGGTTTCAAACTTTTGCATTAGAAATCATTTTTCATGTTTTCAGTTCTGTTGTATCTTTATAATAACTTATATAAAGTGTGTGGATACATAGATATACTATTCGCGTCGTAGAAGGTCTAGAATGTCTCTTGGACATTTTCCTGTCTGCTTTATTCTTGATAGCAAGGCAATACATGAAATATGGGAATACTTTTTGGGCATTACCGTGTGCAGTTATTTATTTTCTTGAATGACAGTTCCAACAATCCATGGTAAAATGTGCTGATTAATTGTGACTTAAGATAACATCTTGTGTTGTATTGTTCATTCTGTTTTCATTGTTGCTTTTTGTCTCTTGTAATTGAAGTTAGTACTTAGCGATATTTTAATTCAATATGATTTATTTACTTACGTACCTATACAAGGAATTTAAAGCCTAATCAGCTATATCCCCTTAGCCAGTGATTGATGGAAGAAAGAAACACAAGTGTTCCATAAAACACTTAAACGTAAGTATCAAATATGGTCCAAATTGCAATCTGCCCAGAATTTCGAGGAAATTGTTTTTTACCTTTTTTCTCCAATGTTTTTCTTTTTTAGTAGAGATGACAATTGAACACCCTCTAGGAAGTACTCTGTAAAATTAAAATCCCAGTTGGCCTCAGGTTTTTACAAGAAGATTCTGAAATATGTCTTTGCTCATGTCCCTTCTAATAATAATAGTGGCCATACTATTGTCTGGATGACCAGACAATTTTTTTAGGAGATAACCTATATCTGTTTTTGGGCTAGTTGAAATTTTGAAAACCTGAGACAGTAATGTGAAAAGTTGAAGACTAAATTCAAAATACCAAACTGACCAAATGGTAAAGATGAAATCCATCTTAGGACAGAACTATGCACGATGGAGATAATCCTTAGTTTAAACAATATTAAACATTTTTGTAACAGTAAATTTATACATACATGTATGAATATAGTGCCACAATTCATTCCAAACTAATTTTCAATCTCTTTCATAGCCAATATGTGTTGAAAACAAATTGCCACCATATTTGTATGTATCTATGTGAGAAAATACACCCACTTCAAGCAGGTGCCATTTTATTGAATCACATCCCGAAAATTTTGAATTTTTTTCCGTATAAAGTAGAAATACTTAACAATAAAAATGTTTTGCATTAGGAAAGTACAAATGTAATAAACTATTAATAATTTTATGATTTCAGAATTTGTCATTTTATTTTTATTTCATTTTGGACGAGGAGACGGTATGTTTGGAATATATTAATTATGTCTTGTTCACAATACTTAATCCTTTTATTTGGTGGTTTGTGAAAATTAAAATCAAAATCCCAATTGTAATGTATTGCAGCTCCATAAATGTCATGAAACATCTGTTTTACTACTTTACTACAGAGTTAAATATTGGAATTCATTTAAAGCAAGATTTCAACTACCTCAGGCAAACTTGACATTACCTGGATTTTGGTTAATCTGTAAGGTCCCGTTTCAACGGCGTTGGGTTGGATTGCACAAAATCTTTTGTCGTTTAGTTTTTGCTTTCCAAGGTTTTTTTTGTCACAAACAAATCTGATAAAGGTTGATCCAGAAATTCGAATCTTATGTAAGTAATTTAGGTACATAAGTTTATGTTATCTCAACATTTGTCATGGATATTGCTTACCCAACTGTTCCACAGTATGCTAATCAAGGATTGCTTGTATTACTAAGTGTTTTGCGTTTTTCTGTCCACTGTGAGATGGTAATTATAAACAAATAGTTTTGAACTGCATGGAAAGTTTTACTTTCAATAATAGGATTGACAGTATACAGCATAGTATAAATTTACTATATCTAATATTAATGTCTTTGGATTGTTATTTTGAAACTCCTTGGACGATGCCTTTGTATGGTGGACCCTAGGTCCCCGAGGGTATTCTCCAGCCCAGTCGTCAGACTTGTCTGACATGATTATTCATTGATTTGTTACAGAAATTACCAGTATTTAGTACAATTCAAAAATAATAGAAATTCTAAGGGTTCATTCCTGGTATTGCGCATGGTAGATCTCCTTAGCTGAAATTTGGCTTCCTATTTCGGTATTTTTGGAACATGAATACTTCTTGTTTCAAAATAAGTTTGGTTTTTGGTCTTCCTAATGTTTCGGTTTTAATGCTGCTGATGAGAGGTGACTCCTTGAAATGAGTCGTATACAGCATCGTATAAATCTAATATATCTAATATTAGTATCTTTGGATTGCTATCTTTTTTATACAGAAACATTAAACAAATGATACGACTTCAAATGTGGATAAGATCCGGTATTGTATATAAGTTAATTTGCTAAGTTAGGCATTTGCTGCCAATTTCTATTGAACTCTAGGATTAAAACCTTTATGGAAGTATTATTTCAGATGTTTTCGTTTATTAGAGTGACACTATCCGATCTGAACTATGAGAGGCTTAGCTAGTTTTAAAGTTAAAACGAGCACATTCTGACCCTGGTATCTACATTATGTACCGTCCACTCTGATTTTCAGTTCTAGCGAGCGGTCGGCTTGTTGGTAATCATACTGTATTGGTTTTTATAGAGTGTTTTATACACCAGGTTGTCAGGATAGATAATGGGAGGTTTGGGTACCCATAAAACCGGTTTAACCCCACCACTATTCACTGACTGTACCAGGTCAGACTATCCTGAGTCTCTGTTGTGTTCATGTTTTGTTAAGTACTCTTTTATGTTCCTTTTTGTGTTGCGTTCTGTCAGTTTGGTTGCTTTGATCGATTGGTATGTCATTGTTTACCTTTCCTGTTATCCATTGATTGTTGTTTAATTGACAGTTCACTGGATATTGTTTCGATATTGCAAAATCTATTTCAATATCTGGCTATTGTGTTGTCCATGCTGGCATTTTCAGGAGGAATGTAAGAGAGAAATGTTGGTGTTTTTATATTTATTGTGACCTAAAATATAATTTTAAAGATTTGGACGTTTTCCACATAAATCTTTTATGCCATATGTGTCACATGACAAAATACAAAACAAAAACAACCCAAGAGAGTTACGACCAAGCCCATCACTTAAATATTAGCATCTGGACGAAGGCTTTTAAATCTTTTAATTATTTGTAACTTATTTTTCTGTATTTTTCATGTTAGAGCATTTGAACGCGGTAGTGCGATTTTGAATATATTTCACCTGAGCTGCACCAGCGCGAGTGTTATGATTAACCGTGTAATCGATTATTATGTCTATATTACCTCTGATCTCCGTCAAACTTTAATTTCACAAATATGACATTTCGCTCAAATAACTGGTTATGCAGTTTTTAATTAGTAATTTGGTACGACTTTTGTCTTGGCTAATGTTATACCCTACAATTTTAAATATTATTGAGTACCTTAAAAGAGCTTTGATATGTTGAAATAACAAACTGATGTATTGTTTCAGAAAGTTTTAGATTTTATTAACCTTTACTATTGTTTTAAAAAAATGTATATGTAGCCCTTTTGAAACCATGTATGAATGCGTGCCACAAAGATCGTTCACTGGACCTGTTCTCTTTAACATTTTTATGTATGAACTTTTTTGTGGTGAAAAATAGTTTAAATTATAATTATGCTGAAAATAATCAGTAACTTAGAATGCTGTAGTTTTACAACGCAGGCTTGGTTTGTGGACAATCAAAATGCAGAACAATCCAGATATATTTTTAGCTATTGCTTTTGTTAAAAAAATCTCATTGTCTGAATATTGTTTTCAATTTAAATAGCAATAGGATAGAGTGTGAAGAATATGCTAAGCTGGTATGTTTTACTATTGATTACTGATAAGCATATATCTTACATTTTGAAAAACTCTGGCCAATTAAATATCAAAAGGATATGAAGATATTTAAATAAATGTGGGCGTTTAACTGTCTATTATTCTTTTATGTTATCCAATTTAACCATCGTCTCAGCATTTTGTAGTGAGAAAAAATACGGTAAAAATTCAAGAAAGATAACTAAGATTTATTTGTATGATATACACACTCATGTGAAGAATTATTGCATTTTTGCATCAGTCAAAATTTCAAACGCCACAAACAAAGATAAAATAATAAAAAAGTTTGAAATTACAGAGGAGGAAATGAACAAAATCTACAAACTTCCATTTTACGTCACTAAAAACCCTAAGGTGCAATGGTTTTCAGTATAAAATAATCTATATAGTTCTCACTACAAATTCTTTTTTTGACAAAAATTAAAATAGTACAAAACCCCCAATCTAGCCTTTGTGAAAAAGAAACAGAAACTATAATACATCTACTCTTGGAATGTGAGAACGTCCAGACACTTTAGAAGACATTGATTAATGGACAAGTAGCACCGGTGCTTTTACTTTAAACTACAATAAGAAGACATTTCTCCTAGGAATTATTAATTCTAGATTTGCAGAGGACACAACTTTAGCAATTTTACCAACAAAACACTATATTTATTCTTGTCGTTGTCTTAGAGTACGATGATGACTTTTTCTGGGGTTTGCCAATCATTGAAAAATTTGTATCTGATAGAGAAAGCAATTGCATCAAAAAATTAGAAGTTAGAATTCCAGAGCATCTGGAATAAATGGCATATACTCTTCACAGAGTAGTTTGGCTGACATGTTTTTACTAACTCCAGTAGAAGTAAATTCAAATTGGTGATAGTTGCTTAGAATTTATACTTTTAATTATGTCTTTTTATGTGTTACAGAATTCTTAAAAACAAAATCATAGGGCACCCTGACAATTTTTGCTATTTTTTTTTTTTTTTTTTTTTTTGTACATAGAATATATATGCATGACAGAGTTTATTGGAAAGAATTGACCGGTCATATAAACGCTTTGCCTCCTACCCTTTAAAATGAAGTGGTAATGTATTTTTTGGTTTTTTTTTTTTCATAATTTCTCTTTCTTACATTATTTATAAAACTGTATCACCAATTCTTATATCCGATTTCTTTTTTTTTTTTAAATGGATAATGTATTCTTTTCCACAATCATATAACTTTTATATTAATATGTAATATCTTTTATTGTATATATGTGACATGTTATATATGCTTGGTACTGTGTTAGTCTATAAATGTGTATAATTATATAATGGAATTATATATATTTCTGCTTCAAGTTTTTAGTTCTTGCTTAGTGCTTTCTTTTCTTCTATCGCTTTTACGTGGCAAATAATGCGTCTTTTAGCTAACATCGAGCGCTTTTAAGCTTGTGTAACATTAGCTTCTTTTTTATATGTAACGTATGTGTGGTTTTAATGTTAAAAAAACAAGTATGTATGTATCTGTCATGTCTGTGCATGCATAGTCCATTTACACATGTTACAATCTCATCCGATCTTATGGTGCATTCTTTAATATATATCTCATTTAAAATTATTGATTTGATTTGATACCAATGGTATTCATGGTAATTTTTCATGCATTTATTTATTCTTTGATAAAAGCGCTGTTTCTTTGATAGAACTTGTTACACGTGCTACTACAATGTACTAGCATGTGTGGATTTTGTCTTAAGTGTACACCCACAATATCTTTTCTTACGCTTTATAATTACAATTAATATGTAATCAAAATAAAATTCTATTAAAATGGATGTTTGTCACCACCAAATGTTACATTGTTCAGAAGAAGATGCATCAATTAATATTAAAAATACACTGCCGCTCGCTATCGTTGTTGTCTCTCTTTGTGTGATTGACCCCTTTAAATAATTATATGTACACTGTTTTGTGTAGGAGAGAATGGTACTTGTTTTGAAGACATTAATTATCAGTCCTTGTGTGATGTGTAAATGTCTGTAGAAATTGTCTACTGAATGATAGTTTTTATCGTAAATTGTATGGCACAACGAACACCATGTTGGCAATGCTAACGTAAAACATGTTTGTGTATACAAGGTTCATTGTTTACATATCTGTAATACTAATCAGTTAATATTAGTGTTGTTTACGATTCTGTTTTCAAAGAGGACACGTATTATTGCCCCCTGTTAAAATAAATGAATAAGTTCTTTAGAATTGATGTTAAAAAAAATTGAACTATGTTTAAAAAATTTTTTAATATGAACTAGGACTAATATTTTTGTGTGCTGAATCTGATTGTTTGTATTGTGTTGCTATATTAAAACTTTAAGCATAAATTGCTCATGCATTTTACAAATTATTTTTTATCCCTTGTTCAATGGTATATTGTATAATACCAATAGGCATTTTTGAACCACACAACACAGTGTAATAAATATTACTCAATTAAAATATATATTATTGTAATATACAACAAAAACAAAACAAAAACCTATTAAAAATTTATTTCACCAGTACCATGAATTACAATTCTATAAATAGTAATCAATTTTGTGTTTGGCTTAAGTTACATTTGTTGTAACCTTTCGGTTGTTTATCAAATTCAGAAACAAACTATAAAATATGCTCTCTATACACTGCCAAACGTAAAGTCTAAGTTGGGAGAATTTGAAATAATGTTGTCTTATTTTACCTTTTTATTTACATTAATCGTTTACCTCCAAGATGTTTTAGTACATTAATTATGAGTTTACCTCAGAATGTAATTTTTAATACGGACAGTTTAACAAGAAAATTTGTTTTAACAGACGTATCGATAAAAATTCATTTAATACGCAATGGCTGACGACTTGCAATGGGCTGACCTACATAGCTAAGATCAATATTACTGATATGAATGTTATTTAAGCCGCCGCATTGTCGGCTTTATACACTCGTTAATATCACGCTTGAAATAACAAATAATATCCGGTCCTACACAGCAGACTGAGTCATACAATTATCGATTTGTTCTTAACAGCTGCTTAAAGATTGTTACCTTAACACATAAAAAAAAGTTTTATTTAATCAGTAGCGATAAAGTTTCTTAACTTCCAGAAAATTTTGATATGCCAACTTTATCGTGATAAGAAAATGTAAACAGTCAAAAATTAAGAAGAATTTAATATTTAATTTAAACTTAGATACATACAACATGTTGTACAATGTGCATTTTAGTATCATTAACGTTCGTGACCAAAGCATTGGAAAGCCAAAACAATCTTTAAATATGTGGAAATGAGAATAACTGATCTAAAATCAAGGCAATTGGCGTGAGGAAGTTTAAACCTTGTTTTTAACAAACTTTCAAAATCTATCAATCGAAAATTTCAACACATAATCAGTTTGGTTTTCAATAACTATTTAAACAAGGTGAATGAATGAAACATTTATATTGTTACAAGGAGGAATTTAGCGTATTTATTTCCCGTCTATTCCAGATTTATTAACCTGTTCTGCTTGTAGACTTGAGTACCCGAGGACAGTTCTGTTTTCGGTATTACCGCAAAACTGATGTTTTAAAATTTACTATCTTAATTGTTAATAAGAATTTCCATGGATTCTTGACATGGGGAAATTTTTCTCACCCATAGCTTTGATAAAACATAGTTTTGCTTATGTTGGTCATATTGCTGTACAGAATTTCACGTTATTTTTTCGGCGTGTATATTTTTGGCTGGACAATTGACCCTCGGACAACAGCTACCTGGGCAATTGCCCTCCTCAGACAACTGCTTCCCGGCATGGACAAGTGTTTCTTTACCTTATACACAGATACTGTTTTATTGATTTTATTTATGCAAATATTTAAAAAATATTTCTTTGATGATATTGATGCAAATAATAAAATATCTTTTGAAATTGTTTAAAATAAAAATAAAAAATAAAACTTCACAAGGATGGTAATTAATAAGTTTTATTGGAAAATGTTTTTAAGAACTTTGTTTAAATTTTTTAAAATTGATATTCAAAGAAAAAATCATCAGGATGTCTTACGTAATGTTTATATGTTATGTCTGTTGTTATTATACTATTTTAATATAAAAAATATATATTTTTTTAAATATTCAAAGAATAAAAAAATATTTTATTTATTAAGTAGTATTTGCCATAGAAGGCAAATGTCCTATTATTGACATTTAAATTTTCTAAATGAAATTTTGACAATTATTTCGGCATTCTCTGTTTTTGGCGCTGGGCACTAGTTTGGAGTAGTGATATGATATACAAGACCAAATTTGGTAATAAAAAATTTAACTAGGATACAGAAATACAATGGAAAAGAAAGAAACAAGAAACCTAACCAAAAAAACCCCAAAAAATTCGGTACAGAAATAATAAATCATTGTATAATTACAATGGATTCTGACTTCGATTTTACAAGTTCGAAAACTGTCATCTCCAGCCGTACGGAACAGTTTGTTTTAATACTAACAAAAATAATCTCTTCCGTGAAAAAGGATATACACAATAAAAAAACAATGGTAAATTTGAATCTTGCAATTTGATGCAAAAAGAATAAGCTAGAAACATTATAAAAATTCTCTCATATCAATATTTCGATGACCTGTTTAGGCATATTTCAACATAAATTATGTCTCAATATCTGTGCTCAATTCCACAAGAGTTCCTTAGTCTGTTTTTTAAGTAATAAGGTTTTTTTCTGATTTCCTTTTTATAAGTAATATGGTTTTTTTCTGATTTCCGTTTACGCTCCTTCGATATTCTTTACATTATTTTCGAAAAAAGTAACAATTTTTTAACAGAAAAATTTAGAATAACACGACAGGAACTACAAACCAAACACCAAAATCCAATTTTATGAATATTAATAATTTTGTAGGATATGTTTGTTCAAGGCCAAAAGCAAAATGTTACTTTAATACAAAACAATTATTTTAGTTTTTTTTACAACAAAGAGCATATAAATTCAACTTCTTAGTTATAAATGATTGAAAAAATACAAATTAAAGAATTTTAAAAAGAAAAAATGGATATGGGATGTACAAATTTTTTTTTGTTGGTTAAATCATTTCTTTGTATCCCTCGCCCATTTTCTCAACATTTGTGGTTGATGACACAGACCAGATTGGTTATAAAATTTGATAATTTTATTACTCAAAAACTACTTATTGTAGGTACATAATTTTTTCACAGAGTTTAGTTGGATTATAATATTTCTTAAATTCAATAATATTTTCCACTTGTATCACATGTTTTGAAAATAATTCCCGAACGAGATTTCAACGAGACTGAAACATCAGAAGAATACATCCTTAATTTAGAAATAATTCTGGACGTTGAAAAACAATCAATTAACAACATATTTTCACGTATACTGTTAGAGCAAAATTTGTCATTTTGAAAGTCTAAATAATTATCCATTTGAAATTTTACAAAACAAATAATTCGTATATTAAGTTTATGTGTATCAGATGTTTTCAGAGTATGGCGATGTGTAAACTGCTGTTTTTTTATAGTTTTTTTGCATATGAGGTTATTACATCGACCTGAGGACCGCATGTCCTAACGCACCCGGTCTTATAGATAATGAAGATTTTATACCAAGATATATGCCAGACGAATTATAAGCAATTTCAGACTGTCCAAGGAAACATACGAGAGCCTTTACAGCCGACTTGCAGAAAGCACAATTTTCAAAAAAACAGTGCCGCTGCTTCGTACAACAAATGTAAATTATATGGTGTCACCACGATCTGATCGACCATTGTGGAGTGTATATTGCCAACTCTTTGTTTCTGTCCCTCGAGATCGTTGTAATTTAAAGATTTGTTGATATTTTTAGTATTATGAAATACAAAATGACATACATGCATACATGTTTTACCATTATGTTAACGCAGTAAGTAGCTTGGTTGTAATTCAGTTTTTTTCATTATGGTAGGAAACCTTTAGAGTTTTAGGTCTATGGCAAATAGATTTGATGTAGCCAAACGTTCCCATCATTTTAGCATTAAAAGGTAGCATCGGCGCTTGTAAATGATATTAGATAAGAGAAACTATAGAGCCATTTTGTGAAATAGCTGGGCTTATGAATGTTGTAGGTGCGTTAGATCGATGCCATATTCGCATTAAAGCACCAAAGAATAATCCCATTGCTTACTTACTATAATCGTGCGAAGTTTCATTCTTCAGTCCTGATGGCCACTTGCAATGTAAGTCTCAGAATTACATATGTACTCCAGAGGAAATATCCATGATGCTACAGTACTTTGATCATGCTAATTATTTCAACGATCTTAACTATTCCCCGAAGGTCTTGATATGTTAGGTGATTTTCCTTTTCCAGTTCTTGGTCGGCTTATAACACCATTCAAAGACAATGGTAAAGTAGACAACAACAACATTTTAATGCATGTCATAGTAAGTCCAAAGTGAAGAAAGAAGTTTCGGTCTTCTAAATGTAGGTTTAGTAGACGGAATCGCTTTGATGCACCTGATATGCAATTCATGCTACAGTAGAATCTCGGTGGCTCGAACTCGGGTCCCTCGAACAGCATGGATTTCTGTACCCTTTACGGAAGACCGGGCATTTTTTTCCCATTATGTCTGTAAAACTCTCGATTTTTCGAACACCGATTTCTCGAATTCTCTAACTAATTTTCTGGCCGGTTTAACAGTTATATAACGTAATTTACTCTCAGTAACTCGAACATAATTTTTAATTGGCGTACGTGACATATAAGCGGAAAACCAGAAGTCAGATCGTTGATGACAAGAAGGTAATTAATTGTCAATTACAGGTCATTGATAATTCACTTGATATTTATGGTTGATTTATTCTTAAATTATTATTTCCACATCAAGATTTGATGAGTGGATGTTGTTTTAACCATCGGATAGATAAAAAGGATGTAAATAAAATTTTAAATTTATTGCTGATTTGTAACCTAAAATTTTCCGGATTTCGATGGCTCAAACTACCGATGCCTCGAACTAATTTTACAGACCCCTTCGAGTTCGAAAAGTCGAGATTCTATACAATCCTTTCTGGATGTGTGTTGCATAAAATGTTCAGACCTAAATGAAATATCATGCAACATATTTTTCGGCTTTTAGAGCAAGATAAAGATGTTATAGCCACAGTGATTCAGCTGTACCTTGAAATCTTCAGATCAATTGTCAGTTTCATCTTAATTGTTTCATGACATTCTTGAACAACTAAACCAATTGTTTTGGTAACTTTTTCCAGGACAATCATTTAAGAAATAGGTGGGCAAATGTCTTTGAACCCACTGGTGTTTTGACCGGTGCGTAGCCGAATAACTGTAGTCATCTAACGCATCAAAATCGGTATATCGTGACTAATGTAGAACCTCATTTCAAAGAAACGAAGGGTTTTATCTAATCACAGACTTTTATCTATTTCTATATTAGATATAATTGTTACTTACTGTCATATATTTACTTGATGTGCGATTGTTTCACTAAAACCTTGTGCTGTTCATCAGAAGATAGAATTAACGGTGGAATTATATTTTCCAAAATTCCCGCTCTATCAAGTCTTCTTTGTTTCGTCATTATCATTTTGAGCTTTTACAGATTTATATAGATACTTTCATCAATCTCACCCAAGGTGTAGAGTGTCGGTAAGATTTGTCAAACTGGTGATCTATATTTAATTTTCGTGGTTACCAATGGCTAATATTGGTAACAATGCGTCGTATACAGCATAGTATAAATTTATTATATTTAATATTAGTGTCTTTGGATTGTTATTTTGAAACTCCTGGGACGATGCCTCTGCATGGTGGATCCTAGGTTCCCGCGGGTATTCGCCAACCCAGTCGTCAGACTTGTCTGACATAATTATTCATTGATTTGTTACAGAAATTACCAGTATTTAGCAAAATTAAAAAATAATAGAAATACTAAGGGTTCATTCCTGGTATTGCACATGGAAGATCTCCTTAGCTGAAATTTGGCTTCCTATTTCGGTATATTTGGTTAGGAGTACTTCTTGTTTAAACTAAGTTTGGTTTTTGGTCTTCCTAATGTTTCGGTTTTAATGCTGCTGATGAGAGGTGACTCCTTGAAATGCGTCGTATACAGCATTGTATAAATTTACTATATCTAATATTAGTATCTTTGGATTGTTATTTTGCCACTATTTGTGAACTATGGGCATTTATTATGACAACGGTATCCTTTCGGAAAACCTTGAACGCACGTTATATTAGCCTTTGGTCAAGTTTATATGGTTATCAGCCTGCTAACGTTTGAAATCGTAGCTTTGCAACTCATGTATGACTTAATTTAGAGATTTCTGATGTCAAACAGCCCTAGCTCATTCAAAATATATTTACAGGAAATTTGCCCATTATGTCTGGAATTGACACTTACGTCTAGTAGTTATTTTCTACCAAGTAAACCTTGTATGCTTCACTTTTACAATCGTTTTTCCATAATAAGAGGTGTTTTTTTGGTTTTAAGTGATATCGTTTGACGTCAGAGGAATTTTGAACTAGGAGTCGATTTATGGCCAGATTACTTCTGCTCGTTTGTATCATAATAAGTATAAGATATATAAATAAAATTAATTCCTATTTGTAGTAGAGCAATGTTTCATGGCACAGTTTTATCCTTAAAGTTTGATTAGACGGATCCATAATCATTTATCAATCATTATTTATTTACGCCACGCATATGGATCGTGCGTTATTGTAATTCTCACAGGGATAAACCTTGAATATTTTTTGTTGATTGATAGATATCGGAAAAGTCCGTAAATTCGAAATCCAAGGAAAAGACAAAGTTGTAAGAATGGACCATAACAGACAAACGCAAAAATGATACATGTATAACCCAAGGAATAAAAGTAAAGTAAAAAAATACCAAAGGGTTTTTGACGAAGGGGAAAATCGAAACAACTGACAAACTCCGGAGAACAACGAAGAGAAGGCCAAAATAATACATGCACTACAATTAAAAACTAAAAACACATCATAAACATGGACCCCACCAAAAAACCGGATGTAAACTCAGGTGCTCCGGAAGAGAAAGCAGTCTGCTTCCTGCAGGACACCCACCATGCTGCCCATGTCAAATCTGGTATGAGGAAGCGACAACATCAATCGAACAGGTCCATTTGCATTTGGGGAAACGGTTTTTCATACATAAAAAACATATGATAAACTAAAGCAATAAGAACCAAACTACACAAATCTAAAGCACTAGCAATATGAACTTCCACTAAAAACCGAGTGAAATCAGGCGAATTTGTGAGAAAAATTACACAGCACAAACAATTACAACAAAGACACAACTAAAGGAATTAAAAACAAATAACTAACTCAAGAAAATCAGAATGTGAACTTGTTGAACTTTTACAAAAACATACAAAAAAACAAAAACAAACACATTCTTTTGCAGATCTAGTGTATTCCAATAGCGTTTTGTCAGTGGTTGTATGTTCTTTATGTGGCTTCTGTCGAATTTCTTAACAATATATAGGGATATTTTGTTTTGGAATATCTCGGATTATTCTGATTATTGACTCGTTCATATTCCTCCATTACTTCCTGTGATTAATACTCTTCTTATGTTTCATTAGTTCTATAATGTAGTGACAAAACGAATTGTTATTTTTTCCCTCACTGATAGAACTCTCCTTAATAGTTTGAATTTCTCAGCCGCATTTAAAAACTTTTATGACGGAATAAACGTAATTTTGAAACAGCTTGCTACGAAAAAAACCTAAAGTTCAATAAAATATTATTCTAGGTGTCAAAAACATCAATTAGAAAGGACAAAAAGCAGATTTAATATATTCAGGATATCTAATTCTATTATAAATTGTAGTGTTGGCTTTCGCTAAGACAACGCATTTTAATCTTAGTCGTGTCATTTACAAAAAACTGATAAAACATTTTCAGTAACGCCTACAGACATTTGGACGACATCTTTACATTGTATGATAATTGTTTTTTCTATTTTTGTTGATGAAAATCTCTCCTGCAGAATTTAGACTCATTTCATTCTAATTCGAATATTAACCACTGTGTTTTTTCACCTTTTTAAAAAATAATCTTTCAACTAAGATATATGACAAACGTAACGACTGCCTTTTTCTATAGACTATGATGTTCCTCCTGCTCCATCGTATGGATTATATATTTCACAGCTTACGCTATGCTCGTGTTTGCAATTGTGTTTATTTGTCATATTAGTAAAAATAACTTCTGTTATGGTAATGTTGTAATTGACGCTTTAGGAATTTAGAATTTAAAAACTTTTTACTGAATTGTACCCCTTTAGATAACAAATACATAGTTTTGCACACAAATTTGTGTTTCCTATACGTTTACATTTACCATATCTCCTTTCATTTCTATGATTAAATTCATTTTTATCTAACTACTTCAAATTTGCGTGTATAAATATATATATACACTTTATTGACAAAACAAAAATATTTGTACGAAAAATTAAAACATATATGACCGTATAAACTGCAATATGAAGATGCACAAGTCAAAGAATCACTGGTATTTATATTAAAATAAAAATGTTCTGTTACCAACTTTCATGTATTTGTGCACATTTTATCAATTTATCTGTGCTCATGGCAGAAAATGTTTGAATTAAAAAATAAACCATGGCATACATTGGTTTATTGGAATATTTTTCCACCGGAGCGCCTTATTTTTGTAAACATTTTACCCTGAGCGTAGTGTAGCGAAGTGAGGGGTAAAATTTACAAAAAAGGCGCACCCATTGTAAAATCTCCAAAAACCAAAGTATGCCATGAATTATTTGTATTCTAATAGATCAAATACGGTATTCTAATAGGGGAAAATACAGTAAAGAAATCAATTTGTGGCTGTTCTCTTAATTGATTAACATTCTCTTTGCTGATGTGAAAAATAGCCATTTCATGTTTATAGAACCTTTAAATGTTCTGAAAACACACCTTGAAGAAAAATTTTAATTTATTTGAAAACTTCAACGGATGAAATTAGCGAACATGGACAACAAACGAACGCAAATTTGATTTTTTCTAATGTAGCTCACACATTTCTTTCTCTCGAATGAATGAACTCTTATGTTAGTTTTGCGCAATTGGTAAGATCAATTGTAAATATGCATTATAATAACCAATTCAAATATATAAATGTCTTTTGACGAAAATGCTGACAAACAGTAAAAAAAACCCAACATTTCTCGAATTTCAAAAGCCAAAAAGAAAACTAAAGAAACCGATGTGATTTTAAAGAAATAGATTATTGCCATTTTTGTCGTTCCCATTTAATACAGATTCTCTACACCAAATCTCCGTCGTTTTAAGGCACATATTAAATACATAATAGTTACTTATGCAGAGGGCATTATCATCAAACGTAGACACTGCGGCAAACCATGGATTTTTTTTTGTGCAGACATCTATTTTGAAAATATATCGAAAAGAATTTTTAGACTTTGAATTGAGTAACATTCACCAATATTATTCCTAACCTTTGCATAGAAATCCTTTAGAGGATCAAGGGCCGAGTCAATTGCCAATGGAGGCTGATACTGTTATGAGCGACGTGTCATGCTGCCGATTCCAGTCTTGCAGTGGTCGTGGAACGTCTAAGCTCTTTTCCCCTTTAAAAATTTAAATTTGTCCAGTTTGGACAACATAGGGAATCTGTTAGCAGACGTACCTGCGGTCATGGTGCTTTGAAAAATCTGAATCACTTGTGGTATTTACAAAAAGGTGCGTAACTCGAAAGCAACAGCGGGTATGATCGGTCACAAGCATTACCGTTGAATGATGTATGAGATATGACCACCTTTCATTCAATGGGGATATAAAAAATTTATCTGATATGAAATAACAAAGGATAAATACACGAGATTGTGTATGTGCTTTACAATTTTCTTGCCTTGATCTCTTTGCAGATAATTTTTCCTAGAAAACACTTTATTCTATTCTTGCAATATTTGAGTATGCTATATTGGCAGTGTAGTAGCTAGTACAAAGAAATGAAAATTTCAAAATAAAACGATTTGATATGGTCGCTTGAGGTTTGATGTTTTAGCTTTATACAGAAGGCACCTTTAAGTGAATCCAAATAAATGTTATTATTTTTTATTTGAAGTATCAAGTATTCAAACAGAATTAACCAACACACTATCAGACGAATTTAAATTAGCTTAGTTTAGGAGAAGTTGAAAGATCTAATCCATCAATGCTTTCAAAATAAAAATGGCAACAACAGATGCACATACCTTGTCATTGGTAGAGATAAATCATACTTTGTTAAAAACCACTCTAAATCTAACAAAAAATATACAGAGGACGAAATTGTCCAGATGATTGAATTTTTGATCGACAACATATTTGTTCAATTTGGTGGACGTATTTTCCAACAGACAATTGGCATTCCTATGGGTACTAATTGTGCGCCACTCCTGGCCGACTTGTTCCTTTACTCATATGAGGCAGACTTCCTTGACGGGCTTCTTAAGGAAAAACAAAAGAAGTTACCCCGTACCTTTAATTTCAGCTTCCGCTACATAGATGATGTTTTATCACTCAACAATTCACGTTTTGGGAATTTCTTACATCTCATCTATCCCAATGAGCTCGAAATTAAAGATACCACAGACACTGCCAAGTCTGCATCCTATCTTGACCTTCACCTCTAAATTGACACCAGAGGAAGGTTGAATACAAAACTTTACGACAAACGGGATGACTTTGACTTTCCAATCGTCAACTTTCCATTTTTGAGCGGCAATATTCCAGAAGCGCCGGCGTATGGACTATATATTTCACAACTCATACGTTATTCCAGAGCTTGTGACATATACATTGACTTCCTGGACAGAGCCCGGCTTCTGACAGAAGAGTTGCTCAGACAGGGGTACGTTACTCCTAAGCTGAAGTAATCCTTATTAAAGTTTTATGGGCGTCATCATGACTTGGTTGACAGGTATGAAAAAACCGTTTCCCAAATGAAAATGGACCTGTTCCATTGATATTATCCCTTCTTCATACCGTATTTGACATGAGCAGCATGGCGGGTGTGCTGCAGGAAGCAGAGACGGGCGGAGTCCATGTTGTTCATACGTTTTTAGTTTTTAATTGTAGTGCATGTATTGTTTTGGTCTTGTCTTCGTTGTTCTCTGGAGTTTGTCAGTTGTAACGATTTTTCTCTCCTTCGAATATCCCTTTGGTATTTCTTGACTTTACTTTTAGTTGAAACAAGTGCAAATATCTTGTTATAGACATCGAACTAAGACAAATAAATAGAATAGGATTTCCCTCAAATGATTAAGCTACTTGATGATGACTGATCTTTATACAAGATTTGATTCAATAAGTACAAATGGTCTGTGAGTTGACACTCTGACAGTATTTATACAACGACACTTATCCAAAAACAAAGTCCACTTTAATTGGCACATGCTATGATTACTCTTATATAAATTCATATCCGACTACAATAGCCATTTATTGAGGTGCAAATTGTATGGATTTATACGAATGTTTAGTAATTATAAGGATTCCGACAGAAAAACATTGGAATTCCGAAAACAATACACATTGAAGAACAAGCATCGACCTAGTAAATAGGATACAAATTACATAACAATTTTCCAAACCGGCTAGAGTTTAGATTGATTAAGAAACGATTGACTCTTACATCCATATCCAAATAATTCAAGTTCATAGATGATTAATATATATCAGTTATGCTCAAGGCCTAAGATGTTGAAAGCTGAAACAGTGAAATTAGACGTTGCGCAGCAAATTCAAATGCCAAAATGACCAAACGAATAAAGCAAAACCAATAGACATAAAATCATTGGTATCGACCTACTGAATGGGATACAAAAGAGGACAAATATTCTACCTAAGTAGCAATTCAAAATACGCAATCCATTAGACAGACAAACCCCGGGAAGACAAAGGAACAACCACAAGCACAACAAATAAACACTGGAAACTAAAAAACAATGAACAACACGAACTTCTATTAAAACCACCGGTAAACACAGGTGTAGTTCCTGCTCCGTAAAATCATTTGCAAAACTGTTATAGATTATAGCGACTATATTATAACCAAATAATTTATTTTGAATTAAAACAGACAATTTGACAGGTTATTTATGATTCACCAAGTTATATTATATTGTGTAATCTTCTTTGGTTACTGTGACGAATTATTTGCAGTCCGCGATTTAAATATTCCTGAGTAAATTAAGTAAGTTATTCTCGTATAATTTATGATGGTATGATACTAAACCTCTAATGGGAGGGATTGTGGCCGATTTTCTATATGATAAAGACTTAATTGAGGTGTGGAGCTGGCGTGTCAGTAACTGCTATTAGTCCTTTGTTAATATATATTGATCATTTTGCTTAGTTTCTTCTGTTACCTTTTTTAACACCGGAGTCGGAAATCTTTTGAACTAAGTTTTACTGTGTGTTTGTTTATTCCACATCGGCTAGAGGTATAGAGGGAGGAGGAGATCTCACAAAACATGTGTTTAATCCCGCCACATTCTTACGCCTGTTCCAAGTCAGGAACCTCTAGACTTTGTTGGTCTTTTGTTTTTTTTTCAACGTTGGTTCATTTGTATGTTTCGGAGTTAAGTGTGCCGTCCATTTCGCTGAACTAGTATGTATTATTGTTTAGGGGCCAGCTGAAACCCGCCTCCCCGTGCGGGATTTTCTCGATGCGTTGAAGACCCATTGGTAGCCATGAGTTGTTTTCTACTCTCTGGTCGGGTTGTTGTCTCTTTGACGCATTTGCCGTTTTCATTCTCTATTCAAATGAACCAACCTGCAATTGTGGATCAGAAAATAAAATTACAAGGATTGTAATCAAGTTTGAAACAGGTTATGCCTGTTTAACCTACTTTGGTCAGTTTACGCTTAAACATAAACCTCTGCTTCTTCACAGTTATGAAATGTAATCTGCCTTAAAATAGGTTGTATATAACCAGTTCAAAAATTGAAAACCATCTTTGATTAAATTTATTTCATATCAGACAAAATGTCTATATCCCATTAGATAAAAGGTCGTCATGTGTCAGTCATTATTCAACGGTAATGCGTGTACCAAGTCTTCAACGTTTGATACTAAACGGTCGTTATCAAGTGTTAATGACCGCTTTTGATTTAGAGTTATACCTGGAAGAACTTTTCTATTCTATCCAATCAACAAAGAAAGCACAAAATTACAAGTACATAAATCAGCAATATCCAAATTTACATGGTCTCGAATAAAAGAAAAAGCTGAAAATCTTTAAAATATATTCTCAGAATAAATTTCTGCACAAAATATCCGTGGTTACTTCAATGAAATAAACATAATAGTTACTTTAGCACATGGAATTTTTCTGAAACATAGTCATCCCTCTGGACAGCAGAATTGACTTCAACACCGGTATTATTAGTAATACATACTAGTTCAGCGAAATGGACGGCACACTTAACTCCGAAACATACAAATGATTCACTACTACTGTTCCTTGGCCAGTCTATATATCACTGAAAATGTCTTCTGTATAAGTAACTATTACGTAAATATATTTTTCCAAAGTTATCATAATCATCCTTTTAGTCGGTGGTTTATTCTTAGATTTAATAAACTAAAACAGAAAACTTTCACTATAGGTTTAGATATCTATATTATATTTTAAAATAGGAAGATGATAATTAAAAACAGATTTGAAAAAAAATAATTGATGAAAAATATAAATATATAGTATGAACAGATCCCATAACATTTTGCAATAAATATTAGAATTCACATTCTATTGACTTTGGAAAAAGCTAATTGAGAAATCATAGTTTTTTTTAAATAAGACGTAAGTTATAAGAACACAAAGCACTTCCGTTATCACTCAATTTAACATGCACAATCATCTTTTTTCGTAAAACACACAGGATATGCTTCTTTCAGATTTCAATAGAAATAATGCATTTTTTTTTAATTTTTAAATTGTTTAATTTTGTTTTTATTTTATGGTTTTTTTTGTTTATTTATTGATTTTTTATAAGAAGATACAACCTGAAATATAATATAAATAGACAGGGATGGAATCTCAGAAGTTTTCCCTTCTTTAAAGACGACTGTAAAAGTAGAAAACGATAAATCAGTTCATGATTCGCTATCTTAGAATTATTTGTGACTTCAAAATTCTGAACACGTATAATATGTAAAATTCTTGTGTTTTCTGAGTAGATTTGCAGTCAGTACCTAAGCCACATAGGAAAAAAAACTATATCAATAACAAAGGTTGAATTCAAAGCTTAGAAGCTACGAAAACGAAAAGATGCCAATGGAAAAAAGAAGTCTAGTTAGGTTTTATGCTGCCTGTATTATTTGCCGACCGACTCATTTTTTAAATATATGATCATTCTCTGACGTTATGGTAAGTAATCCGTTTTAAAGAACCTTAGATGATACTCTGGTATAAACAAAATGGTATTGCAGTTAGTTGGCAGTGAACAACGACTATTATAATTGTGGTACATTTTCATTTTGTTTGTCGCTTTTATCCGAGGTCGTGTGGTCTTAAGAAACTTACTCGGACTGGTTTGTATTGTTTGCAAACCTTTGTTTAGCCCCAAAATCGGGTTAGGAACCCCAAAAAATAACCCGACCACATTCAATATGTTCATGTCCCAAGCCAATACCCTGTATTTGCAATGATGGTTTCTTGTCGTCTTAATACTAAATGATTATTGTATGAAAATCTGTCTTTGGCTATTTTTAGATTTTATTGGGATTGACTATTTTGTTGAATCTTTTAAACAGTTCCGTTGGTTATTTAGTGCCTTGTCTTTTGGTTAGGTCTGTTGCTCATCGTTGAAAGCATCAACGCCGATCCCTAAATGTAATATTTGTTTCACCGTGTTCAATCCTGTAAGATATTATGTCACTGACGCAGACATCATATTCTTACACTTTAATATCATTTTTGTATGTTGTATTTACTCTGTTTAAAACTCCAGGGTGGACATGAAGATAAAATGATAACCTTGCGTTGTTTACAGTATCATTTATTGCAAATCCAATGGATAGATTAGATGTGGTTTATTATCGAAAGGAGATTTGGTAACCTTATATATTATTTCGTATATATATGTAACCCTTTAAAAAAAAAGTCTGCTTCAAAATAGTAAATAATTAGCAGACAAGTAGAACAAAATCACTAATACCATTCACCTGTAGAAACGCCCATTTAGTCATTCGTCTGACGAAAAGTTTAATTTCAGAAAACATTGTAGATTTATTCCAAATTTATTCTTTTGACGTAACTTGTGTACCATATTTTATCTCATCAAAGGTGAATTATATTCTGTAGTTGGTTATTAATAGTACATGTATCAGTATATGTTAATTTTGTCGTTAAGTAATTTATATCTTTACGTTAATGGCTAATTCATCAATTTTAGTTTATTGTACATTAGAATATAACACGGTAATAACATTCAAGTGAACAATACTAAAGTTGTACAAGTAAATGGACATGAATGATCTGCTAGACGTTCAACCAATTGCTCCCGAACTACTTTTATATATTCTCTATGCATTAGGGATAAAATATTGTTACAACTATTGCAGTTACTCCCCCACAAAAAATGAAATAAAACTTCCACTTTAAATTCTTTTATCTTTTTAAAAAAAACAAAAATAATTAATTTCGTGAATAACAAAAAAAAATAAAAAATGAATAGGGTGTGATCAGATGAATATTTTTATATGCAGAGCATACTCTTCTTACCCTTCCGGAGCACTTGCGTTCACTCCTGGTTTTTATAGGGGTGCGTGTTATTCAATTGTTTTAGTTGTAAGTGTTTATTTGTTGTGCTTGTGGTTGTTTGTCTGTCTAATGGATTGCGTTTTTTGGTTTGCCTCTTAGGTATATTTTGCTTAGACAATAATTCAACCTGAAAAAACAGCATATAATGCCTGACAGCCGCTGAAAGATCTCATGTAACAAAGATATGAATAATAGACAGAATAACCAACAAACCAGAATGAAACCGTGAACAGTACCATAGGTGTCTTACTTGAAAAGATGATCTATAGAAGCTAAAAGAATTTATTACGAGATATTCAAATCCCCAGGCAACACCTGCTTCCCAGCTGTTACAAATAAATCTGAAAATATAGGCAACCGAGCTTCATAAAAAAATTAGGAAACCGTCTGTAACCATATTTTTACATATATTTAACAAGGATCAACGAATTTGTGAAGACGGCCATAACAATAGGAGATGTTACCCTTTTCAGCCCCAACAGAATAGCTTCTTGCACAGTGATGATGCTCTATCCAGGAGCTGACACATGTAGCTGAATATTTCATTAATTTTAAAAGACAAACTAAGTAAGTTGGGGACGAAGGTATGTTGTATATCAAATTGGTAACCCATATACGTAAGCCAAATATGAAATAAAGGTCATAACAAAGGTACCGTATTTCAAGGTGTATTCAATAGGGGAAAGTTTACAAACACCACAAGGATACATGTGTAACTAAAAGAATAAAAAACGTATAATAAACTAAACAAAACTAGAAGACAGCAAAGAAACTAAAGCACTAACAAAGTGAACTTCCATTAAAACCGGGAGTGACATCAGGTGCTCCGGAAGGGTAAGCATGTTCCGCCCCATTAATGACACCCGTCACATTGCAAGTAGAAACGAATGGACCGACAATGCATGAAAACAAACACTATAAAACATTCACCTAAAAGAAGTAAAATACATAGTTAACTAAATAAATATAAAACAACTCGTAACAAAACTAAAGAATTAGCAATGTGAACTTCCACAAAACCGGGAGTGACATCACGTGCTCCTAAAGTGTAAGCATATCCTGCTCCATTAACGGCACCCGAAACATTGCCAGTAAACGATAACATATGTACAAAAATAGACAGGTAGCCAGTGACTAAATTTTACTTCCAGATTATATATACGTTTATTCTTGAATCATCGTTATAATTATATTCTCAAATATTTTCGTAACATTTTCTTTTAGAAACTTTAATAGTAGAAGACTATTAGTATAATGTCATAAAAATACGCGTGTTAAAATTTTCAGTTAATAAATTGGAATTCATTTGACATAATGTTTTAATTCCTTCAGACTAAGTCGATCTTACCTGATGTTTTTGCTAACATATTCTATTAATAACTATTCAAATGCTTATTTTGGTTTACCAAAAAACAAAAAAAAAAGGACAAATATACCTAAGGACTAAGGAGCAATCAAAAAAACGTAATCCATTGGACAGACAAACCCGGGAAGACAAATGAACAACCACAAGCACAACAAATAAACACAGAAAACTAAAAACAATGAACAACACGAACTCCTATAAAAACCAAGAGTGAACCCAGGTGCTCCGGAAGGGTAAGCAGTTCCTGCTCCGTATACGGCACCCGTCGTGAAGTTCAACAAAGTCAATCCGGTGGAAGTACAAATCGGTGGAGGTACATGAAAGGTTACGACAGTGGGAACAGGTCCAACATCATCTTAGATATTGGAACACTGTAATGGTCAATCAATTCATGATGACGACCGTAAAATTTCTTAAGTGATGACATCAACTTATCCCTGATAAAACCCTGGTTAAGAAGCTTTTGTGACAGCAGTAATCCTCTTTGTCGAAAGTCAGGGTAACTCACGCATGCCCTTGAAAATCGGATAAGCTGAGAAACGTAGACGCCATATGCAGGCGATGCTGGTATATTGCTATAGATGATTGTTAGGTGAAAACCTGCACTTCAGGACGTGCATTATCTAGAAATCTAGATAATGCACAGTCTAAATCCCGCCTAATAACAAATAGCGGTTACGCGGTGGTAGTGGCAACCGGGAAAACAGTTTGTTTACCTGAGTCGCAGACAATATAATATGATTGGTTAAAATAAAAGGTCATCACCTGTCGAAAAGACTTTTACGTTCGGATTTCTCGGTATCAACCCATAAGACCATAGCTGTGAAACTATAGCCATTTTGTGGAAGGTGATAAACTTGCGGAGAAAGTGTATGGCATAACAATCAGGACTGCGGAGGCATCCGGGTTTAATTGATATAAAAAATTCCTTTATAATTATAAGAAAAACAGATTCTTACATCAAATCTCGATAAATAAATGATAGAATTTTAAAGTCCCCGCCAACCCTCGGTCTTAAGAATTAGATGATTTTACAATCTCAATTAGATAAATCCAGTAATCCTTTGGAAACTACGTAGGAATCTTTATTCATCACAAGCTACATCAAAACAAAAAAAGTTTAACTTCTCGCATAATAAATATATTGAGAGAAGAATATTTTTGGTCAGATAAAAATGATATTATATACACTACAAGAAGAGCAAACAAAGACATATATTACCTACCTGTCACACAATGACACAGATAAATAGGTTTTTTGCGACTTCGTTAGGGATCACCAGTAATATTTCGTGCTTTTATTTTCTTAAAATATGGCGATACTACTGTTTCCTGTCGCCAGGATAAAATCTTTTATCGGCCAAATTCCAAAACGAAGCCCCGAAACGGCTTGGTAAAATCAAAACATTATATTCTTCATCAAATCACTGTATAGTTTGAAACACGGAGAAAATTTTTTCACTGGACTGAACACCAGTTTGAGCGGAACTTTTTGCTAAATGTCGATCATTATAAAGGACAATCAACAAAGTATAGACATCAGGCAAAGAAATTTGACAGGTGCTGTCAAAATGTTTGCTTGCAAATCTCAGTACAAGTAAAAAATCATAACAAACATACAATTTGAAAAGAAATTGGTGCCATCAGAAACGATTTCCATCCCCGCACTGCACAAGTCAAAAACCATTAGCAGTGAAAAGGAGGACAAATATACCTAAGGAGCAATCCAAAAATCAACACAAATAAAAACTGAAAACTAAAAAAACAATGAACAACACGAACTCCTATAAAAGCACGGAGTGAACTCAGGTGCTCCGAAAGGGTAGCAGTTCCTGCTCCGTATATGGCACCCGTCGTGAAGTTCAACAAAGTCAATCCGGTGGTAGTCACAAATCGGTGGAGGTACATGAAATGTTACGACAGTGGGAATAGGTCCAACATCATCTTAGATATTTGAACATTAGCAATTTCACAATTTCAGTCTGAAAATTGGAACCCTGTATCTCTGCTTTGTCACTGGAAATACTCATTCATTTTTTGTTTCAGTGGTTTTATTTGTTTATAATATTATTCTTCACTATGTGTAGATGAGTAATAAGATTTTCAATTTTGAAATGTGTTTCAGGGTTCCAATTTTCAGACTGAAATTTTGATATTGTTAATTTTTTACTGTTCATTGCTTTTTGACTTGTGCAGTGCAAGGATGGACATCGTTTATGATGGCACCAATTTCTAGTTTTAAATTAAACCTGTTTTTTCATACTTTTTGTTAAATTTTTCCTGATTTTTCCATCACCATCAAAAAAAAGGACAAATATACCTAAGGAGCAATCAATAAAACGTAATCCATTGGACAGATAAACCCGGGAAGACAAACGAACAACCACAAGCACAACAAATAAACACAGAAAACTAAAAACAATGAACAACACGAACTCCTATAAAAACCAGGAGTGAATGTGCTCCGGAAGGGTAAGCAGTTCCTGCTCCGTATACGGCACCCGTCGTGAAGTTCAACAAAGTCAATCCGGTGGAAGTCACAAATCGTAGGAGGCACATGAAAGGTTACGACAGTGGGAACAGGTCCAACATCATCTTAGATATTGGAACACTGTAATGGTCAATCAATTCATGATGACGACCGTAAAATTTCTTAAGTGATGACATCAACTTATCCCTGATAAAATCCTGCTTAAGAAGCTTTTGTGACAGCAGTAATCCTCTTTGTCGAAAGTCAGGGTAACTCACGCATGCCCTTGAAAATCGGATAAGCTGAGAAACGTAGACGCCATATGCAGGCGATGCTGGTATATTGCTACTTAAGAAGGGAAAATTAACAATAGGAAAGTTGAAGTCATCACGTTTGTCATAAAGTTTTGTCTTCAAACGTCCCTCATAGTCTATTTCAAGAAACAAATCCAAATATGAAGCGGACTTTGGTGTATCTGTAGTATCCTTAATTTCAAGCTCACTGGGGTAGATAAGATGTAGAAAGTCTTGGAATTTGTCGTTATTTAACGACAACACATCATCTATATAACGAAATGTGAAATTAAAGGATTGGGCTAGTTTCTTTTTGTTTTCAAAAGACATATAGTTTCCAAAAATCTCAAAACTTGAGTTAAAATCATGTAATTTTGGAAATAATTGAATCACCCTAAAAAGTTACATATCTTTTTCATTAAGTTATGTGTTTTGTTTATATCATTCATTATACTGCCCGCTCATTAAAAAATAATTCAAATCTAATGTCACATTTTACAATAAATCAAAGTATTGCCATTTGTTTGCATCTCCTTTGAGCACGGATTTACATGTGGGTTTTTTGTTTATTAAACAAAAATATATTCTTAACAAAATTTAAAAAATAAACATATAGACTTTCAAACCATGCATCAAATATTTTGCATGATGTTATAAATTATGATATGTTTGCATTTTGTAATAACTATTTTCTGACAAATTTAGAATTTCTATACCGAAGGGAAGAACCGAAATTATGAACTCTGTCTTTAAGGTGACATTCACCGAATTATTTTGTATATGATATATGTTTCATGTCGTTAACATACGTTTGACGACAGTCGAGGATTTCTATAAATATATCTTTATACATGTATATCTAGCATTTTCCTATCTATACCTGAGCTTAATTAACTTGGCATTTTCCCATTTAATTGCGAGGTTCCAATATTTTCAAAATTGAATGTATATTAAAATACCATTTGCAATTCATTTGGCATTTATTATTAACAGAATAAATTCTATTGGGACACAAAAAACGTTACTTCTGCCATGTGGCTAAATTAACCAGCGAATTAATTGGTTGAGGAAGCGGCACGCATTCAAAAATTGTGTTACGACCATTACCTTTATAAGTATTAAACCAATCCTAGAGAAAGACTAATTATATAATACACGTAGAGCATTATCTTGATTTTGAGATGCGCAAGATGAAGTACTACGGACTGATACATTGATAAGGCTGAAGCCGAAGCTATTTATTTCCAAAAAGCAGTTAAAATATTTTTTTTATCGGCACTCCGATACTCGCCATATCTAAGCTGAAGTAGACGTATTGCTTTTCGTCATGTTGATATAAACACATGTAACATCACTCGCAGGCATTACAAAAGTGGGCAATATCATAATAATGCCTGACAGAGTTCTTTACCGTATATTAAAGAATGCCACTTAATAACGTTTACACCAATGAAAAGGTTGAAATCAGATCTGATATGAAATAATATTTAATACTCTATAAACTCGTGTCAGTTTTCACTAAAATTCGTGCAATACAATAAATAGCTTAATGATATCATTATCATCAATGCTAGTATTACTACAATGAACCTAAAAAAATTCAATGTAAAATTGCAAAATGAAAAGATAATTTTAAAATAATCGTATCGGGTAAAGACAGGTATGTTTCATTTACTGATGACGTCAAACATGTTTACCTTTTTTTAATCACCCAAAGCATTTTCGTACGAGATATTCTCTGGAAGGTCAATTGCTCTTCAATCATCTTATTTAGATATTAATCTTTTCCAGTCTGGTAGAAATCACACGAGATTATATCGTGTATGCAGTAATGAAGGCTACAGCCAGATAACATGTATATGTTAGGTACAACGCCCTTTTACATTACACGTTAGTTTGATGCTGCGTGACTCACCTGTGTGTAATGTGTATTGTTGATAAATCAGAACTTCTGTTTAAATCGGAGTATAAATTAATGTTTATAACTTTTTGTAGTGTTATTTTTATTTTGTTTGGGGCTATTGTAATACTACCTCATTTCAAGTATTTTTTTTGTAACGTAAAACAACACACACTTGAATTTATATTCTTGATATTCGGTTTTAAATAATTCCATGACATTTTTAATACCATGAAAAAAAGGGAGAACAGCACCATTGGAGTCTCTCATTTTTAAAATTTTCTGTAATCCATTTTGTTGTTCAATTGATTTGGTGTGAACTGAAATAGTAAGGATAACAAATAAGCATTGTGTTGGAATATTTACACATAACAGTACCTAAACGGTCGCTTAAAGCATACATTTTTGTTTTAGACAAAAAGTAAAAGTCAGATAGTAAACATAATAAATCCGTTGATACTGCAACACTATGATGAGACACGTTTTAAAAAATATATATATATACATAATTTATTACATAAAAGAAAGGCCGTTAATATTAAGTTTAACGACATCATATTGATTTGTAAAGCAAAACATGTTCCTCTGTAATTGCGAAATGGTTGGTTTCCATGGTGATATATTGATTTACAATTCAGATGGATGATTGTCAATAATTCGATTGGAGCTTTTTCATTTCTTTTTTATATTATCTTTATTCTAACGAGGGCTACCAAACATTTGTATTACATTCCGAGTGAAAGAGTTATTCATGATTCAACAAAGGAAAAGTATGTTTCATTTCACTGATTAGTTTCAAAGGCATTCAGATTTTATTTGCACTCTATAACATTTCCACTTAAACGAAGAGTGTGTCCTGTTTATAAACATGATACTATTCAGTCATGAAATATTTAATCATTTATTTTTCGATAAAGAAAAGTTAATGTTTCAAACCAGCATTAATAGACTGTATATTCGGAGAAAGAACAAATCAAATAACGTGTGGAAAGCTTCCGGTCTTCTTAGGCTTGCAAATGAAACTTGGAACCATGGTGAGCGAATAAAAAACCAAAAAAAATGGGTAAAAAGACGTATTTCATGATGATACCACTTACGAAAAGCATACATCTATAAACGTTTAAAGAAGGGTATGAGAACAAAGTAAAATTCCAAAACACAACAAACGACAAATAATCTTGTAAAACAAATTCCACCAGATAAAAAGACACATTATTAATATCCACAATGAAAGCAATATGTATATTATATGTAATGAATGCGACACAAACTACATCAATATTTAGCGAGTTTAAACACACACAAAAATACATTAATAACGTCTATGAAAAGTAAAAGTACTGGGAAGCACTATCAGGAATATGATGTGCTCTGCAATGTTTTGGTTTTTCATTTTGAATTTCCCAGTTCTCGGCCTTAAGAACTGCTAACATGACGGGAGTTCTTGAAATATCCACGTACATAAAATGGCTATCAGAAAATGTTTATTTCAAATATATTTGTGTTTGTACTGTTTCATAGATTTTCATAGAATTGTAAATGTCTACATTCCTATTCCGCTTCGCAGGTTAGTGTTTTTTCTAATAGCAAAGATGAATGACGAAAGAGTATTTCGATCTATTTTCGGAAATTGGATCGATCATTGTATGTATTCACTCAGGTGAATCTAGCATGATTCCTTTTTTTCCCCATCTAAAGTTAAATCATTGTCAATTTAAATTAAACTTTCTGTGCCAAGATCACTTGAAGATATTCCTAATTATTAACAGGTGTATAAATACAACTCTATTAACAGGGTTGTCTCAAAGTATTTTATATACTTCAGAAGAATCACCCATGGTAACAACATGTTATGTGCAATTATTTCTCTGAGAATGCATGCATTTGCATTGAAAATTACTAATCCATATTTTTCTCATTCAACTTCAAAATTGATAAAATAATTTACTGGAAACTTAAAATGACAAGCTAAGGATTATTCTGTTTCTAGTAACACTTATCTTTCATCTTCTTTGGGCTTGTAAACCCATCCTTAAGATTTTGTGGAATAATAATTTCTGTGACGTATATTGAATTGACAAAACATTGGCATAATGGGCCTACCCGTGGTAAAATCACGATATTTTGAATTGTTTCTCAAATCCCCAAAACGTATCCAAAATTTAGAAGCAGATGTGAAAATCTTACATTTGATAAAAATATCTGTGATACCAAACACAATTTAAGCATATTTAATCAAACTATGGTTCGTCAGTGGTGCTCAAGGTCGGAAATCTATGAATGTAAGACAAAAATGGTGATGAGAAAGTTCAAATGCCAAATAAATTCTTTGATACCAATTTTGATGCACAAGATGTGCACATCTCAACAATTTACGACTTATCAGTTGTGCTCAAGGCCTAAAATGTTGAAAACAAAATAACAAAAAACAAAAACAAAAAACGAGGAAAAAATTCAAAATATTAAAAAAAAACAAAACACAAAAGCCAAATATATCAAGGACAGAAGACAAAAATGCACTTAATCTCAATTTTCAAATACTCGATTTTACACCATTACCAAAATACTAGCAACTAAGGCGTCTACCATATTCAATTTTAGCTCATCTGGCCAAAGGCCATGTGAGCTTTTGTCATCACTTGGCGTCCGTCGTCCCATTAACTTTTCATATTTTAATCTTCTCCTCTGAAACCATTGGTCAAAACAAATTGGAATCAAATTTGGCAGGGAGCATCATTATCAGGTCCTTTATAACGTTTGCTCATTTCGTCCCGATCGGACAACAAACGTGGCAATCATGGGCAATTGTTGTTTCTGATTGGCAGAGTTTTCAAAAATCTTCTCCTCTAAAATTGCTTGGCCAAATGAGACAAAACTTAATAGGAAGCATATATGGGAGGTCCTTTATGAACTTTCCTCATTTCATCCCAATCGGACTACAAATATGGCCGCCATAGGCAGTTCTTCTTTCTTATTGGCTGATATATAAAAAAAAATCTTCTCTGAAATCGCTTGGTCAAATGTAACAAAACTTGTTAATCCAAAGTTTTTCATTAATCGTTTCAAGTCATTGTACCATGTATTTTTGTGTGTTATCAAGAATTGTGAGTCGACTGGAATTCATACTGACTGTTCTATGCCAGAGTCTTATAATATTGCAATGATTTTGGATATAAGCTGGAGTCCATCCAACAAATTTCTGGAATCGGCTCGTATTTTCCTACTCCGAGAAAGTCCTCACTGCCCTGTATTGAAGTCTTTCAATATAATCGTAAACTTTGTAATCCCAAACTTCTGACGAATAGTCCATCACTGGCACAACAGTACTCATGAATAACTTGGTAAGTTTTCTATAATCGAGACAGTGTATTTGGTAATATTTCGACGTTAAAGCTCCAAGAGCTCTAGTGCCCGCCGTTGTCAATTCCTCGACGCTATCAGTGTAGTCCATATGTTCCGATTTTGTAAATCCTAAGTATCTATGTCTAGCTGTATAGTCAATAGTTCTTTCTCCAAGTTAAAACACATGAGCTAAGTAGAAGGACCTTGATGCAGAAAAAATGTGGTCCCTACAAATGTTACCACACTTCATAATGATAGTGAGAAGTGACTTCTCTCTTTGAGTTACATCAATAAAAACTGTTTTTATTCCAAGTGAGCGATACAAGGTCAGCCCTCTGAGCCTCTAGTTCAATATCAACGGTTTCAAAACGGGCGTCTATGTCATGAAATAGAAAATGTGTTTCATTGATTTTACACATAACTGACTTTTTGCTTAAACAATTTTGGAATTCATTGCGAAATTTTATGGCTGATTCTGAAGCGACAGTTATTCGATGCCGATCATGAATTCAACATGGTAATAGTTTACATACATGTTGACTCCTACATGAAAAACACGTAACTTGTTTTCCCCTAAAATTAAGCCTGTCTTATTGAAAGAACAATGTTGCATATTTCACGACTTTTTTGAAAATTCAGTCTCGGTCTTCTTTCAAACATTTGAGCTATTGCTTGCAGTGACAATGTTACCAGGAAGTACTTTAACATCTTTCACTTATAAAATTTTGTGTATTTCTGTAAAAAT
Source organism: Mytilisepta virgata (assembly GCA_028015205.1). NCBI lineage: Eukaryota > Metazoa > Mollusca > Bivalvia > Mytilida > Mytilidae > Mytilisepta > Mytilisepta virgata. The sequence goes on along the minus strand of CM051520.1, from coordinate 19,156,053 downwards.
TGCTCCTAATAACTTAAAGAATTTAAACTTATACTGGTCTCTCTCGAATACTTTCGATTTATATTGATCTCAATGACGAAACATCAGAGTGTCACGGTAGATAGGAGAGGTTTGGGTACCCATAAAACTGGTTTAACAAAATCTTATAACTTATCAGAATGGTTAAATATTAGCGGTACATTAACATTTGGTCTGTTGGACTTTTTTTTTGGTAACAGTGATGAACAGTGATATACCGACCTCGATTGTGTACACATTTGAACTTTTTAAAATTATATTGTTTAAGGGAAGGTTGATATTGGTCGGTGTTATTTTTAGTTCTTTTTTTCCAAATAGCAGATAGTGAGTAACATAGTGTTAGAATCTTGGCATTATATTTATATGCATATACCATTTTCGCTGAATAATTGCTAACCGGTATTCTGATGATTTCTTCGTTCTGCTTATGTGAATTCTTATCATATATATATCACAATGACTTCATTAGTTTGACAGTAACGTTCATAAATCACCCAAATGCAAGATCAAAACGTCATTCGTGAGGATTACTAATCAGACTGTAGTTGAAACGTATAAACTCATGTCACAGGTGTGTATGACATCCTTTGTCATTGCATTATCAATAAATTTGATTTCTTTAAAATCTTATATTTATATATATGTTATCAATATTTTCAGGTCCATGTTGACATATTGAAACTTGCCACAACTTAAATTTCATCATATTTCGGATTCACTGGCAGTTTTCAGAGAAATTTGTGTTGTCCGTCGGTTTCAATTTTCAAATCTGTCTGTTTTTATTCCTGGATTTATCTGTCGTTTTGAATAACTCTTGTGTACTGTTTCCAGATATTTTTGTCCACTTTGTAATATTTGGATGCATCTAAACGAAACGCTTTTACGCGTAGTTCTGGCTTACATTTTTGTTTTAATTTTTACTTTCCTATTTGAAAAAAATCTTATATATTTTCATTTTCTTTCTTGCATTTCAATTAAATTAATTGAATGTATGCCCGGAAATTGACATTAAATTCACTCCTTTATTGCTGGATTATGAGGCCTTATGTATCTATATTTTTTTATAGTACAATGTATTTTAATCTGGACATATTTTGTGTTACTATACAGAGAATTAATTTCGTTGTGGATTGTTGTTTTGGTTAAATTTATCATTCAGCTGCATCATTACATCTACAATATAAATAATTACCCTTGACAAAACGTATCAATTTAAAAAAAAGATAGTCATGAATAAACATATTAATTAATTAACTTTAACTTTGAGCTGCAGAACGGACAAGCAAAATTGATTAAAAACATTCTCTTAAGTATGACACATTTCTACCATGGGGAATTATCTTGTATTCATTTTGCCTAAATGTACATTTTGTTTTTCTATTTCGCCCAAAAGATTAGCTTCATACTTAAAATGTGCTAAAAAAATAATTAATTCCTATACGAAATTTAAATTCCAAACCGGGATTTTTACTGTTAAACTGAAAAGGTTTGTCCAAAAACTTATTGGCTATTTAGCCAGAAATAGTTATAGCATCCACCAGTTGAATTGAAACACAAATTTGTTTACAATATTAAAACCAAGACGATATTTGGAATTTAAAATTCAAGGTAATACAAACTGTTAATCTAGGTAAACAAAACAAAAAAAACATGTTGAAGTATATAACCATTATAATATATCATTTTTATTTTCAGAACCTGCGTAATCCGCTACTTCATGTACAAAACAGTAACACGAAATTTGACAAAAGAAAAACAAAAATAAAAGAACAATGAAACACTACCCAATTCAAAACAAAAATGTTGTAGTGTCTATTTAGCCTGGTGGATTTCAAAGCAAATTTCGTTGATTTTTGCGCCAATTTGGAAAATAAAATTTCTATCATTTGCGCCGTCTGTAAAGGTGATCAGATAATTCTATAATGAAATATATTTATTCATTGAAATACATCTGTAGATCAACATAAAAACAAAAAAAATACCAGGTACCATAATGTGAAGGAGGGGATATTTTACATAAATCAAATATGAAAGCAACGAAACAGCGTTTTCAGCAAATTCAGTTGTTTAAAAATAAAGATTTCAACTAAAGCGTAGGTGTAAAGTTGACAGTTAACATTTGGTTATATTAAGAATGAGCTGTACTGTATAAAATCACTTTTTACATCAGAGAAGTGGTTTCTCTTCTAATAAAACGTTATATTGCCATTTTGGCCGGGACCTAACCGTTATATTTTTTATCGAAAATGTCAGACAAAACAAATAAAACGCAAGTATGTATCCTAAATGAAGCTTTGTTTCTTCCCTGTAGTAATTGGTTTGTTATGCTTAAGTTACATACAATGAAATCTGTACTGCGGAAAAACAGATAAAGAGAACTTGTAAAAAAAAATGTCAGTGACGGAATAAACATGTATTTGAATAAACAACATATATTTGCATGAGATATCATGGAATGGTATATTCTCTGTTCTAAGATATCATTACAAGGGGGACGGGCTATAATTTTGATCACAAGGGGAGGGGGCTATAAATTTCATCAATGAAACAGACAGACATGTCCAAGATAAATCACTTCCTTGCAGTATGACCTAATTAAAGAAAGATACAGCCTTTATCCTTTTCTTTTCTTCAATATTTAAAAAATTTTAATAAGAGTCTGAAAAATGTTGGAAAGGTAAAATACTCTTCGTCATATATGAATTGAAGATTAAATTTCATAATGGATTGTTGCTATGGTTATTATTTAATCCATTATAACGATAGTATTACAGAAAAAACCATGGATAAGATGTTTTCGTAATACTGTCTTTGACAATGCACTCACTTTGCCAATTCATCAAAAAGTAAAGGGATTTGTTGTGATATTTTGGGTGAAAGGCCGATAATGACCATCAGTAAGTTCCATACAAATCGCCTTTGATATATATATATATATATGTGTGTGTGTGTGTGTGTGTGTTTTGTGATGCTTATTGTTGACCTTTCGTGTTATCTTTCGTGTTATCTTCATTGTTATTTTTGTAATACCTGTAATTCATATGTATTTATTGGGACTTAATAATTGATCAACGAAGGGGTGAATATAATAGATGCCATAGAGGCAGTGTGTACACCTCAACAAGTTTAATTAACAGTGCTAAACATGATCGGTGCTTTAAACAAGAACGGGAAGCATGGAAGTCAAAGCTGTCACTCGAAATGTTGCAGAACAAATTCAAATCGAATTATTGAAATATTGATACTCTCTTGTTCAAATTCAAATTTAAAATATCAAACTCAGTTACATTTTTTTCGGTACACTATTTTCTGCAATAATTTTCATGAAGAAAAATCATGATAATAAAACACTTTGGAAGTGCCAAAATTATCATCGTATAAAATATCGGCAAAAGAAAACCGAGCGACAAACCAATGGGAAAAGTCTAAATTCGAAGTCCAAGGAAAAGACGAAGTCAGGAAAATGGAATACAACAACAAACGCCACAATCATTGGAAGCATCTATATCGAACGACCTAAATAAGACCAAAAAACATCCCAGTACTTCAAACTATGATTCGGGAACTCATAAAATTTCAGAAGCTGAAAATGAAGATCATGTCTTTATTGAAACAATAGAAATATTTTGTGAAAATTACAACGCCTCATCTAATAGAAATGCAGTCAATAATCAAACTCTTGTAAAATTTTGCTTTAAAATCTTTAAATCTGGTCAGTTAGTTTTAATAAATATTATCTTTGAAATTTATTGTATTAGTTTTCAGTTCTGGACCATTATCTGCAGACAAAATATACAATCATTCTCTTCTGTAGAAGCCAAGAAAACTTTCACGAAAATTTTCTAGTGTTTTGGGTATTGCTGAATTTTAAACTATCGGCAAACAGAATGTGGCTGCACGACAGATCCAAAAATTGCTTAAACGCTACAACTCAACATTATCAAGCTGTAGACAAAATATAAAATCATCTCTTCTGTAGAAGCCAAGAAAACTTTCACGAAACTTTTCTAGTTTTTTGGGTATTGCTGAATTTTAAACTATCGGCAAACAGAATGTGGCTGCACGACAGATCCAAAAGCACGAGCCTTGGCGAGTGCTTAAAATTCCGTAATTTAACTATCGAGATTGGAGAAATCCGATAATCCACGAGTAATAATGTAAGACGCTGTTTCTCTAATTTTCCAAACCCTTTAAAAACTGGCCAACGTTATCATATTCTCCCAACGTCTTTCCGTCACTATGGTCACCAGTATGTATTCATGCGAATATTGCATTTAAAAATATCCGAAACTTTACAAGTATTTAGCAATCATAATAAAAATACAAATCTTTATTGAATATAATTTAAAAAACGTCATTGTTAGATTATTTCAATATGTCAGTTGTCATTTAAACCGGAACAAATTTTCCTATCGGAAGTTGTATTGCACAACAGATGTCACAATGGCGGACGCAAAGGAACAAGAAGAACCTAGCATGTTCAAATTTGACCCTTAATAATGAATCCTATCTGTCCCCCGATAAGTCGGATTTTTTGTCCGATTTCAAAACCTCGTTTAAGGACATCTTTTATTACAAAGCACAGTACGGGATCGCGTTTGTTTATATGTAACTAAGGAATTTTTTTGAAGACCAATTGTATTCCGAGAACCAAAAATCCACTAATGAGATTATCAATTTTTCAAACACGGGTCGAGAGACTGTTAAATTGGCTGAAAATTATAGAAAAAAACTTAATAAACGTACGTTTGATGAAGAACATGACAAACTGCAAATGCTTAAGTTTCTATGACGTCTTGTCACTTATTTAATCTTTAATTAATTAAGATTAAAAACGTCAAAGATGTCCTAAATCTGAGTTTTTCTTTGTTGCAGCATTTTATTTTATCAATTCGTGTTATAATCTTCTCCCGTTTTCAGCAATTTACAAAATTGTCAAAAAATAAAGAAATCACGAAAACTACAACAGAAGTATTTTTTCTGCCTACCATACATGTACATTTGTATTAGACTTGGTTGGGTAACAGTAGTGAGTTACAAATTTCAGTCCATATACATATTAGAAATTATAAAATAAATATCAAGTTATACTGTAACGTCCCGATGATTGCCTTGCATTGAAAAAACAAGTTTAAAAAAATGAAGGCATATGATATATGAATATAAGAACATGAATAACTGGGAATGTTAAAACCACGAAAAAAAGAATTCAGCACGAAGCATTTCATATTCAGCAAATTCAATATCTAATGTTACCAACTTGTAATTTGACAGAGACCTTTTGCAGAGCAGACAACGATTGACCATCCAGATCACCTTATGTCACTTTCATTTACTTTCCCTTTTTGTAAAGGTTTGATGGAGAAGTATACATGGCTATAGCTAAGTTTTTATTCTGTCTCACTCCAGTTCTATTTGGGGTGCTGTTTTGTAATTATTATTATAAGTATGGTTTTATCTTTTAAATGTTTGTTCTCTCCGTGCAAACTACCTAGTCCTTGTAGCGCCCACATGCGCATAGGGCAAGGACTAGATCTTTCCACTCTTCCCAGTTCTGTGTCTTTCTCTCAATTTCATCCCATGTCCTTCCGATATCTGTCAATTCCGCTTCAACAGTTCTCCATGTGTCTATATAAGAGCAACTATGATCATGTCATTTGGTGGCTTGCATAAGACATGACTAGTCCATCTTCACCGCTTTTTCTTAAAATTGTTGTCATGGCGGTGGATCCAGTTATTTCATGTAACGTCTTGTTTGAGATCTTTCTAGGCCTAAATATCCTCAAGATCTTTCTGAGGCAGCCATTGTGAAAGCTGGAGTGTTTGTTGATATCTTTCTCAATCATTCTACAGTACGCTGTTCCATACAACAAAATAGACAGGACACAGCTGTTGTATATTCTCATTTTGGTGTTCTTGCTGATGTTACTTGTTTTCCAGATGTTACTTAACTTCAGAAATGAACCTCTAGCTCTTCCCGGTCCTACAAAACACTTGAAGTTGGTATAGAAAGCCTTTATTAGCTGTACTATTCTATTTGGTATTCCGTAGTGTCGTAAGATTTTCTATAAACTTTTTCTATGTATACTGTCAAAGGCTTTCTCAAAGTCAATGAAGTTAATTATTAGCTGTCTCTGCCATTCTCTGCATTGTTCAATGATATTTCGAAGGATAAATATTTGGTCGCAACAGCCCTTCCATTTTCTGAAGCTCCCCTGTTCTTTCCTTAATCTACTGTCAACTGCTGTTTTGATTTTATCTATAAGTATCTTACAAAATACTTTACTGGGTATAGATAGTAAGGTGATTCCTTTCCAGTTGTTGCAGTTGGTATGGTCACCTTTTTTTTTTTGGTAATGAGGATGTTACCTTCAGACTATGTGCATGGAATTACGATGTCTTCCCATATTTTACAAAATAACGGATGTAAAATATCAGCAGCTAGAGTAGAGTCTGCTTTGAATACTTCTGCTGGTAACTGCTCGTTTCCAGGGGCTTTATTATTCTTCATTTGTTTCAATGCTCTTTGTATTTCTAATTTTGATGGTATTTCTTCATTCACAGGCAAATCATTCTCTACTTCTTCTATATCAGCTGTGGTTTCTGGGTCTTGTCTATTCAGAACTTCTTCAAAGTGTTCTTTCCACCTTCTCTCTCAGATGTTATTAGGTTGCCCTGGTTGTCTTATATTGGCATGTTAGTTTTTCTCTTGTGTTCACCTAACTTCTTCGTTATTTGGTAAACATCACCCATTCTTTGCTCTGTCGTTTTTAGTTGCTTTCTTCACCTCTTTGTCAGTGGTGGAATAGTCAGCCTTTCTGAGTGCGTGTTACACATCTTTTTCTTAGATCTTTCCTATCATCAATATGTTCCAGGTGTGATCCATTCTTTATGAACTTGTCTTCTGAAACCTAATATTTTTTTCATTTGTACTTTACTGAAAACATTTCTTACTTCTTGCCAATGTTCTTCAACTGACCCTCCATCTTGAATGTTGCTGTTTTGTAATGCTTGAAATCTGGTTTTGAGCTCTACTTTGAATTCGTGTTGTACTTTGGAGCTTCCCAGTATCAAACGTTTTTGTTTTACGTGGTGATACTGATTTCATAAGTTTTAAGTTTGATGTTTGCTGTGACAAGATGCTGGTCACTTCCTACATCAGCACATCTCCTTACTCTCGCATCTAGTAAGAATCTCCTCCATTTGCCATTTATTGCTATGTGGTCAATTTGGTTTTTGTCTCTTCCGCCAGGTGATACCCAAGCCAGTTTATGTATTTCTCTGTGTGGGAATAACGTGCGAACTATTACCAAGTTGTTAAGTCCACAGAAATCTGCAGTTTTTCACCATTCTCATTCATGTTACCACATCTATATTTTCCCATAGTTCTTTCAAATCCGCTGTTGTCTTTACCAAATTTGGCATTGAAATCTCCCATGAGAATGGTAAGATCATGTTTAGGAATCTTTTTAATCTCAGCTTGGAGCATTTCATAAAATTCAGAGTTTGCTTCGTCATCTGCTTCGTTTGTCGGAGCATACGCTTGTATGATGGATGTCTTTATAGGATTGGTGTTAAGCCTTGTTCTAATCATTCTTTGATTTACTGGGTGGTATTCTATATGCCTTTTTACTAAGAATAATGGCAACCCCTTCTTGATGCTGTCATCATCTCTTACTGAGTATATGACAACTTCGCCCGTGGGGGATAAATTCTGTCCAACCCCTGTCCATTTACACTCACTGATTCCTAATATATGAAGTTTATTCTCCTTCATCTCTCTCAATACCTGAGCTTGTTTTCTTGTCTCATACATGGTACGGACATTCCAAAAGCCGAATATAAGTTTAGTTCTCGTATTCAGTATACTTTTTATGAGACCAGCTTCCTGTTAGCTTTCGGAGGTCTCATTCATGAGCGCAGAATTCCGCTGGTGTTGCATTTCTGGTCCTTGTTTCCGTAATCAAGTTTCTTATTACGAGAAGAGGATATTACCCTCTTGTCCAACCTGGTGGACCAGGGTAATTTGTATGTGGTTTCCGTCAACTAGATAGACTGCCTCCCACAGTTACCGAGATCTATCTTCCCGTTGATTTTTATATCAGAGTTTATCTTCTCCTAGACTTATTGTCATCCCTTAGTAACGACCTTAGTCTGGCCGGTTAATTTACCCATAACAGGAGCAAGGTTGATGAGTGCTAGGGCATGTCCATACATCGATGGGCATACACACTGCATCTATGGGACCCTCTGTGCTCCCAGATCATCTACAGTATAGCCTAAGATACTAGATCTTTGTTACCGTGTGTCACCGCGTGGAGGCACCGTAGAAGTCTTGAAAGTGTATAGGCTTTGTACTGGCAGGAGAGACTTGCACAGTCAACTCCGTATAAACAAATGTCCTTAAATTGAACAACCTCAATGTAACAGTTTTGTGTTATTTTTAGACTATTGCCATATATTTGACGAGTGATCTATATTGACACTATTTGGTGAAATCTAACTATAGGCGTCTTATTGTATCTCAAGAACTCAGTTTTTAAAAACTTATACATTAGGCATCTACGTGAAACAGTGGCAAGAGCAGTTTTATAGTTCTATTGATCAAAATCTATGACAAAATGCATGCTTGGCCATCTTTTATTCAATCTTGACATGTTTTCATTTTTTTTTCCATTTTATTTATTTCACATACATGCAACACTAACTGTAATTTGTTATAACAAACACAAACTTTCATTTAAGTTATAAAATACGCTATGCATTTAATTCAGATTATCTCATGGTTACAAAATATGTGCACTTTAGTGTTGTTAAAAAACCGGATGTCGACTTCCCAATGATTAAATAAATAAAAATGTTCATAACTGTACACTCAATTAAGTAGTAAAATGTATTTCCAATAAAGTTTAGTAAATTAAATGAAATTTAACTTCATATTTTTTTTACTTTGATAATTTTAATTCTAGAAATATTTTCATTTTAAATGTATTATATTTTAAATCTAAAAATATACTTGTCTGTATCTTATTTTTCATTAGGAGATTACGTTAAAATTGTGCTTTTGATAAAAATCATAGTTGATGTCAAGCCTCCATAGTTCTTTTTGTTAAATAATATCACGTACAAGGAGTTTGATTTGTCAAGTACATGTAATAACCTTTGTGACTTATTTGTGTTATTATACTCGAAGGTTTTGATTTCAGTGAGCAGAAAAAGAAATGTTAGAAGAATAGTAGACCTGGGTGTAATGATGTGGATCAAATTATATTTGTAATTTAGTGAAAATTCGCAGTTTCAAGGATACATTAGTACATGCTATTAAAATGTTTTGCCATAAAGTGCTATTGAAATGTTTTTCTAATACCAAAATATGGAACACATATTTCGTCAAATATTTAAACTGGCAGTTCTATAGCACCCAGGAAAAACTAAAAAAATGATATCCAACAAAATTTAATGAATCCAAAAGCTTGGTTTTGTTATCAAATCGTCTTTATTATGTTATAATTTACTTAATTATTATCCCATAAGAAACTGTTATAATCATCATAAATAATACTATTATATAACACGGCTAAAATCACGCAAGCGGAATGTTTATGATATAAAATAGATAGTCAATTTTGATGTCAAAAATTGACAAAGATTATAGAAAATGTCTAGATGAAGAACACCAATAAAAGCGATGTCCACTTGCTTTGTGTATTGTTGGTTAATATTAACCCCCACATCCGTTTATTTTATGCAATTGTAAGGTGACTAGTTCCCTCAAAGTTGACGACATATCCATATATTTTTATTACTTACTAAGTCTATTAAAAGGTTTAAATGGCAAATGTGTTTTTATCGTTTTTTTTTTTTCGTTGGTAATGCAAATTTATAGTGCAATTCTGTTGTCAGTTCAATTCTTTTTCCTTTATTTTCACAATGTCGTCTTATCTGTTGTCCTTTTGGTTCAATTGGTATAAATTCAAGAATAAGTATTTTGACTTACAATCATAACATACAGAAGGAAAAAATGTTGTCAATGAAAAACATCGAAAACTTAATTGTATTTTGTTTTGGAATAGATTAACAGTTAATTACATTTTCTTGTTTCCAACTGTAACTATGGTTCCCTATATGCTAATTTGTATGTTCAATATAGTCTGATATTTTAACCTTGAAGGTTTAAAATTTGTTCGTCACGCTCAGCAAATGCTTTTGTCGTTTTAGGTTTGAATTTCTATAGTTCTTTTGTGTAATCAAGCGTCTATTTAAACATTTTAAAAGATTTGAAAACCAATAATTCAGCCAAGTTAAAAATACGAGCTGATAATCGTGTTTCATATTACGTTACACACAACGAAAATCTGATCTAATCGTTTTGCAAATCTAGATCACGCGTACCAACATGTGACATTAAATTAGAAATGCACAATTCGTACAAAGAGCAGCGAGATAAACTAACTTTGTTCATCTATTTTTATCTCTAAAGATAAAAATATAAGCGTGTGTCTGCTTGTGGTGAACTATGATCCACCTTGAAAAACATATGTTATCAGAAACCAAAAGCTGATATAACATAATTCATGTCAAGTTTCAAATTTTGTCGAAATATATATTGAGAGTGAAATCTTCCGAAAGTCATGCAGCTATATAATAAAATTCAGTCTGTGTACGATAAGGCGCCATAAAAAAATATTTTATTATGCGTAATATATCAATGTCAATGTGTTATTTGTAAGAATTCTGTCGTCTGCTACAAAAATGTATGTGTATTTAAAAATGGCTACCTGTGGAGTCACTGGTAAAAGATATTCTTAATATTTCACTTCCAATATCGAAGATTTATCTGTTTGTTGTGTCGAATAACTACAAACATACAAAGTTTGGTATATCTGAGACGGAGATACATTCAATAACATGTATCTGTCACGACCGTTTGTCATATAAAAAATCCATTTATTTGTCATGACTCAGTACATCACGAACGAGGTTTTTAAGGGTGATTAAATGACTTGGTACGATTGTTACTACAAGAAAAATATTTTTTATGTTATATTTCACAAAGATGTAGACGACAATGGGTTAATTTACGACCAATTTGTCTTGTTTAAAGTTAACGCTTCATTTTGGTAGCAGTATATACATATGGAGCCATCTTTAATTTAGGTTTGATCCGGGACGTTTTTTAAAAGCTGAATTTTCATCGATGAATTTCACAACATAATGTAACATATACATTAGGTTACAATAAATAGTATTCAAATACATATTTACCAAGGTTGTTATTACTACCAAAAGTATTTTGCTAGAAAGCACTCCCCGTGGACGAATTGAGAGTTCAATTTGCAGTACGAAGAAAGTAAAAAAAAAAAGAACAACTGAGCAGTTACCTTCAAATCGTTTGAGTACTAGAATATTTAACGTATCTTTCACAAAATAAACAGGTTAGGCATACACCACCAAATATTTCTGTATCAAAATGTGTTAAACCAATAAAATTGACGACATCATTAAAGTTCATTTTTAATAAATGTTTAATATATGTGACAAGGTGGTTAATATGAACAATTAACAAGGTTTTGAAAATATTTTGATTTTATAGTTTTAAAAAATATAGTGTAGGTGTGCTTTGACAGAACTACCATATACATGGAACTCTTTACTTGGTTAACCTTAGCATAAAATGTTTCCTCTTTGTATTATGAATGCACTATGATGCCAAGGAAACCGCTAAAATAATGTCCATTATTACTTCTGTAACGACTGTGTTCTTCTTTTCAAATTAATTCAAAATGAAACATTAATCATTTTTCGACTCAATCTTTGTTTTCCACAAAAGTGTTAGTTTTCAACATATTCGTTGGTATCGGATTCAGTTTCCCTGTCTAGCTTAACAAATACAAGAAACGTGTCATTGTTTACACATAAGTTTCCTTTTATTCCTTGACCCGATACTCTTTGTTGTTATTTAGGTTACGTACAGGAAATGTTTAATCGATGTTTTGACGGACAAACAGGAAACTTATTATGGTTAACCAAAACTTACAAGAATTTATTCTGATAAATCATTAAAATACTACCATTTAATACTTATGTGAGTTGTTGACCTTTTTAATTGAAAAGAAATAATACAGACAGCAGATGATTATAACCCAAAACGATTACATTAACATATTCCCTCTTCACTAGTTATTGTTATATGGTTATGTTAATATGAGTTGTTTGTTTGTAACTTGTATTAGCACCAGTTGTTTCCGTATTGCATTGTGGGTTATTGTTAATTGTTGAAGTCCAAACGTCCAAATTAACAATCTTTTTCATTCGTTCATTCTAAAAAATGTCTCATCGACACATTCCTTCATTTTCACTCCAGATTTACTCTTATAAAAATGTTAAAATTTGTGAACACTGAAGTATACCCCTCGGAAATAGCTCTTTCCTTGGATTGCTTTTGATTTCTCCTTTTATTTGAATTTGATCTTCTCCGTCTTTGATTATTGTTTCTGGCTTTCAAAGTTAAGGCCTTGAGCGTAACTGATGAGTAAAACGACAAAATCTGCACATCTTGTGTACAAAATTGGTATCATGGAGAAGTATTGTTTTCGTTAATTAGCATTACAATTATTTATATTTTCAAAAATATCGAAGCGACAAAACAGTGTGAAAAGTCCGTAAATTAGAAATGCAGGCAAAATTGGAACAAAAATGGAACACAATAAACAGACGCCACGAGGATACATGTGTAATTACAAAAAGAATCATAGAAAACATATAATAAACTAACCAAAAAATAGAAGAAGACAGCGCATAAACAAAAGCACTAAAAACCGGGAGTGACATCAGGTGCCCCGGAAGGGTAAGCATGTCCTGCTCCGTTAACGGCATTCGTAACAATGCCATTGAGTAAAATCCAGTGAAGTATCAAGTCAGGTGAGGTGTCAATTCCAGAAGAATGTGAAATCTACTTGAAGTTAGATTTAGCCTCATACGTTAGATAGAAATTTCGTAACAGCCAATCAATTTGTGACAACGACCGTAAAATTTTGTATTGATGACAAAGACTGAACATAACCATGTCCTAGAAGTTTATGTGAAAGCAATCTCGCCTACAAATGATGAACCTATGCTAAACGAAGCGCTGTCTTACTAACATTTTAAAAATCATCTTATTAACCCTCCTGTAGGATGTGAGCTTTTATTCGATTAGTTTTATATTATCCTCCAGTAGTCCAATGTAAAGTACTCCAACAAAGGTTTGACTAGCTAAATAAGCAGTTTTAATATATAATAATTTTATTAGTTAGTTGTACTGGTGTGGTTTTGACGATTGTTGGTCACCATGTTAGATTTACTTGATATTCTACAATAATTTTGTAGCTGAAATGCATACATATTCAATGAAGAATCAATGATACCAGTAGTTTTGCATAAGATACGAATAATACATCGAAAAAACACTCATCTGTTGTGCTCAAGGCTGCAAATGGTGACAGCCGGAAAAATAACCCAAGAAAAAATACTATATATTTTTTTAATATTCATTTGAGTTCCTCATAAGAGTTTTTATTGAAAATCATAATACAGACATTTTCATTTTTGGGGTATGCAATTCCACAATTCACTTCATATGTATATTCTGTTATCAGATACATAAATGAAAATTAAATTGTCCAGAAACTTTTAGATGGCATGTACAGGACATTCCAGATATTTAATTAAAATTCATTAAGGGTAAATGTTTTTAATATTGCAACAGATTTTCCTGGTTTTGTGGTTCAACATAGTTTGTCTCTGAGTACTTGCTGATGAGACAGTGTGGTTTTAGAGAAAACATTTTCTTAAATCCAAAGAAACAGTAATAAGCAATTGTTCATGGCGGCCATGTTAGTTTTCCAACAAGTACGAAATATGCATGCTTATAATAGGTCCTTCATAGATGTCATCTGGGCACATAGGCTCAAAGATAGTTAAAACTTGACAATCAGAATAGTTAAAACTGGATCAATCAGAATAATGAAATGTTCGTGGCGGCCATGTTTGTTATCTCGACGGCGCGGAACATACAAATTTTAGAAAGGTCTAATCATAGATGCATTATTCAAAGATTAAATTTATTTGACACATGGTTCCATGGAATATTTTTAAATTTAAACCAACCCGATGTGGAGATTAATTCATAAGAGTCAAGTCTGCTATCCGGTCAAGACAAACATGCAACGTTATAAAGAACGTTACGTGCACGTCAACTGTCAATGCATTTGTACTAACTGTTTCAGTGGGAATTATTTTTTAAAATACGACTCCTGGCAATCATTAGATGTCTTTACAAAAGGCCTGCCATTATTCTTTATATAATGTTTTCTATTCTTTTAGACTAGTGCTTTCAGAGGGGCAAAATTGTACCAGTCAGAAATAATAAATTGTTCAAATTAGTTGTCCCACAATAACAACAAATTAAGGCTATATATAATCAAACCCTTTATGGGAGTGTTATTTCTGACTTTTTCGTTTAATAGAGCTACTGTATCCGACCAGCAGTCATGAGAGCTTGGATAGTTTTACAGTTAAACGAGCACTTTCTTATCCTGTTAAATTCTATAAAGCGGTCACCTTGATGGTAATCATACTTTTTTGGCTTTTCTTGTATGTTTTTATAAACCAGAGTCTCATGATATAAAAGGGAGAGGTTTGGGTACCCATAAAACCATTTTATGTACCAAATCAGACTATCTTGACTTTCTGTTGTGTTTGTGTTTTGTGATCTTAATGTTATTTTTTGTCCGGGGTTCCGTCTGTTGAGTGAAGTTGATTGATTGGTAAGTCATTGTTGACCTTTTTTTCAGTTACCCAGTTTGTTGCCTATTTATAAAATTTCTTACTTTTAATTCGTTATACCACATTTCAGTTTATTTCATTTATTTAATTAAGTATTGAATATTTTTTAACTCGAAAAATGAGGCATAAAAGATCGTTTATTGTACATATTGCTATATTCGTTGTAACATAGTAAGCTGTTGGTCAAAAGACAGAATCTTGCAAAGTATTAATAGATATTTTATACGGTCTCTTCAAATTTAAGTTCAAGCTCCAGATATTTGGAGTATCCCCGAAATGAGAGTCAGCTTATAATACTTATAACAAAACCATTCCTACCCTGTCATTAGGTTTTATATGTGCTTTTGATTGGTTATTACTGAACACAACAAGCCAAGGCATGCCAAAGAATTTGAAATGGATCTGGCTAAATTGGTTAGCTCAACATGCCTGATGTTTCACTTCTGTTTTAACAACCACGACAGCTTCATGGTAGCTTTGTAATATTGTAGTACTAGGAATTATAAAACTAATCGTATAATCTTTCACTCTTTCACTCTTTTAAAATATGATATTCCGATTAAATAATAATAATAATTATTATTATTATTATACGATTATTATTATTATTATTATTATTATTATACGAAATTACACATTAAATTGTCCTCAAATCGAAAAAAGGAATTAAATCATAAATATTGACTAATTTTGTTTCAGATCTATTCGAAATAACCTCAATGCACATTGTAAACATTTTCCATAACTCTTAACGCTAGTAACATTTAGTGTGCACCAGTTGACTGGTGTCATTACCCACACACCAACTGCACTGAAATAACTATTAACAACAGCATCTGCATATGTTAAATAAATATTGTACAAGAACGATTTCGATATATTTCAAATAATTATGCCTAATCCGTAGTTCTCCAGACTATAAATGTAGAAAATGGAAACATTAACATAAGGTGTTGTTAGAAAAGGCGTATCCAATATTTAAAGGCAAAACAGCTATGCCTGATGGCCGCAATGCTTACATTCAAAAACTGACATTTTATAGCAGTTAATTTAAAATATCATTTTTTGAAAGTGCAAATAACTATAGCAACTGATTTGGTGATATTATCGGGAGAATAGTCCTCTAACTAACAGATCACAATGAACACTCAATGGTGAATCAATTTTGTTCTGAGACGACCATTTCTAAATTTACAGCTGTTTTAAACAATTTTATGATATAAATACTACAAACTGATATATAAAAGTTACGCAAGTTAGTTTAACACTGATTCAGACGTGTTCAGTAAATGGTTATACTTGTGCTGTCCAAAACAGATGTAAATTAGCTTAGAAAAATGTTGATTTACTCAAACCTCTACAGCTGGCTGTAAGGCTGCACAATATATTTAAAAATCAGTGGGAACAAAATACGGATTATTTTACATTTACTACGTTTTCATTAATTATCAATATTGGCATATATGTTTCATATAAATACAGTTATACTTCTGTGGTATTTTTAGATACTTACAAATATCTCCCATTTCCAGAAAGGAGAATGTTAAACTCTGTCAAGTAACTGCTTTCATAAATTGAAGCTTTCACTTAAATAATCTTAAGGTGCATGAAAAAATGATTTGCTTATATACACTGGTTTTTAAATAAATATTTTAGTCATTCGTTTCTGCTTAAGTACGGATTGGTGCTACGATTAGAAAAAGTCAAAATAATTGAAGACAGTTATTGTTGTTTGTTATTGTATCAATGTGTCTTGGATGAGAGGACTTAATAATACATCTGTGTGTTTAAATCAATATATTTTGCAGTATGTGTTGGCAATAGGATATTAATATAAGCAATTGTTCCCACGATACAATCAATCTGTGACGTATACTGTATTTGTGTTGTCGGCCCGAATAGCAAATAAATAATAATTTAATATGTAGGTAATTTACATTTCAATAATAAGCCACGCATTGTGGTGCTGATCACTGAAAATAAAAGGGTTTACTAAATAATGTTTAAATATAACGAATTATCAAATGAATGATTAATATTTTCTAGCGAACTTTGATATACATGTATTAAAATCAGGATAGTATTGTACAGTAAAACCATCATTTTAGTATGTATTAAAAATATATCAGTTTTGATACTGACGAAGTTCTGAAAAAGGTACCGATAATATGAACACAGTAGGAAAAGTCCGTAAGATTGAAATCCAAAACATATTGCAGCTCATGTACAAAGACAAAGACAAAACCCAAAGAAGAAAAATCTTATTAACAAAGACACAACCAAAGAGGTACATTCATATAGTAACTCATGTACAAAGGCACAACCACAGTGGTGAAATGATATAGCAACGCGTGTACAAAGACAACCAAAGGAGTAAAAACATATCGCAACTCATGTACAAAAGCACAGCCAAACGGTTAAAATCATACAGCAGCGCGTGTACAAAGACAACAAAAGAAGTAAAAACATATAGCAACTCATGTACAAAGACACCCAAGGAGTACAATTATATAGCAGCTGATGTACAAAGACACAGCCAAAGTAGTACAATCATATAGTAAAGCAAAGAGAATCAGATCAAGACATCACATCAACCAAAGCTCTAGGTATGAACAACCAAAAAAACAAACTGGGATGAAATACGTGCTCCGGAAGGGTAAGCAAGTCTTGCACAGTTAAAGGTGTCCATCACATGAGTGACATGCAATAAAGTGTTCTAATTTCGGTGAGGTGTTAATTCCAGGAAGCAATCTAACTGAAGATATCCTGTCTCGTTTGTGACATAGAAACTTCATATCAGATAATCAATTCGTAAATATTTTGGAGTGGTGAAATCAATAATTACTGAACATAACCCAGTCTTATTACGTAATGCTACAGCAACCTCCTGGTTTTTATATCCTAGCACGACAGTAACAAAACAGCTGTGAAATGTACACAACATAAACTAGAGACCGGGGTTCTGTCTGTTGGGTGACGTTGAATGGTATGTTGTTGTTGAGCTGTTAACCATTTTGTTGTTTAGTATTTATAAGATTTTTTTTAATTACAAAGATATGATTTAAATTTAAGTCGGGAAATATATATTAAGGCTGTAAATGATGTTTTGGGAAGAAATTTTTCCTGATGACTGAATTTTAATAAAGATGGCTTTCATATATCAGAATTTCAAATTCGGATCCATATTTTAAAAAAATCTGGTGGTGTTTGATATCAGATATTTATTTAAATTCATTTATTATATGTATTATCAATTACATTTCTCTTTGTCATTGTGAAATTTTTTTGACATATTGGAAACGTTCTGTGAAAAAGACAGTAAGATAGTCAAAATTTAATTATGACTCTCTAGGAGTAAAATGTTCTACTAAACGGGAAAAGTGCCAGTTTTACAGCTAAAACTAAGGCCATTTCAATTTTTTTAAACCCAGTGCAATCCAATATAAACAAAATATTTACAATGAAGCTAATATGTGTATTTTAATGTAATCTTTAGTTCAACAACTTTGTCTCGGTGATTCCGCTGATAACCTAATGATCTTTTTTCAAAGACCTTTGAACTTGTAAAGTTCTTTTTAAACACAGAATATATTTAATTTTGTTTGAAAATTGTAAGAATTAAGACTTCACATAATCTTGTAAATACAATGGGCAAACACAGTACCCAATCAACGGTCTAACTGTTCAATTATTAAATTTGCAGTGAAATAAGAGCATAAGAAACTTGTTAAATGATTTAACATTAAAATTAATCCATTGTACCACATGTTTGTTGATTACGTAGCTTCTAGCACCAAATACGAAATGCATATTATGGTTTCCATGATGACCACCTACCTTTTTGTACGGGCTGAAGACGCCAGATGACACTCTTTATACAAAACCTTGAAATATTTTCAAACAAAAAGTGTCATTGTTTAACATTTATTTCTGTATTCCAAAAATACCCGATTTTTTATATTGCAAAGTTAGTTTTATACTACACAAGTACAGTTAGTATTATATTTCGATTTTAATAATTAGTGTTTGATTTGACAACTGGTTATATAATGCTAGTTGTAAACCGAATCTTGGACTAAATCTGGACGTAAAAATCCAAAGATATATAAACACAAATGGAAAACCAATATTTATGCAGCTGGAAACCTGGTCCGAGACCTTAATTTAGGTAAACCCACATAAAAAATGTCTACACTTCTGGCTGTACAGCATTTTTGTTCGTTTTTGCAATACTGTGTATCGACAGGCCATTGGAATTCCCATGGATACAAACTGTGCTCCTCTTATTGCCTTCTTATTTTCATATTGTTCAGAACAGTCTTTTATGAAAAAAACTCATTGAAGGTGAACTACAGAATCATGAAAAATTAATTGATATTCTTAACAACAACCTCAGTTGTACTTACAGTTGATAACCCTGAGTTTCTTAAATAGGCAAAAGACATTTATCCAAAACAGCTACATTTGATCAAAACTAATACGAATAGTAAATGCTGTTCAATTTTTGGGAAGCACCCTCTCTTTCCAAAATGTTACATCAAGATGGGAAGGTAACCTTGTATAGGTGTGTCATTTAAATTTTACAGTTTTTAGTCCTTAAATCAGGACAAGTATTGTGTAAAAGCAAACAACCTATAAAGATCATTATCGAAAAGCAAAAAGTAAAATACCTTACGGCACGGAAAGCTGATAATAAAAAAAGACCCTACTCAAAGAATTTATCTTCATATTTTCACTTGTTTAAAAATAATCTCAAATTAGAACCTTACCTAGATAATAAATAAATTTCAAGGTCAAGCACTTGCAAAATTAAGAAATGAGAATCATAAGCTAGAAATAGAATTGGGAAGACATTTGAATATCAAACTGAAAGATAGAATATGAAAGTTATGCAAAGAGGTTGTGGAGGATGAAATCCACTTCCTACCTAATTGCAAAAGACTGGAACAAGCTAGAACACCTTACTTGGATTATTTCTATAATAGGTATACTTATTTTAAAAATTCAAATGATGATAATATGTATACCTGGTTAACGACCTGTGAGTTTCCAGAAGCCCTAAGGTACTAAAGTATAATATGATATTTGAACTTGCAAAAGAAAGAGGGTTGCAATTGAAACCCTAATTCATCTGTTGTTATTGTCCGTACATTGTCTTTGATGAGCGATGCGTGCTGATTCAGTGAATACAGTCCAACTCTGGGCCACTAAACATTATAATATTTTTTTTGTGTGTATGGGTTTATTTTTGTTTGTATATTTGCTTATATATATTTAATTCATGACCAAACATTGTAAAAAATATATGTGCTTTCTCTGCTCCTGAGTACGTCTTGATTGACAATAAAGTTATTCGTCTTCATACTAACGTTTACGTTAAAAGACATTACTTTAATTTTCCAATTACTTACTTCTCCTTTCTTGACGAAGTCGTGCCTGTAGCACCATCGTACGGTGAATACATATTACGAGCGAAACCATACGATTACTAAAAAAAACTTCTGTTACACGGTTATAGATTTCAAAAGCTGCTAAATACTTTCAAAAGTTTTATGATGAATATCAACATGTTTTAGCCAAATACCCGCTTCCAGAAAAGCACTTATGAACGGTGTTTCCTATTCTAGTTTATATTGTAACATCGTGAATAAATGCAAGTCTTGCCAATAACACACAGGAACTTGGTATTTACTCAAAATCTTTTAATAGAACCACCTACAAATATGAAATTTTATGTAATTATTTAAACATTGCTCTCTCTCCCAATGACTTGAAGATTTTAATTTCATTACTGGCTCTCAAGAGTACTGTCGATTTCTGTTGAACTCTATGAAGAGATAGCATTAAACCCTTTATGTGAGTGTTATTTCTGACTTTTTCGTTTAATAGAACGACAGTATCCTACCTGCAGCTATGAGAGCCTTAGCTATTTTCACAGTTAAAACGAACACATGCTGACCCAGTCCAATCAATTTTTGTTAGTTCAAGAAAGCGGACACCTTGTTTGTAATCATACTGTATTGGCTTTTACAGTATGCTTTATACACGAGTGTCAGGATAGATAAAGAAGCGGTTTGGGAACTCATAAAACCGATTTAACGCAACCATTGTTCAGTTTCTATACCAAATTAGACTATCCCGACACTCTGTTGTGTTTATGTTTGTGTTTGGTGCTCTTTTATGTTATTTTGGTGTTCCTTTATGTGATGCATCAAATGCACTATTCATGTACATGTACTATCCACTACAGCCCACGAAAGGTTTTTTGGTATAGTAGTAAGTATAATTGACTTCAATTCAGTCGCTAGCATTTTCGTACTTAAATGTTACTGTTATAAAATTAGATTTTTTTAAATAACAAAGCACACCCTTCATGAATCGCGTTGTCTTTAAATAGTTTTGATTTAAGCCATTTGAATTTTGGAATTTGCTTACGATATATTGATTTGTTCTGGCTTCATATAAGTTCTAGTTTGTGCACCGTTGGCGAAACCTAATCTTTCAAAGTAACTTATCTAGTCTAACTAAACTTTTATTAGCGGATTCTTTCGAGTGGATTTCACCCATATATGTAGTTGATTCGAGTCTACAAGTTGTTATAAGTTTTCCAACATTTACCATTAGAATAATAGTGCAAAGTAACACGAGTACAAATCTGAAACTGAATCCTCAAAAATACACGATTAAGATGGTAGTTATATTATGGTCATAACAGCACACGAATCTTAATAAAACATTTAAATATTACAACATTTAGTAACCCTAGTGAAGTTAACAGTTGTACTCATAAAGGGATGTTTTCAGTACATATTAAATGTTTATGTTTTATATTCTGGGTTATAACAAATTTCAGATGTTAAAAATTTTAATGAATTGCCCTGACCAAATATAGAGTTAGAATGTTCATGCCTTCCTTTTATTTCGTTTGGAAGGTATACAAGATGTATTTTCTGTGGTATTTAAATATTTAACATGCCTTAAGGTAGAACATTTATCGACATGAATACACAGGTAAAAATCTATTTTTCACAACATGCTGTCGTACTAACCGCTGGATCGAATATCTACGTAAGAAAATATCCCTTAGCAATAATCTTTATGGTTACACCAAGGCTTGTTTCATGCTAGACACAGAGCCCTATATCCACGTTTTCAGAATTGCATATATTTCTAGTTGTTAATTCAGAGTACAAATGGTATATTCAATATTTTAACCAAATACTTCAGCTCATAGAACGATGATAAAGAATAAAGAAAATGAAATAAGACGAAAAATCTTACATAAGTAAATTAAAAATTAAAAGAGTGAACAGGAAAGGTCAAAAAGTGTTATACAATCTGAGTCAAACAGAAGGCAATAATAAAGAAAACAGAACACAACAGTGTTTTTCTACACATCCATGCTATAAAACTTGTGTCCTGTAAAATTGATACACCAAAATCAATGATTAAAGAGGAAATGAAAGAATACACAAATAAAGAACAATATGTTATATGTATAACATCACTGTTAATATAAGAACATTTTAGACGCACGTTCTTGTAGAACGTTTGCTTGATAAAAATAAGTTGTTTTTTTGTTTTTTTGTTTATATGACTTAAGTTAATAGTGGATTGCATGTCTCATTCTTATATTTTATATATCACGTACATGTATATATATTATAATTATACGTGTAAAGCTGCACGTCTTTAAATCATCTTTAAGTGTCATTAACTGTAATTTTTCCAGACGTAAAGGTGACCTTTTGAACTACACGTGATTAAAACAACGAACTATGGAAAAGTAGAGTATGTTAATTTATTATTCACAAGACCGATACAATTTAAAGCTTTAATGACTCCTACATAAATACACAAGTATATCGTTATTGTAAACAGCCGTTCTGTTTCATTGCTAAATAATTGGGATACAAAGGACTGTTACTTTAAATTTCAAAGGTATATAGATTAAAGTTTGTCTTCGTATTGTTGACAAGAATTCCATGGTTAAAAGTTGGGTGTATGGCCATTTTTAATGACAAATGTTCTTCTTTTCTTAAGAACCGAGGTTGTCTCCATGCGTTGTAAATGTCTTTTCTGTTGGAAAAAGAGGCATTGAAATATTTTTCATTTAAAATAATCACGACAACTTTGATTTATTATAATAAAAAATAAAGTATACATAAATATTTTATATAATATAATTATAATCATATATACACACTGGGACAGAAGATTATATCAAGTCTGGCATATTTTATTTGTTCTACGAATGAAGAATTATCTTTTCCACATACTCTGAAATACATTGTTTTTAACGTTTCACTGAATTTGGTTGCTATAGTTACCATGATGAACTCATATTATTCATATATAGAAATATCGCTACAACAGTACCAGTGACGGGGTTACATTTAAGATGTCGTAAGCATTTGTCTACTGTATAATCTACCAACATAATATATTTTCTGTTGAAAAGAATCTAAATTGCGAAATTTTACATTTCAGTCAAACAAAGTGTTATTCTGTGCTGTGTTTCTGTAGTTTGTTAACTTGTTGTTGTCCTTTGTTCCTTTATTGGTTTTGTTTCTGGTTATAGTATTAAGCAATTTCGTTGTTTTGATTCCTTATACAAGCAATATTTTCATCTAAATAAATTTAGATTATACTCTCTAGTAAACTGATTTATATTTAATTTGTTTTCGTGTTTACAAGAATGAAAAAGGTCAAAATATGTAAGGTAATTTTTTTAAATGGTTAGTGTGTTTAAGATTTCATTTAAGTATTTTACAGGCGTATGACTCATCAGTATAACCATGTTGTATACTTTACAATAAATTATTGCTATAACATTGCTGACACGGGACTGTTTATTGAATACAAATAAAGGTTTGATCAATCTTGTACTTCAGCACACACATTTATTTATGATAAAATCGATTAATCTACATATATATACGCTATCAATCATTATATACAAAAGGCGAGGTATATATTTAATAATAAAACCACTCTTTACGTGTTTGTATTATTTGTAGTAGAAGAAATTACAAACATAAAAATTGTCCGAAACAAGAAATCAAAATTTGAGGTCTGAAATTGCATTTATCAAGTATGGAGAGTATAAACAGTACGCCCAGGTTTCTGTGAAAGGAAAAAACCCATAAAAATTTACCATCCAAAACGAGAATAATTTTGAATTTTAAAACATAAACTACCTTATTAAAAAATACTGCTCTATGCTGTGGCCAAAACCTAGAAAGTAAAAACAAAAATGAAAACAAATAAAATCCAGACAAGGTCAACCCTCATTGAAACTTTACTTCAGTATGATAAGATAACGTGCTTATATTGCAAAGCAAAAACAATTCTTCAACATAAATTTTGAAATAAATCTTATGACTTTATTTCAAGATTCTTATCTACAGTTATTAAGATAGAAATAGCCATGTTGTTTAAATAGGGCAAAATTTAACGTATTTTGCTGTTGGGAAATTTTCAAACAACTGACGTCATTACAATAGACTACAATAGAACACTGTTAGATTCAGTTACTTTTGTAATTTTCATGGCGTTAATTAGAAGATTGATAATATTAAGATAATCTGAGGTGACCGCCCGGTTTTGCACAGTTCATCCTTGTAAGGACAAGGCTTTCTCGTCAGTTAGCTTAATTGCTCTTGAGCGTTTCTGATTTTGCATTGCACTAACTATCAATTTTAGTATGCATTTTATGGATGTATTCTTCTGATGTTTCGGTCTCGTTGAAATATCTTTCGAGAATTATTTCCAAAACATGTGATACAAGTGAACAATATTAATGAATTTAAAAAATATTATAATCCAACAAAATTCCGTGAAAAAAATATGTACTTACAATAAGTAGTTTAATAGATGAACTGTGATTTTTTTCATGATAATAGCCCAAAAATGGGTAAAATTTGATGAAAATTGGGAAAATCATCAAAAATGGGGTACTTTCAAATGACTTTCAAATGACCGTAGCAAAAAAAAGAAGTCCACCACCATATGATTATTTCTTCATAACTTACTTTCTTACAGTCATATAAACCCGAAAATCAGGTTAAGAAAAAAATTTTATTACTAGAAATTTTTGGTTCCATCGAGGTGTACGTCCTTAATGATACAATAAATCGGGTTGATCTAGAGCAGCACTTCCTTACTTTTATAATTTAGAATATATTTCTGAGTAAATAACACCACTGCTGGTTACTGCGAGTCTCCGTTTATTTTGTGGTTTTACATAACTCTGTTTACCATAAATCTTATAAATCTTAAAAATTTATTTGTTGTACTCCTCATTTAAAGCCGTTTTTCTTGTGAAAAGAAGTTGACTGTGCAATATTTGATGAGAGAAGAACAATAGATTCTTGTATCTAAACACCAGACATAATTGGGTTATTGTGCAATTGTTGGGATCATAGTCTCAAGAATAAAATCGTGCAATGTTTAGCAGAATATCCATTACACTGACATTGAGCTTGGAATATATACCAATATTCTTGAGGTATTCTTTTATTGTATTACAACTTATATCTGCTCATAATTGTTAAGCTATATTGCACTGAGGAAACCATCCTCGACATTGAATATTGTGTTGCTATTTAATAAAACAATATAAATAACCTGGATATTACAAAAACACTTTCAACGCAAGAATTGACGCTACTTATGTAATTATTGTATACTTCAGCAGACATTATCAGACAACTGTGATCAGATAACTGCGTACGAAACGGTTGCTATGGAAATCAAACTTTAAGCAAAATTAACTTCCAAATGGTACTTTGTGAAACGATCTTATCTTTGTAGATTAACAAAGAATTTGAAAGTTGATATTCTATTTCTTAATGCATGAAGCGTTATTGATTTCAAGAAGGTATATGTAACATGTTAATAATAAAGCACGCAATTTCCACTGAATCAACAAATTGAAATTGCTCGGGGCGTTTTAATCAATTTGTATCTCTACATACATGTTGCAGCATACATCTATATAAATATAATACAGATAAAATTCCTCTTTCATTGTCTTTGATACCACAGAATTTTATCAAAATCAAAATCATGTACCAAGCAGTTCTGTATTAGAGATACAATGGATAAGCGTTGGTTCTTGAAAAAGAAACCATGAGCCCGGAGGGCGAATGGTTTGTTTTTCATGAACCAACGCTTATCCATTGTATCTCTTACTTAAACTATTGTTGTGACGACTTTCCCAATTACCTTTCCTTTCTTAATTAGACCCTATTATGTGTGAGTTTAAATTAACTTAATTCTCTATACTACTATTCAATTAGATTTATATATAGTCACGTTGATGATTTTAATGGTAAATGAAAATTAATACAAAACCGTATGGACTTACAGTATGATGCATATGATTCAGTAATTTGTCCATTATTGACAAAATAAAGCATATAGTCGAAATAATGTTCCAGTAAAACATAATGTTAGTGAAAGAAAAAATAGTTTAAATCCGCTCGATTTACACTTTTTATATTATAAAAATATGTCAAAATATGCAGTGAAACAGATGAAATTGCCATAAACATCAAAATAACAATGTTCTAATGTTTTATTGAATTATATGAAATTGTCGATAATTATCAAATAAAAAAATATAAAGATCTTTTCTTATTACTAAGTTATATCAATGATAGCACAAAGATTTAGAAAAAAGGGAACACCGAAACAGAGATTCGAACTATGTCTACAAGTGTTACTCTGAACTCATCCTAACCTTGCGGCTACCATCTTATACTATACAAACGTCGTTTTTAAATATATAAAGGCGAAAACCTTATGTATATATTGTACCGTATCATATATTGATATATGTAAAAACGATCGGTAGATATTATACGATTGGTAGCCGAGAGGTTTCGTCGATGTGTTCTTCAACTATGACACATAATCTTCTTGAAGGAGGGAGTTCGAACCCCAGTCACGGCAAATAAAAATTTGCAAAAATCAAAGGTAAGTTTTTAAACTAATACCAGCTGTGAGCAGAAATCAGTAAATTAGCCAATTCAAACTTAATGACATTAAGTATATAAAAGGAACAATTGAATATAATTTGATGACTTCATTTCAGTGACGGATTAAAGAAGCGTTGATTCTAGAAAAAGAATCCACGGTAAATGAATAGGCTGACGTCACAGCAGTGGTTTAATCAGAAATATGAGGTAGGAGTTATCCAAACCAGAACGAAACACATATAGTTTCATTCCCAGCCGACAATGAGGTTTGGAACAAATGTTATACGTTTGAGGTGTAATTCTGCTACTTCATTAGTGCAGAGTTTTATTATATTTCTTTTTTTATATAGTTTGTTGGACTTCAGATTGGAATTGTTTTAGGTTTTGTTTAGACTTGTTCTATTTTTGTATTTCTTTGATTTGTGTTTTTATCTTAGTTTAACTGTATTTTTTTCTGTGTTGCTTATATTTGAATCCCGTCTGTGCTTTGTCTTTTTGCTTTCTTATTTCAACATTCCGTTTATTGCTTCCATATTATTTTGCTGATAGCTTTACCAGTGCTGAGTATAATACGACTGTTTCGAATCATGTCCGCCACCAGAAATATCTTTTACTTTTCTTTTTTAAGTGAATATCATTTTACGTTTATAAGCCAAAACAACATCCGGTTAATGGTTTGCTTCAGGATAAGATTAAGTTTTTATATATTGTATGGATTTAAGAAAAATAAATATGAATAAGTATCTCCATCATTATAAGGTATGTAATTTTATATGGTTATTCATCCGTTAAATGATAAATTTGAAGCTTGATGAATTTAGATAGTGCTGGGATACCAGCTAGCCTCAGAAACTGGTAAACGGCGTCATAAAAGAGCGTACATGATGATCTTTTTAAAATGTATTCGAAACAATCGTATTCCAATAGATGCTCATCTGATTGTCTAGTAGAATAGTTTGGGTAAGCCCTTCCCTCTATTCCAATGTAAAATTGAATTTGCACGAAGACTTCAAAGCCAAAATGTCAGCACAAATAACTCTCGGCTATAGTTGTAATCAAAATCCTTGCTGACTCTCAATGCCCCGGGAATGTTCAGTTCATCTCAATTCTAAAACAATCGATAATCTTATGTCTTGGTATGTCTTGACAAGTGTTTCGGTATAGGTATAAAAATGATGCTTAATATACAATTTTTTGATACCAATTTTGATGCACGAGATATGCACATATCTTGTGCATCAAAATTGGAAATATAATTTCAAATTGCTGATGCATTACATTGAGGACTATGCAAGAAAATGGACTTCAAAGGAACAGGAGCCTGCTGTCAAACTTTCCGAGTGGGTGAAGACCCTAAGGTTGTTGAAACTTTGACTCGCCTCCATGACAAATATATAATTGTCCCAGAGGACAAACCCTCTAATAACATCGTTTTTGTCTGCAAGAACTTTTATTTTTAGTGTCTTAGAAACGACGATTTACGACTCATCAGCTGTGTCCAAAAAGTTGAAAAGCCAATTCAAAATGTCAAAATGCAAAAAACTGTAAAGCCAAAACCATTTAAGAACAGAGCTATACATGAGGAGATGCTTAAAAGATTAGTGAAAAAAAACGTTTTGGTTTTACTTTTTGAAAATGTTTTTGATTCTGGTTGTTACCGCCCCATCCCTGTGTTAAATTATCAAAGCCTTCCGGAGTGTTGCCTTTGGGTATTATTGACGCCACATTATTTGTGGAAATGCACTTCTCGAAACATTAAAAACTCATATTTAGAATGTTGATTACATATGCCTGTCAGACAGAAATCGTTCATCAGACTGACATTTTAGTAAGTACATACTTGTATAAAGTGTATAAAGTTCTCTTACACGTTAGCGATTTCTTTTTCAGTTTATAGCTTAGATTACCTTCTGACAATCAGTCATAGATGTCTGCAAATATTTTTTATCCCCAGAACTAATAATTTGATAACTGTCAGTAAATTGACGTGGTTTACAAACCGAAACAAACACCTAAGTAATAATATATGTAACTGCATTCGCTGAAAAAAAAACCGGAATCATTTGATAAGAGCTTCCTGGCTTCATCCGATGCATTTGTAATATTTAGATAAAACGCGACTCTGGATTCTCATATACAAGAAACAGAACCTAAAAAAAATTAAAAAATAAAAAGTGAAATAAATACTAGTGTTCCTCATTTTATGTTTATGTGCACAATAAATTTGGAAAGTCCATAAAATGGATATTACAATTCGCGACAATAACGAAATATGGCGCAAATATTCTGGATCGTCAAAGACATAAATAAAGGAAATATTTTCTGTCTGATATTGAACTTGTATATCATCTAAGTCAATATTTTTAAGACTTGTATATTAAATGTAACTGTTTTAATATTTATAAGATTTATATGTAAGTTACTTTAATATTTATAATGTGGTTTCCTGTTGACGTTGTTGTTGCTGATGCTGTAAAGTTGAATGGTTATCTGACTCTTTTGTTCCATTTTGTTAACTTTTTTTAAATAGACATCATAATTTTCATTCACATACTCCTCGCTTGAAATGAAAAATAATTGTTGATATTATAATTTAATGACGGCAACGTACACAATATCGATAAAACATTATTGTTGGTCTTCATTTCTCGGTCCTTAATATCCGTCTGAAAGTAAACGTTTCGATGGATTTTCCTATCTAGTGAAAGAGACCAGCTTTCCTTTATACGCATTAGTATTAATTATTATTAAATTATGGCACTGCTGATGAAAAACAATTTATTGTCGTATGCATATAAAGGTTTCGACAGTGTAATTACCACACAATGCTATTTCCATAGGGGGGTGATTCCCCTTTTTCATTTTTTTTTTATAGTTTATCCGAGCACTAGTTTGGGTGGCCAAAATAAAGGGTGTTTTTATTATTTGCGGCTGTCGGCATTCAGAATGTTTTTATCACTGACATTTATTTTATGTTCAAATTCGTTTGTTTCTCAATTTACTTGATGATTGGATTTAGTGTTGTTTCCTTTTATTTCTACACTTCACAGGTTATTAAGCGCTCGACATATGGTTTGGTGTTCCATCCCACTTATTGAAGAGCGTGTGATGACCACTTCATATGTATTTTTTATGTGTTCAAAGATGGGGTGCTGGCTCCTTGAAATATATCACTTACTGTTACAACATAATACGCCCCTGACCGCGGACCATAATAGGTAATGACTTTTGAGAATGCCACATTCCCTGCAAGCTAAAGAACTCTTCTGTAGATTTCTGAAATAAAATCGATTAATGGTCGCTAAAGTTTCCATATTTTACAGGTGAGAGTAAAAATGTGTTGCCCTTCGTTTCCCGTCCTAACGCCATTAAACTGGTTCACCTCATGAAGACGCATGCAATATATGTCACTGGAAGTTAAGCATAAAAACGATTAAAACAAAAAATGAGTTTGATAATATGATTTGATAAAACATTGCCATTACAATTTACCAAATCACTATCACTTGAAAAAAGTTTCTTTTGTTAAAACATCCGAGTTCATAACAATGGCAAAACGTAAACAGGTTCTACATTGTTTTCTATGCTAAAATCAGTTGTCATTCCTTCGTTGGAGCAGCAAATCAAGAATTTCAATTCAGCTGAATACAAACTCGCTGCGGTGGTATCGGATATTGCTTCTCACCTGAAGTCTAAAACCGCTGACTTCTCCTGTTTGACATCTCCATTCAGTTATAGTACTGTGTGTCATGTTATCAGTGGAGAAAACTAAATCTAGTTGATGTTTAAAAGCTAAAAAATATGCTAGCCAAGATCCCAAATACCGAGAACCTCAGCCAATTAATTGGAAATATAATTTCAAATTGCTGATGCATTACATTGAGGACTATGCGAGAAAATGGACTTCAAAGGAACAGGAGCCTGATGTCAAACTTTCCGAGTGGGTGAAGACCCTAAGGTTGTTGAAACTTCGACTCGCCTCCATGACAAATATATAATTGTCCCAGAGGACAAACTCTCTAATAACATCGTTTTTGTCTGCAAGAACTTTTATTTTTAGTGTCTTAGAAACGCGTTGGGAATAGGTAACACTGTAGGTAACCCAAATTATACACCGACCACACTCACTAAGCAATAAGTCCTTGACAACCACCAGACCGTTCTTCATTCCTTTTGGCATTTCTACAATGGCTGTAGAAATTGACCTTCCTGCTCCTTATTGGATTCTTAAACACATAAGAATCTAAAAAAAGGGTACATTTCTGGGTCAGCTAATTTCTCTACGAAACCCCTTTCAAAGATTTTAACTTGACATATTGACATGTATTAAAGAGGGCCTTCAGAATAACTTGAAACATCATATTCCACCAGTGTCGTCAATCAGATGTGGATTCTTAACAAATGTACTACAATATCTAAAATCAAAATCTTTGGCTACATGCAACAGTATAAAAACATTCGACTTCTCTACACTCTATACTACCATACCACATTCTCAATTAAAATATCGAATTAAAATGATGTCATCACTTAGAAAATTTACGGTCGTCATCACGAATTGATTGACCGTTACAGTGTTCCAATATCTAAGATGATGTTGGACCTGTTCTCAATGTCGTAACATTTCATGTGCCTCCACCGATTTTTGACTTCCAGCGGATTGAACTTCACGACGGGTGCCGTATGCGGAGCAGGAACTGCTTACCCTTCCGGAGCACCTGAGTTCAACCTGGTTTTTATTGGAGTTCGTGTTGTTCAATGTTTTTTTTAGTTGTTGTACTTTTGGTTTTTCATATGTCTTCCCGGTTTTTGTCTGTCTAATGGATTGCGTGTTTTTTTTTATTTTTTTTTTTTTATTTTTTTTTTTTTTTTTTTATTGTTCCTAAGGTACATTTGTCCTCTTTTGGACCTGTCGTGCTAGAGAGCAATTGCAACTTTAATCCTTTACGACTTGATTTAACCGTAATATTTTGAAATATTTTGACATTAATGTATCGGATTAAATTCTTTGACAGAACCACAACTGCAAATAGTGTCGAGGGGGCACAACAGGGCATACTTAATAAAATAACATTCCTTTTTATTCTATTGACATTTTAGGTTATTCCATATTTGTTATTCGACTAATGTGTCACGATGACGTGGGGCTAATGATGTACACACTTGGATTTTAGAACAGCAGGTGAGCAGTACTCTGGTTAGCTCTTGTTGAATGTTTTTTATTCTCTAACAGATATTCATTGTTTTTGTGTCTAACATTCAGACCTCAAAATTGATTACTTTAAATCCAAAACCAGCTAAATGCTCCTGCTCCCCTCCTCCAAACACTTATAATCCTTCTGGCCATGTTATTATAGGTGACCTAAACATCGATAACAATATTAAATGGGAAGATATCTTTGCTACGGGTCCCAAATATCGGTACATAGCTGGCTCTTTCAGGTGTACTACTAACCCTTTCAAAACTTCTCATTAATTAAATCAATACACCAATGCAGGACGGTCTAAAGAGCTACTGTGAAAAGGCCTACTCAACGAGTATTATGAAGACTTACAGGAATATGTCTCTTTTTGTGACCTTACCTATCGATTGATACACTGTACACGACCATCACGCATGATAAACTATACTCTGTTTTTTCTTGACCTTATATTAAGCTGAATGTCGCTTCGGCATTCTTCTGCCTATATGTCCTTATTTTTAGAGCCTGTCTTATATGAAAATATCAGTCAAGATTGACGCCAAAGCACACTCAATGTGAAACTGGCAAATTGATCTTAGTGATTCACTGGAGTTCGCCATTTTCCATTTATGACAGCTATTATGCATTTTTATTTCTTCTTCCGTAAGGAAAACTACACATTTGAGTTCTGTGTATCGGCAAAAGAATACCATAGCAATTATATTAAGTTTAAAGTTCATAAGTTTAAAGCAAGGCGAAATGGGTCTTGACAAGTCTGGATTAAATGAACGGCCACATGTCTTCTTTTCTGTCTCAATTTTTTATACAAAATAATCATGATAAATAGATAAATACAGTTCTAGAATGCCACCAAATATTATAAGGGTTACTTGTATTTCCTGCTTAGTTAATGTCACCAGAAAAATTGTATGAAGTTTCAAGCTCAATCGGGTATCGATTATTTCATTGAGGATATTTAGTCTCTTTCTGAGACAAACTTTGTATAAGCCAATCAAATTGTATTGACGACAGCAAAATGTTTGCAGTGATGATGTCAACAAAGAATGAATATAGCCCGATAATCCGGTTAATAACTTGTATTTTTTTGCATAGATTCTTTTGTTCCTATCGGTATAACAGTTGTTAAAGTCTACATTTTTACTTTTATGTTTGTCCCTTCGGTACTGCAGTCAAAATAACTCTGTTAACTGAAATTAATAAGTAGATGAATGGAATTGATTGATTAGTATGTCATATTTGATCTCTCCTGTGATCTGTTTTGTTGTTTGTTGATACCGGAATAATACACAATGCAAACGAACTGTGCTGCCTTTGTTGTTTGTGTCCAAATTGCTTGAAGGCCTTAATATATGACGCAAAACTCACTACTTATGGCAAGATCAAGCGAAATACGTTCACATAACCATTTAAGGTATAGAATCCAATTTACTATTCAAACTATTAAGTTTTATAAAGGTAACCTTCGTTATTCAACGCCCATATTTAACTATGCATAATTGGTGATAAGATTACTGAAGAAATTTGTTTTTTATGCTATTTGAATGTTCTCATGTGAAATGTGTTTTTAATATGAACAATATGCAACAGGTGAAAGGATGTTTACACATAGATTGTCTTGTAAAATAAGCTGCAAATATTATGTTATAAATCGCAGGTAAACCTTATTGACATATATATGTGTGACACAATGACGAGGAATGGATAAAACAATGCAAAAATTAGCTTTATAAATATATTTATGTTCATGCCTATAATAAATGTTTGGATGCATTAGTAAGAACATATGTATAGCCAACAGGAAAACTAATGTTTACATATAGCTTCTTACATATTTACGAGTGGATTTTCGGATTTCTCCAATCAAGATAGTTAAATTACGTCATTTTAATCACGAGTCTTGAAGAAATCCGTTAATCCACGAGTTATAATGTAGGACGCTGTTTCTCAAATACAAACTGGTCAACGTCATCACATTCTCTCAACGCCTTCCCGTCAATATGTATTCATGCGAATCTTGTATTGAAAAATATCCGACAACTTACAAGTATTCAGCAATCATAATTATTACAATTTTTTATTAAATATAATCAAACAACGTCGTTGTTAAACACGGTATATTATTTCCATATGTCAGTTTTCTTTTAAACCGGAACTATTGTTTCTAGCGGAAGTTGTGTTACACAACAGCAGTCACAATGGCGGACAAAAAGGAACGAAAAGAAGAACACGGCATGTTCAAATTTGACCCTTAATAAAGAATCCTGTCTGTCCACCGACAAGTCGGGTTTTGTCCGATTTCAAACCTCGTTGAAGGATATTTTTATATTACAAAGCAAACGACGGGGTCGCGTTTATATATATGTAACTCAGGAAATTTTTTGAAGGCCAATTACATTCCGAGACCCAAAACCTCACTAGTGGGATTATCAATTTTTCCAATACTGGTCGAGGGACTGTTAAAGTGGCTGAAAATTTAAAACAAAATAAAATAATCTATAAAATACAGTAATAACAATAACAATTTAGAGGAAAGCGATCATATGTTATCTCTCAAGTTCCTTTAAGGCCTACTCCTATGACATGTCTACAAGAGCCAAATGGTTCTTTCACTTCCAATAAAGTGTTGATATAGCCATTTTAACTTAAAGTATAAGTAGTATTTGACAAGAATGTTAGGACAGTGAAATATTGATAGCCGGGTGTTAAACTATCTAACATTTTAAATACTTCTTTGTCAATTCTTCATTGTCCAATGTAAAGTTTTATCTATATTAAGTCTCAGTTCCAATACTAAACATGCATATTACATTGACAGCTAATCACTGTCTACTACAAACGATAAACGAATACATGTTTACTCATATCGTGAAAATACACATACATAAGGCTTGATCAATTGTTGTGTATACTATCAATAAAAGAACGTGTATACTTTTTGTGCTGTGTAATTAGTTTAGACAAGCTGGTGATGTTCAATGGACAGGGTTTCATGCTATCTCTATTACAACAAATTCTTATATATTTTCACGTTATATGCTTGCTTGAAATGATTAAAATAGATCAAACAGAAGTTTTTCTTTATATGGTTGCCAATGGATATTATGGAATATTTGTTTTTGTAATGTACATTTTAAATCTATTTCATTCTACCTTGATTTAAATCATATGCGTCACCTCTGAGCAAATTAAAACATTCACAGGCATAAACACAGAAGCAATACGTGCACATTTTGACAAATCGTGTCTATAACCCACAATGGTCAGCAAATTTAATTGCCAAATGATCAAAAGGTATTGTGAAAGATCTATCTTCATGATCTTGGAGGACATACAAGAGCTTAATATATATTGTGTAAGCTGACGAGATATGCATATCTTTTACGTTAGGGTTTTTTTAGTGTTTGTCTCATTCCGTTTTTCTGACTTGATATTTATTATCCTGGCTAATTTTGCTTCCGTTAGATATTCAGTGTTTAGAGACTGAACGAGTCTATGAACAACATTATTGAAAATATCGCACTTAAGCTTTTTAATATTTTTAAATGGGATGTTGAGGTTTCATTTGTTGCTTCTGTGTTTTTCTTAATTTGGATAAAATATTTCCTGATGGACTTTAACCATAAACGATTAGACAAATGTGTACAGTAATCGAGATCCCGCTGCTTGCTCTTTCAAAGACCTTGATATATCCTCATAAGTTTCCATTATCCTAGCTTTAATATTAAATGTGTGATGTTCTATGTTTTGTGTCGTTCCGTTTGTGTTGTGTATCAGTTTAACCCTCAATAAACTCTGCAAGTTCTGAAGCCACGTATGGACTGTTATTTTAAGGCTGCGTTGGTGTGATTGTGATTGTCAATTTTACCATTTCTTAATTAAGTAAACCTTGGTGTATATATATACATATTGTTCTGTTATCCAGGAAAGCTACAATTATTCCAACATATATTTCACCACTGAAAATACATTGATAATGTGTTAAAAATGTTTGTTTACAAGTACAATTTTGTGGTTAATACTGTGAAAAGATGAGAGCACCTATGAAACAATCGTTTTAACCGACTACCATTATTCAAAATATTTTCACAGCCTTATTACTTTTATAACAGTAAATTTATCTTTGATTATATTACACAAATTTCTAGAGTGCAACACCATTATTCTTTGTTTATAGAAACAGTGTGCAATCATTATATATATTCATAACTTATATTTATCCCATTTAATTTGGTCGTGCAGACTATTAAATCTCCTACAATTAATTAACAATAACATTGTATCCGTCAATACACAGTTTTAACTTAGACAGAGCGTTTAATTTGCTGCATGTATGGTCGCGTTAAACAACGCATGACATTCATCAGATAGAGTATTCTATTTTACTTTGTATAAGTTTGATATTTTATTATAAATATAGTTCTAGAATTTGTTGTAGAAAAATCAGTATCAGTTTCTCAATGTGACTAAATCCCCGTCTGTAAATGACCTCATTTTCCTATCAGTTATGTACACTGAACTTCTACGTCTGATATACCGGTGGTGTAAGGCTCATTATTGAAGTGTATTGTATAAAGTACTACAGTCCCGAAGATAAACAATAGTTGTCACAGTTCAGACGAACATTCTACTGGTAAGTTAAAATATATATTTTCTGTTGCGTTTAGTGAACTGTAAAATATTGTTAATCGTGTGTTTGTTATGAAACATAGCAAAAGACTTGAGGCTTAAAATAGTAACATTTTAACATTGATAATACCTAGCATTTCCTGCCCTGACAAGTAGTTAGTCTGATATTAAATACCACGTGTAATGGCTCTGTAAGTGTCTATAATATACTTGTATTACGTTTTCTTAATTACTTATCTGTAGTGATTTGTATGAAAGGGTTTTTTAAAGTACATAACTACTTGGTAATTTTCTTGGAATTCTTTACAGGTACTAGTATTAACATTAGATTTATCATATTATGTGTACGTTAATAATATAGGCTAATTATATTTAAATATTATTTTAGAATTAATAAAATGGACGAAATGTGCATATCTTGTGCATCAAAGTTGGTATCATTGAATATTTATCAGCAATGTATAGAATGCATTATTTCCAATAATATGACGTAGTTGTAACATAAAAGAGAGCAGGGACCGTAATGGCTTTAAAAATAATTGCAATTCTTTTACGTATTGATAGTGTTAATGTTTTAGCTAATGATTTTTTTTTGTCCGACTAGGAATTTAGGTGTTCCTGAATTCAGAAAAAAGCACCGTTGATTCTACCGGAATACAAATTTTGCAGATTGTCAAATATTTTGCGCATTGGCGCATTGAAAGTAATGTGACTAAAGAATAAAAAACGGAATATATCTTGCCTTAAATACAACTTAACTTGCAATATTCTTCATGATGCTAAATTGACACATTAAAACAACCGCTCCTTTCTGTTTTATTTACATTCAAGTACTGCATGGAATAATTCTCGTATACGTTAATCCAACATACCTTGTTTGTCGTAGTATTACCAATACACCCCTGTCATCGTATATTTGCATTAGTTAATTATTTATTAAGAATAGATAGACAAATAAACAAGTAATGTAAAATAAAGGTAACTCCAAGTCTGTTCTCCCGGAGTAAATGTTGATGGTACATTTGGTAAAGATTGTGTTATATGCAGAATTCAATAACTATTAATACGACAGCGCTCTATAAAGCGCTATAAACATATAGCTTTATTTCAAGCATTACAATAATAAACAGGATTTAGTGTTACAAATAACAATTCTGTATGGCATATACCATACTTGAAAAGCCGTAGAAATAACAGTACATTTGAAATTTTATGTTTTCTGTATTCACAGAAAGTATAAGATACCATCATTTGTATTTTATGACCTTGAGACAGTCATCTTTACTTAAAATTGTTCTGATCTCTATATGAACCAGATGTCACGTGTTGTGGATGGATATATAGAATAATTTTCCATGTTATTTTTATTTTTTTAATTACAATTAAGTCAGGATGAGTCAGCTTTTCGTTTCGTTCATTCTTAAAATTACATATAGCAAGTATTTCGAAAATATTCATGAATGCAAAATTAACTACTTCATAGTGGACCACTTCAATATAAAAAAAGAAAACAACAAATATCAGATTGTACGCGAAATTTGAGATCTCTGAATTTATTTTTATAGTCTAAAACTAGTTTTCTTGTATTTCTTCAACTTTCTGTAATTATCGTCTTTTCAGTTTGACCCAGTGTTCTTACATACACATCCGGTTGGCTCCAAAAAATGCTGCAGGCAAACCTGGTTTGCTGTCATTATTACAGCTCGTGTTTTGTTGATATCATAATTTCACAATAATATTTATACACTAAATAATGCAAAAAGGCTTTTTGGAAGACACGGAAAAAGAAACCTGTATATAACGAACTTTCAGTTTAGACCTACAGCATTTCTAGTTAACTTTTAATTTGGAAGGCAATATTTTTATCATTGTTGAAAAAAAGAGTTTTACAAAACGTGAATGTCACCTTTAATAAAATACGTTGCAATGACAATACACATAAGTTACTAGTAATTAAAATGTGGAACTTTCGGCATATTCACAAATTCAAAGTTTTTTTTTAGTAACACATGACCGTATCCATGGTAGAAACTTGTTTTTAATTATTTAAAAAAAGCTTAACGTAATACATGAGACATAAATTCACAATTAACATGTTAATAGAGCAATTCGTTTAAAAATGTGTCGATAATGTACTGAAAAACGTGCGTGGTTTTTGTATTAATCAACTTTGTCATGTGTATATTTTCGTTCTGTGTTATTAAACATAATTCACTTTATGATTTGATGAAGTGTGGTCCCAAATCGGCAACAGTTTATGAGTTCTTCTATATGACATATCAAAGTATTGGTTTTTAACAATACAACGGATTGCCGTGAGATTTTACCATAATGAATCTGCAACAAAGATTTTTGGAATGTTTTCTTGAATACTGGTTTTATGGTGGTCTTTAATGAAATCAAACATCAAAGAATATCTTATGTAAGGTGAAGGTCACATTTGAAGGTGGTTGAAGTAATGTCGTCATAAGTGCAGGTAAAATGTTCATGATGTACAACGATAAAACCATGAATTTTTATATATACTTGTATTTGAAAATAAACGAATACACATTAAAAATTTATCATAAATAAATTTCATTGTTATCAATACAGAGCAAACGGCCGACTCTGCTTGTTAATACTTTCATAGACTTTTGTATCCATCCTTTGTATAATACGCTCAGTGGTCGTATTTCAAAGGGGACTTTAATACATCTGCGCATTTCAAATATCGGCAAATGAAAACCGAAGCGCCAAAACAGTGAAAAAAGTGAATTCGAAGTCCAATGAAAAGAAAAAGTCAGGAAATTTGTTTTTGTACCATGTGATATTGAAGGATACATTTAAAATGCAAAATAATACTAACGTAGCTGAAACAAAGCATCGAAATAAAGCAAAACACAGTTGGGTCGGCTGAAGTTTCATTTGTGCGTGTCATGTTTATCAGAAAATGTAAAAAGTGTGTTTTAGAAGTAATACAATTTCAACAAAGATTAACATTTAATTGTTAACATTTCAGACAGAGAGAGAGCGTAAATTGTAGAAACGTTATTTTTAGTATGTTCATTCAATGTATTCTAACATGATTTTTTTATCATTTTACGTAGTTTTCACTCAAATTGTAGGGCATCCGAAACTTGATCAAACAATACAAACTCGAACAAAGATGTCAAAGTATCTGGAATCAAATTGTAGTACATTTTGAAAGACAATAAATTAGCGCTAAACAAAAAGGCTTATTGATGTTGAAAAAAATATCCTAGGATCTAAGATCATTTCCTTGCTCCGCCCTTATTTAACAAATCAACTCGGTGCCTAAAGGCAAATGGAGTTTCATCACACGCTTTATCTTCAAACTACAGAAAATATTCGATAATTAATACCTATGACTGCTGAACACAATTACAGTTTTTATGACGACAATTTATACATTGTATAATTTAAAGAAAAAATATCTGATTTATGGCTCCATGATGAAAATAAAATTGAAAATGCAAGTATAATGAACAGTTTTGCTGGTATACACGGCGCCAGATGTGAACTATACGTCAAGGTGTCGCATAACATCACGTGATTTTATTGTTGACTGTTTTTTCTTTAAATCATTAGAAGAATTTTTACCTTCAGAATATACAGGAGAAGAATTACTAGAAATTAATCTATGTAAGAAATGATTAGATTAATGTGGGATTTTTTTTTTACTTTACATGAGATAGTTTTAACGTACTGCCAAACGGACTGTCCAAAATCCGCATATTAGTTGCTCACCATACTATTTACAGGTGTGTTATCAAGCACCTTATACCGGTTGATAATACAATCTTTAAAAATGACGATGTTTTAACAATTTATTAAAACTAAAAATCTTTTTTTTTCAGAAAGAAGATCAAAAGTGTATTTTGGTATGTACCGTGTTATATTTTTTATTTTTGTTGTATCGAAATATAGTACATTTTATTAATGATTTTCATCAGGTTTTATGCCTGTGTGGTTTAAAGTTCTGATAAAAGTAGAAAAATAACCTTATTAAGAAGGCGTTACATGTAAGACTTTGTTATGAATTGCTACAAGTGTACGTTTGATAAATATTTTGATTGTGCCTTGTGGTTGGGTGCTTGTTTGCTTTAAATAAATGTTTTGTCAGACCAGTCAATGACAGATTTCAATATTTTACCAATAGTTCCGTTTTATGAATTATGATTTTTTAATATATCCCCTCAAGTTTGACACATGTAGCGATTAACGGAAAATGTAAAGTAGTACCCTTAAGGAGACCCTATGGGTTATCATCATCTTGCCGTCGGGTGTGAGCCGTTGTCTCATTTTGGAAGACATGACAGCATACTTCAAGACAAAGTATGACAAAAAAGCACCGTCCTCTGTAATATGTTATTTTGTGCTGTTGATTGTTTTTTTTTCAGTGTTTATTTGTTGTGCTTGTGGTTGTTCATTTGTCTTCCCGGGTTTGTCTGTCCAATGGATTACGTTTTTTGATTTGGTCCTTAGATATATATGTCCTCTTGTAGTATGCTATACATTTACCACACATTCGTCTTTTATCATAGTGATTAAGGTTTGTATAGTTCATATTTCGAGGACCCTCAGGAAGATTAGTTTAGGTTAATGAGGCAATCATCTTTAAATGAAGATTATTTAATTATTTATTTATTTATTTATTTATTTATTTATGATTCCTTTTTTCTGTTTTAGAAAGAAGAACTATCAGAGTTTTATATGTACAGGTAATTAAAGACATAATTAAGTACATTTGTAGCTCGTCATGTTTTTCGTTCTTACAATAAATTCAAATTACAAAGAGTAGATAATAAGATAGCCTCCCTTTTAGTCCTCAGTCGGCTTAGGACTAATGGAGATAAATACGATTAAAAATATTACACATAGTCACATAAGTCACACTAAGGTCAGTTAGGACTGAAGGGAGATTGATACAATTTAAAAAATTATACATAGTTACAAAGGTCACACTAAGGCCAGTAAGGGCGAAATGGAGATTAACACAATTAAAAAAGTTACACAGAACACACATTTGCACAGAAACATTAGAAGAAACCCAAGATTTATACGCTTCGTAACACTAAGAAAGGTTCTTTACTTTTGTCGATTATTTAGTACTTGTCTTGAAGTTGTTGCTCAGCATTAAGCTGCTTTACGACACAGAGATGGTACTCTACTTTTATTCTCATGGGATAAGGTTTATGTTATGAGATTGTATTCATATTTTTAAATATTATAACTTCAAAAGCTATCACTGGGAAAATGATTCTGTGAAAATATTATTACAATAAACTTGATCGATGTCAGAGTATTACTGTATAAAATTTCCAATTTAATTTTTCACTCATTACGTAATTGTCCCTTCTAAAATACTGGAAGAAATACTGTAATTTCATCGATTTCATACGAACCTCCTTGAATTTTTCATGAGCACGAAAAGAATTTTGACAGATAGAAATAATTAATTAATAAACAATTGTTCCAACTTTGTGATAACGGTGAGTATTTAATTCACATGACAAAAACCTTTTAGTATGACGAAGATAAAAAAAAGATATAGTTTATAAAGAGAAGTATTATACCAAAATACTCAACATACATTTAAGTCATTTACTGTTAATTTTTTAATAGCTCAACCTTTATGTTTCCCATTTAGGACATTACTTTCTTATGTGGCGTTTGAGTTTCATCACTTTAGTTGAAAAAAGATGTTAACTTGTAAAATGCAATAACTGTTATTATTACATTGAGTGAGGTGAAATACCGGGATTTCCGAGTGAAATCAAATCCGATAATTCACCTAATGAAATCGGAAAGTCATATTTCACTCTAGTAAGTGACGTAACAATAGCTGTTGCTAGCGATGTTGCTATACAAACGTCGTCGCGTAGTCTCATAAAAACATAATTCCTTGTATTTTCTCGTTAAATTTTATGAATAAACGGAATATGTCAATGTAATAAACAGAATAACTAATCTCGAAATCCGAATACCGAAGATCTACAACTCGTGACAGAAAACACTAATAATTCACTCGTGCGCTACGCGCACGTGTTGTTCGGTAACTCGTAGATTTTTAGGTATTCGCATTTCAAGATTAGTTATACTATAAATATTCTCTGTACATTTTTGCAGTTGGCATTTGAACCTGCACCCCATGCACCTTTTCTGAGTTATTTTCAGTCTACTTTCAACATATGTCTACCGGGTATATGTGCACAAATAGCAAATATAATTCGAATTATTACATTGAGGGAGGTGAAATACCGGGCTTTTCGAGTGAAATCAAATTTGATTACTCAGCCAGTGAAATATCAAGTCATATTTCACTCTAGGAAGTGACGCAACAATGGCCGTCGCCAACGACGTTGCTATACAAAGGTCGACGCGTAGTCACATAAAAACATAATCCCTTTTATTAATTAACTTCTGTGTTATTTGCTTAAATAACAGTTAATTTGTCTATACAATACAGATAATTGAACAAGGCCAATACAGAAAAACTCCGCCAATACGAACTTCCGGTCTGTATTGGCCGAGTTTTCCCGGGAATTTTCACACATGCAAATCTATAGGGACGTCGCACTGTTAAACGATTGTGCAAAAAGCTACTTATTTTTTTTTAACTATTCATTTTTTACCCCACTTGTGACCATTCATTTTATTTGTCTCAAAAAGTTTAACTAGAAAATAGATGATTTTTTTTTCATTCTTTACAAAAAATATACTTTTGTAACTTCACGTTCGTGCATAAGATTCCCTTGAGCTCTTACAGAATTGTGGTTCAATTTCACAGACTATATTTAACAGATAATTCTATGTAATGTTTATGAAAAGTTAATTAATAAAGATATTATTTATAGACAATTTGCGTATTGGCTGAGTTATTGGTCGCCTTAGGCCAATACAGCAAGCCTCGCACCAATAACTTAAAAGCGTGCTAATATTAAATCTTGTTCAAAATTTTGTTTCTAATTTGGCAAAAACTGAAGTGGCACTATAAGTCCTTTTAAGTGGTAACCATTTTGATTTTTGAACTGCAAATAATAAATTAATAATACGAAAACAGTGAAAAAAGTATTAAGAGTAACTTTGCAATTTTTTTATTCTTCGCATTTTGAAGTTTATATAATCCCCGTAATGGTCTTGTGAGGTTCAAAGAAATGGCGTTTTTAATCATTAGACTATGACGCCAGGCGCGTATTATCCATAATTTAATGAGGATTTTTACCAGTAATCAATATTAAAATATCTCATTTTTGGGAGAATAATTATATATTGACAAAATGCTTTTTATCATTGCCGATATAATCTTTCCGATAGTTAACTTTGAAAGAAAAAAAAAACATGTGATGACTGTGCTACAAGGATTTACTCGCTTTCAAACAACCTACAATGTATATCACTAGATTTGTTGGTATCAGTTTAACGGCAGGACTAAAATATTTATAACTGTCTCGACATATCCTTTAATTTATATAGGTCGTACCAATAAACAATCAGTAACACCTTTTTTATGCAATATATTTGCACATTTGTCTTTTCAGTCTTGTAAATGTTAAAGCGGAAATGCAGATCAAAAACAATATTTCTGAAACCTTATTGCGCGTCTATATATATTGGATGACAATACTGTATCGAAATGGATGCATAAATTTAAAAATAAAAGATGAGTTGTTCTCAAGCTTAAATTTACAATTTTCAAAATTCTACCCGTGTGTGCAACAAGTTTTGAAAAGAAAAAAAATCATAGGCCTTATTGTGAATGAAACAAAATGTATAACGTGAAAAATAAAAGAGGGGTTTAAACCACAATCTTAAATTTACAATTATTCTATATTCGATCCCTTATAGGGCCGCACGTTTAAAAAATCGAATTCTAAAGCACAGACAAAATGGGTAGAAATAAAATGCATAACTTTGCAATGTAAGAGGAGTTT
The DNA here is from genome assembly GCA_028015205.1 of Mytilisepta virgata. Classification (NCBI taxonomy): domain Eukaryota; kingdom Metazoa; phylum Mollusca; class Bivalvia; order Mytilida; family Mytilidae; genus Mytilisepta; species Mytilisepta virgata. The sequence goes on along the minus strand of CM051520.1, from coordinate 19,111,458 downwards.
ATGTCACAATAAAAGTGTGACGGATAGACAGACAGGGTGGTAATAATATCCCCGAACTTTCTCGATAAAATACAGCCGTTATCACGATTTGAATGACCGGTACTAAGTTTCCGCCTCATATTAAAGCACGGTATGTTTACTTAGAGTTTACATCTTAATGAAACTGAGATCTCACTGGACTTGGAACTTCGTCATATTTTAGACACTTGCAATGTTATGGGTAACACTAATAGAGCCGGACAATCCAGACCTATCTGGAGCACCTGATGTCTCTACCATTTTTATTGTAGGTTACATTGCTAGTGCTTTAGTTTTTTTTTTTTTTATTCTAGTTTGTGCTTTATATTCTTTTGACTGTATGTTTATAGCATTTATGTTTGCTCAATTTCTCCTTGTGTTTTGATTTTGGTCTTATGGACATTCCCCTTATAGTAGTGAATAAGCATGCTTACCGCTTGGTAATTTTCGAAGGGTGAGATTTTGTTTGTCTTGTAAACGGGATGTGAGACAAGCTACCTGCTACCTGATCTATTTCTGGCAAAACAAATTATATTGCTTTTCCAAGCGTATTCTCCCATACTTTATTGTTATTTGATCAGTAAAAACATAAAAAGGCTTAAATGTTTCATCAAAAATCAAAGTAGAACATAATTCGCAATAGAATACACAAAATTCACTATCCGGGAATTAAACGCGCATGCAAGAAACACGTAACTCGCCAAAATATATATTAGAATAGTGTAACTTATATGCTTGTAGTTGAAAGCCGTCGGGGTCAGAAAAAGGAATCAAACACCAGTGAAAGAGTATGCAAGACGTAAAGTTTCAGAACCCCCGAACAGGATTTCAATTGTCTAGCCTCGTCAAAGAACGTTTGAAATCTTACTCTCCCGATATGCATACATGTATTTTTTTCTCAATGTAACTAGATTCGAAACTGGTAAACCAAAAGTACCAAATACTAGAGAAAAAGACGAGATATAAAAGCATTATAAGCAAAGCGAAAAACGATCAAGTACATGCTAAAAATTTAACACCCTGGTTTATTAGATAGGAAATATTTCTAATCCCAAAAATATCAATATGATCTTTTATAAGCAGATTGCAGAGTTATTAAATATAGGGGGCAAATTGCATTAAAAACTTGCTTTTTGAAGTTACTTACCTTAACCGGGTTTTATTGTAGAATTTGTATTATAATAGCGTAATGCTTTTTTGGTACGTTTCTCTGTTGTGTGCTAATTATTTGTTTGGAAAAACCTTTAGTTGTACATGTATGTATTAACTTTAATCCCATTCTTTTTTCACTGTTTCGTTTTACATAACCAATTTCATTTACATTTTAGCCAGTTTTTCCTGTAATATTGAATACAGAAGGCTTGCTGAAAACTTTTCAAACTCATTGCGTTATGTTATTAATAATAAATGAATATGAAAATTCAGGAATAAATTCGATATCTTACTTTAATGCAAATGTAATTATGGTTGAAAATGTTTTAAAATTCTTGTAATTAATAATTCCATAACAAGGCTCTCTGCTTTCATTACAATTATGACTACTCTGAATATGAAATTAGAAAGATACGAGATGATTAAAGATTGACTAATTGAGAAAAAACTAATGTTATTATCTAAATTAATAGTACCATGTCATTATCAAAATTAATCAGAACATATTATAGTAGTCAACGTTATCGTTGATAAAGATCGAAGAGTACGTTTTCTAATAAAGTCGGTATTTTGTGGAAACGTTTCACGCTTGGTCTTGTAGATTCACTGTATTCCGTTGGAAAATAATGTTTGTAGTTTTCTTGTTTAAAATGAAACCACAAATTGCAATAGCCGACGAAATATATAATTTATAATGTCTTATGCCTTTCGAAATTACAAAATTACGGAATTAAGTATAATCGAAACAATTAATTTTTTTTTGTAAAACCAATAGAATTGATACGATCTAAGTTCAGTTGAAGCCCTATTTAAAATACATGTATATTTCTTGGTGATTTGTTGGTCCCAAGATTGTATTTTGCTTTACATTTACTCCTTATACCACAAACTCCTGATACCTCAAATATTTAATTATCCCTGTAACTTTAACATGATAGTCGTCTGTTTTTATTGCTTATTATACATTTTCTTCTCATCAACTAAAAAAAACATGGATGTTTTATTATATATATTTCAGACATTAAAGAACAGGACCATCATGTGTAAGTATAAACGACAAGTTATTTAATTTAATTAATTCTTGCCTCTTGGAAGTCTTTATATTAGAAGAAACCTCTACATGAGCGATTTAATAAAGGTGTTAAACATCTCTTAGCTGTGTTGTTTATTCGAAAGATTACAGGGCATTCATAACAGTTCAACTGCGGGCAAATATAATAAATATTGCAGACCACTTTAACCCGAAAACGTGTTTTTGACTTTTCTTTCTAGTTTTATTTCAATTCATGTGTGTTTGTGTTTTAATTTCTATAATGTTTTTTTTCTTTACAACTCACTGATACTTTAAAAGGAAGGCAGATACATAGCTAACAGGAATGTACTACACATATAAGCTCTTCCTGTTTCCTGTTTACAAGAATTGAACTTATGATTCACTTATTAAATGTACCGTTAACTATTTTTCTTTTGTTATGTTATAGAAATTATACATTCTGTAATAGTTTTGACGCGTTACATAATGATGTATGGTGACTACCATTGGATTTACTTTGTTGAACTTCACGACGGGTGTCGTATACGGTGCAGGAGCCGCTTACCCTTCCGGAGCACTGAAGTTCAGTCCTGGTTTTTATAGGAGTTTATTTTTTGTGCTTGTGGTTGTTCCTTTGTCTTCCCGGGTTTGTCTGTCTAATGAATTGCGGTTTTTGGTTTGCTCCTTAGGTATATTTGTCCTCTTCATAGATACATGTTAGGTGGCAGGTGTAGTGGTTATTGGTAAATGATAAGTAAAACCGTTAAGTCCATACTAAGATCGTTTGTTCATCTTGCTGTAAGGTTTGAGCTGTTGGCTTATAGTTCAAATCGTTAAAGCAACTTTCAAGATGAAGACCAGCAATAAAAGTCCTTTTGTATTATGTGCTAGTATTGCTGTATATCTCATCCATCTTTTATTCTATTGTTTTTGGAAATTCTGAGTTACTTTAACTGAAGAATCGACATCAGTTATTAAAATGGACAATGTTCCTCTGGCCAGCTTGATATGGGGTGGACACACCTTTCAGTGGTCTCCTTAACTGAAGACATTTTCAACATAACAAATGTTTATGATGTCAAATATAGATGTGTTATTTTAAATATAAAATACATAATAAAATTTTGACTGTGTTTTTCAATTTATGTTTCGGTATTTTTGTATATCATCTGATACGGACGACATAAACGTTATGAGCACGCAACGTTTACCTTTCTTCAGGTACTCTGGTGACTACTAAAGTTCTAAAATGAGGGGGGGGGGGGGGGGGAAAGAACTAACAAACAAAAAATTAACAAACAAGAAAGAATAAAGAAAAATTAAAAAGACAAACATCAAAACCATGTGAGCAATAAAGTGAGGCGGAAGGATCTGAAACCTTACTGTTAACAGAATTTTCGAAATTTAAATTGGTGTCTGTTGAAATAGTTTAAATGCTGAAGTAATGACTTCCGAACAAAGTATACCCTCGGGAATTTTTAGATTGTTTTTCAAATATTAGAAAAATTCTGATTGATCGTTGTTTGCCAAACGTCCACTGGCAAATATTTCATGCTTCTTCAGGACATGAACCAGTTCAACAATTTATCAAACAATTCAAAAAGGTTTGGATGGGACACAAAGGGGAACCACTTTTTACTGCCAATGTAAAATGGTGGGTGGTAGGGTAGGGTGGGGTCGGATAATTTTTTCTTCTGTCGCGGCCATTAGCGTACTCTTTCTCGAAAACTACAGTAGGGGTCTTTAGCGGGAAGGACGCGTGACATTCTCCAAATACGTTACCCACTATGGTTCGAAGTCGGGCTTTCCGTATTATGACCAGACACATCCCGTCTATAATAAGGTTTAAAAATTATAATTAGCAATTAAAACAAAATGTTAAAATTTCCGCCAGAGGTTTAACCTGCCGGGATTTTATATCAGTTTTTTCTCTTTTTATGTTACATGGATTTAGTTTAAAATGATTGGAATAACAGGAGTATTGACCTTTAAGCAGGAACCAGTAAAAACATGTTTTCCACTGTTTTCAGTATTTATTTCCTGTTACTGATATACTTTTGGTTTTCGTATTTCAAGATATATCGAATTATTGAATACCTTGATTTCCGCGTGATATTTCGGATACTTTTGTGTGCAGTTATTGTTATATGTTAAAGGATTTAAATTAAGTAAATATACAACGGTCATAATTCACTATGGCATTGCGTGTTATGGTACCTAATCTATTTTATATTAAATAAGAATCAGGTTGTTATGCTAGCCTGGTGTTTTCTGGCCATTTTTCAGATTTCAGGGAGTACATTTTTTAATACGAACAATTACAAAAACCAAAAACTAAGTCTTATTATATAAACTTAAGTATATACATCCATAAACTTTGATAAAAATATCTATTCAAATAAAATTTAAATTCTAAAAGGAAAACTTCCTTTATTTGCGGATTGTTTTCCGGAACAGTTGTATTAGTGCTTTTAGTATTTTAAAACATTTTTAGTATTAACTTGTCATTCAAATAATCTTCTTTTTGGTTTACTTTTGTGATTTTTAATTGGATATCTTAGAATTTTTAAAATGAACTCGGGTACGTAATGTGTTGCGTAGAGTTACCTAAATATTTTAAAGGCAAAAATAAAAATCTTGCAAAAATACAGACCTAAACAAGGAGGCGAAAATCCACGAAAGGTCAACTTTGCGAGCGGAAGCAGAAATCTACTTTGAACGGTAAATTTTAACGTGTATCCAAAAATCCTGTAATAGTCGAAGAAATAATATCTGAGGAGATGACATCCTAAGTAACAATGTACCTCGATGGTTAATCTGTATCTTTATAGAATTATATTATTTAACATTTATATTTATCAACGTATATTTTATCATTTATTATGTAGTTCTACTTCCCGTGGTGTGTCAGTTTTGATATTTGTCATTCAACATAAAGTGCTCCTTGTACACATGTCAAGGAAATAAACCGTCTTTCGGTTGTTGAACTTAAAACATAATGTCCATTTACATTAACAAACACAGTGACTTGAACTTTTAATTCTATATTTTCATATATTAAGACGTGTATCTTACAAGGAAAACAGAAGATAAACTGCATTTAACAAAGGAAACTTAAACTGACATTTAATTAAACAGAAACTAAATATATTTTTAACGGAAATTTTTGGAATCCTTAACAAAACAAGATACAAGCGATTTCAGAAAAATACGGAAACTGAAAAGATGTAAACATGGTAAAGTTGATTATATTTAAAGTGGTCGTTATATTTCCTGTTTTCTTAGCCCATAATTGAAACCTGTAATCACAGTTTTATGAATCATATCAGTGTTTCGAGTCAGTGATGTCCGAAACATGGAATCAACAGCATTATTATACTTTGAATCGTGAAAGTTATATAAAGACACTAACGGAGACACCAAAAATGTCTGACAATGATTTTATCACTGTAACAATCCCCTCTCACGCCCTATGCGTTATTTATATACTATCCAAAAACAATAATCCGATATTCTGTAAACGAACGATTGAAAGCAAATCTTCTTTGTATTTAAACAGGAACTGAATGACATATGTATTAAAAAGACGAAATAAGTAAAATTCTTTCGATTTTTAAAACTGGTTAGCGAAAAAATTACACATATATATGCTGTTGCCATTTAGTTCTTGTCTTAAGAAATGGACAGCTGGTCATCAGAGAAGGCAATCCGATAAGCCTAGCTGAAAAAGTACCAATGGTTCGATGATCAAACTTACAAAGCAGAAATTGCTTACACTTTTGGAGCACCCGAGTTCACTTCTGTTTTTTTATAGGAGGTCGAGTTGTTCATTGTTTTTTAGTTTTCAGTGTTTATCTGTTGTGCGTTTGGTTGTTCAGTTGACTTCCCGGCCGGGTTTATCTGCCTAATGGATTGTTTCTTTTTGGTTTACTGCTAAGGTATATTTGTTTCCTTTACTAGCGGTAATTTAGACAAAAGCTATTTTCTACTTTACTTACCTATCCTGGTCGGTGTGGCACATAAGGCTGAAACCAGGGTTCTCTACTGTTCTCCGTCTTTAGCAATCTTTTTTATTTCTCTCCAGGTCTTTCCAGTGCTCATATTCTCACTATCAATTGTTCTTGGTCTTCCTCTGTTCCTGTTATCTTCGTCTGGGGTCCACTTTAGAGCTGTTCTTGTTATGGTCTCCTGATCGATCCTTAAAACATCCTCTAACCATCTCCATCGTCGTTAAGATGTGTTGCTCTGTTCGTTGATAACCTGCTTCATTTGAAGCTTTCTATGGCCAGTATATTCTACATATTCTCCGCAGATATGTTGTGTGGAATCCTGAGAGTTTCTGGTTGTCTTTCTGTGGGACTCTCCAACATCAAGACTGAAAGAACATTACTCTTGTAGATCTTCATCTCGGTCTTCTCGCTGATGTTACGGGATCTGCATATCTTGTTTAGTTGATAGAAAGATTTTCTGGCCTTTTTGATTTTGCTAGAAATATTTTTTTTCTGTAGTGTTCTTCCTGCTAATAATACTGCCGAGTTAGGTCAACTTCTCGACTTCTTGTAAGGTTTCATTGTCGAGAATATATCTGGTGGTGTACTTGTTAGCTGCGTGGTCTTTGTGTTTTTCTTGCTGATGTTCAAGCCTACTTCTTTGCATTTCTGACAAGATCTTCAGTCTTCTTTTGTAGCTGGTCTTTTGTGCTAGACAGAAGAGGTAGGTCATCAGCAAAATCAATGTCACAGATTTAAGAGTTCAGCTGATATATCTGCGTTTATTTCCAGTGGACTTCCTCATTTTCTAGTCAATAGCCACCAGGAATAGCATATGTGACATAATGGAGCTGGTGAATCCCGCTGCTGATGTTAAACAAGCCCGTCAGCTTGTTGATATTCCAACGACTTTCCCTGTGGATACCATCAGAGACGTTTTCAAAATCTATTGAGTTCACATGAAATATGCTGTTCCAATCTGTTCACTGCTGTATGTATGATGTACATGGCCAATGCATCCTGTTGCCTGATCTTTCCTCTGTGTTTTTCACTGATGGCTCCACTAAGTCTCAAGCAGATGATTTTGCAAAGAACTTAACTAGGCACTATTAACTGTGTTTTTTAACGTCAATTTGTACAATATATCTTGTCTTTCTTTGGCATTTTTCAATAAACAACAAAATGGATAACATGAAGGGTCAACAATGCCATACCAATCTATCAACGTAAGCCAACAGACAGAACCCCGGACAAAAAATAACTTAAAAGAGCACAAAACACAAACATAAACACAACCTATAGTCGGGACTCTTGCACCAATCACTTGGTAATCTTTTACGGTTCCGTATCTTCAGGAATAGATCATGAAGTAGATCTGTTTCAAGCTTGGTATCTGCCTTCAGTACTTCATTTGTGATATTGTCCACCCCTGGTTACTTGTGGATTCTTTAACAAACTCAAGGCTTTAGCTATCTCTCCTTTTTTCAGTGGTCAAAGATCTCTCCAAATGGCTCATTTATATAAGCTGGATTCACTGGTTCCGGTCGATTTAAGACTTCACTAGTGTTCTGCCGAACTTTTGAGTTCTTCTTCCTCCAGCGTAAATTTCTTTCCGTTCTTGGATTTTACGGATTCACTTGCTTTGTATTCATAACAAGTCCTTTTGCCTTTTCGTACTTTCTGTTTGGTCTCTTCGTTTACATTGTATTCCAAGTTGTATCTTCTATCAGTCTTTCAGGGCTTGCACTTTGTTTTTTCTCTTTAATGTTCGTTCTTGTAAATTCCCATGTTTTCCTCACGTGTTTTTATCCGCCTTTTTCTTCATACATATCAGTTTTGCATGCATTTGTTGTTTCCGACTTTCGTTTTGACTTTCGTTTTGTAGAGCGACAGTATCCGTCCTGCAGGTATAGGAGCCTTAGCTAGTTTTAAAGTTGAAACGGGCACATTTTGACCTTGCTATCTAAATAAGGTACTGTCCAGTCTAATTTTGTAGCTCTAGCAAGAAGTCACCTTGTTAGTAATAATACTAATATTGTATTAGCTTTTATACTGTGTTTTATACGCCAGAGCAATAGGATAGAAAAGGTTGAGGTTTTGGTACCAATAAAACCGGTTTAACAACACCATTGTTCAGTGTCTGTACCATAATAGACTATCCTGACTATCTGTTGTGTTTATGTTTGTGTTTTGTGCTCTTATATGTTTTTTTTTCCCGGTGTTCTGTCAGCTGGGTTGCTTTGATTGATTGGTATGTCATTGTTGACCTTTCCTGTTATCCATTCTGTTGTTTATGTGTGTATCTTTCTTTGATAGCATTCAAGTTGGTTTTCACATATCTCTCAAAACCTTCTCCAATATCATTTGTTTCTAAGAGTTAGGCTTATACCAGCATCGCCTGCATATGGCGTCTACGTTTCTCAGCTTATCCGATTTTCAAGGGCACGCGTGAGTTACCATGACTTTCGACAAAGAGGATTACTGCTGTCACAAAAGCTTCTTAACCAGGGTTTTATCAGGGAAAAGTTGATGTCATCACTTAGGAAATTTTACGGTCGTCATCACGAATTGATTGACCATTACAGTGTTCCAATATCTAAGATGATGTTGGACCTGTTCCCACTGTCGTAGCCTTTCATGTGCCTCCACCGATTAGTGGAACTGCTTACCCTTCCGGAGCACCTGGGTTCACTCCTGGTTTTTATAGGAGTTCGTGTTGTTCATTGTTTTTTTAGTTTTCTGTGTTTATTTGTTGTGCTTGTGGTTGTTCGTCTGTCTTCCTGGGTTTGTCTGTGCAATGGATTGCGTTTGTTTTGATTGCTCCTTAGGTATATTTGTCCTTTTTTTCTTATTTACCTAAGCATCTTTCAGTATTGTTGTGTGGAATCTTTGCTGTGTTGATTCTGCTTTGGATGGCGCTTTTCTAAGGAGTAGTTTGGCTAAAGCTAGCCAGGTGGTGGTCGCACAACCAGAGTGTCTCCATCTACCATAGATGATGATATGGTCAATCTGGTTTTAATGTCTTCCATTTGGTGATACCCATAATAAATAACAAAACTGTTAACATTAAAGGTCAACAATGACATACCAATCAATCTAATCAACCCAAATGACAGAACGACGCCGGACAATATATGACATAAAAGACTACAAAAAACAAATAAAATGGTACAACCAATCACAAGGTTGTTCAGTCCACATAAATCTACCAGACGTTCACATTCTCCTTCATTTGTCCCAATTCATGGGTTCCACAGTTCTCTCCTTTCCTTCATTGCAGCTTCCTACCTTAGCATTTAAGTCCCGAGTTATATCAATGACCTGCGCCCAGTTTTCCATCATATTTAACATTACATTTAACCTTTGGTTAAATTTAATTCACGGTTAAACAAGTTGAACCAGTGATCCCAGTAGTTGTTGATAGAAGATATCTTTTACTTTTTCCTCTGCTTCATTTGTTGGTGCATAATATTATATTATTTTCAACTTTGTAAATCTAGAGTTAAATAATGCTGTTATCATTTTTTCATTTATAGGTTTCCGTTCTATCACACGTTTCTTCACTGGCGGTTTCGTGATAATGGCAACTCTTTCTGTGTGCAGAATAGATGATGGCATATTACAGGATGTTGTTATACTTTCACTGCCATTCCATCTGCTATCACTTACTCCAAGAATGTTTATGGTGTAATTTGTCATCTCTCCTACTTGCGAAGCTTTGCCTACATTGTACATTGTCCGCACATTCCATTCTACTGTATAACAAGATTGCTTTGGGCTCAAGAGTGGTGATTTAGTCGTGCATTGTGCATTCAAAACTCCTGTAGGAATCTGGTGATCAACTGTTGTCCTGTTGACGAGGTATTTCCTGGTTTTCAGTTTCCGTACCTAGATTCTTTTTACAGCGTTAAGTAGATAGCACCACACCCAACCTCCAACCTTGAGGACAGGTTTCATCCGTCGTGTAACCTTCCCTTAGTCACAACGTCAAGTTATTTAAAGGCGCTGAAGACTCGCCTTTCGCCTCTGGTGCTCAGTTAACAGGATGTTACCAGGGTCACCACATGGAGCAGGTTAATTTGAACCTATGTAATTTAATATTTTCTTTGAAACCAGTCTAATCTTGAGCCGTCTCCCACTCTGATGGTTTCAAGTCAATTAAAATTGTATTTTATAACTTATACTCAAGTTTTTCTGTTCGTTTTGGCAAATAGAAAACTTTCAATTGGCTAACCTAAAACCTCTCATGGAGAGGAGAAAATTTACTGACTGACTAATTGAAATCTTGTTAGCACATAAAATATGGATGGTCTGATTTCAATTGCTGTATGTTTTTAATCATGTTATGATATGTTTTTATTGGGTACAGTTTCTTCTTTTTGAACTCTTATTATGTGCCAATGTTATTCTTTACGTGAAATTCATATAGTTTAGAAACTAACGAAGAGAATTTCATTTGAACTTAGAATATTAGGTTGTTAGATATTTTGTATTGGGGGGAGGAAATTTTATATTATTGTTTATTTTCCCCGGTATTCATGTATAACAGTGAAGTGATATGGAAAGAGAATTTATCTAAAATACACCTACCTAGGCTACCCTTTTCCCAACCATGCAACATGTCAGAAAGTAATAAGATATCATGATGACTAAAACATTACTACCTCATACATTGTAAATTAACTTAGAAAACATTAGTCAATATATTGTCATAAATTACTGATGACAGTTTCAAGGATATCTCTGCGATATAAATTTTAGTTTCTGCTCGTTACTTCCTAGTTTATTTTTCCTTGTCGAGTCTAGAACCCGGAAGAACTGATATTTACTTATATCCTTATATCATTATGGTTGTTTTACATGCCATATATATATATATATATATATATATATATATATATATATATATATATATAATTTCTGTAATTAATTTATACACATTTTTCGCAACTTAATCTCAATTTATCCTTTCACTTGATTTCACTCCAGTTCAAATTTTCAATTAATAAATTTCAAAATCTTTTAATTAAATAAAAGTATGGAGTTCCGACTCCTTTACCAAGCTAACATGGATTTCTGTGATTGAGTTTAAGCCTGTTTGATTCTGATGTCCTGAAAATGTAATAGTAATAATTTTGGATTTCCAAAGTTTTTGTCAGTACATGCAATATCTACATGATGTATACAGTGTGCGGAGATTTTTTTTTCAATTTGAACGTTCGTTTAATGTGTTCTAAAATATTCACTTATCAGATTTCTTTGGTTTTTTGCATACAATAAAATCGACCTTACACGTACAACCGTAAATGAACTATACCAGGTACGCATGAACAGAAACAAATACATATACGACCTTTTACATATATTTAAATACACAGACAAAAACTACTTTTTTATGGTATTTTCATAATTATATGTTATAGTAAGAGACTGATTGGTACTATCTTGCTGGTTCTTTTTCGAATTGGAAATAGGTATTTTTTTTTTCTCTGTTAAAATTGATGCATTCAGAAGAATTAGTGTCATTTTCCCCTGCATTTATTTCACCTCTAGGGCAATTTTCAAAATGTCGACTAGTGCCTATCAAAATCTCTAGGGCATAGCCTGGTTTATGGTCTCTTACGGATTTAATAATAACTAATACATTTTTCTAATACTTGAATATCTCCTTTCGTATGACAGTTGAATATAGGTTTGGTTCTGAGTTCCTTTCTTGACAGTATTCAAAAAAACAGATCCAAAATGTTTATCGCCTCTTTACACGATTTTCCAGGTAAAAAAACTTAAACGTACTAATGACTTGTTTGTTAACATTGAAATGCATTACATACAGTCGTTTACGATTAAAAGTAGGTAAACATTTAAGATAAAAAAAAATAATGGTTACGAGTGAAACAAATAAAAGGAAAAGTGGCCATTCTCCATTTACCTTGTTTTCATTAAAGAAACATAATAAGTACTTGCCATCCGTACATTGAGAAAAAAATATGGATTATCTTAAGTTAGAGACTACAACCTTATTTTAATCGTTTATTTACGACTGTGTTGTATTTTTCCTGTAATCATATTAAGTTCTGCAAAGAATCGACGTCACAACAGACAACCTTGAATTGTATGAAACAAGATAGCAATAGCTTGTTTTACAGTATTAAAGAACTTCGCATTCAGATACATTTTTTACAAATGCAATTTATATTATTTTGAATAATCATATATAAATGTTTGATTGTACCTGAACTACATGTAGATTAACAAATGCATTGCTCAATTAAAATGTTAGTAAAGTACAAAAATAGCATATATTTAAACGAATAAGTTTTCAAAAGATTATTATTAAGTTCAATTGACAATTATATTTGGTTTTTTCTTCACTAGACCAAAGATAACTGTGATTTAAACCGTTTAGTATATTGTATCTAATGACATCTTTAAAAAATATTTTAATTCATTTAAAAAAATATCCGTTTTACCAAAGAAGGAAATATCAATAACATTACTATTTACATTTTTACCTTAGAGTTCAAATTTAGAAAATGTTTTGCAATTTGTCTGAAAATGTTGTGATTTCTGTTCAAATAATTGATTTCGCAATCTTTTCATTGAACGATGGAGTTAATGTTTCATGGTGAGAATCTTGTATATACAATAATGGAACTTGAATCTAGTTAGAATTTTTTAAGATATATGGATTCTGAAATTTTGATGCTCATTTTTTTATTTTTTTTATTTTTTTGTGAAATGCATGGAGGGAGAAATTCATCAAAAGGGGGGACACAGTGAGCACATGCCCCCGTCGATATTGTCAAGCGTAGCCATGTCTGTTGTCTGTGACTGATGTCGATAAAAGCGTACACGTGAACTTGTTGTCACCCCTCCCCCTTTATATTTTATTCTAAATACGTTTTTGTATTGTAAGCTTTAGTAAATAAACGTATTTAGATGTTTTCAAACAAAACTATAATGCTGAATCATTAATATTTTCATGTTTTATATCCACAAAGGTCTTGAATAAAGGCGGTTTTGTACAATTTTCTTGCAAATATGGTCATAGAGGGCATTTAGAACCAAAACCATTTAATTTCCAGTGAAAGAGGTTAAATGTATTTGCTTACAACAAAACCTTGGCTACTGTTATGAATATTCTTCGTGTTGTACAAGAGTTTTAAAGACCCCACAATTGCAAATTTGTGTTAAAATTGTCTGCAAAATCTTTAAAAAGATATTGCACTGTAATGAAGTCTAACGGATTGCTCCTCAAACTGAGATAAATTCACTCACTGCCTGCGAGCTTTTAACATATTCAAAAATTCCAAAGTAATAACTTTAAATGAATAATAAATTAACTTTGCAAGAAATCGATTCTGTGCTAATCCTCTTGAAAAAATTCTATAGATATTTTTACAACTTATTTTAATATATATATATCGGTTTAATCACCTTATAGATTTCTATATACAAATAAATATATGTAGAAATTTTCATATGACAATAAGAAAAAAAACTGATATAATTTTAAGGTGAAACGCACATATTTTCCATAGATTGTTTGGTCATTTTATTTTGTTCTGGTTCACTTCAACGTCATGGTGTGATTTTTAAATTTTCAACGTTTGGCCTATTTAACAACAGAGTAGAAAATAATCTGCAAAATATCTTCAACGTTCAAACAGTCGTATAACAAAACATACCCAATGGAACGTGAAATTCAACTGTTACTTACGGTTTAATAGAAAAAAAATATATCGCAAAATACATGTATTAATTTTTGAAATTTCAGAAGAAAATTCTTCAAATTTTCAAAAAAGATTCTCATTCGTTTTCTAAGCTGTTCAGAAATTCAAGTATTTAAACTTAATATTACATTTAAGCAGAGGCAGTTTTCGCAAAGTTGTACGTACATGTATGACATTGGCTTGGACTTCATGACTCAATATAAACCCCTTTTATGAAGTAGCCATTTGACATTCAACGCATGTTTTAACAATTCTGTGTAATTGTTAGCAAATTAAGTTTAATTTATTTTCAGGTAAACTTTATACATCTATTTCGCTTGGTCCGTTCTGGTATCAAAGAATTTATTTTGTTGACTATTAGAGGAATGAATAAATTTGAAGTCAGGCTTTTTATACGACCCACAGACCCAAAGAATTGCTATTACATTACTACAACTGTAAACGAAACTACATCAACTATACATACTTTTATTTAGAAAAAAAATAATATATATAAATGCTTAAAAATGCCACATTTATGGGAAAAACCATTGGTGTGATTTCACACGGAATCGCCAAGCAAGAATTTATTTCTCCAACATTTAATGCAAGAATACTGTTAGATTTTAATCATTCTTTACGAAAGACGCCCAGTTTAATTGCAGTCAGTCAGAAAGAAAATTCTGTACATGCCTGAAATACCAAACGAATACGATAAAGTAAAGCAAGACCAAAATAGAAAGGCAAAGCCAATTTGTAAAAACAGTAAATCGTGCAACAAACATCAGATAGGAATCGGTCTAAATTTAAAGAGTGACATAACGCGAACCCACAAAAAGCAAAACTGTAGCATTTTTTTTCTTTCAAAAAAAAAATTCCCGAGTGATACTATAGGCGCTCCTGGATGGTAAAATTGACTTGCATCGTTAATAATGGAACACAACAAACCCCACAACGATACATGTATAACTAAAAGAATAAATAAAACGTATAATAAACTAAACAAAACTAGAACAAGACAGCACAGAAACTAAAACACTATACCATGGCAAGCCGTTTTACTATTTATTCTAACTTCAAGATATCTCATATAATATATAAGATATCTTATATAACCTAGTTTTTATCAGATATCTTATAAACATTATAAGATATCTTCTAAAGTTTATAAGATATCTCATAAAGTATACAAGATATCTCATAAAGTATATAAGATATCTAATAAAGTTTATAAGATATCTTATAAATATTTTTTATATAAGATATCTTATATACTTTATAAGATATCTTATAAATTATATGAGATATCTTATAAACTATATAAGATATCTTGTAAACTATATAAGATATCTTATAAACTATATACTTTATAAGATATCTCATATATTTTATAAGATATCTTAGATAGTTTATAAAATATCTCATATAGTTTATAAGATATCTCATATAATTTATAAGATATCTTATAAAGAAAATTATATGAGATATTTTGTAAATTATATGAGATATCTTATAAACTATATAAGATATCTTATAAACTATATGAGATATCTTATAAAGTTTATTAGATATCTTGAAGTTCGAATAAATAGTAAAAGGGCTTGCCATAATATACCAATGTGAACTCCAAATGGGGAATTTAATACACTTCAAGTTTTTCACCCATTTACCCTTCCAATAAAGTAACCAATAAAATTAAGACTGCCACAACAAACCCCGCGCGACAAACATTCGTTGTAAGCCTGTCCTCCATCGAATATCATACTAGCATGTTTAATTACTTTATTCATTTAAATTCTAATGTTTTGTTCCGTATAAACACATTCAATTCATAAATTAGTACATAATTAAATGTTTAGTAATGTTTAATTCTACATTTAACAGTCTATATACTGATTATTTCGTAAAATCCAAATGTACTAGTTGAAATCAGTGCCAGTGCTTATTGCTCACTGAAGACCTTTGTACAAAGCCGCGTGACGTCACATCCGCTCCACTAGATTGGCAGCACACACCGCCATTATCATATCCCTGGAAAGATCTATACACGAGTTCTGTCAAAATAAGGAAGAAAAATAAGTTTTATGTGATGAATTAAGAGTGCAAAACAATATGGACGAAAAGGTAAATGAACGACAGTGTAATTTTTGAACTTTTGTCGGTCATATGATATTTTTAAAACTATTTTTTACGCGAAGCGGGTGTGATTAATGCACCCTCGCTTATCGATTTGTGTTACCACGATAACGTGACCGGTTAAAAAAAGGTACACGCGTATAGTAAACAAAGCGTGTAGTGTGTTATTTATAGTGTATAAATGAATGAATAAACATTTTAGTTCGTTTGGTATTTTTACGTATAATTTTAATGAATTTAAAGAAGTATAAAGATGATAATTAATTTAATTTATAACATACAAATATTCAGAAGTTAACATCATAAATTTTAAGTATAAACTATTCATAATATAAATAAAAAATTGTGACCTGTAATTTCAGTTGAGGGGAATTAAATTTACCAGATGACTAGTTTGTAATAATAATTGATTTTTAAATAATTAAAATACATGCTATTGTTTTTTTAAGGGATATTCATTTTACACAGGAATAAAGTTACTGTATGTGTCAATCATAAGTAAATTTAGCTGTTAAAATTTAAATTAAATGTGATGGAGCAGACCATGTACATGTAGAAGGCTAGCATTCTTTAGATTGACATACACAAAAATACTAAAAAAAATTCAAAATTAATGTTTACCATAGCAACAATGAAATGAAATGTTACGTAAATTGTAGAAGTTCTTTATGATTATTTTAACTAAAAGATAATCCTTATTTGTCCATAAGAAACCCACAAACTGCAAAAATACATATCCATTAGAGATGATTTAATTAAACCCATGCAAGGAATTTGTCTAGGGGAGGGATGTTTTTGACCCATCTGTCATCATTTAGTTGTCGCTTGCATCTAGCTATATTTCATCTGATCCTCTTCAATATGAATGGTTTCCACTTATCAATACCTCGAATGAGAGTTCTCATTACTCAGATAAATCTAAAGTGGAGAACCTTTTTGTTGGGAGGAGACTTACAATTTTAGCAACTGGTTCTTGTCCTGATGAAGCATGAAATAATCGCCACTGGACGTTAAGCAAACAACAATCAACAATCAATTTGTTCAGGATGGGACCTTAAACACTTTCACATTAATTCTTGTTGCCTTCATGTTATGTTCGACTCCTTTCATATATATTTGAATAAAGGTTTTCATTCATCAGTAGGATGAATTTGATTATCTGAAAGTTTTATTTGTGCAAAAAGAAGTTAAGAAGGAAATACATTGTAAGTAAACAGAAAAAGCTGTATGCCAGCAAATCATAGGGTGGTCCAATTTACGTGGTTGGGTTAGAGTATGTGAGCTAATACTCACTAAAGGTCTGTCATTTCAAAACCTCTCACAAATACAAAGATTTTTTTTTTAATTTCTAGTGTTTTTTTTTTTTTTTTTTTTTTTGTGAAGAAAAGAATTATTCCTGGTAAGATATTTTTTGTATTCAGACACGGAAGAATAAAATCCATTTTATGACATGAGTATTTAACCTCTTAAACAAAACAAAATTCTAAGGAGTAAATACAGTTGCTGAGTATTTAACCATTTCATAGACATAGGGAATATAATGTTGCAACTTCATCAGACCTTAAAAAGCTTTTTAGACTTGGATGAGAAAAGTTTTAACTGATTTTTTTAAACTGATTAGCATAAATGGCACTAAATCACAGGCTCTGGATGCAAAAAGATAATTACACAGATCTTTGTTGTGTCAGTGATATTGTTTGATGCAGATCAAAATTTGAAAGCATTCTCTGGAGGGTCATGTTGAAGATCTATATAAAATGCCTTTAATGCCTACTTTTTTCAAATGAATAAAAAATCTCAGATCTTTCAAACCTTTTTGTCCCAAACAAATATGTCTGTTGTATGTCTACATGCTAACACAAAAAACAGGCCTACATGTAAGGATAGGTTGGTAGGAAAAAACAAATTTATCTTATTTTTTGTGGTGACAGAAGGCAAATGCAATTAATTCTCTGTTCTAATACTAAAATATTTAAAAGTGCATTGTTGGTAATTCTATTGAATGTCCCATAAGGTGGGATAGGGATTTATTTTTGCAGACTGCAAACAAGTTGTTTAAAAGCTTAAACATACAATCGTATGCTCCTTTATGAACAGAAAGATTGTGAATTTTTTACCTCCCACATTCAACCAACTTTGCAATGGCCAAATGTTAATTTATGTAAAATGATTTACATGCAACATAGTTTACTTTTGTCATTCCCAGTTCCATCCCTTTTTAGCTCACCTGGCCATCACTTGGCATCCGTCATCGTCCGGTGTATACTTTCCTTTGCCTCTGAAACCACTGGTCCAATTGGGACCAAACTTTGGTAGAATGCTCTTTGGACGGCTCTTTTCTGAAGTTATGTCTGGCCTCCTTGAGTTCCAACCAACATGGCTGCTGTTACTAAAAATAGAAAAAAGGGGGGATGAATATCAAAAAACTTGTTCTATGAAACTACATGGCCAGTTGGAACCAGACTTGCCAGTAATGATCCTTTGGAGGTGCTCTTTCAGAAGTATGTCCGATGACCCAGACTGTTAACCAAGATGGCCAACACAGCCAAACTTAGTTTAACATAGGGCCGTATGGGAAAATTCAGTAAAAAATCTTGTCTGAAACCACTTGACCAATTCAAACCAGACTTGGCAGCATTGGTCCTCTTTAAGAATTATGTCCCATGACCTGGACTGTCAGCCAAGTTGGCTGCCACAGCTGAACTTAGCTTAACATAGGAGCTTAAGGAGCAGCACGTACTGTCAAAAATATTTGTACACTGTAGATGTATATTGAAAACTGGTTATTTTTGTTCTTCTAATTAAACAAAAACTACTGGGAGATTGATTAATGTCATGCTCATCATATTGCATTGTTTAGCTCACCTGAACCAAAGGTGAGCTTTTGCCATCACTTGTTGTCCATCATTGCAGTTGTCATTTAACCTTTACATTCTTCTGAGTCTACTAGGCCAATGGTGGAATGGTTTTTGTTGGTCCCCTTTGAAATGTGTATCCAATTGTTAGACGTCCTACAGATTCAGTCTCCATAATCATGATAACTAAAAATCTGCAAAATATATTTACACAGTTCACAAAGCAAAGGTCATGGAATCCTGGAAAAGTGTTGGAAATTTATTTTTTGCTATAAAAAGGCATGGAAAGTCGGAAATTTTTGTTTTGGATCACCACTAGCAATAAGTTTTAAAAAACTTGCAGTTCTACTTGTCATTAAGCTGACATTAACATACATGCAGTAACATATTGCATGTTAATCCACATTGTACATACATGTATATGTTGTAGATTTAGATGTAAAATTATGTATCAGTCTTGGAGAAGTCTGAAATTTTGAGTAAAAAAAGTTGCGGGAACTGTATTAAAAAATGTTATCCTCTGAAACAATCTGGGCACTTGATACCAAACTTTGATGGAATGGTCCTTTGTTGATCCAATTTTAAAATTGTGTTTGGGGGTCAAGACCTCTGGCCAATACAACAGCATTACTAAAGAAATAGAAAATTCTTCAAAAAAAATCATTAAAAATCTCCTCTGAAACACTTCGGACAATTGAGACCAACCTTTAATGGAATGGTTACTTATGTGGTCCCTTTCAAAATTGTTTCTGAGGGTCTGGGTACTGTTTCACTAAAGGTCACAAGAGTTACGATTAGCTGTAACTTGTATATATTCAAAGGGATTACAATTCTTATGACTTTTAGTGAAACTGTACCCTGGACCTCAGATTAATGTTATGACTGAAAATCGAAAATGAGCATAAAAATATTGAAAAAACATTTCCACTGAAACAACTTGGGCAATTGAGACATAATTTTGATAGTACATGTAGGTGGCCCCCGTTCAAATTTTTGTCCGGAATCGGGACTGAAGAGCAATATGGTCATCCTATTGAAATAAACAGAAAAAAGCACAGATATCAGGCTTTGTTTTAAAGATATTGCTTAATTCCTTTTAAGATCACCTGACCCAAAGGGTTAAGTGAGGTATTCCCATCACTTGGCATCCATTAACTTTTTACAAAAATCTTCTCTTCTGAAACTACAGGGCCAAATGGAACCAAACTTGGCCAAAAGCATCATTAGGGTATCCAGTTTTAAAAATGTGTCGTATGACCCTGCCTGCCAACCAACATGGCCTACATGACAAAAATAGAACATATGGGTAAACTGCAGTTTTTGTCTTATATCTCAAAACCTACATTATTTAGAGCAAACTGACATGGGGTAAAAATGTTCATGAGGTCAAGATCTACCTGCCGTGAAATTTTCAGACATGTTGGGTTATTGCCCCTGAATTGTTAATTTTAAGGAAATTTTGCAGTTTAAGGTTATCTTAAATATTATTATAGATAAAGGCAAACTGTAAACAGCAAAAATGTTCAACAAAGTAAGATCTGCAAATAAGTCAACATGACTAAAATTATTATTTAACCCCTCATAGGAGTTTTTGCCTTTAAAGATGGCGTCCAGCGTTTCCTTTAAAGATCTTCTCCTCGGAAACCAATGGGATAAATTGGGTCCCAACTTTGATGGAATTGTTCTTGGGTGAGGCCAAAAAAAAAATATGTGAGTTTACTGTCACATGCTGAAAATAAATAGGGTCGGTAGGTTGTTGTTGTTTTTATACGACCGCAAAATTTTTGCGGTCGTATATTGGTATGACGTTGGCAGTGTCGTCGTCCGATGACATTTGGTTTTCGCACTATAACTTTAGTATAAGTTAATAGAAATCTATGAAATTTAAACACAAGGTTTATGACCACAAAAGGAAGGTTGGGATTGATTTTGGGAGTTTTGGTCCCAACAGTTTAGGAATTAGGGGCCAAAAGGGTCCAAAATTAAACTTTGTTTGATTTCATTGAAAATTGAACTATTGGGGTTCTTTGATATGCCAAATCTAACCATGTATTTAGATTCTTAATTTTTGGTCCCGTTTTCAAATTGGTCTACATTAAGGTCCAAAGGGTCCAAAATTAAACTTAGTTTGATTTTAACAAAAATTGAATTCTTGGGGTTCTTTGATATGCTGAATCTAAACATGTACTTAGTTTTTTTATTTTGGGCCCAGTTTTCAAGTTGGTCCAAATCGGGGTCCAAAATTAAACTTTGTTTGATTTCAACAAAAATTGAATATATGGGGTTCTTCGATATGCTGAATCTAACCATGTATTTAGATTTTTGATATTTGGGCCCAGTTATCAAATTGGTCCACATTGAGGTTTAGAGGGTCCAAAATTGAACTTTATTTGATTTCATCAAAAATTGAATTCTTGGGGTTCTTTGATATGCTGAATCTAACCATGTATTTAGATTTTGGATATTGGAATACCACAAAGGGATGGTAAGAATTGTCTTTGGTAGTTATGGCTCAAACCGTTAAGGAATAAGGTGCAAAAAAGGGGGGAAAAGGGTTTCCAGGTTAATGGACAATTACTTAAGTACAAAACATAATTTAAAAGGCAGTGTAAGGTTGGTAATTGAAACTCATTTGAATATCTCACCTAAACTGCTTTTAAATTATTTATATTGGAAATTTGCCAAAAACTTTATTATTAATAAATTCCATTGGAAATTTGCCAATATAAAATGTTGCTGATGAAGCTTTTTTGTTTATCTCACCTAAACCACAGGTATTTGGGTCATGGACCCCCCTTTATAGGCCCCTATGTAAAAAAAAAAATCGCATTTTTTTTCACATTTACAATTTTCTTATATTTCTAGACATATAACAAGTCTCATAAACCCATAACTAGCCTTTTTCTACTATCCACACGAACCCCAACTGAAAAAAGAAGAAAAGAAAATTGTAAATATGAAAAAAAAATGCGATTTTTTTTTTTTTTTTTTACATAGGGGCCTAAAAAGGGTGGTCCATGACCCAAATACCTGTGACCTAAACTGCTTTTAAATTATGAGTATTGGAAATTTGCCAAAAACTTTATTATTAAATTTCTGATTTATATATAAAAGCAAATAATAATGATAAGGCAAGAGATACACACCAAACAGGATGTGTAAATTATTATAATAAGTATTGTGCAATAGCAAGAAATTTTCAATTGCACAGTATTGCGCAATAGCAAGAAATCTTCAATTGCACAGTATTGCGCAATAGCAAGAAATTGATATTTGGGCCCGGTTACAAATTGGTCCACATTGAGGTTTAAAAGGTCCAAAATTGAACTTTATTTGATTTCATCAAAAATTTGAACTATTGGGGTTCTTTGATATGCCGAATCTAACCGTGTATTTAGATTCTTAATTTTTGGTCCCGTTTTCAAATTGGTCTACATTAAGGTCCAAAGGGTTTAAAATTTTCCTTTTTAAATTGGTTATTTCTGATTTATATATAAAAGCAAATAATACTGATATGGTTTGAATAGGTAAATTAAAAAATTTTAAGTTCTTAGACCACATTAATTCTGTGTCAGAAACGTATGCTGTGTCAAATATTTATTCACAATCCAAATTCAGTGCTGTATCAAGCTTGAATGTTGTGTCCATACCTGCCCCAACTGTTCAGGGTTCGACCTATGCGGTCGTATCAAGCTGTGCCCAGCGGAGCATTTTATTTTTTTTTTTTTTTTTTTTTTTTTTTAGGGCTCATTCAAACAGGTAAAAGTAAACTGTCTAACACTGGAAAATGACAATGTAGGAGTAACCTCAAAATTATTTGGAGACATTACTTTACATGAATCATTGTTTTTCAATTGATAATCGTCACTATCGTGATATTTATTGTATACATGTATATCAATGAAAGTTCTTGAATTGTTAAACGGAGCTAAGACAATTTTGTCTGCTTTTAAATGGGGACACTGTTTTGAAGTTAGCGGCAAAATGCTGGCGGCGCGGTGCTGGCACTAGAGGCTGCCATTGTAGTTTAATACGATAAATACCGGTACCGGTGACGGAAAAAGCGGGAATTTCCGGAATTTCAGAAAATTGCCGATAAAAAAGTTAGGGTCGGTCGGGTGACTGTAAACACACATAATTTTTTTTTTTTTTGGCCTGATCCCCTTCCGAAATATGTCCATGAACCCGGACTTCCAACGGATATGGCTGCTGTGACTAAAAATAGAAAACAAGGAAGATGAATTTTAAAAATCCTCTTAAATGGCCAATTGGAACTAGAATTGGCAGCAATGGTCCTAAGGAGGTCCTCTTTTAGAATTGTGTCCGATGACTCGACTGTCAACCAAGTCGGCTGCCACAGCCGAACTATGTTTAACGGGACCTAATGGGAAAATTCATTTAAAAGTCTTCTTGTCTGAAACCACAAAGAAAATTGTAACCAGACTTGGCAGCAATGATCCTTGCATGGTCAAATTTCAGAATTGTGTCCGATGACCCAGACTGTCAACGTAGATGGCTGCCACAGCCAAAATCAATTTTTCATAGGACGCTAAGGGAAAATTTATTTAAAAATCTTTTTGTCTGAAACCACTGAGCCAATTGGTACCAGACTTGGTAGAAATTTTCCTTAAATGGTCCTCTTTCAGAATTGTGTTTGATGACCTGAACTGTGAACCAAGATGGCTGTCACAGCTGAACTTAACATACATGTAAAAATGTAGGTCTCAACTTGAAAATTCATTTAAAAATCTTGTTTCATCAGGGCAATTGAAACCAGACTCGACAGCAATGGTTCTTAAATGATCCTCTCAGAATTTTGTCTGATGACCTAGACTGTCAACCAAGATAACTGCCACAGCCGAACTTAGTTTAACATAGGACCCTATGGAAAAACCAGCCAAATTGCCTGGTACACTTAGATTTTTAGTCATGCTTAAGGCAGACAAGTTAAATTCAGGTGAGCGATACAGGCATTAGTTTCTGAATTTACAAAAGTTACTTTGAGGAAATAGATTCAGTTGATTTTATGTTTACATTGTATTAAAGCAAGGTTTTATACCAGTTAGTGGTAAGTTTATTTAAAAGCAATGAAAAAGATATACATCTAATGATAAAACAAATTCCTTTTGTGTAAAAATATTGTTATGGTTGTTAAATTTCTGTTATATTGATGCATGTACCAGATACTTTGTATGGAGGTCTGTACAATGTGTATATATATATATATATATATATGTTTAAGGTCATATTGTGACCTGATACATGAACATGTATATACATTTGTACATGTACATTGCACAGATATGTATAAGGTTACCATATTTGTTTTTGGTGTAGAAATCATCCATGTGTAAAATCTGAAAAAATCTCGCGCCACTATTCTGTCACAATACCAGACACATTTTGCTGTTTTAATGCTTTTGTTACTGTAGAAAATAAATTTACTATTTCTGTAAATTGTTTCAATTAGAGAAAAAAAGTTTGGCAATAGTTTTTATGTAGAGCACAAGATTGCCTATATATATGGTTGTATTTGTTTAGAATGAAGATCTGATACTCCTGATCTGTTTTTCCCGCACATGTTATTCATTATAACAGAAACTGCATATTCACATCCCCCATCCCCCACCCTTCCTCTGGTTGAAATTGCATTTTAATAGTTTCTCTTTCAGTGTCAGTATGAACCAATAATTTGAATGAAACTATATTTTCTGTTCTGAATCTGCTTAAATCAGGGATAGTTTTTAAAAAAATAAACAAGTTGTTTCTGACTCTCAACTTTTGAATGAATTCTTGAAGGAATCAAATGATCCTTGATGATACATTGTACATTTGCATGTATTGTGTTGTTTCAGTAGTATATTTACACTTTTTTTCTGTCTTTTATTGTTGCTGAGATGCTTTGTACAAGGTGCCAAAGCAATTTTGGAAGAAACATAAAATGTTAATTTTTCAACTGATTCCAATGGAGATTTTTTCTTTTAAATTATTTTGATGAGTGCTTTCAGTTGTATACTAACAGATTTTTAGCTCACCTGGCTAAAAGCCAGGGTGAGCTTTTGCCATCACTTTGCGTCCGTCGTCCGTCCGTCCGTCCGTCCGTCGTCTGTCGTCCGTCCGTTAACTTTTCACATTTCAATCTTCTTCTAAAAAACCACTGAACAAAATGGAACCAAACTTGGCAGCAATGTTCCTGTGAAGGTCCTTTACAGAATTTGTAATTTTGGTGCTGATCGAATATTCAACATGGCTGCCAGGCCCAATAATGTGTTCTGATTGGCTGAAATTTCAAAAATCTTCTTGTTTAGAGAACCACTGAATGGAATGTAACAAAACATGGCATGAATGTTCCTTATGAGGTGCTGACCAAGTGTTGTTACTTTGTTGCCGATTCATCATCCAAGATGGCCGCCAGCGGGGGACTAAGTTTAACATAGAACCCTATGGGAAATTCATACAAATGACTTCTTTTAGAGAACCACTGAATGGAATGAAACTAAATCTGGCATGAATGTTCCTTATTAGGTGCTGACCAAGTGTTGTTACTTTGTAGCCGATCCATCATCCAAGATGGCCGCCAGCGGTGGACTAAGTTTAACATAGGACCCTATGGGAAATGCATACAAATGAGTTCTTTTAGAGAACCGTTGAATGGAATGAAACCAAACATGGCATGAATGTTCCTTATGAGGTGCTGACCAAGTGTTGTTACTTTGTAGCCGATCCATAATCCAAGATGGCCGCCAACGGGGGACTTAGTTTAACATAGAACCCTATGGGAAATGCATACAAATGACTTCTTTTAGAGAACCACTGAATGGAATGTAACAAAACATAGCATGAATGTTCCTTATGAGGTGCTGACCAAGTGTTGTTACTTTGTTGCCGATTCATCATCCAAGATGGCCACCAGCGGGGGACTAAGTTTAACATTGGACCCTATGGGAAATGCATACAAATGACTTCTTTTAGAGAACCACTGAATGGAATGAAACCAAACATGGCATGAATGTTCCTTATGAGATGCTTACCAAGTGTTGTTACTTTGGTGCCTATCCATCATCCAAGATGGCCACCATCAGGGGACTTAGTTTAACATAGGACCCAATGGGAAATACATACAAATGTCTTCTTCTATAGAACCACTGAATGGAATGAAACCAAACATGGCATGAATGTTCCTTATGAGATGCTTACCAAGTGTTGTTACTTTGGTGCCTATCCATCATCCAAGATGGCCGCCATCAGTGGACTTAGTTTAACATAGGACCCAATGGGAAATACATACAAATGTCTTCTTTTAGAGAACCACAGTATGGAATCAAACCAAATATGGCATTGCTAAAAATAGAAAAAAAAAGGGGGGGGGGGGGGGGTGAATTTAAAAAATCTTCTTATATGAAACTACAAGGCCAGTTGGCAGTAATGGTTCTTAGGAGGTTTTCTTTCAGAAATATGTCCAATGACCCAGACTGTTAACCAAGATGGCCGCCACAGCTGAACTTAGTTTAACATTGGGCCCTATGGGAAAATTCATTGAAAAATCTTCTTGTCTTAAACCACTTGACCGATTGGAACCAGACTTGGCAGCAATGGTCCTTAGATGGTCATCTTACAGATATTTGTCCGATGACCCGGACTGTCAACCAAGATGGCCGCCACAACCAAACTTAGTTTAACATAGGGCCCTATAGGAAAATTCATTGAAAAATCTTCTTGTCTGAAACCACTTGACATATTGGAGTAGGACTTGGCAGCATTGGTACTTAGGAGGTCCTTTTTCAGAAATGTGTCTGATATTTCATGGACTGTGAACCAAGATGGCTGCCACAGCAGAACTTAGTTTAACATAGGACCCTATGGGAAATTCACTGAAAAATCTTCTTGTCTGAAACCACTTGACATATTGGAGCCAGACTTGGCAGCATTGGTCCTTAGGAGGTCCTCTTTCAGAAATGTGTCTGATCACCCGGATTGTCAACCAAGATGGCTGCCACACCGACCTTTGTTAAATATTGGACCCTATAGGAAAAATTCATTTAAAAATCTTCTTGTCTGAAACTGCTTAGCCAGTTGGAACAAGACTTAGCAGAAATGGTCCTTAGATGGTTCTCTTTTAGAAATGTATCCGATGACCTGGACAGTCAACCAAGATGACTGCCACAGCTGAAATTAGTTTAACATAGAATCCTATAGAAAAACCAGCCAAATTTGCTGCTACACTTAAATTTTTAGGTCTGCTCAAGGTGAAAAGTTAAATCCAGGTGAGCGATACAGGCTCTTGAGAGCCTCTAGTTCCAATCTTTTACAGTTTTTGTCTCGCCTGCGACGAAAAGTTGCAAAGTCGAGAATAGGTATTATTGTCCCGTCTGCAACGAAAAGTCTCGAAGGCGAGATATGTGTATAACTTTTCCAACGACTTTTTTAAAACTTTAATAACTTTATACATACATGTATAATACCTACAGTTAAGATTTATGGTCCACTAAATGGCTTATTGTATAAGGTTTGCCGCAGTATACCTTTCTTGTGACCCTGACCTCATATTCATGGTTCACTGACTTCATAAACATAAATGTAAAATCTGTGTCCAGGTTTCATGGTTAAATCCATTTCTCAGCAACTGTAATACCTTGGCCAACCATATTTGGTCTATAGATAGTTCGTAGTGGGTACATGACAGTTTGATGAATGATACAGGTTTCTAGGATTTAATACTAAAAATTTTGCATTAGTTTCTGAATTTACAAAAGTTACTTTGAGGAAATAGATTCAGTTGATTTTATGTTTACATGGTATTAAAGCAAGGTTTTATACCAGTTAGTGGTAAGTTTATTTGCTTGGGACCTTGACCTCAATTTCGTGCTTGGGTGAGTTTGTCAATTTTTTGTGGTTAATTCCATTTCTCAGCAACTAGAATACATAGACCCACCATATTTGGTCAATAGATAGTTCTTGGTCAGTCTGGCACCTGCTTTTTGACCTTGACTTCAATTTGATGCTTGAGTGACCTGTGTCACATTTTCGTGGTTAAGTCAATTTCTCAGAAACTAGAATACCAAGACCCACTATATTTGGTCAACAGATAGTTCTTGGTGGGTACATATCAGTCTGACACCTGGCTTGGGATCTTGACCTCAATTTCATGCTTGAGTGACTTTTGTCACTTTTTTGTGGTTAAGTCTATTTCTCAGAAGCTGTAATACTTAGGCCAATTCAACCATATTTGGTCAATAGTTAGTTCTTGGTGCGAACATGTCAGTCTGACACTTGGCTTGGGACCTTGACCTCAATTTCATGCTTGAGTGACTTTGTCACTTTTTGTGGTTAAGTCTATTTCTCAGAAACTGTAATACCTACAATATAGCCATCTTTTTTGGTTAAGTCCATTTCTCAGAAACTAATACCTAGACCCACCATATTTGGTCTATTGATAGTTCTTGGTGGGTTACATGCCAGTCTGACACTTCTCTCTGGACCTTGACCTCAATTTCATGGTTGAGTGACTTTCATCCAAGTTTCTTGATTAAGTCCATTTTGCAGCAATTGTTATTCCTAGACCCACCATGTTTAGTCAATAAATAGTTCTTACTGGGTACATGTAAGTCTGACACCTGTCTCTGGATTTTAACCTCAATTGCCGTCTTGAGTGACTTTGCTACATTTTCGAGATTAGGTCCATTTCTCTGCAGCTATAATACCTACCCACCATATTTGGTCAAAAGATAGTTCTTAGTGGCTACATGTCAGTATGATACCTGCCTTTTGACCTTGACCTCAATTTCATATGGGTTAGTGACCTGTATCACATTTTCACAATTAAGTCCATTTCTTAACAACTGTAATACCAAAGCCAACCATATCTGGTCAATAGATAGTTCTTAGTGGGTACATGCCAGTCTAACACCTGTCAGCTAAACTTAACCTGAATTTCATACTTGAGTGACTTACATTTAATATACATTTTCAGGATTTAGTCTATTTGTCAGCAACTGTACTACATTTGTACATGTTTGTAACTAGACCCACACTATTTAGTTGATAGAAGTTCTTAGTATATATCAATTTATCATCTGACACCTTACTTTTGACCTCTATTTTATGCTTGACTGACGTGTTTCACGTTTTGGTATAATATCAATTTCTCAACTGCAAGACATAGACCAAGCGCTTTGGACACAGTTTTAGGCTTGAATGACATGCATGAGATTTTTCAGACAAATTACCGTCTGACCGTTACTATTTCTTTTAACGCATTTTTGGTCTATAGATAGAGCTTGGTGGGTACATGGCTGTCTGAGACCTTAACTTGAATTTCAGACTTGAGTCACATTTTCATGATTAAGTGCATCTTTCTGTAGCTGTAATACCTATATCCAATTGACCTCAATTTTAGGCTTGAGTGACTCTTGTCCCATTTTTACAAATAAGTCCATTTCTCAACAAATGTAATAACTGTATTATATACACCCACCATTTTTGGTCTATAGATATTTTTTGTTGGGTACATACCAGTCTGAGACCTGTCAGCTCTCCTTTGACACAGTTTTAGGCTTGAATGATATGCATGAGATTTTTCAGACAAATTATCGCCTGACCATTACTATTTCTTTTAACACATTTTCCTTTGACTTTCAATGTCGTGTATCAGATAATCATTATTCCGTGCCCATGTGCATTCTCAGGCAAGAAATGTAGTGTGTCCACTCCTATTGAAATATAGGGGCTTAAAGGGGCCAAAAAAGCAACCTGACTTGACTTCTAAATTTTTTCTGGTTTTTTCAAATGGTTTTTGTGGTAGGTCAATATTTCTGTGTAAATTATAATATCCAACACTTAATTGGCTCAAGCATTATATTGTGCTAAAACTAACTTTAATTGTTGCTGTGCTTAGCAAAGCTCTTTTTAGCTCACCTGTGCCCATGTCAATTGTCATTGCCTGGCGTAATTTTTCTTTAAAGATTTTCTCCTCAGAAACCTCAAGGCCAATTACAACCAAACTTTGGTGGAATGGTCCTTTGGTGGCCCCTGAAAAAATTCTGTCCAGCATCCCTGACTTATAATCGATATGGCTGCGGTTACTAAAAATAGAAAAAAGGGGGATAAATTTCCCAAAAATTTCTTGTTTGAAACCACTTGGCCAATTGGAACCAGACTTGTCAGAAATTGTCCTCTTTCAGAATTGGGTCCAATGACTTAGACTGTCAACCAATATAGACCCCACTGCCACGCTTAGTTCAACATAGGACCCTATATGCGAAAATTCAAAAATTAAAAATCTTCTTGTTTGAAAACCAAAACAGAAATGGTCCTTAGATAGTCCTCTTTCGGAATTGTGTCCAATGACCCAGACTGTCAACCAAGATGTCTGGGCTTAATTTAACATAGGACCTTATTGGAAAATTCATTTTAAAAATCTTCTTTTCTAAAACCACTGGGCAAATTGGAACTAGACTTTGCAGCAATGGTGCTTAGATGGTCCCAGGGATCAGCATGACTGGCATTTGTATTTGCAATGTATAGGCTTGATCTAGCATGTCTACCATGTTAAAAGTTTTAGTGCCGTCATTAAAATTTCAAGGGCCATGCTTCAATTTTGACAAGACCAAGTGTTTGTTTCAGTAAGGAACATAAAAATTTTTGTTCGTAAGTTATTACATTTAATAGTATCGGAAGTTTACCCCAACAAGATCGATAAAATCTGAGATGTCCGAAAGCTAATCGTCATCTAAATTGCGCACTTTATCTTTCTTAGTAAAATATACCAAAACCTAATTAAAGAACGATGCCAAACACTACAGGACTGGAAATACTGAACAGCTACTATAAAGTAATTTTGATGTCAAGATCATATAAATTTATGGAAAGACACTTTTTAGACCATTGTGACATTAAATGAAACTGTTACATAACCACTATCTTTGGGTTCTTAATATGCAGCAAAGAATTCAACCCCACTATATTACTCAAGGATTTATGAGCATGAGAACACAATTGGTTGTAAGAAAACATGACACTTGATTGATGAATAGGGTTGTTGGATACTTATGGAAATATGTCCACTTAGTGCTTCTTGTGTCTTTTAATTGGCCATAGGCATAGTAAATTTTATTATAAATTTATTCATTGGCTTTTTAGCTCACCTGACCCGAAGGGTCAAGTGAGCTTTTCTCATCACTTGGCGTCCGTCGTCCGTCGTCGTCCGTCGTCCGTCGTCGTCCGTTAACTTTTACAAAAATCTTCTCCTCTGAAACTACTGGGCCAAATTAAACCAAACTTGGCCACAAGCATCATTAGGGTATCTAGTTTAAAAAATGTGTCCGATGACCCCGCCTGCCAACCAACATGGCCGACATGGCTAAAAATAGCACATAGGGGTAAACTGCAGTTTTTGTCTTATATCTCAAAAACTAAAGCAATTAGAGCAAAACTGACATGGGGTAAAAATGTTCATCAGGACAAGATCTACCTGTCATAAAATTTTCAGACGAATCGGTCAACCCTTTGTTGGGTTATTGCCCCTGAATTGTTAATTTTAAGGAAATTTTGCAGTTTTAGGTTATTATCTTGAATATTATTATAGATAAAGACAAATTGTAGACAGCAAAAATGTTCCACCAAGTAAGATCTACAAATAAGTCAACATGACCAAAATCATTGATTGACCCCTTATAGGAGTTTTTGCCCTTTAAGGTGGTACCCAACACTTTCACTAAAATTAATTTGGCTCGTTTAATTTTCATAAAATTTTGACAAAGTATTTACTTTGACCCATTGACAAAAATTTTAAAATTTCAAAACATTTGAACCAACCAATTCATCAGAAAAATTACACTGATTGTATAGCAGTTTGACAAACACTAATATTGATCATTGAAACGCTTAATATTCCCTTAACAACACAACGTTATTAAAACGTCTAGCTGATTTTACAGAGTTATCTCCCTGTAGTGTTAGGTACCACCTTAAAGACAGCATCCAGCGTAAACTTTCCTTTAAATATCTTTTCCTCTAAAACCACTGGCCCAATTGAGATTAAAGTTTGGTGGAATGGTCCTTGGGTGGTCCCCTTCCAAAACTGTATCCGGCATTCCCGACTTCCAACCGACATGGCTGCTGTTACTAAAAATAGAAAAAAAAGGGGGGTGACTTTTAAAAATCTTCTTATATGAAACTACAAGTCCAGTTGGAACCAAAGTTTGCAGTAATAGTTCTTAAGAGGTTCTGTTTCAGAAATGTGTCTGATTTCGTGGACTGTGAACCAAGATGGCCGCCACAGCCGAACTTAGTTTAACATAGGACCCTATGGGAAATTCACTTAAAAATCTTCTCGTCTGAAACCACTAAGCCAATTAGAATTAGACTTGGAAGCAATGGTCCTTAGATGGTCCTCTTTCAGAATTTTGTGCGATGACCCAGACTGTCAACCAAGATGGCCGCCACACCCGAGCTTAGTTTAACATAGGGCCCTATGGGAAAATTCATTGAAAAATCTTCTTGTCTGAAACCACTTGACATATTGGAGCAGGACTTGGCGGCATTGGTCCTTAGGAGGTCCTTTCTCAGAAATGTGTCTGATTTCGTGGACTGTGAACCAAGATGGCCACCACAGCAGAACTTAGTTTAACATAGGACCCTATGGGAAAATCACTCAAAAATCTTCTTGTCTGAAACCACTTGACCAATTGGAACCAGACTTGGCAGCAATGGTCCTTAGATGGTCCTCTTACAGAGGTGTGTCCGATG
This sequence comes from Mytilisepta virgata, assembly GCA_028015205.1. Classification (NCBI taxonomy): domain Eukaryota; kingdom Metazoa; phylum Mollusca; class Bivalvia; order Mytilida; family Mytilidae; genus Mytilisepta; species Mytilisepta virgata. The sequence goes on along the minus strand of CM051520.1, from coordinate 19,078,817 downwards.
ACCCGGACTGTCAACAAGATGGCCGCCACAACCGAACTTAGTTTAACATAGGGCCCTATAGGAAAATTCATTGAAAAATCTTCTTGTCTGAAACCACTTGGCATATTGGAGCCAAACTTGGCAGCATTGGTCCTTAGGAGGTCCTTTCTCAGAAATGTGTCTGATTTCGTGGACTGTTAACCAAGATGGCCGCCACAGCCGAACTTAGTTTAACATAGGGCCCTATGGGAAAATTCATTGAAAAATCTTCTCGTCTGAAACCGCTTAGCCAGTTGGAACAAGACTTGGCAGAAATGGTCCTTAGATGGTTCTCCTTTAGAAATGTATCCGTTGACCTGGACTTAACCAAGATGACTGCCACAGCTGAAATTAGTTCAACATAGAATCCTATAGAAAATAGCCAAATTGACTGCAACACTTAAATTTTTAGGTCTGCTCAAGGTGAAAAGTTAAATCCAGGTGAGCGATACAGGCTCTTGAGAGCCTCTAGTTTCTATCTTTCGAACTTTGCTTTGGTTAATGATAAGACAAAATGAGTTTATAAGAATGAAATTCCAATTTTCCTCCACCCTGGAATTTTTCACTGTGATGGACCCTCTGTCAGAATTGTATCTGATGGCTTGGACTGTCAATCAAGACGTCCACCACAGCCTAACTTAGTTTAAAATAGAACTCTATGGGAAAATTTAATTTGCAAATCTTCATGTCTTAAACCACTTGGCCATTTTAGTACTGTCAGTAGTGGTCCTTAGATGGTCCAGAATTATGTTTAATTACCATCACTGTCAACTAGGATGGCAACCACAGCAGAATTTAGTTTAACATACATGTACATGCAGCCATTGCAGGACCCTATTGGAAACCAGCCAAAATGATATCTACAATTTCTGTCATCTAAGGTGGCCAACAGAGCTGAACATAGTTTAACATAGGACTTAAAGATCTTCTTGTCTGATACCACTTGGCCAATTGGCAGCAATGGTACTTCCGAAATGTATTCGATGACCCCACCCAGAATCCAAGATGGCCGCCAGAGCCGAACATAGTTTAACATACAAATGTAGGACCCTATTGGGAATTCACTTTTTTTGTCTGAAACCACTTTGCCAATTGGAACAAAAAGTTGGCAGCAGTGGTCCTTAGTTGGTCCTCTTTCAGAAATATATCCGATGACACTGTCTGCCATTGAAGATGGCTGCCAGAGAGGAACTTAGTTTAACATAGGACCATATCATGGCTTTGAAATGGGAAAGTTCACTGAAAGATCTTCTTATTTGAAACCAATGAGCCCATTAGAACTTATCACCAGTGGCAGTGTTCCATACTGTCAGTCAAGATGGACAGGTGAGCGATACAGGCCCCTGGAGCCTCTAGTTTTCGTACTAGCTGCATAAAGGGAACATAGTTTGTTTGGCTAACTCCTCCTACAGTTTTGGAGCTACAGCTTTAATATTTTTTGGGATGTTTATACACATAATGGAGGTGTGCATGTCCACAAAATTTTAATTTATTCAAATATTCTCAAATTGACAGGTAGTTGGACTTAGTCATTTCTTTTCGTACTAGCTGCATTATTGTTTTTAATAAAGTTAAAGTGTAATTGGTTTGTATAACCCTGGCAAGGTATACATGGGTGACTGAAATACAAATGTATGTCACCTGACCATGACCTTATTTTCAAGGTCCAGTGATTCACATTCAGTTATAAGGTGCATTTCTTAGTTACTTAATGTGATATCACGGGCCTCGGTGGCCGAGTGGTCTAGGTAGTTCATGACTACTAATGAACACTGCCTGTCAACGGTGAGGTTGTGAGTTCGAATCTTACTTGTGGCGGGGTGTGTTCGACTCCAATCTTAATTGACAAGGATTGCCAATTTTCCTACCGAAGGTCAGTGGTTGTCTTCAGGTACTCCGGCTTCCAGGTTCCTCCACCAATAAAAACTGGCCGTCGTGAAATAGACAAATGTGCTGAAAATGGCGTAAAACCCCAACTAAACAAACAAACAAATGTGATATCACAATACAAACTGTCAATAAGCAGGCAAAACATTTTTATATACCCCCTCCCCCCGCAAACAAAGTTTGGGGGTGTATAGGTTTCAGTCTGTCCGTCCATCCCTCCAAAATAATCTTGTCCGCAACTCCTCCTACATTACTTGCATGATTCTCATGAAACTTAATTGAGTGTTAGATCACTATATGGAGTTATGCATATTGTCAGGAATTTTTGTTTGGACAAGTAATTTTAAAAATATAACTGTTGGGACTTAGGCATTTTTTAACAAAACTTCGTTCCATTCTTGTCCGCAACTCCTTCTACATTACTTTCATGATTCTCATGAAACTTAATCGAGTGTTAGATCACTATGTGGAGTTATGCATATTGTCAGGAATTTCTGTTTGGACAAGAAATTTTAAAAATATGGCTGTCTGGACTTAGGCATTTTTTAACAAAACTTCGTTCCATGTGTTGTGTGCAACTCCTACGTTACTTGCATGATTCTCAAGAAACTTAATAGAGTGTTAGATTACATTATGGAGATGTGCATATAGTCAAGATTTTCTGTTTGGGCAAGTTCTTTGAAAAAATATGATGATTTGAACTTTGTGTAAATGTACATGTAGGCTTCAAAAAGACATGTTGCTGCTGGGGTTTTAGACCCGTTCAGGACAGTTCTAGTTGTGTCAGCTCTTGTTTAGTGTTTTCACATACATTGGAATATGTTCTCACAGTAAAAATTGCATTGAAGTGGAAGGACATAGTAATGGTCTTTATCTCATGTATCTGTCCATCCATACACCCATCGACTTATCCATGATAGCTTTAAGCTCTAGGATTTTTAGCTCACCTGACCTGAAAGGTCAAGTGAGCTTTTCTCATCACTTGGCGTCTGTCGTCTGTCGTCTGTTAACTTTTACAAAAATCTTGTCCTCTGAAACTACTTGGCCAAATTGAACCAAACTTGGCCACAAGCATCATTAGGGTATCTAGTTTAGAAAATATGTCCGATGACCCCGCCTGCTAACCAACATGGCCGCCATGGCTAAAAATAGAACATAGGGGTAAACCGCAGTTTTTGTCTTTTATTTCAAAAATGAAAGCATTTAGAGCAAAACTGACATGGGATAAAAATGTTTATCGGGTCAAGCGCTATCTGCCATGAAATTTTCAGACAAATCGGTCAACCCTTTGTTGGGTTATTGCCCCTGAATTGTTAATTTTAAGGGAATTTTGCAGTTTTAGGTTATTATCTTGAATATTATTATAGATAAAGACAAATTGTAAACAGCAAAATTGTTCATCAAAGTAAGATCTACAAATAAGTCAACATGACCAAAATCATTGATTGACCCCTTATAGGAGTTTTTGTCCTTTAAAGACGGCATCCAAAGTAAACTTTCCTTCAAAGATCTCCTTTGAAACCACTGGGACAATTTGGACCAAACTTTGGTGGAATGGTCCTTGGGTGGCCCCCTTCCAAATTTATATCAGGCATAGATGACTTCCAAGAACATGGCTGCTGTTACTAAAAATAGAAAAAAAGGGGGGTGAATTTCAAAAATCTTCTTCTCTGAAACTACTGGGCCAAATTGAACCAAACTTGGCCACAAGCATCATTAGGGTATCTAGTTTAAAAATTATGTCCGATGACCCCTTCTGCCAACCAACATGACCAAATTCGCTTAAAATAGAACATAGGGGTAAATCGCAGTTTTTGTCTTATATTTCAAAAACTAAATCATTTAGAGCAGAACTGACATGGGGTAAAAATGTTTATCAGGTCAAGATCTACCTGCCATGAAATTTTTAGATGAATCGGTCAACCCATTGTTGGGTTATTGCCCCTGAATTGTTAATTTTAAGGAAATTTTGCAGTTTTAGGTTATTATTTTGAATATTATTATAGATAAAGACAAATTGTAAACAGCAAAATTGTTCATCAAAGTAATATTTACAAATAAGTCAACATGACCAAAATCATTGATTGACCCCTTATAGGAGTTTTTGCCCTTTAAAGACGGCATCCAGCGTAAACTTTCCTTTAAAGATCTTTTCCTCTCAAACCACTGGGCCAATTGAGACTGGTCCTTGGGTGGCCCCTTCCAAAATCATGTCTGGCATCTCCGATCTCCAACCGACATGGCTGCAGTTACTAAAAATATAGAAAAGGGGGGGGGGGGGTCGAATTTCAAAAATCTTCCTATATGAAATTACTAGGCCAGTTGGAACTAAAGTTGGCAGTTATGGTTATTAGGAGGTTCTCTTTCAGAAATATGTCCAATGACCCGGACTATTAACCAAGATGGCCACCACAGCCAAACATAGTTTAATATTGGGCCCTATGGGAAAATTCATTGAAAAATCTTCTTGTCTTAAACCACTTGACCAATTAGAACCAGACTTGGCAGCAATGGTCCTTGGATGGTCCTCTTACAGAGGTGTGTCTGATGACCTGGACTGTCCACCAAGATAGCTGCCAGAACTGAACTTAGTTTAACATAGGGCCCTATAGAAAAATTCATTGAAAAATCTTCTTGTCTGAAACCACTTGACATATTGGAGCAGGACTTGGCAGCATTGGTCCTTAGGAGGTCCTTTTTCAGAAATGTGTCTGATTTCGTGGACTGTGAACCAAGATGGCCGCCATAGTTTAACATAGGACCCTATGGGAAATTCACTCAAAAATCTTCTCGTCTGAACCACTATAATAAGCCAATTAGAATAAGACTCGGTAGCAATGCTCCTTAGATGGTCCTCTTTCAGAATTTTGTGTGATGACTCAGACTGTCAACCAAGATGGCAGCCACACCCGAACTTAGTTTAACATAGGACCCTATGGGAAATTCATTGAAAAATCTTCTTGTCTAAAACCATTGACAAATTGGAGCCAGACTTGGCAGCATTGGTCCTTAGGAGGTCCTCTTTCAGAAATGTGTCCGATCACCTGGATTGTCAACCAAGATGGCTGCCACACCGAACTTTGTTAAATATTGGACCCTATAGGAAAATTCATTTAAAAATCTTGTTGTCTGAAACTGCTTAGCCAGTTGGAACAAGACTTAGCAGAAATGGTCCTTAGATGGTTCTCTTTTAGAAATGTATCCGTTGACCTGGACTGTCAACCAAGATGACTGCCACAGCTGAAATTAGTTTAACATAGAATCCTACAGAAAAACCAGCCAAATTGACTGCAACACTTAAATTTTTAGGTCTGCTCAAGGTAAAAAGTTAATCTAGGTGAGCGATACAGGCCCTTGAGAGTCTCTAGTTCAGTAATAATACAGAAAATTTTATGTTATTTATTTCAGGTATCAAAAATTGCAACCAAGCTAATAACAAGAAGCAAGACAAAAACATCCAAAAGTCACAAGAAGATAGTGACTATGTTAAACAATTTGAGTAAAGATAAATCAGGAGCACCAGTGAAGTGGAAATTTAACAAGTCAGGAGTAAAGCAGGCGAATAAAGTTGGTAAAAAATTAAAAACTGCTGAAGAAAAAGAACTTCAAACAGTCACATCATCTGATAGTACTGATACTGATACTGTACCAAAAAAAGGTACAAAACTAGAAAAGTCTGTTGACAAGAACTGTGATACAAAAACTTTAGAATATTCAGTCCAAAAGAGAAAACCAGGAAGGCCAAAACTTTCAAAAGCAAGAAAGGACTCTGATTTAAATGCAGCTACATCATTTGTAAGTGTTGAGAGGTTACAGGATAGTGAGTTGTCAGGGGAAATAAATGAAAAAAATACAGAAGCAGAAAATACACAAGTGAATGAAACTTCGTCACAAAATTATTCACAAACTTCAAAACGAGGTCGAAGAAAGAAAATTTTATCCAACAATATTCGTTTAAAGAGACTTGAGATTTTAAAACGTCACATTGAAAGAGGAAAAGGTAGGGGAAGAGGCAGAATTAAGAGGATTCATAATCTTCATTCAAAACTTAGTAGTGAGAAATCTTCAGACTGTAATTCTGATGAAATGGAGGAATCTTCAAGTGTGCATATAAACCAAGATAAATTGAAACTTTTAAAAGAACAAATAGACAGCGAGAGAAGACGAGGTAGAGGTCGAGGTAATTTCCGTCGAGGACGAGGTCGTTGGAGGGATATCCCAGATGGCAGACAGTCGATTATCAATAGAAAGACATCAGTGAACTCAGGTAATATTACGGATAGTGATAGCACATCTAAAGTAGAAAATATTGTAAGACCTATTACTTCAAGAGGTAGAAGAGGTCGTCCTCCATGGAAGCATATAAGCACGGAAGTTAGAGTTCATGAAAACATTCATACTAATTCCACTACATTTATAGTAAGTGACAAAACTTGGAAACGTGGAAGACCACCAAAGCGTGGGAGAGGAGCAAGATGGACTTCCTTAAATAGGCATGCACTAAATAAAACGACACTCAATGAATACACGAATATTAATAGCAATCCCTTACCTGTTCTGAATCAAGTCTTTGATACTATAATTGATTCTGAAAGTGAAAGTGTAGACTCAAATCTCAGTAATGGTTCATCGAAAGCTAAAAAAAGGAAAGTATTTCATCATTTAGGGATCAAATTAGGTCCTGCAAAATTGTTGCGTAGTCAGGATAGTATGAAAACCAGAAAATTGAAGGATTCAAGTGGTCATGGTGCACCAAGGAAGAGAAAGCGAACTTTAAGTGGTGAATTTGATTTGTTAGATGAAGTGTCATTACGAAAACAAATGCGTAGCAAAGATGATGATGATACATCGACTGTCAAATCATTTGATGATAGTTGGGCGGATATGACTGATTCTGAACTGAATGAGACTCATATTAATACACACAATGACAACATGCATAGTGACAGTGAAAATACTAGTAAATTAGAGACTAAGCAAAAGGCAAATATTTCCAACATTAGTTCGTTACAGGGAATGAAGAAGTTACATTTAGAGAGCAGTAAGAAAAAAAATATTAAAGTTGGTCGAAGAAGGGGTAGACTGCCAAAAATGTTAACTGAAGAATATGAATTTAATTTTAGAAAGAATGAGAAGGATTTGACTACTAGTAATCATGCACTTGCTAGTCAAAATCGCCATGGGAGACTGACAATAATTGGACCAGGCGGAATTCAGTTCATAAAAATTCAAAGTTTGAAAAAGCCGGAAATTGATATTACGACTAGTGAAAAAATAGCTGATGATTATAAAAAGGAGTTTTTGGCAAATCCTGAGGCTGACATGGCTGTATCTGAAAAATCAGTTGAACCACATGAAAATAGTAAACTGGATAAGCTTGTCAACATAGACACAGTGAAATCTTACAATAATATAAAAACTGAAGGAATAAAAGATGAAAGTTCTGAGAAATGTACTAGCGAAAATTCAAGTGCTGATACAGAAAGTTTATCTTCAGTTTTACGTAAGGAGTCCAAGACTGATACATTGGATAACAGCGTCACAAGTTCAGAAAATAAAGTAGAAGTGAATGACAAGTTCACAGAAGAAATTTCTCAAGAAACAATATTAATGTCATTAAAACAAGTCATAGATGATAAGAATAAAACAGTATTACCTAAACGGTCACCAAAACATTCTGAAAATTTGGACGTAAATAGAAAATGTGATCTAGAGGGCAGAGACAATAGTATCCCAACAGTGTCATCAAAACAAGCGGAATCAATTTTGCAGGGCAAAATAACCTACTTAGAAAGAGAATGTGAAGCTGAGGAAAATACTTTGCCTGAAAATAATTTCGAGAAACAGAAAAATGAAAAGTCAGAAGACTTAGAAATTAAACAGATAAATGTGTATGAAAAAACAGAGGAATTTTCCAAGGTGGCTGAAAAGCATAATGCAGAAGACAGTTCTGAAAATATTGACAAAAAAATCAGCGCAGTGGACACCTTAAATGCAGATGAAAATGAAACAGGTGTGACAAGAATAGAAAATGATCATGTGGATTTTAATAAATCTGTAATAATAAATCAATATGAAACAACAAATGTTGAAAATGAAATTAGTGCATATCAACTGATTAAGAAAATAGATGAGATAACTGGAGATTCTGTCAATGAAAATGCATTTAGGGAAAATGAAATAACCAATGATTGTGTAGAGGAAGATGAAAATTATGTTATAAAAGAATGTGTTATTTTGGCAGAGCCAGAATTGGTTGTATCAGACATTTTAGGGGGAATCATAGACAAAATTTGTGGAAAATTTGAAACTGAGAATATTCAGAAGGAACATATATCAATAGAGACAAAAACTTCAGAAATTACAGATTTTGGTGGTAAAATAGTTTCTGTGACTAATACCAGTACACTGTCTGTAGATGTCAACAATGTAAATAAGATCAAAGACAATGTAAATAATACACCATGTGAAATGGTGACATCTGGAAATGAAAAAACTTCAAAGATTTTAGAAGAAAATATTAATGAAAGTGATACAAAGTTTGAGGAAGATAAAAACGTAGAAATTGATAAGAAGATAGATATTTCAGACAAAGCAGAACTAGTTCTTATCTCTGAAAAAGAAGATGATATTGAAATTGATGAAGATAAGAATGTTATTAAACCTGAAACCAGTGAAGAAATAACAAATGATGAGCACATTGATCAATCTGAGACAACAAATAAAAAATGTGTTGAGTATATGGAAACTTCAGAAACTAAAGTAGAAAATGAAAGTACAATAACAGGAGACGTTTCTAATGAAAGCACTCAGTTACCTAGCACAAGTCATTTACATGTACCACAAGAGATTCCAGTATTGGTAGCAGAAACTAGTGAGATTCATATTAAGAAGAAAAGAAAGAAGGAATCGGAATATGAGTCATGTTCTGGAATATCAGACATACAAGAAACCAGTAGCAGTTTGACTCCAGATACGACGACCAAAACTGAAAATAAAAGAGTTTTTCAATTGCGTAAGAAAGCCTCTAGGTCACCGCTAGAAATAATTGCAATGAAACACAGTATGGAAGAAAGACAATACATGTTAGAAGAAACACAAAGAGCAATCAGAAGGGAAGAGAAACAGAAGAAAATGTTTCAAAATAAATTATTACGTCAAACGGGTGAACAGTTGTCCCCTCCAAAACAAACATCTGAACAGATGTCACCACCTAAACATTTAGATATAGTGCAACATGTTTCACCAGAAAAAGCTGAGGAATTACCATCTGAGCCAATAATCAATCAATGTAAATCTTGTTCTGTTGTACTGATTGACTTCGTAAAATATTTAAAAATGAGCGATCATTCTGATAAACATGAAACAGAATGTGATGACTTGTCTACTACAGAAGATGAACGTGATGAAGCTATAACTGACACTGAAGGCCTAAGCGCAGTACCTATAAAGGATTCTAAGAAAGAAGAAAGTAATGCTCAAACTACTACATCAGATATAAATCATAAACAGACAGAAAGTTCTGAAATTATTCCTCAGCCTGAAATGTTAACTCCACCAGTCAAAAAGGCAGTCAACAAGGCAAGGAAACAAGCAAAGTCATATAACTATTCTTCTAAATTAACAGCAGAAATTGTATCAAGTCCAGAACCAATTGAAAGTTGTACAAAATCTTTCACCGTTCCTCCACTTAGATTAAAAATTAAGCAGAAAGAGAAAGTTAAAAAGCGGTTTAAAGGTCACAAATGGACAGCACCAAGAAACAAGGCAAGAAAACAAATGAGCCCAACAAAACGGATGCTTTCTAATCAGAAATTTGAATTTGAAACTCTTGGCTCCAAGGACAATGTTTATGATATTGAGGAGTCTAATGAGAAAATATTAAGATTGGATGGAATGAGCGATGCATCTACCATTTCAACAAATGCTACAAGTGATTCAGTCAGTATCCAATCAAATGTTACTCAGAATGTTGCTGGTTATGGTACTGGTAATATTTCATCAGAAGGCATATTCAGATTTAAATGTAGTCACAAAAACTGTGTATTTAAGTCTCAAACCAGAAATATAATGGAATCACACGTTTATATACACTTAAAGGACATTCCATTTAAATGTTCACATTGTGATGGTATATTTGAATCCAGGAACATTGCATTTAATCATTCAAAGACTAAGCATCCTGATAAAGAGACGAAAATTTTGACTGTTGATACAGTCGATGAAAGTAAATTTTATGAAGAAATAAACACTCCACAACGAGCAGAAAATTCAAATGTGATTCAGGCTGATATAGCAGATGTTCATCATTCATCTGAATCATTGATTATAAGTGTGCGGCTTCCTCGCAATATTAATGACAGTGCAACCTCTTGTTTTTGTTGTTGTCATTGTGAATACTCTTCTAGTAAAATACAAGACATCAATACTCATGTGGAAGAAAATCATAGAGAAAACATTCAGTATTTGTGTTCCGTATGCAACAAAGCTGTGTATCGACATGGTGAAGGAATTGCTCGTCATTTCTCTGTGGAACACCCCGACCAGCCAGTAGCATATAAAAGTTTAGCTGACTTCTATGATGTTAGAAAAACAATTGAGAAGCCTCCAAGTGGAGACAAAGGTAATATATTTGATCGAATGAGTGATCTTTTCTCAGGAGGTAGGAGCCCTGACAAAGGAACAAAGTTGATATCCGAAAAAACAAGTGCAGAAGCAGATAGTACAACAACAGATCATGATCCAGTAGAAGAATCTTCAAATACTGCACCAGTCACTTCAGGTGTTAAGAAAGTTGTAGAACCATTTCATCGAGAACCAGATGGTATTGAACAATTGGCTCAGATATTTGGTCCAACCACATCAGCTGAAGATGACCAAAGAGAATCTGACAACAGGTAACTGTTAGCAATATTTTGTTGTTGTTATAGATATTTCTAGTTATCGCTGTTTTGTTAGATTTTCATTTGATGTTTAGCATAAGAAATGAAATTACAAAAAAATTGCCAGTAAATAATTATAATATGAATAGATTAGTAAATTTTAGTATAAACACATCCAATTTTAATGGATTTTACAAGAGAATAGGGATATACTGATTATTTGTGATTTTTTTAAACTGGGGGAGTTTCTTATCTGCTGTTGTGCCAAAGCCTCTGGACATGATGAAAATAAGAAGCCCCGTCTTGTTGAAAATAATCATTATAAATAATCTTGTTACATGTAATTAAATTTTCTCTTGAAATTTAAATGGTTTAATTACTAATCATACGCTATGGTTATATTAACTCAGAATCTTGAATTCATAATGATACATGTTATCCATTCCAACATGCTGCGCACTGGTACAAAGTGTGCATAAATATCAATGTCAACACCTTTTAGCTAATACCAGGCTTCCAGAAAAGAACAGGTTATCATGAACAGGCTTTCCCATCATAGTTTCTTTGTAATATTGTGAATAAATGCAAAAGTCTCGCTAAAAACCCACAGAAACTTGGTAGTTACTTAAAATCTTTTCGCAGTAAGGGCTACAAATATGAAGTTGTGTAATTCTGTGAAAATTGCTCTTTCTACTAATGACTTTAAGACTTAATTCATACTGGCTTCTCATGAAAACTGCCAATTTCTATTGAACTCTATGACAAGATAGCATTAAACCCTTTATGGAGGTGTTATTTCGGAGTTTTTGTGTAGTACAGTAACAGTATCCAACCACCCGCTATCAGAGCCTTAGTTAGTTTTACAGTTAAAATGAGCACATTCTGACCCTGCTATCTAAATTATGTACCGTCCATTCAAAGTTTGTAGTTTTAGCAAGCGGTCGTCTTGCTGGTACACAATGTAATCATACTGTATTGGGGAGGGGGGGGGGCCTCGGTGGCCGAGTGGTCTAGGTAGTTCGTCATGACTACTAATGATCACTAGCCTGTCAACACTGCAGTTGTGAGTTCGAATCTCACCTGTGGCGGGGTGTGTTCAACTCCCACCTTAATTGACAACGATTGCCAATTTTCCTACCGAAGGTCGGTGGTTCTCTCCAGGTACTCCAGCTTCCTCCATCAGTAAAAACTGGCCGCCGCGAAATAGCCAAATGTGCTGAAAAAGGCGTTAAACCCCAACTAAACAAACAAACATACTGTATTGGTTTTTATACCCCCCACAAACGAAGTACATGTACTTTATGTTTTATCATACATTAACTTTTTCTATACATACTTACATACATGTAATGTGTCAACCAGGTCATAATGTTTTTAAGATACATTTAATACTCATAAGAATATATGTTTCAGTATGTCTAGATACAAAACATAAAGTAAAACACTGATCCAGTTTAAGAAAAAAAGAAATTAAAAAAAAATTTGAGAAAGTAAAGATAATTATAATGATTAGTATCTTGAGTACCCTTTCTACACTAAGTCGTTACCAGTAATTAGAAATTTTAAAGAAAGATCTGTTTCAGTATGAAGTGTGTAGGAAAAGTATTTTGGAACTCTAACCTGCATCCAGCTACTACTGAGGCAGAATTTATGTTCACAATACAATATGATATAAATAGAAAGTGTCATGTGTACATCACATGTGCAGTTCTTCCAGGTTGATGAAGCAATGCATCCATTTAATCCTTTTATATTTTTATATTTTTTTCCTCAGAAATTCGACTTTTGAAGACAAGAACAACACAGTATTGGAAGACACTGGGGGAAATGACATGGGTTTGAAGATTGTAGATGTAGTAAGTCTTCAAGGAGGCAGTGATTTTGCTAAGAATGTTTGGGGAGATTCCGCTGTAGTTAGTAAACCAACAGTATCATTTCAGAATCAGTTACCAATTCAGACAACTGAAAGACCGCCTGTTTTAGTGCCATCTAGTACTTTAAGACAGAATCATTTTCAAATGAATAGGCCTATTCTTCCAATGCCACAGAGATTACCATTTAATTCTTCTAATACTATTGATGCTGCAAAATTAAAAGAAACCACTACAACATACAAGTGTGAAAAATGTAATGTGCATGCACCAGTTCTGTCAGCAATCGTTGAACATTTAAGAAATGGTCATAAGGACATTCCAAGACTATTTTTGTGTCCATTTTGTAGACAGTACGAAGGTGCAACTGAACCTGACATTCATAAGCATATAAAGCAATTTCATCCATCTCCTGATACACGAAGTCCGCCTGTAGCTTTATCAGGTGATGCAAAACAACACTTACGAACAATTGAAGTGCCTGTGGGTGATACACAAAAGGTTAATGGAAAGTACTTAATAGAGAAGGACATTTATAAATGTTTAAAATGCAAAAGACATATGCCTTCACTAGACTACATATATGAACATTTGGAAAAGGAGCACAATGAAGTTTTTGTATATGTGTGTCCTGACTGTAAAAGTTTCCGTGCTAAAGAGGAAGAAGTTGTGTTTAATCACATTAAAACTGTTCACCATAAAAATACAGATGATATTATTCTGTCTCTGGCAATAGAAGAGAATTTATTTACAAGGGTTCAGTGCCTTTTGAAAGACAAATCGGCTCAAAATAAGGGTCAATTACAAAAACAAATTCCACCAGCATTAACATCACCATTGAATCAAGTTCAACAAACCCATAATTTAATGGCTGTTTCTGAGAATCGATCTCAACAGATTCCAGTATTTCCACAGAGACAACCGTTACAAACAACAAGGCCTACAATGCAACCAGTGTTTCCTGGGATGATACAGAATCCTCCGGTTAGAATGCCAGGGCCTGCACAAGTCCCTTTTCCAATACATTCTCAGCCAAGTAACCGACCTCCCCCTCCTAATCAGCCCATGAATAAATCAGCAATGAGGAAATCTAGACCTGTTCATATTCCACAACAACAAAATATGGACAATATTTCAAGTTCTAATAATATGCAACATTTACCAAGTGAGGGACAGAGACTGTCGAGTCCACCTCCGTTAATGAGGGGGCCACCCCCTCTTATCAGATTTCAAGGCAATCACAGTACTCCAAAAACTTCAGTTCAAAATTCTACAATTAGAAGTGCAAATTTTTCAATGACTGACAGAGTACAAAGACTTCACCCTCATCCTCACGGACAATCTATGTCATCAAATGTTTCACCTCCACCACAAAATCGACCTGTTCTTAAAGTGCCATCTTTTCCCAATCGAAAAACATCGGCTGCATCACCTAGTAGTACGGAGGGGCATCAAACAGAAGAGGGAGCACCACTTGATTTATCTAGAAATTCAACTCCTAACAGCCAGGCAGATAATTCTGAGGATGTGGAGGACATGTCTCCAGATGCATTCCAAATATTTAATATACAACCTATGCGACAACAGACACCCCATGTCAACCCTACTCATTTTTCACAGATGCAAGCAATGCCACAACAAAGACACCAGACTGTAGGGTCCTACAACCCTTCCGCATACAACAGGCAAGGAGTCTATAATCCTATATATAGGCCACCTCCTCCATACTCTCAACATCTTGGTGGACATCATTCTGGAGCTACTGTGACAGTAAATCAGCAACAGTCAAAACCATTGAAATGTCCATATTGTCCTCATCTAGTACCATTATCTATGAGAGAAGTTATTCCACACATCCATAAATATCACCCAGGGCAAAAAATTCAATATATTAAAAAAGATTGAAATATTTTATGATTTGTAGTGATTGTTGGGCTTAATAATCAGCAGATGTTTTTTTTATCATTATTATATTGGAATTTCTAACGAGTTAACATGATAACTGAACATGGCTTAAGTGAATATGTTTGCAAGATCTTTTTTATTTCAAAGATAAAAAAGGTGGTTTTTTGTTTTTTTTTCATTTTGATTTTTTGTATATATACATTTATAATATAACTGTGTTTCTTTATGCATTCAGTAACATTGTTGCATATCATAAGAATAATTAAAATATTCAAGAGTTTTAAAAGCATTCCCAGTGTGATGAAATTTCCATTCATTTCCAAAAATTTAAAATTCCAGTCATTCTTTTTGAATTTACTGTTGGTATATAATTTGCAATGTTGGCAAAGATGTTTTTGTTTATTTTATAACCCCTTTCCCTAATTAATTCTTATCATTATTTGGAAATTGTAAGTTAACATTCTTCGACTGATATTCAGATAACAATGTAATGTTTCAGAAGCAAAATTGCAGTCCAAGGCTACTGCTAATGAATTTTTCTTGTTGAAATATTGTCTTGTCTGAATTTGTAACAGAATGAAAAGTTATTTCTGTTTAAACTTTTTAAACATTATGCGTTTGAATGAGTTTAACATGAAAGAATCTGTATTTTTTTTTTAGGAGGGTGGGGAGGTGGAGAAATTGTATGTATGTTTATCAGTTTGGTATTTTTAGAATTCAGTTTATTCAAGTTGCTACTGTTTTTTCTTTAAATAGGTTTAGCTAACTCATTCCACGTATACATGTTAATGGTAGTATCATGATACATGTTCTCAGTCTGCACCAAAAATTTCTAATGCTCTAGACATTTGGGCTTGTTTGTGTTCAAGTTTTAGACCAATCAAAAAATGACCAGACAATGTAATGAGAAAGGGAATTTTGTACTAGACCAGTTTGGCTAGTGACCTATAAATTTTTAACGCTAGCTTCTTAAGACACATGCAGTATTCTATGATATCAGTTTTAGCAATGTGGCAACCAAAAATATTGTAGTAGTCAAAATATTTTTAACATTAAATTTTAGGCAGAGCAGACATTTGCAAAGTTGTGCAAATTTAACCATGGAGTTTTTTTTTGCTTATGAGCATCTTAAATAATAGTGCTATTAATATGATAAATTATATATAGGTTGGGTGTAAATAAGTTGACCAATCTATGACCATTTTGCAGCTGAAATGAGGTATTTCATAAATGAGATGTATGTAAATTCTAAATAGATTTTTTTTAATAACATTGGGTCATTTAGACCTATAGTTAGTGGATATATTTTGTATTAATTTCATATCCTAGGAATCCATGGTGTTATATCAATGACACTTGATCACTATAATCTTCTTACATTAAATAATGGATTTTTCCAACAATTTGGTCATTATGACCTACATTTCAACCTTGACTGACTCGATCAAGTTTTGCATTCAGGTCAGTTTCTCAGAAACCTGTTGAGATATATCAATCATATTAAACCACTTCGTCTGATGTGGTACAAAAAAATCAATATTTGAGTCACCATGACTTACAAATGTACATTTTATGCTTTTTTTATGAGTGGTTTTGGTTTAATTTTTTTGCATTAAGATACATTTTTAAAAAGCCAATTTATACAAGCTGAATGTGAAGAAGTATACCTAAGGAGCAAATCAAAAAACCGAAATCCATTGGACAGATAAACCCGGGAAGACAAATGAACAACCACAAGCACAACAAATATACACTGAAAACTAAAAAACAATGAACAACACGGACTCCTATAAAAACCAGGAGTGAAACCAGGTGCTCCAGAAGGGTAAGCAGTTCCTGCTCCGTATATGGCACCCGTTGTGAAGTTCAACAAAGTCAATCCAGTTGAAGTCAAAATTCGGTGGAGGTACATAAAATGTAACGACAGTGGGAAGGTCTTACATCATCTTAGATATTGGAACACTATAATGGTCAATCAATTCGTGATGATGACCATAAAATTTTTCTAACATATTTCTCAAAATAATTTCTTGTCATAAATAGTTATAGATGGGACATGGCTTCCTTGTATTACAGAAACAATCTCTAGTGTTCTTCTTTTTTGTGAAAGAAGAATCAGAAATAGACTTTTGTTAGGGAATAAGTATTTGATTTTTATGGGGACATAATGAAGAGATTTGGGAACATTTCAAAATTTCGAAATTTATTGAAAAACAGTCAGGCTAAAAATATTTACTTTATACATAACTAAGCTGTTTAACAAGTAGAATGTGTTTCGATTATAATTCAAGTCAACATGTTACTTAAATTTATCAATATCCATTTTTATTAAATATTAATTTTTAATGCTTAATATTCATCCAATCAGATAAGGCACTTGTAAATTTACCATAATTGAAAAAAAAACTTACTTCAATATTTTGTACTTAAAAGATGTTACATATGAAATATAATATATTAAAATTGTTGAATGATGATCTCTGCAACCAAAAGTGTTCAGACTTAACATTACAACCTGCCATGCAGAATATTTTCATTTATACATGTACATATACATTTGTAATAATGAATACATAATATTTAATTATGAGTTAATGGTGTAGATGTAGAAATAATATTAGTTTAATTAAATTTTTAATATTTCTTTTGTAACACAGTGTGGTTGTTGGGAAAGTTAACGTTATAACTTTGAATCTAACATTTACTTTTTGTCTGCATATTCTGTACAGGTTTTCAACCTTTATGTATTTTTGTACAAATTTTTGTTCAAAATGTATTTTGTTTTTTGAAAATTTTGTTGAACTGTAGCTTCATAGAGATAGAACATTTCAAAATATAATTTTAAAAGCCTACATCTATATATTTATGGCACCTGCTGTTTTTAATTTAAAAAAACCTCTTTTGACATCAAGTATTTTGTATTTTTAGTTCGCCTCAACGAAGTTGAGGGGGGATATTGGAGTCACCCCGGTGTCCACATCGCATCTGCGTGCTCGTCCACAGCCAGTTCTCAGTTACTAGTTGACATAGGGTCATATATTTTTGTGTGCAGGTGCATGATGAAGAGACTGACCATGTGACATAATATGAAGGTCACAAGACCCATATTACACGGTTGACTTGCTTTTAAGTTTTATGTAAAAAATCAGTTTTGATATACAAAGTGACCTACCATCATATTACTTGGTGTGAGGGTGCATCTTAGGGAGTAACACAACCTCTTACCAAAATTAGGTCACTCTGACCTTATTGCGCTTCATTGACTTAGGTTAAATATTACGTCCGAGTTCAGATCTCCCATACCAAGGGACCTACAATCATATTACTTGGTGTGAGGATGCATCTCGGGGAGTAACGCAGCCTGCCACCAAAATTGGGTCACCCTGACCTACTTATCACTCTTCATTGACTTAGGTTAAGTTTTATGTCCGAGTTCAGATCTCTGATACCAAGGGACCTACAATCATATAACTTCGTGTGAGGATGCATCTCAGGATGTAACACAGCCTCCCACCAAAATTAGGTCACTCTGACCTTCTTATTGCTCTATATTGACATAGGTTAAGTTTTACCTCCAAGTTAGTTCTCAGATACCAAAGGACCTACAGTCATATTACTTGGTGTGAGGGTGCATCTCAGGGAGTAACACAGCCTCTCACCAAAATTGTCACTCTGACCTACTTATCATGCTTCATAGACTTATGTAAAGTTTTTTGTCCAAGTTCAGTTCTCCAATACCAAGGGACCTACAGTCATATTATTTGGTGTGAGGGTGCATCTAGGGGAGTAACACAGCCTCTCACCAAAATTAGGTCACTCTGTCCTACTTATTGACATAGGTCCGAGTTCAGTTCTCCAATTCCAAGGGACCTTCAATCATATTACTTGGTATAATGGTGCACCTTGGGGAGTAACACAGCCTGCGATCGAAATTAGGTGACTCTGACTTACTTATCGCACTTTCATTTACTTGGGTAAGTTTTATGTCTGAGTTCAGTTTTCTGATACCAAGCAACCTACAATCATATTACTTAGTGTGGGGGTGCTTTTCGGGGAGTAACACAACCTCCGACCAACATTAGGTCACTCTGAACTACTTACTGCCTTTCATTGACTTATGTTAAGTTTTACATCTGAGTTCAGTTCTCCGATACCAAGCGACCTACAATCATTACTTGCTGTAAGGGTGCATCTTGGGGAGCTACAAAGCCACACCAAAATTAGTGGGGAAACGAGGCGAACTTTGTAATCAGATTTCTGGTTAAAAATCCAAAAAATTATAAAATAATGTGAGTAGTTATCATACATAGTTATTCAGTTCAATCCTGACTTAAATAAATCTTATTGTAATCATGAATTTATTAATTTTTTTATCCATTTGTTGTGATCATTAATTGACTCAGGGCTGTTCTAGAAATAAGTGTATGGGGCTGTTGGAAGTCACATTTTATTTAACCCCACCATGCATAAAGTTGTAATTCATTGTTACCTTTACTGTTTAAAGCTGACTTATAAAAATTATCGCTACCCATCATGTTTAAATGCCTTTCAGCT
Organism: Mytilisepta virgata; assembly: GCA_028015205.1. Classification (NCBI taxonomy): domain Eukaryota; kingdom Metazoa; phylum Mollusca; class Bivalvia; order Mytilida; family Mytilidae; genus Mytilisepta; species Mytilisepta virgata. The sequence goes on along the minus strand of CM051520.1, from coordinate 19,059,700 downwards.
CCCCTATACAATAATTCTGAAACAGTCCTCACTGTAGACAAAGAGAAATGAGAAATTTTCAGTCTTTATATTTCATGGTTTATTGAACTTATTTGATAGTTGAAATTCAGGTGTAGACTTAAAAGCAGATTTCATTTTAGCTTGTACATTTATTTGAAAATTAGTTGAAAAGGAATAAAAGGAATATGAAAAAAGAAGCATTAAAATTTTGAGGAACACAATTCAGGGAATAAATAATTAGAAATGTTAAATAACAAAAAATATCAATATTTAAAAATGATAATAGTTTAATTATTAAATATTTGTACACATCTTTGTTTTCCTATCAAAAATTCATGTTTATGTATTTTAGGATTTTTGTTATAAAATTTATTATTTTTCTAAGAGTTATAATTTTTTGTGTATTTTCTTGTAAATAGATAGAATTTGTAAATAATATTTCATAGAGAAACAAAAATAATATTCCCAAAAATGATATGCAGTTGATCATATTTTGTTTATGGTAATTTACATATGAATTTTCTAAGACATCAGAATTTACCAACTTACTTTCATCCATTTGTGATAATGTTTTTTTTCACTCAATGTACCTTAAACATATTTGATAAATAATTTTTATATGACTAATGTAAGATAATTATGTATATATCTAATTGTCTCTCGCATATAACAGTAATCAGTGTTTGTAAAAACCACATTTATGTATATTCACCATTGCTCAGATTTAATTTTAAAGTAACAAAACTGGTTGTATATGTCTTTGAACATTCACAAGATGCAAAATGGACCAAAATGTGTTGTAGAAGTTCAAGTATGCATGTTGAATGATTAAAATAGTAACAAAGTTAATGATTTAATTAATATTCAGCCAAGTGAAGTACTTTTGGTTGCAAATTTTAATAATAAAAAAATATTCTAACAATAAAAAGCCTTTGGAGAAAATCCACATCAGATTATAGATTGGAGTAGAACACATATCCTGACGAGCTTCAATTGAGTAATCTACAGAGCACATAATTGTGTACGTGCCAAATTAAAAGTTAATGGAATAAAGGATTGTATTCTTTATTTGGTTTTGTCTGTTTCACAAATACAATTTCTTCCAAAAGAGCAGGTTGGTCAATGCAGGTTAAGAATATGAAAAAGAAATCATAGTTCATACTTGCTGTATTGTTATTTCATCTTTGTTTTAAATAGGAATTTATCTATTTTGTTCTTAGAGATATTAAAGACGAAAACGGTTGCAAACTGCAAACCAACTGCCATGTTGTTTTAAATATGACAACACGGCTGGATCTTGTTTCATTTTCAAGCCCAACCCACAAATGTGGATGAGCATATAGAGTTACCCTTGTCCGTCCGAACTATGTGGTCAAGTTTTGTGTTTAGGTTCATTCTTTGGAACAAAGCATAGTGTATCAATGGAACACCATCAGTGGATGTGCTTTGGGTAGTACTGAGCAGACATACAATTATTGGGTCATTATAACCTACATTTTATGCTTGAGCGACTGGTTAAGTTTTGCATTTAGGTTCATTTCTTTGGAACTAAGCATAGCGTATCAATGAAACTTCATCAGTGGATGGGACTTGGGTAGTAATGAGCAGTAATGTGATCTTTTGTCATCACTTGGCATCCGTCCGTTCACTTTTCACATTTTAATCTTCTCTGAAACCACTGGGCCAAATGGAATTAAACCTGACAGGAAGCATCTATGTAAGGTCCTTTATAAAGTTTGCTCAAACAACAAACATGGCCGCCATTGGCAATTGTTGTTTCTGATTGGCTGAGTTTTCTAAAATCTTCTCTGAAACTGCTTGGCCAAATGGAACAAGGCTTGACAGGAAGCATCTATGGGAGGTTCTTTACAAATTTTCCTCATTTCGTCTGGATCGGGCAACAAACATGGCGGCCATGGGAAATTCTTGTTTTTCATTGGTTGATTAAAAAGAAAATTCTCTGGAACGAAACTTGACAGAACAACTATGGGAGGTTCTTTACAAAACTTCCTCATTTTGTCCCGATCGGACTACATATATGGCCACCATGGGCAGTTCTTGTTTCTAATTGGCTGATATAAAAACATCTATCTGAAATCGCTTGACCAAATGGAATGAAACTTGATAGGAAGCATATATGGGAGGTCCTTTATAAATTTTCCTCTTTTTGTTCCGATCAGACTACAAATATGGCCGCCATTGGGCAATTCTTGTTTCTGATTGGCTGATTACGAAACTTGACTGGAAGCATCTGTGGGAGATTCTTTACAAAGTTTCTCTATTTCGTCCCGATCAGGCAACAAACATGGCCTTCATTGCAATTATTGTTTCTCTTTGGTTGATTTAAAAAAAAATTCTCTAGAACTGCTTGGCCAAAATTGTGAAGCATCTATGGAAATTCTTTTATGAAATTAATTTTTGTCATCTTGATTGGACAAGCATGGATGCCATTGACAATTCTTGTTTCTGATTTAAAGAAATCTCTGATGAAACCGCTTGGCCCAAATGGAACAAACTTGACATGAAGCATCTGTGGGAGGTTATTTACAAAGTTTCCTCATCTTGTCCAGATCAGGCAACAAACATGACCGACATGGGCTATTTTTGTTTCTGATTTGTTGATTTAAAAAATTTCTCAAACTGCTTGGTCAATTAGAGTTTGCCAAATAGAGCCAAACTTGACAGAAAGTGTTTATGGCTTATAACAAAAATCTATAGAACTGCAGTATTGCTTGAAACCAAACATGGCTTGAATGTTCGTCTTAAGGTCCTGCCCAAATGTAGTTACTGTGGTGCCAATCCCTCATTCAAGATGGCCACCAGCAGAGGACTTCGGCTAACATAAGACCCTATGGGAAATACATGCAAAAATCTGGAAAACTGCCAAATTTTAGAATATGCTGACCTGAAAGTAGAAGGACCTTGATGAAGAAAAATTGGTTCCTACAAGGCTTACCACACTTTATAATGATAGGGAGAAGTGACTTGGTACACAAATAAAAACGGCTTTCGTGCCAGGTGTGAGCGATACAGGCTCAGCCTTCTGAGCTTCTAGTTTTTTGAAGAACCTCTAACAGACGAAAAAAGTATCTTCGAAAGCCATACTGGAACGATGAACTTATTTTATTATGGAAGGTTGTATGTGTTAAAGAAAAGCCTGGTTGAAAGGCACTGACGCTAAGTAAACGACACAAGCGTAAACAGGAATTTTGCAAAACACGGAATGAATTTGAAAAACTAAACGTAACTACCTAAAATTTCCTGTTTCAAAATTGTTACTGCTGGTGGACTCCAAGTCTCCGAGACTATTCCCAGTTCAGTTGCTAGTATTTCGATACTTGCTCGAAATGATGCTTAAAATTTAATGTTTCAAAATTTTAAACTTTGTGAAAACTATAAGGAGTATATCTGCAAAAGCTCTGTCCTTAGAAGATTTTGGATTTATCCCTTTTGGTCATTTTGGCATTTTTGAATTTGCTCTTCAACCTTTTGGATTGATATTTTGGTTTTCAACATTTTAGGCGTTGACCACACCTGATGAGTCGTAAATGGACGAAATGTGCACATCTTATGCATCAAAATTGTATCAAAGAATTTATTTTAACGCCAAGAATAGGGAAAACTTGGCGGGATGCAACAGAGCGACAACTCTCGAGATTTTTTAAAATACATCGGGCGAAATAGTAATGCAAATGACCGAACACATAACATTCCGTTTAAAGTGACGACTGAGATTGGTTTTAGCAGTTATTGGCAAATGGAAGACTGACTCTGAGAATCGTTTTAATCTCCTGATAGAAACTGTGATGGCTTGAATCACCCTGTAACAAAGTCGTTAATGCTGTAAATATGACCAAATAAGACAAAGCTGTTGGTGTAGACTTTATTCCTGCTGAGAATTTATGTAACCATATATATACCTTTATAGATTTACTGTGTAAATTTATTTCTTTTCGTTTCCAAAACTAAAGTTCTTGACATAGTGGTTGAATATGGTATGATCAATCCTATTCCTAAAAATTATGGTTCTTGTAAATTTGATCCGTTGTCATACAGGGGTATAACTATTCTTTCTATTCGATGTAAAAATTTTGCTTACATTTTGATCAAAATGGCTTGAATACAATAATATTTCATTTGATGGACATAATGGTTTTCGAAGAGGTAGAAATTGTGTTGATCACATAAATGCTATTGATAATTTTATAAAGAATAGAAAAAGTGCAAAAAGGACACTTTTGTGTGTTTTGTTGATGCAAAGAAGGCTTTTGAAACGGTAAACAGGGATTGATTGCTATATAAAGGCCACTGTTATTAATGGCATCATTTTTAATTGTATATCAGCTTTATATAAGAATGTAAGCTATTCAGTACAATTGTACAAGTTAACAATTTTAGGACTTATTTTTTACCGTAGCACTTGGTGTTAAACGAAATTGTCTTTTTCCATTTATGTTAATGACAGTATCTGATATACATATATAAGAGGCCAATTGTGGAATACAAATACATGACACAATGATTTCGATCTTTTTATCAGCTTTTGGCTCCTGATGAGCAAAACTTACAAACAATGTTAGATGTATTAAACAAGTTACAAGGTGTGTAAAATGGAGATTAATGGTGAACCAAAAGGAAACGAAAATTGTCCATTTTAGTAATAAATCTGTATAGGGAAGTAATTTTCAATTTAAATTTGGTCATATGTATCTTGATTTTTCATCTTGCTACAAATACTTTGGTGTATTACTGAATGAATTTTCTGACTATTCAGTACCTGCTAAAGAATTAGCAAAATCGGCTATTAGAGCACTTGTTGTTCTCAAAGCAAAGTATTATTAGTTATACAGTCAGTAACAGGAGGGATACGGGAATATATGGAGTGCCTGAAAAAAATTCGTATCGGGGCGTCAGCCGAGACCCGATACAAAATTTTTTCAGGCACTCCATATATTCCGGTAACTGACTGTATAACGAATTTATTCCGGCGATGAAATTTTCAAATCAGGATTTTTTTCATATTCTGTCCTTTACTATGTTTTTTTTCTTTTAATTTTTGTGGGAAGGAAAAAAATCAAAACTAATATTACAAAGTTTACAACAATTTGTTAACAGAAAATAGTGAAAGCGAATCACGTGATTTCAAGGAAAGGGGGGTACAGATCGCGGAGACGGGATACAAAAAAAATTCGGGGCATGCAGCGAATCACGTGATTTCAAGGAAGGAGAATACAATAATTGATAAGGATACTTTTTAGCCAATGGAAAGACAGTATTTTTTATAGAGTCAGGATAATGTAAAATAGGTTGTATGAATTTTGATGTTTATACAAAACTGTGCGACACTTTAGTCAAACCTATTTTTACTTAAGCCGTTGGTGTCTGGGGAATTAATACCAACAATTGTATGAATGTTCTACAGAATAATGCTTGTAAATTTTTCTTCGGCTTAGGCAAAAGATGTAGCAATATGGCGTTTTTGACCGGAGATACATTGTTAAAGATAAAATAAATCGACTTTGGAACCGTTTGAAAAATACAAACTCTAGTGTTATATGCAAAAAGATACATGTCATGATTGGTCATTAAGAAGAAAATTCTCACGGGACTAGGGAGTTTTACAACTAGGTCGTAAATAGGAGATACTTACGATGTAAATGAAATTGTTGATATGAGTAAATTATGGGATTCACTTCGAAACTCTGTAATGATATATATCGGCATGAAATGACAGTATCTCTATCAATAGTAATAAGGTCAGGTTTTACAGATTTTTTAAGAACAGCATTAGTACTGAAAATTACTTTACGTTTGTAAAAAACAGAATTCGTAGACGTATTTTGTCTTTGTTTAGATTTGGTTCATTGCAAATAAGGGTTGAAACTGGTAACTGGTAGATATATAGTAGACCACAAGTACCTTTTAGTGAACGCTATTGTATTTTTTGTAACAATGGTGGTATTGAAGATGAAAAACACTTTCTGTTTGAGTGTGAGTATTACTCAGATATAATACATGATTTATTCGCCAATGCATGTCTTTATACTTTATGTGATAATGATAAATTCACTTATCTAATGTCTGATGAAAATGTGGTTGTATAGAAATAAACAAGCTGTTATGTAGTCCTATGTTTTATTCGGTTTATTGCAATTTTTTTAATTGCTATTTGCAGTTTTATTCGTTGTGTCTCATAATCCGTTATTGGCTGGCATCTTTTTACAATATTGATTTTAATGTATGTATACTGTATATAATGCACTGTAATTGATGTTGACACTTTAATAACATGTATCATTGACTAACAATAGAATATCAGCCTAAATATGATAAAACCTGTCAATACAATACAAAATGTCAAAGTACGCCAATACGACACATACCCGTCCAATATGCCATATTGACTAGTCAATATGACATATTGGATTGGTTAGGCATTAAAGGATCATATTGGATTGGTTAGGCATTAAAGGATCATATTGGACTAGTCAATATGACATATTAGACTGGTTAGTCAATAAAGGTATAATTGCGCAAGGTTTTCCATATTGGTTTAGTTATTGGTCCTTTGGCTTACCATATTGGAATTCGGCTTCGCCTCAGTCCAATATGGCTTTCCTCGGACCAATAACTAAGCCAATATGGAAAACCTTACGCAATAATACTATATTATTATCATCATCATCATCATCATCATAATGGTTGGAGAATAAAACAGTTTGGAATATTTATCCTTGGATGCAATTTCTAATGGGGTTATCTGAAATGGATATGAACTGTCAGTTTTGACGATGGTCGATGGTGGAATTTGTATATGAACTGTAGACGACAGTTATATCCTTCCACGTCCACTTATTTCTCTTATTCATAACAATTGGTTTTAGTTAAATTTTTGGAAATGCCGAGTAATTTCAATATTTGAAATTACATTCATCTCTGCATTCAAATTTGTGACCCCCCCCTTTACATACACACCTCTTTATCATTATTAAAACATATGGCGTTTACAAAAAATTGAGATCCCGCTGTTTTGATCAACAAACGGTTTACCTGTATGCATATGGAAGGGAATTACCGCCATAATGATAACGATATATTCTTGTTGTATTATTACTATTCTTATTCCTATTATTGTAATTGTCAGCTGTATTATGATAAATCTTATTTTCTAATTTCATAAACATCTAATTTCTATTTTATATTATTAAATTTCTAAATTGTTACAGGCCGATTATTAATTTTTTATTGTAACTTTTCTACTTTCATGCATAAATTTTTAAATTTTATTTTCCAAAATTATACTTTTAAACTTTACAACCTCAAGCTTGTCAAATCCTGAAATGAAAAAGATCAAATATCCCGTTTCCATAAAAAATACACGAATTAGAATTTAGAACTTAGAACTTAGACGAATAGCAATCAGCATATTGGAATTTAGAACTTACGAATTGGAATTTAGACGAATACGAGTTAGCATAATTGAGTTGGCATAATTTAATGTCACATTATGACGATCAGTGGCGCTGTCGTCTGTACAATGAATCTCCCTCATCATGTGACCTTGTTTACGACAACTAGAACGATAGCTGAGGGTCTTAAAGAGGGGGTATGAGAACGAACAACGTGAAATAAAAACATTTTCGCTGAAATCGAATCACGAATAATAAGCAACGTTCTAAGGAAAAGAAAACGGACATATACAATTTTTTTTTTTTAATATTCACTTCTTTATTAAATTGAATATTGATGGAACTGATTAGCCTATATCAGAATTTCCCGTATCTTCAATACCGTAACACGTAAAATAACGAATCGCGGGCAATAAAAAGAACTGGAAACGCCCAAAGATCGAAAACACGAGAAATGAAATGGGGAAAACGCAGCACGATAAACACGCTGTACGTTACCTCCCTCATAACTCTGGGGCCGTCAGATTTACGGCTGTGGTTCACTGTTTACCCAGTAAGTTTTAAAAGAAATATTGGATGGACACTGGTGGATTTAGAGAAGTGGAAGGGCCCGCCCCTTTTTAGCCGAGACCATATATTATGTATAAAAGTCCCATAAAATTATCCCGGGTCTCCTGTTGTCTTCGGGGCCTGTATACGATATTTATTGTGGGTAGGCCTACTCACAATAACTATCGTATTTTACAGGCCCTATGCTTTTTCACTAAAGAATTGTCAGATGCCGTGACCCGGATCCGACACTGATCACAGGGCTCGTATCAATATAGTCTTTCGATCACCAATCATTACTGGTTGATACGAGGGAAGGGGGAGGCTTTTCATAAAACTTTTCATATTGAATCCTTGAAGTCCTCAGTGGGTGATGTGAAGCCCCCGGAATTTCCTGGATTTTCTGAGATAAATTTTAGCATAAAAATAAAAGTTTTATGCCCCCTGACAAAAAATTGGGGGTGGGGTGGGTGTATATGCCGCTTTGTTCGTCCGTCTGTCTGTCTGACCCAAAGCAAATCGTTTCCAGATGATTACTCAAGTTTCCTTTAACCAATCATTCTGATATTTGAACACAACGTTACTGGCTTATATTAAAATACAGGTCAAGTTCTATTATGGGAGGAGCAAGGATCCCAAAATTTAAACCTCACCCCTGTTTTCTCATAGCATTTTTATAACAGAAATTGACCTGTGTTTTTTTATAAGTAACATTGTGTTCAAATATCAGAAGGATTGGTCAAAGGAAACTTGAATAATCATCTGGAAATGGGACAGACAGACAGACGGACGAACAAAGCGGCATATCCCCCCCCCCCACACACCCATTTTTTTTGTCAAAATTTATCTCAGAAAATCCAGGAAATTCCGGGGGCTTCACATCTTGGATATCCAAAACGGCTTCGCCCTGGACCAACTGAGGACTTCAAGGATTCAATATGAAAAGTTTTATGGAGAGCCCCCTCCCCTTTCCCCAGTATCAACCAGTAATGATTGGCGATCGAAAGACTATATTGGTACGAGCCCCTGTGATCAGTGTCAGATCTAGGTTTTCGAAACGTTGGGACACGGCATCTGACAATTTTTAGTGAAAAAGCGTAGGGCCTGTAAAATACGATAGTTATTGTGAGTAGGCCTGCCCACAGTTAATATCGTATACAGACCCCGAAGACAACAGGAGACCCGGGATAATTTAATGTGACTTTTATACATAATTTTATATATGGTCTCGGCTTAAAAGGGGCGGGCCTTTCCTCTTCTCTAAATCCACCAGTGTCCATCCAATATTTCTTTTAAAACTTACCTTGTGTAAACAGTCAACCGCAGCGCACCAGTTATGAGGGAGGTAACGTACAGCGTGTTTGAACTTTTTTATTTATCGTGCTGCGTTTTCCCCCATTTTATTTCTCGTGTTTTCGGTCTTTGTGCGTTTCCAGTTCTTTTTATTGGCCGTGATTCCTTATTTTACGTGTTACGGTATTGAAGATACGGAAAATTTTGATATACGTTAATTTTAGAAATACATATGTAAATTATATCAATATTTAGTACCATCATTATTCAGTGTAATTAAGAAGTGAATATTATCTAAAACAATGTATATGTCCCCTTTCTTTTCCTCAGAACGTTGCTTATTATTCGTGATTAGGTTTCAGCGAAGATGTTTTATTTCACGTTGTCCTTTCTCATACCCCCTCTTTAGGACCCTCATATATCGTTCTACGTAAACAAGGTCACGTGATGGGGGAGATTCATCAGACGACAGCGCCACTGATCGTCATAATGTGACATTAAATTATGCTAACTCGCATTCGTCTAAGTTCTAAGTTCTAAGTTCTAAATTCCAATATGCTGATTGCTATTCGTCTAAGTTCTAAGATCTTATTCATGTATTTTTATGGAAACGGGATATTTGATTTTTATCATTTCAGGAGTTTGACAAGCTTGAAGGTGTAAAGTTTACAGGTACAATTTTGGAAAATAAAATTAAAAAATTTAGGCATGAAAGTAGAAAAGTTACAATAAAAAATTAATAATCGGCCTGTAACATTTAGAAATTTAATAATATAAAATAGAAATTAGATGTTTATGAAATTAGAAAATAAGATTTATCATAATACAGCTGACAATTACAATAATAGGAATAAGAATATGAATAATACAACAAGAATATATCGTTATCATTATGGCGGTAATTCCCTTCCATATATGCATGCAATGTACCTGTGTACCTTAAGGATATGAACAATAAACATCCGGACAGTCAAGGTACAATATACATCATTGCACATGTCAAATCGTTAATTATATTTACCTGAAACGCACAACATGTTGCATAGAAAACATTTCTTTACATACTTCAGATAAAAATCGAATAAATTTTACCAAAAAAATAAATAGCTTTTCTTGTTGCTTGTAAAATTTATTACGTGTATGTACTTTTGCCATAGTTTGTATAAATTGGTCATAAATTTCATAATAATAGTCACAATTTCATATTATTAATTATTGTCACAATTTCATATTATTAATTATTGTCACAATTTCATATATTGCAATTATAATCGAATTGAAATGCTACTACATATTTAAAAAAAAAAATTAAAAGTGGAGACGAGGAGCACGTGCTATAATCAATACAGAGTTATCGAACTTGAAAATGACCAAAATAGTTGGATATGTCTATTATTGGATTCTGAATAGTGGCCGTTATTATATTGTTGTTATCTCCGTCCGTCCGTCTGTCCGTCTGTCGTACCGTCCGTCACACTTTCTTGTGACATCAACTCCTCATTCAGTTCTGTAGATGCATAATAAGGTTTTAAAATTTTTGATTTCGTTCACCGGGTGAAATTTGGGACCGAAAACGAGCGAATTAACATAATATGCTTGTGACATCAACTGCTCATTCGTAATTGATGCAAGGCTTCTACATTTATTATAGAATGATTGTACATATGATGTAGATGCGCAATAAGGTTTTAAAATTTTGATTTCTTTCGTGGAGCGAAATTTGAGACCCAAAATGAGCGAATTTTCAAAATATGTTTAAAACATCAATTTTTGAATCATTTTTTATTCTAGGCTTCTGGTTTCTTTATAGGTAAATTGTCCATGGTGTAAAGATGGAAAGACAGGTTTCAAAATTTTCATTTTCGCTTAGTGGACGAAATCTTGTCAAAATATGAATGTGACATCAACTCCTTATTGATTATTGATGCTAGGCTTCTACTCTGATTATAAAATGATTGTACATATGATGTAGATGCGCAATAAGGTTTTAAAGGTTTTAAAATTTTGTTTGCATTCGTGGAGCGAAAATTGGGACCGAAAATGAGCGAATTTTCAAAATATGCTTAAAACATTAATTTCGGAGGCATTTTTTTATGCTACGTTTCTGGTTTCTTCATAGGTAGATTTTCCATGATGGACAGATGCAAAAAAGATGCTCAACACACAATTTTAGACCCATGGCATATAGGAAGTATTATAATTATCAAAATATGCTGTTGATTTTTTATCCATTTAAAGCAATAATGTAAATAATATTTCTGACCTCGTCAAATCTGCCAGCACCCGAAACCACCTCCCACCAAATTAAAATGGTCATCCCCTTATTGGGTGAAATTCGACAACATTGTCATTAAATGTAATCTCCCGACAAAGAAATTGACTAAGTTAATGCGAGATGTCGGGGATTAACATAAAGATCTTTAACCCTAAAATAAACTTTGCATAGTTTATTTTAACTCGGGGTAAGTGTTCTTCTTAATACTAAATTTGCATCAAAATCATCACTTGGATAAAACAAATGTGGGGGGTGCGAGTATAACTGTCGTCTCTCACAGTACTCTACTTACATTTGACGATATTCTGTAAATGCTTGATTGATATCAGATAGCATTCTTGAATAAAAGGTGTTATTGCGCTACAGATCAAAATCAACTACAAAATACTTAGCAGTTAATAAGGAAATGCACGGTTAACAGCTACATAAAACGCAATTGTTCTACAGAACAATAACAAAAACCCACATACACATAAAAAAAAACCAAAATCATCTCCCAACAATCACATCTTTTGACCATGTAATGATCCAGCTCTCTGCAATTATTCGCATAAAAACAAACATATCATAAGATCTCCAATCTTTAAAAAAAAATTGTATGGCTTAATTTATATTTTAATCTTTGTACACAATGTACAACCCGTAACGCCAGAATGTTGGCGCATATTTTAATTTCTTAGCCTTGGTATATGATAGGGATTATACAATCATCTTTTTCCTCAAACTTTCAATATCTCAAAAATATAATTCATGAATGTTTGATAAAAGTAATTACATTTTTCGGAATGACCATCAATAACTAAAGCTGCAAGGTCATTCTTCTAAGTCCGGATTTATCATGGTTAATTCTAATTAAAATTAGAGTTTTAATACAGTATTTAATATGGTCAATTCAAATGATTGTGACATTTAAATATCCTTGCACTTCCCCTCCATAACTTCTTCCACGGAAATACATATTTTTATTCTCACCCGATCTGTCAAGAAATAGGGCAGTCGTTAAAAGCACCATGACTGCTGAATGTGCTGCGAAATATACATGAAGCCGTGTGAATTACAATGTTTAATCTATACATAAAAGTATATACATATAAATATTTTTTTAATAAATTACACCTTATATAAGAATTCTGGATTCTGGTTAGTTGATAACAGTCGTAAATCGACGAAATGTACTTTTTCTGTTTATCAAAATTGGTATCAAAGATTTTGAATTCAGAAATTTAAGCAAGTGCTTGAAAACATACTAGTCACTAAAATTCTTTCATGAAGCTAGCGGGGTTTTCTAAATATACCTACACCATTAAAATACTTCACAAACATCATCAATTAATCTACGGCAAAATATGTTTTGTGGGTTCAATATAAACACTCACAGCAACATTAAATTCGCATTTTTTAATTAAACATTATGCAAATTATTTATATTTACAAATTTGTAATAGGCGCAACGTACGTTGTACATTAATGTTATCTAACTGGTACATGTAGTCTGTCATACCATACAGATGAAAACACACCATCGTGAACATAACAGCAGAATTCAAACACAACTGCATAGTTTTTACGTAGATGCAGATATGGAATGTGAATATGCATTTATGATTTTCCTATTACCCGTCGTTAAATAAAAAAGTTGAATTTGAAGGTCTAAGGTTCAAATTTGAATTTGACTTTCAATATTGTAAATTGAAGATAAAACTGCAAATTTAATTTTTCAATTTTCAAAGAAAAATTGAAAACTAATAAATGATAATAAATTTTCAAATGGAAAATTAAGTTTAAAGTTTATATTCTACTTTTCCATTGATATTAAGATGATAGAAAACGAAAAATTAAGTTTTGATTTTGAACCATATCTTTTATTTGAAAACAAAAATAAAGATTTTAACAACAATGAGAATGAGCTAATCTATGAATTGAAAAAGATCGCTTTAAAATCTGAAAACAGTATGTGTAATGTATGTAAATTTGACACTGAGAACGAAATATATTTCTCCTAAAATGCTATGCACCCAGAATTATATACACGGTGGCTAGTCATTACGGACCATTTTGGGAGAAACGGCCTATATAGAAAGGTTGAAGTAATATTAGAAGTGTAAGCGTAATGTTGTAAAGTAAAACAAATAAAACATGAAAATTTCGGCAACGGACCCATTATAATGGTAACAGCACATGACCCTTTTTGTTTTCATAAATTACCGCCTTGTTACATTTTTCATTTATTACACGAAAAATAGATGAATCTTAAGTATTTTAAATGGACAGGTAAATAAAATTTCTGGTTTAATTTGAGTTTTATAAATTATAATAAATTAACACCATATGGATCAAATGATATACATATTAGTTTGTCTTTCTTTCAAACGGTTTCAGTTGTGTTCATTTATTATAGAACGAATTTAGAGAAGGCACATACTGTAATTTTAGAGTAGGCGGGAAAAAGATATGATGATATCAGGAGACTCTATCCCATCAACCTTAGTACATCCTCCTTTCTCTACCTCCATTTCGCTTTGGCAATGTCTCCCAATGTTTAAATTACTAGTAATAAAGTATATCCCATTAATTTCACTCCCTTTTCCTCTTCTCCCAATTTTCCAACTACTGAAGTCAACCTCTTTCACATGTTATCCAACACGGCATGCTTATTAAAAATAATAGATATGTGCACCATGAATCCCGCTTATCTGTAAAATGAAAAAATAAATTCAAATTGTTTGTATGAATAGAATAAAATCTTTAAATTATTAGAAATGGCTAGTTTGCTTCTGTTTCAGCTGTTTAATGGCGTTGTATCTAGGCTATGAAATTATATACCATGACACAGATCTAAACAAGAATTTGTTACAGGTATGAGTCCCGGTATGAGTATCCACCTCACCCCGTTTTCTATAAGATTTCAATATCAACTTCGACTTGGTTGGGCCGACATTTCGAGGTTCTTATCGGTCCAAATATAACAAGTAATCACATGTAAAGCACCTCTAGAGGAACATATATATCACATTTTATTCCATGTCCTTCTATCGTTCTTGAAAAAAGGGTCATACATAAATTATACATTGTGAAGAACTTTCTGTAAACAATGGTCAAGTTTCATTTCAATCAATTCAGCGATACTTGAAAAGAATTTCTCAGATGCAAGATCAAAATTTTTAGAATTACCGTGCTTTTATGCACCATATGATAACCAAATACATATGACAACAAAACTCCGAGTATGACCAAAGCGGAACTGGGTACAGGCATTATCAAGTGACAATGTTGGGTAAAACAAGAGATTTTACGGCTATCCAAACCCACTTATGTATGACAGGTGCTAATAGTTCTGCTAAGAAAACAAAAATAAAACCTTAACCCCAAAAAGGTTATTAAAGGTACAATTCAATTCGCGAAATGACAGCACGAACGTTATGAATAGAAATTGAATAAAACCCGTCTTGAATAAGTTTTTGAAATTGAAAAAAGCCATAAAAATGGTAGATTGTCATCACCAAAGTTATTCAGTGAAACTTGGCAAAATGGTTTAAGTTTGGTTTATTGCTTCAATACAATTTTGGGATTTTACCAAAGTCTTGGGACGGGGGAGACATCCTTTCTTACGCGCAAAAACAACATTTAATATTATTTCTTAATTGTTATTGAAGGATTCTTAGAGTGACAATGGGTCATCGACTGAAGTAACTGGGGATGATGGCGTTGCTGATTCAACCCAAGATAATCTTTTGCAGTCCTCTTCTTCGTCAGTGCTCTTTGATGTACCAGTAGTTCCAGCGATACCTGCAACAAATCATTCACCACCAAAGACCATCTGAAACACCACAACATGCCCCATAATGATTCAATCCTCGATTGTGCTCTTTGCCCTCAGAAATTTGATTCAAAGTATGACTTTGAATAATGTTAAGCTGAAGCACACAGCATTTGCCCTAAAATGCAACGATTGCCCTAAAACATTCAAGTCGAAACTTGGTCTTTAAATTCATATCAGAGTTCATAATAATAATTTCAAGCATTTGTGCGATATTTGCGGTTAATGCTTTACTTATCGGAATGACATTGATGTTCATACGGCTAAACATGAAGGGAAATCAATATATTCTTGTGAACATTGCAATGGTATTTTTTTCTAGTGAAAAATTCGAATTATTTGTCAAGCGAAAGAAAACAAATATGGATGCAGTCTAGGCAATAGAAAATTCAAAACAGAACGGTATCTTGAAGAGCATAAAAAGGCGCACATAAACACAGAATGCTACCAGTGTGCAAGGTGCTGGATTTAAAAAAATATATACAGCCTCTTTGTATAAACATGCCAAAAATACAGGACATATTTAGTTCTTCGTATGAACTCTGAGGACAAAAACTAGTACTAGTATTAATTTTGCATATGGGTCTAATACATGTAGCTATGTTACTTATTATCATCCAGTTTGTTACAGTTAAACAAAAGTTTCATTAAATGTTTAAACGTTAGCACTGTGTTGATGTGATAGACACTTCAAAACTATAATAAACAGTTTTTCGTCAAGTTTAAAACTCACCAACGTAAACGCCACATTTCGGCCAAAAAGAATATTCGCTTATTTTGTAACAGTAGCGATTATTATGCGACAGTAATATTCATGTTTTAAGAAAACATATATACCAACAAAATGCTAAAATTATGAGGATTCTTTAAAAGAATACATGTGCCTTCCGATTTTTAATATCTTCATATACATGTATTGTGTTGAGTTGTTTAACTCAAATAATAATTATAGTGTTGAGTTGTTTAACCTATTCCAAGACCATGCAGAATGGGTTGAATGCCTTCCTATATAACCTCAGAGTTTTGCCGAAATAATTCAATAAGACACACTTAGCAACTTAGCACTTTATTCGCTGTTGCAAATGCGTGTACTCGGTCGCACTCGATCAACGTCCTCGCATGTGGTAATTGACGTTGTCGTTCCAGTAATCCGAAAAATCAATAGTTCGAAGTCCCAAAAGTTCGAAGACCTGGTAGTCCGGAGTCCCGGTACTCCAAAGGTCTGACGGTTCGATACTTCGAGTTTAGAGGCTTAACTGTTTGGTTTATTTTATTTTTTCCTTTGCTGTTGTCTTTCTTGTGCATAAAACTATTTGAAGCTTGTTTTTTTTTATCGGCTGAAAGCAATCACATGATGATAATCCGTAACAGATGATTTCCGATCGTTGCGCCAGGGCTGTAATGATGCTTCATATGGAAGGGAATATCCGCCATAATTATACATATCTTCATTTGTAAAATTCAATTTTTTCATTTGTAAAATGTAATTTCTTAATTTGTAAAATATAATTTCTTAATTTGTAAAATTTAATATCTTAATTTGCAAAATGTAATTTCTTAATTTGTAACATGTATTTTTACTATCCGTTACACGAATTTCTACATTTCTTGATTTGTGAAATGTAACTTCTTAATGTGTATAATATTAAATGCAATTTCTTAATCTGTTAACTTCATTCGTTACATGAAATTCTACATTTCTTAATTTGTGAAATGATATTTCTTTATTTTTTCAATTAAATTTCTTCATTCTAAATCGTAACTATGAAATTATAAATTCTTAATTTGTAAAATGGAATTTCTAGGTTTTTATAGGACGTATATTTGTTTTTCAATCGAAATATTAAAACTCTCTCTCTGTGAAATGTAAATTCTTGGTTTGAGTCACGTTTTTTTTGGAAAATGTGTCAATGTAATTGTTACCGCTGACAGCCAATGAGCAGTTCCGTTTCTCAAGAAAAACTACAAGTTACAAATTAAGAAGTTACAAATCGAGAATGAAATAGTTCCACAATATTCCGCACGAGGGCGCTATTATCGTTTCCGTTAAAGTGTGCTTTCAAAAATATAAAAATCTATTTCAAACATTATTATTTTTTTATTTAAAAATATATAAATTTAAATTCAATAAGTCAACTACCACATACCATTTCAATTGCAACATTATTATTTCATATATGAGGACAGAACTACTTTAGTTCTGGGGAAGGATCTGCTGTAAATTAAGTTCTTTAATTTCCAAAATCGCAACAGAAGTGGAGCTGCTGCAGAAAATGTTTTGAACTTGTTGCCGACAAAATCGTTAATATCTTTGAAAATGTTGAATATTAAGCTGGTAATAGATTTTATATGTTATCTGTGATCTCAATTATTATTTCCCAAGATTTTCTAATTAGAAAACTTCAAATCCTTTTCAATCTGAAGCGGGTCAAAATTATTAACGTTTTACATGAGTTATTCCCCTTTGCCCAGAATGTAATGTTGAAACACCTTTTATTTCGTTTTTTTTATATTTTTGAAATATATTTGTCTAAAGAAAAAATTAAGTAAGGAATAGTAGAAATTAAGTATCTGCAGGTTTACATAAGCATGGTCTAGAATTTTAGTCCAGTCAGACTAAGTTTTAACCTCAAACTAATTGCAACAGAAAATATTTTAGTTCTGATCTATAGCATTAAGCCCCAAATATACACAGAAAAAAGTCTCATAAAATCTTACTTGAGGTAAACTCAAAATCAGCATTTTTAATTTCCTATGGAAATTAACATTGGAAAGGGGAGATAACTCTGCAAAAATGAGTCTTTTTTGTCAGTTTTTGGTTAATTTTCTTAAAATTCATGTAAAGTGTGATACTTTGATGGGGTTATAAGTTCGTATTTGACTATACTATATAATCTTCTGCTCATGAAATGTACAAAACCGAAATGTTATGGGTATTTTTAATTTTTTTTGCGCATTTTTCAATAAAGAAATTGCAAATTTGTGGCTTTGTTACCATTTTGAAAAAATTATGTGAAAAATTGGTATTGCTTATATCTGTAAATTATATTTGATCAGCATCTACCTTGTTTAAAGAAACTTTAAACCACAAAAAGAAGAATATATGCTTAATTATTTTTATTAAATTTGAGATTCTTTACCTTGACAAGTTGAAAATTTAATAAATAGTCAACTAATGAATTACGAAATCTAGGTTGTAGCTTGATAAAAGATATGAAAAAAAACTTAAGAGTTGTTTGTTATACACTAAAGACGGCTAAAATATTAAGAATCAAAACATTCTGCTGAATAGAAGCGGTAAAGTTATAATTTTGTATCAATTTTTATTGAATTTTCTGCCTTTTTTTGCAGAATTATCTCCCATTTTCAATGCAAATGTCCATAGGAATTTTCAAATCGTGATTTTTTAACCTTCCTCAAGTCAGATTTTGTTGGACTTTTTTCTGTGTATATTTGGGGTATAATGCTAAAGATTAAAACTTAAAAATCTTCTTTTGCAATTACTTTAAGGTTAGGGTCAAATTTATGCTAGATTGACTGGACTATTTTGCATGAAATGGTTTTTCTGGGGTTGAATACTCTTTGATCCCTTGATAACATAAAAACCATGCACGATTCACTGAAGGTTTAATGGATAACAAGAAACAGATTTTTAGAAAAAAATCACAACTTTTTAAGAAGTTATGCCTGAAAATTTAAAACTTATATTATTTATATGCAAGAAACCCTTTATCGCATATATCATAGCCATGTTGATGCAAACTTAAACCACAAACACAAGTAAGCAAATAAAAAAAAAACATTTAAAGTTTTACCATATTTTCTCCAGTTGTTTTCTCAAAACAAAGAATGTTGAAATAGAAGTATCATCTTATACTGGGTTTTATTATATTTTCTCACTCAACATTTTTATTTGTTACAAATGCTTAACTGAACTTAAAGGGCTCAAGAATATATTTTTGAATACAAAGAACCAAGCTCTGTCTGGATTATTTCTAGGGTAACTTCAACCCATGAGTTTATTTCATTTGCCTGATTTGGTATATTATAATATACTGAACAGCACATAAATGTAGATTCTACTTGTACACATTTTTCTAACATATTTCAGTATTCAATATTTTATTATTTTTTTCCATTTAATATGAGGATCTACTGTGATTTAATAGGGGGCTTTTCTGGATTAAGATATCTCAAGGAGCAAACTGAAAAAAAACAACTACACATTACAAGTTCAATTTTACTAACCTTTGAGTTTGGCTTGGTCTTCGAGAAAGGAAATAAATCACTTTCCCCCATTTACTCTGGTACAGTAAATGAAACAGCAATCCTGGCATTGTTATAATATCCTTTTAATATGTTTAACATGAATTTTCACCTTATAATTTTAAAACTACTGTTACGCAAAACTTTTAAGAATACAGTACACTCGTCACTACACATGACACGTGTGACTGACCTACTGATACCAGGGCCCAGTTGTTCAAAAGTTATTCACCCTTTTCACTTTACATTATTTCGATTGTTAACTAATATTCCGTTCCAAAATTTTGCATGGACACACACAGTCATAGGATTAACCCATCAGAAAATTTTCAGTCCTTAGGCATAATCAAGGAAGCGAAATTTTGAAACTGAAAATGATGGTTAAAATTTGAACAACTGGGCCCAGATGATTAAAACATTTTTGTCAATAGTTGTACTTCAACCCAAAATCATTCACAGTGAAGCAGTTCGGTATTACATGTTTTATTTAGAAATTAAGACATAAAATACCAAAATAACTACATGAAAACGATTCCTAAATTTAAATTTTTACCACATGTTTAACTAACGTAACCATTCAAAGACATGTACTACTGATGTAGTATCCAAATTAACAATTCTCATAACCCATAAGTAAAATGGGTTTGTTGACATTAAAGCCAAAGAAGGACGTCATATTAGAATAAACAATATTGTACAAAATGTCCTATATTTGTGACACAAAATTGACTTTTGTGACAAAAATGACTTTTGTGACATAAAATTGACTTTTGTGTTAAATTTTCACTTCTGTTTAACAAAACTCAATTTTGTATGCAAATAAGTTTATATTTGCATACCTATTTAACAAAATTGAATTTTGTCATGACAAAAATGAATTTGTCTACAAAAATGAATTTTGTCATTATAAAATTGAAGTTCTCATAACACAAGTCTGTATCACATAGTTTTGTAAGACAAAAATGATTTTTTTTTATCACAGAATTGAATTTTGTTTACACAAAATTGATTTTGATTACAAAAATTTCAAGTCCCATTCGGCGCCCCGTAGTTAGAATGTATCTCCGGAGATCAAGATTGAAAGGTGGTGATCACGTGGCAAGTGTTTTTTTTATATTAATTTGTGTTTGGTCTTTTGACGGTTTGAAACAGGATTGTATTTCCCCTTTTTCAGGGTTTTGTATTACAAAGACTAGCTCGTCGTTATTAGACACATTGTCTATTATATTGACATTAGTATCGTCATTTTGGGTTTTTGTGTTATTGTGCGGCCTATCTCATGTATGTGTCGGTTTATAACTTGCCCATTTTTTGTCTTGTTAAAGGCATTTTTGTGTGGTCCTTGATTTAAATGTTCCAGGAATTCAGTGTTGATTAGTTCATTTCAGAACTCATTATTTATTTGTTCATATTTTCTAATATTTTTAAAATTATATTTACCTTTTAAATATTGTGAGAAAGTTATTTGAGAGTTGAGTTACATGAGATACTTGTATTTAAACCTATTTTTTTGCTGCAAAACAGCTTTGTCTCCTACATGTCCTCCTGTTCCCTCATCACTCCATATATTCCTCTGAGATTTTTCTGTTCACCTTTGACACTTTGCCCTGTGTACAAGAAATACAAATGTATAATAATATTGCATAAAAATTTATATCAAAATTTTAAAACATTCATCATTTATACGTATGTTCAACGAGATGACGTTAACACAAACGAGAAATTAAAAGAAAAAACACAAATAACCATGGCCCAGATTCCAAGAAGTCCTCCTTTAATAACATGATTGTGGTTAGGTATTCGAAAGGTTAAGCAAGATTTTTAACCCAAAAGTTTAAATCAAAGAAAGGTTTAAAAAAAAAAAAACAATCCAAGTCCTACTTAACAACTTCATCTAGTCATACCTATCAATATGACCAAACCTGTGACAGCTCATTTTGTACTTTACATTCCTAATAAACGATCCCTCCAATTAATGCCCTCCCCTTTTCTGGGCCAAAATACTGATGTAAATAAATTTAGATCAGAACAGGCTTACTAGTATTGTAATTGATGGAACTGATACATGTATTTCATATAAAAATAAATGTCGTTTATTTCAAATAACCATATTGAATCGATCTATGTTTTCAATTTGCTAATATAAGCAATTCAAATATAAATAAATGCCAGGTAATAAAACGCATCAAAAAGTACCGAAATAAATTTAATGCACTGTATGGCCATTTCTGTGACTGACAACTCATCAGCAGATGGCATTTGAAACTAGTCTGGTAATATTAAGCATGTACCAGAACAAACAACAAAGCATTAGCATAACACCATTAGCATCATTAGTCTAACAACATGTCTAACATTGTGCAGCGTTCCAGCCAAGGCACTTTAACTCGATTTCCATTCTAACAAGGACAAGCATAAAACAGTTACTTAAAGCAAACACTAATTGCTCATATTGTTTAGCGTTTATTTTAAATGTTTTGGTCTTATCATTTAAACTGCTCCTTTCAGTATTTTTAACTAAGCTAGCTGAAAGGGCTTGGCAAGCTGGAACACAGGTGTGCATTTTCTAATTATGAAAATGAAAACTAGAAATCAGCGGTTACTCAGGCATATTAAAGGCAAAGACAATTGTCGATTCCTTGGTAAATTTTAGCTATATGTTTGTTGCTTTTAAGAAAATTCTGTAATAACAACCTAGTGGTTGGTTAAAAAATTCTAAAAGTAAAAGGACATAAATAAATTTATTATAATTAATTTTTTGTAGTGGAAATAGGAGAGTATTAGGTTGGAGTATATTTGAAATCCAGTGTTTGTGCGTTTAAAAAAGTATAAAAAAGCAAGATTGAGAAAATGATATAGAGGTGTTAGAATGTATGGAGATCAAGATTGAAAGGAGGTGATCACGTGGCAAGTGTTGTTTTTTAACCTAGATGACTTTGAGTTTTCGTTGAAGGACATTCATGTACGGCTATTACTTTGTCTCTTTCGGGGATTACTTGTGAACTGAGTTCCAGTTAGGTCAGATCACGGGGGCCCGACTTCTGGATATTTATTTCTTTTTCATTTTATTATTTTTGTTGTTTATTTCATGAGTACTTTTAATAAATATTTACTATTACAACGAATATTCTGCGTTTATTATCAATGTGCTATGCACTATCCACGTCCTTATACTAAAAATATTTAGTATAAGGACGTGGATAGTGTATAGCACATTGATAATAAACGCAGAATATTCGTTGTTTTTAGTATAAGGACGTGGATAGTGTTAAAAGTACTTATGAAATAAGACAACAACAAAAATAAAATAAAAAAGAAATAAATATCCACTGAGAAGTCGGGCCAATGTGGGTCAGATTTGACTTTGTTTATAATATAATTATGGTTTGTCGTCGCCGAATTGATATTGACTTCGCTGGATTATTTCACATTGAATAGTTTTAACTGGGTACGTACCGTTATATTAATTTGTGTTTGATCGTTTGACGGTTTGAAACAGGATTGTATTTCCCCTTTTTCAGGATTTTGTATTACTTTTGAAGAGACTAGCTCGTCTTTTTGGTTTTTGTGTTATTGTCGGTCTATGTGTCGGTTTATAAGTTACCTATTTTTTTTTTTTTATTTTTTTTTTGTTTTGTTTTCTTAAAGGCATTTTTGTGTGGTAAATAAATTTATCTTAGTGATATAGCAAATTGACAGAGTAGTATAGTCAAATGTCGTAATAGTATAGAAAATTTGCTTCATGTTATATCTCAACCCTTAATAGTATAAAAAAGTTGCTCAATGTTATATTGAGATGACTTTATAGTATAAAATGTATCTTTGTGATATAGCAATATCACATAATAGTATAGTAAAATGACAAATCAGTATGAAAAGGTAGATCCATGTTATATCAAGATGTCTTCATAGTATAAAAGAATATCTTCATGACAAAGTGAAATGACAGAATAGTATGAAAAGGTAACTCCATATTATATCAAAACGTCTTTATAGTATATAAATATATCTTAGTGATATAGCAAATTGACAGAGTAGTATAGTCAAATGTCGTCATAGTATAGAAAATTTGCTTCATGTTATATCTCAACCCTTAATGATATGATTATCGTTATCATAAGGCAGCTGTGGCGTTCCATATTTGTGTCTATCTCTTTTACTACTACAAGTACCAATGCTTTATAAATTGTGTCTATATATATATTTGTGTTTTTTATTGCAGAGATAATTTTTTCGACACGAGTTTACGGAAACGGAAGAAACAGGGGCAAATAAAACGATCTGACGTATCTAAACCGCATGAAGTAGATAGAGGATGCATGCCAGTGAGACAGCACCACAATGAAAGCAAAATTCTGCCAACAACACGACTTGGAATTGAGCTTTTAGACTTATAAATTATTCTTACCCATGATGTCGAATATTTGACATCAAAAATATATTTCCTTCTTTTTAAGATAAATGAAAGGATTAAACTAAATTTAAACAGATTTTTATTACGAAATTAGTAATAAATCTTTCTTTTCCAAAAGATCAAAACACAACTGAAAATAAAAATCAACCCTGAACAGGGATCACCGCAGAATGAAAATCAAGGGTGGGGGAGAGATTTTCACAGGATGTGTCGTGTTCGTTCGCATCCCTCCTTCGGCATAAATGTGTCGTTAGAAAGAAAGAAAAAATACTTTGTATACATCTTTATTATATTACTTTATATATATATTAGTGAAATTAATTCATTATGTATGCCCTGACTTCTTTGAATATTTATACATCCCCGATCTATGCTGGTAAGTGTTCCCACAGCTGCTACACGGATATCTATTAGGATATGTATATATCTTCATATGCCCCTTTAGATATTACACATTTTACCGAACTTCCGCAAATGTCACATTTGTTGTAGTAGAATGATTTCTTCGACTCAAAAATCTAAGTATGGGCATCCGTGCTATTCTCATACTCGATCTTTTTTTACATTATGTACATTGCAAGTCTTTTCCATCATTATGACCAGCTATGTGTTCTTCGTAATCTCTTTTATAATTAAATCCCCGTCCACAGAGTGCACATAAGTATTGAAAGTTGTTGAAGTGACTTTTTTGTGTTGATTGAAAATTTTTGTGACAAATTTTGCATTCATATTTTATATGGTAAGTTGAACAGTAAGCCAGGACCCCAGGCTGTCAATAGTATTTTTTCAGTTAATGCACGATCAAACAAGAATGTGTGTCCACTGGACACGATGCACCGCTCGCATTATCATTTACCATGTTCAATGAACCATGAAATTTGGGTAAAACCCTAATTTGACATACAATTTAGAAAGATCGATCATATAAATAGTAATATGTGCACTAAGTTTCAAGCTGATGTGACTACATTTTCATCCTAAACTACCTTGACAAAAAACTTTACTATGATCTGGAACGAACGAACGGACGATCAGGCGGACGCACATACCAGAAAACATAATACCCCTCTTATATCGAGGATGGGGCACAAAAAAGGAATGCTAATACATGTAATAGCGGCTTAAATCCGTGTTTAAATACAATTCAGTTGCCTGATTTATAAACAAATAAAACAAATTAGAAAAAGAATACGACGTGACGTGACAAGACTGTGTCCAAAATCACCTGTGTACCTTAAAAAATACATTCATAAACAGTGCACACAAAAAAAATAAATACGATGCGATTTTAAATCGGAAAAGAATCTTTTCTGCAGAATCTGAAAAGAGACATTCTGATCTTGTTTCTTGATAAATCGTATTTTTCAAAGATATAATTACATTACATTGAAATCTATTTTACTATATTTGTAGCGTTTTTAAAAAGAATTTTGAATTGTTTAATATGTTGAAATAACAACGTTTTGTGTATCGATTGTGCGTCGCTATGCTACACACGTGTGCGCTTAATGACTCAATATGACCAGTTACGACATTTATATTCAATTATGTATGTAATGTTCTGTCGACTTTATTTCCAGTAATTAAATATAGCAGTAAAATACAAAACATACATGTATATTACATGCCGCCTATTTGTTTTCAGAAAACAATCGGAAAGGAAGCTAGCGTTCATTGATTCGGAAAGGAATCAAGAACGCCGATAATTCAGTAATGTTATCAATATACACCGTGGTATACATCACAAGTTTGTAAAAATACCATTACATTGATATTTTATTCGGCAAATGTTGATATAATAGTGGCATTGTAGTCAACAATATATCACACCGATTTCCATGGGACAGTAGCACCTGCATATGGCGTCTAAGTTTCTCAGCTTATCCGATATTCAAGGTGAGTTACCCTGACATTAAATAAAGAGGATTACTGCTGGTACAAAAGCTTCTCAACCAGGCTTTTACCAAGGATAAGTTGATGTCGTCACTTAGCAAATTTTACTGTCGTGATCACGAATTGATTGACCGTTACAGTGTTCCAATATCTAAGATGATGTTGGATCTGTTCTCACTGTCGTAACATTTCATGTACCTCCACCTATTTGTGACTACCACCGGATTGACTTTGTTGAACTTCAGGACGGGTGCCGTATACGGAGCAGGAACTGCTAACCCTAGCTTCCGGAGCACACTCCTGGTTTTTACAGGAGTTCGTGTTGTTCATTGTTTTTTTTTTAGTTTTCAGTGTTTATTTGTTGTGCTTGTTCATTTGTCTTCCCGGGTTTGTCTGTCTAATGGATTGCATTTTTTTTTATTTGCTTCTTATAGGTATATTTGTCCTCTTAAATGAAGATAAGTAAATAACTTCTTTATGACTCAAAACTTACATAAAATAATGAATGTATTGTTAATACTTACAAGAGTTCAACAAACCTCTTAAAATCCTCTTATCTTCGGTATTATTCATTTCTGGGACATTCGTCCAAGCATCGCTGTAAATAAAACGTTGAAATTAATGTTGATTCGGAAAGGAGTCAAGAACGCCGATAATATCGGAAAGAAACGTTGTAAATATAGACCGTGTGTTCACTCTAAAAGTCAACATAGAACGTCAAAATATCAAAACGTTAAAAAATAACAATCCAAAGATACTAATATTAGATATAGTAAATTTATACTATGCTGTATACGACGCATTTCAAGGAGTTACCTCTCATCAGCAGCATACCTACTAATTACTATGTGTCAATACTATCACTAAAATAAAACGATGATCCCTTTTTCTTCATCCAGTTCATACATAATGTACGAATATTTTGGTAATTTTTGGTCAAAATCTTTAAATCTAGCCTTTAGTTTCTTGGATTAAACGGAAATAATGTTTTAATTATTGGCCAACTACGTTAACTTTGTATATGTAATTTTCACGCAAAAATTGTAATTTTTACTGGGTTCAAAAAGTGAAATAATCCCGGGAAATAATAAGAACGGTGACCACAATATCTGTAATTTCATATTTCAACGAATCTCATCATTAGTTGCATTTATCGTGTTTATGCAAAATATTTGGAAAATCTGAATATGGTCGACTTTTAATCTATTTTAATAATTCAGTGTAGTTGCATGTACATGATATTTCTCTTATATGATTAAAACTCAGTATTGATGATTGATGCATTCATCATGTTCATTATGCAAAAACTTTTTTTTACACAAGCTTTAAATGTCAGAAACTATAAAAAGAGAATGACATTTGATAGTTACAAAAATTGTAAGATAGAGCTCGCAACATAATTTCTCGTGCTTTGTGACAATATCTTTTCGCACTGGTAATTAGATACAGATTTGTTAATGCATCTTTTGTAAAAGAGGTAATGAACTATCGTTACGCTTAAAAACATAGTTCATATTTTTACAGCCATCAAAACCTAAAAAAATAAAAACCTGAATTTATTTATTAAAAATATTGCTTAAAATATCATTATTTTATTGAAACTATAGGAAAAAATGAAAAATAGCACATTAATACGCATATTTTTGTTGTATTCGTCCACACGTTGAAGGTAAACTGTCCAGTTGAAATTTCTTGAAGGTTACTAGTGTTAACGGCAGCAAGTTGATAATGTTGTCATTATCTACAGTGTACCGAGGCCTTTTCCGTAGAACTTCAACTTTTGCATTAATTTTAGTTTCAGCTGCTGTTTTTTATGAAGTCGCATTTGATCAAGGAACAGAAAGATTTTATAACTATTACAACAGAGGGGTTAGTTTATTTTATTATAACACTGATATGTCTCCCAAAATTATCAATCGCACCAACTTCGTTTCGAACCCGGAATCCTTTGTACAGTGGTCTACCGCTCTGAGGAGTACTCCACTAGCGCAGCTTATTGAGGGTGGTTATATATAAACCTGTTCTCAACTGTCATGCATGAGGTAGGGACGATACATGATTTTTTAAAATTATACTGACTCTAAAAAACTGATATGCATCTGAAAGGTCTTATCAAGACATTTTCAAATCTGCAATAACATTTCCAATATCATGCTTATTTACTGAGAAATTGAAATTTTAAGTTTTGTACATTTTCGAATTTCAATAAAATTTTGTTCCCAACAGAAATAAAATAAAATAAAATTAAATGTGTATGAAATATATATATTTTTTAATTCCAGACTGTCATTCTATACATATGGAATATAAAAAAGTGTCTTACCACAAGTATCAGTCCACTAGTGGTATCTAAACATGCGTTTTTAGCAGGCAAGGGTCGGGTGTCCGTGTGAATTGTACCAGTGCCTTAGTTCATATATCAGCTATTCAAGTCTTAAGCAAGCTTAAGTTTATAAACCCAAGCTTAAGTTTATAAACCCAGGCTTTGACTTTAAGTTTACATGCTAAGTAAGTCAGTGCGATTAGTATTTACCACTATTTCATTTGGTGCGACTGATCTTTTTAAAAAATTTATTTTAACATGTAAAGGCCAAGTTAAAATGTGCCATGCAACACTTTTGTGTAGGTGCAAGATGCTTAGGAACCTGGGTTATCACAAATTCATATCCATACTATGATACAGATGATACACCCCCCTTTTTGTTTTTTTTACTTCTTCTGACGACTGTAACATTTAAATTGCTACCAGATTTGTTTTTCCTTTTCCTGGGACTAATTATAAATGAAAAATCACCTAATCAATGACACAATAAATTCAATATTAATCTAGAACTTGAATTTTATAACGATGCGGCTACACTTTCTTCACCTGTTCACTACAGCTGACAAACAAAATGGATTGAAGAGTTCTACAAAGGGCAATAACTCTTATCGAAAAAAAGGTGTGTGGTTTTAAAAATATAATTTGATATGAATACAAACATTTCCCTCCAATTTTATTGTTATTTTTTGTAGAAAATACATAAATCTGTGTAGAACATACCAACAGACGTGTGTATATGTCTAATTTTATAGTTGAAAATCAAATTTTCATTTTCAAATTCCCTTTCTGAACCCCAAAACTACCGCGATTTTCTGGAAACATAAATATACATCTGAGAAATGTCTAATGAATATTCATATCGAACATTCGAAAAATTTTCCTTTACCGTTTGCATGTATAACCCCGTAACACGATCCCACCCGAGACGGATATTTTCCCGCTAAAAATGGAACAAAGATTTTATACATTTTTGAGTTTTCTCCCATTGATCTATCGTCGCTACATGAGGGAAGCCCCATTACACTATACTTTAAATACTTAATAAAAACTACTGTTCCGTCTATATCAGACGACCAACTTTTTTGTGTTGAATTCTGTTAAACAGTCCAATTAGAATCAATAGCTTTTATACACAATACCACAACCTCTATTTTACATACACTCCGGCACAAGTCATTATACCCGCACTTTCGAATGAAAGTTCGGGTATATTGTTGTTGCGGTCGTCGTCCATCACACTTTCTTGTGAGACAAACTCCTCCTTCACTTTTGAATTTTTACCAATTTTTTTTGGGCCATATTGTTACTAACTGTAGAAGCGCAATAAGATTTTGGAATTCCAAATTTTTTAAAAGAGGGCCTGGGAGGAACCAAAAAGGGCCATATTATACAAAGAGCCTTGTGACGTGAACTCCTCTTTCATTTTTGAATTTAAACCATTTTTATTGCTGCCATATTGTTACACCATAGTGTGTTGGAGCTTACTTTTGATAATGTCTTTATTGAACTGTCACATGTTACAAAATAAAATCATTTTCTGACCTACCTATTCTAGTTTTTCTGGCCAGTAGCAGGTAACAAGACTATTTTTTTTGCCTTATTTTCAAAAAATGAAAAGTTAAGGTAATTGGTATACAAGGAATTTTCAGTGACTACATGTACAGTGGCGTTCGTTTGTAACAAAATAGGACTTGCATGTATAACGAAGTGGAGATAAATCCCCAGTCCCATTGCTCTTTAAACAGTGCATATTTTTGGCTTATTACAAATTTTTTATAAAGATAACAGGCTTATAGTGAGGAAAATTTAATCACAAGCAATTTTTTTTAGCTTTTGCCATCACTTGCTGTCCATCGTCATCGTAAACTTTCTACTCCTCTGGAACCACCAAACCGATTATGCCAAGTGTTTTTTTTTTTTTCTTGATTTTATGATTTTCTGATTTAATAAAAGTTATGAAACTTGAATTTCTAAAATGTCTTATGATAACTCTACCACTAAATGATGCTCTAACAAAGTCACATGAAATCTATTAAGAATGTCACATCCCAAATCTTCAATTTACAATGTAGTTGATATTCAGATCTATTATTTTAAGAGTTATGGAACTTTGATTGTCAAAGAGTTCATTGATTTTGTTGTATATGTTTGTTCAAATTAGACTTAATAACAACTGTAGATCACAATATAGTCTACTGCAACAAGCAACATCCCAAATCAGTAAAACTATACATTTAGAAATGGATTTTCTGAAAATAACTTCTTAAATTTAATGAGTTTTGCATGCCGGTAGTATCCTCTGTTTTTCTTGTTATTATGAATGCTTTGTTATATCGTGTGGTTCACAGTG
This sequence comes from Mytilisepta virgata, assembly GCA_028015205.1. Classification (NCBI taxonomy): domain Eukaryota; kingdom Metazoa; phylum Mollusca; class Bivalvia; order Mytilida; family Mytilidae; genus Mytilisepta; species Mytilisepta virgata. The sequence goes on along the minus strand of CM051520.1, from coordinate 19,029,111 downwards.
AAAAAGCAGACAGCAAGAAATTAATAGAGCTCATACAGAAATGTATGATCCGATAATAAACTTGATTTTTTTTATTTCAGACAATGTACAAAGCAGTAAGAGAACACTGGAAAAAATTTGAAGAATGATATAAATAAAAATAGGAACCAATCTGCTGTGCTTAGTGTCGACTTGTTTTCACCAATTTCAAGAGAAGATGGAAAGTGTTTTTTTTGCGAAGACAATAAATTGAAAAGCTCTTCTACAACTTGGTGCTAAGCATATCAGTTTTGTTATAAACAATGAAAACTTTTAAGTTATAATTGTTTGATGAGTATTACAAGGAAATATTTTTTTTGCCTGAATTTTTTTATTATTATTTTTTATTTATCATAGATGCCTAGATATTTTGTATGGTCATTGTTTCCAAATATGACAGAATATGATGTATTTTTCTGAACAAGTGGCTGAAATTTTCCATTTAAATCCAAATTAACCTATTAAGTTACCTTGACAATACAGAAAATAAATTTTGATCTTTTCAACTACATGTACATGTAGATGGCAGTCTGATGCCTTTTGGGAGTGTCATAGCTACATGTACATGTATAGATATAGCCCTTTTCAGAAACTCATACCAGTATCACAATTCTGACTCTAAAATTATAATTTAAAGCAAGTTATTTCCCTGCAAGGGATGTTCTGGGACATAGTACTGGTTCACTGCAATGAAGAGTAAAGGATTATCTGTTTTTGAAACTTGTTAATTTGCATATAATGTTTGGTTTATTGTCCCACCAGCGACGAAAAGTCGCGGAGGAGAGATATAGGTATTACTTTTGTAAAACTCTAATAACTTTGCACATGTAATACCTACTATTAAGATTTATGGTCCACAAGGTAGCTTATCGTATAAGGTTTGCCACAGTATACTTGTCTTGTGACCCTGACCTCATTTTCATGGTTTACTGACTTCATAAACATGAATTTAAAATCTGCGTCCAATTTTCATGGTTAAATCCATTTCTCAGAAACTGTAATACTTGGACCCACCGTATTTGGTCAATAGATATTTCTTGGTGGGTACATGTCAGTCTGACACCTGTCTTTTGACCATGACCTCAACTTTATGCTTGAATGACCTGCATCACATTTTCGTGGTTAAGTCCATTTCTTAGAAACTGTAATACCTAGGCCTACTATATTGGTTTATAGATAGTTCTTGGTGGGTACATGCCAGTCTGATATCTGGCTTGGGACCTTGACCTCAATTTCATGTTTGAGTGACTTTTTCACTTTTTCATGGTTAAGTACATTTCTCAGCAACTAGAATACCTACATTTTGTAGACCCAACGTATTTGGTCAATATATAGTTCTTGGTGGGTACATGTCAGTCTGACATCTAGTTTGGGACCTTGACCTCAATTTCATGCTTGAGTGACTTTGTCACATTTTCGAGATTAGGTCCATTTCTCAGCAACTTTAATACCTAGACCCACCCTATTTGGTTAATAGATAGTTCTTAGCGGATACATGTCGGTATGATACCTGCCTTTTGACCTTGACTTCAATTTCTTTTAACACATTTTCCTTTGACTTGCAAAATGTGGGGTATCTGATAATCATTATTATGGGTCCATGTGCATACTCAGGCGAGACATATAGTGTGTCTACTCTCGTATAAATCTGGGAACTTTTGCTTCCAACATACATGTACTTGTAATCAAACTTGATTATATGTATATCAAAAGTAATAAATGATTTCTATTTACTTCCTACTGGTTGCTCTGCACTGCAGCCAACCAGTACTACGTCCCAGCAAGGGATATTACTTGCTTCAAATTATAATTTTAGACTCAGTATCGTGATACCAGAAATGAGTTTCTGAAAAGGGCTATACAACTAAATGGGTAATTACTAATTAAGGATATGTTGGACACAAAATCAATATAGAAATGTGAAAAGGTTGATGCAGAGAAATAATGCTTTTATTTATGTTCTTCATTAAAACACAATGATGCCTTCAAAGAGGAGAAAAAATCTTGCACTGGTAGATTTTCTGAACTTTCTGAAAGTTAAAGAACCAATAGCTTAGTGTGTTTCTATTGTCTGTTTTCTGTTTGTTTGTTTGTTTATTTAATAGTCTATTTAGGGTTTATGGTGAATATAATTTTGTGGCCAAAGTATATTCAGGGTCTATATTCCATAAATCAGGATATTTTGGTGATTTTTTATATTAAAATATTGGTTTGTTTAAATTTGGCACTTTGTGTCAGTACTGTGTTTAATTTTGGCACTTTCAGAAAAAATTAAAGAATAAATAAAAATAAAAATTGTATAAATTTACACTATGATTTAGTAATCTGTATGATTAAGTGCTAATAATGTCACAACAAGCTGTCATGATTGACAACTGATAAAATAAAATTATTCTTTTGTTTTGAGTATACAAATATGAGTACAGTAATTTACCTTAAACAAAATTAATCAAAACATTGCGACTATAATCAAAGTTAATAACTGATACAGATTACAAGAATATGAAATTATTTTGTAAGTTTATTTTTTGGATTTGTTTTATTTTGGTGTTTTTAATGTTGGCAGATTTGCAACAGGCTCCAAATAAACCAAAATATCCCAATTTAGGGTAGTGTTTATCTCGTGGGTATGGACTATTTATAATTATTGATGGCTGTCTAACATTTCTTATGTGGTAAACATACATTTACCTAAGATTAGGCCCATTTGAATCTCTTGCTCACAGTGTTTTAATGAATTTTGACTTCCAAATTTTTGACATCAGGAGCATTTGAGTTTTTTCATGTTTAATTTAACAACATCTTGTCTCATTGATGCATACAAAGAACTAAAGTTGTATTAAACCCCATTGTTGGCCACTAATTGGATTGGTCATGTGATCTTTAAAACTTTTATTTCTGATAGATGATTGGAGTAATTCTCAAAAACCCTCATATATATATGACAAAAGATTATGCAAAGCTTTAAGGGGTGAACCATTAGATTTTTATTGGTTAATTGGGGAGGGGGCATGTCTGTCACTTACCTGGATTATATTTGCCCATATACAGCTAAATTTAATGTTTAATATCATGGACATATTTAGTTTGTGAAGCAGGGACACCTAAGAATCATTCTGCAAAGTTTGTTCCCAACTGGATCTTTAAATGTCCCGACCTTGATTGTCACTGAGTCACAATATATAACTTTTATAACTATAGAAAGAAGACCACATAAGAAGTATTGCTGTAAAGTTTAGTTCAATTCGGACAAGAAGATATTGAATTAAATTTTCCACACACAGTCCTTTCCTAAACTAAAATACAATTTGTCAGCAGTCTTGGTTGACAGTCTGGGTTATCAGTTTTGAAAAACGAAATATATATACCAATTTAGGATCATAGCGCCAAAATGATGTTCCAATTGCCTCAAGACGAAACGATCTTTCAAACGTGTATTAAACTAAAATTAGTTTGGCTATGGCAACCATCATGGTTGAAGTCCACGACATCTGATACAATTTTGATAGAGGAAAATTATTGCCGCCAAGCCTACTGCAAATTGTCTCGGTGGTTTCGGACCAGTATTTTAGGTGAATTTTCCCTACGTTAAACCAAGGTTGCCTTTGGTGGCCACCTTAGTTGGCAGTTAGGTCATGGGATACATTTTTAAGAAGACCAGCTAAGAACTGTCGCTTTCGAGTTTGGTTCCAATTCACTAAGTGGTTTTAGACTAGGAGCTCCAAAGGGTCCAATTTAAACTAGTTCGGCTTTGGCAGTCATTCTGATTGGTCCGGTCAACGGATTCAGTTTTGATAGAGAATCACTTCTTGTTAGCACAGTGGTTTTAGTCAAAAAGATCTTTGTGAATTTTCTCATATTGTCCTTTGTTAAACTTAGCGACTATGGTGGCGATCCCTGTTGAAGGTCCAGGCCATCAGTAACAATTTTGAAAGATGACCGACGACAGTTCTACTATAGTTTGGTTTGAATTGCATGTAGAATAGAAGTTTGGAAGGTTGATCTATAAATACAAAAAGAATGTTAAGAGATATCCGAGTTTATTTTGAATATGTACTACCACTTAAGCGATACCTGTTAGTTTTCGTCAGAAGTCACTGCTTTGTTTATGGCAGGATGTTTACATACTTTTGTTGAAATTTGCAGTTTTATTCAAATTTAGTAGGGTTTCAGCTCCCCAGGCAAATTTGAATTTACCTGGATTCTGTATAAACGGTTAGGCACGTAATGTTGTATTGCTCACAATGTTTTAGTGTTTATATTTTGGCTTTCCATGAAGGTTAATCCAGAAATGTGCATTGTGTCCACTCAGTAGTTACTGCTTCGTCCATGACATGATTGTTAGATACTGTTGTTGAAATTTTCAGTTTACAAATTTTGAAATTCTGTTACAATTAGGATTTCAGCTCCCTCGGGCAAGGTTTACCTTACTTGTATTGTGGCTAAACGGTTTTTACCAAAATAATGGAACCGCCTCGGTGGTCTCGTGGTAGCGTGCTCGCCTCGAGTGCGGAAGGTCGCGGGTTTGATCCCCGCCGGGTTAAACCAAGACATTAAAATTGGTATTTGCTGCTTCTCCACCAAGCACTCGGCATCTAGGAGTAAGAGCAAAGATCTCCTGGTCGGCTCGGAGTCAGTATAATGTGTCCGAGTGTAGTGATTTGTCTTCCTGCGGACAGTTACCTCGTGAGGAAGCACATTAAAAATCCTGCTCAGCGTGTCGGTCTAGTACAAAGCAGGGATCATATCATATCAACATATTCTCGTCCTGATATTCACCTGGCTACCTGTGGACTTTAAAAAATAATTCATCCATCCAACATAAAGGGATATAAGCCGCCTTTTTGGATTTCCTACCCCTGCCACAATTAAAAATACTTCCATGTGATAATTTTTGAGAGGATTTTTTATTAGAAGGACGTGGATAGTGTATAGAACATTGATAATAAACGCAGAATATTCGTTGTAATAGAAAATATTTATTAAAAGTACTCATGAAATAAACAACAAAAAAATAAAATTAAAGACATAAATATCCAGAAGTCGGGGCCGCTGTGACTATGATGAGCCAGGTTAGGTAATAAGGAAATGTGTTGAAAAATCAGGCTAAAAAGTGTGGAAAAAGATATGAATGAAATATCTGTTCACTATTTTACATGTTTAAGTGAGTGAGGTTTTCAACAAGAAAATTTTTGCAAATAATTGAAACACTTATAAATAACAGGAAAGGTCACAGGCAATGACATTCAATGACAGCGTCATCCTAAAAACGGTTTGACGCATAGTTTTGACAATTCTACTCTATGTGGTATTTAAAATTATTTTTTCTAGATATATTTTGATTTTAAGCCTAGAGCAGAACTTCTGATACGATGATGGAGAGTTTTATATGCATTAAGTCGCTATTGATACATCATCTTTTGTTTTGTATTCTATGGTCTGCATGGAACTTGTACTGTAGGATTTTAAGGTTTTATTTTCTTTTGGACAATGATAAAATAGTCATTTAAGTCGTTTTATCGATAACCGCTATTGACTTTAATTGGACAATTTACTCTCTGAATACATGTATGTTAAAAATAGTAGGGCTATTGTCTCTTGTATTTATTCCACTTCTACAAGTTCTTGGCGCATTTTCAAAAAGTCGTCTAACATAACTTTGCAAAATGAAGGTCTTTAAGACAGTTTTAACGTAAAAGACACTTAAAATCATACTCTAATTTTTACAGTAAGTGCGTTTTCGTATCTCTTTCATATGAAAATTGAATGGTTTTGGTGTCCATCTTGGTAGTTTTCCAAAAGGAGTTACAAAATGCTTGGTAATTGACTTAAATCGCCTCAATACACACTTTTGCGGGTAGAGAACTTACACTTTTTAATGATAAAGCACAAAATCTCTGTTTGTTAACATAAAAATTCATTAATTGAATAAAATCGTTTGCGATAAAAAAAAAGTACGTAAATATTGAATGTAAAAAAATTAATAGTCATGACTAAATACAAAGGAAATTTGACCCTACTCCTTTTATAGCAATATTATAACCACTAAAAGTGCATAGAAATTGTACATTTTGGACAAAATAGTAGACATAATCATCAACTGGTGGTAGGAAATTTAACCTGTGTAGTTATACCTCTTTATGCATTGGTTCCAGGAACTACTAATTCAAATCAAAAAGCCTTTATCTGAAGGATGCTTTAGAATACCAGCAAGTCACCATTCGGTTACTAGTATTTCATTTTGTTTTTGCGCTTTTATCATTAATTATAGATTAATACAAGGCCTTTTCATATTGCCCTTGTTATCAGCCCGAGGGACCATATCAGTCGAGGGCTGATAACAAGGCCAATATGAAAAAGACCCTGTATTAATCTATTTATCACATATTTTGCCACTACCAAGAATTAATTTTAATGCTGAATTCGATTTTCCTGTCTTCAGACAAGTCTGTCAGGTTTTGAACAACACTGATGTGGTGACTGAGTATAAGGTGCACATTCACAGTGCTACGGCTAGTAATTAGTTATTTCTTTTACTTTTAGTATATAGTGAAACAAATAAATGCAACTTCAGTTTCTGTGCTTTTCCCGATATCTACAATAGATTTTATAAGTCTCTACTGGAGACTGCTAAGAACATTTATGCATAGTTAATTTACCGTAAATAATGATCAGACGATTATTAACAGCTGAGGGGCAGTGACGTCGATAAGGCTTACGAGAGGGCAAATAACATGTTATCTGCCCTCTATGATGTTATTGCCCCGGGGGATAATAACATGCTTCAAATTGAGCTTTTATTACATATACAAAATCGGCGTTATTTCAATAAAATATGTGATAAGTTCTAATATCACTTTACGTTTGTTCGAAAAGCAAATCAAGTATTACTTTCTTTTTCTCAAATGGAAAAAGAAATTTTGTCATGATATAGTTAACAATGTTAGTAAAATCGCCTGTCGTAGTTAAATTTAGAAGTTTGAGCTAAAGTCATGCTTAAAAAATTTACTTATTTGTAGCAATATAATAATTAATTATTAAGGCGACATCAGTAAGAAAATTCCCACCAGATTTTAAAAACAATTATCTTTATACTTCAATGGTATTATCATTATTCTATTCAATATAATATTCGTTGCCTTAATTTTGCATGACAGGAGGATACAAGTTCAAACCGTTTGCTGTCGACAGAATCGAAAGAAATTCAATTTCTTGCTTCAGAAGTTATCGTAGATCATCCTCCCAAGTCAGGGTTTTGTATCCATTTTCGTTCCTAGGAAGGGACGAACGTGGATTCAAAACTCGGCTTTGGGAGGATGTCGTAGATATTAAATTTATTTTCATATTTATCGCTTTTGATTACATTTAATATTGAGAAAGCATGTGAAACCTTTCAGTCTGAAATGTTTTTAGTTAACTAATTCTAATGTTGCAACTGTTGGTTTTTCTGTCACACGGATGTTAAACTTTTGAATCACTCCTTTGTTGTCCAGCAGTTTGTTTACTGACTTCAAATGCAAATTTCAGTTTTCTAAAAGACGTTAACTGTGATACTAATTAACCAAGCTTAATCAATCTCCAATTGCCAGTAATGCTTTAATGAGTTGAATACATATGTTATAAATGATTCAGTACTTATAGATATTTAGATGACATCTACAAGAAAATGACAATCAAAGTCCCAAAAGACCTTTGTGACAGATACTTTCTTAACTATTAATTATAAGGGTGTTGTAATAACTAATGAGTTGATTATTTAAGTATTCTTATAATACAATATCTTTATTCTTACTTCGACATGGCATCAGGAGTGAAGGATAAACTTAAGGATTTTGCAGGATATACCAGTATCCATGGCATCGGGAGAATTTCAGATTCTTCCTTCATTATGCAAAAATTATTTTGGATATGTGCTTTGTTATCATGCCTTGGAATGTGTATTTTCCAAATTTATCGACTTTCGTTACACTTTATTGAGTAAGTATAATGTTTGTAAATTATCAAACTTTTAAAACGTCAACGTACCTGATATCCTTTACCTGTTTGTTACAATAAGATAAGAAAAGATAAAATAAATGATAACAAAGATCTCTGTTATTTAGAGTTTTCGATAAATGCATAGTAAAAACACCGAAATCGACGATAGTAGCTGTCCTTTTCCTGTATTACAAGGTCTCACAGAAACTTTTAACTGAGATTAAAACGTACATCAATAACTGTGATGTTCACTTTTTGTTTATGTGTCTGCTTTGTTAGCTCACCTGACCCAAAGGGTCAAGTCGTCGTCCGTCGTCCGTTAACTTTTACAAAAATCTTCTCCGAAACTACTGGGCCAAATGGAACCAAAATTGGCCACGAGCATCATTAGGGTATCAAGTTTAAAAAATGTGTCCGATGACCCCCGCCTGCCAACCAACATGGCCGACATGGCTAAAAATAGAACATAGGGGTAAACTGCAGTTTTTGTCTTATATCTCAAAGACTAAAGCAATTAGAGCAAAATAGACGGGGTGAAAATATTTGTCAGGTCAAGATCTACCTGCCATGAAATTTTCAGACGAATCGGTCAACCCTTTGTTGGGTTATTGCCCCTGAATTGTTAATTTTAAGGAAATTTTGCAGTTTTAGGTTATTATCTCGAATATTATTATAGATAAAGACAAACTGTAACGGCAAAAATGTTCAATAAAGTAAGATCTACAAACAAGTCTACATGACCAAAATCATTGATTGACCCCTTATAGCAGTTTTTGCCCTTTAAAGACAGCATCCAGCGTTAACTTTCTTTTAAAGATCTCCTCTGAAACCACTGGGCCAATTGAGACCAAATTTTTGTTGAATGGTCCTTGGGCACCCCCTTCCAAAACTATGTCCGGCATCCCCAACTTCCAACCGACATGGCTGCTGTTACTAAAAATAGTAAAATGGGGGGGATGAATTTCAAAAATCTTCTTATATGAAACTACCAGTTGGAACCAAAGTTGGCAGTAATGGTTTTTAGCAGGTTCTCTTTCAGAAATAGGTTCAATGACCCAGACTGTTAACCAAGATGGCCACCACAGCCGAACTTATTTTAACATAGGGACCTATGGGAAAATTCTTTGAAAAATCTTCTTGTCAGAAATCACTTGACCAGTTGGAACCAGACTTGGCAGCAATGGTCCTTAGATAGTCCCCTTACAGAGGTCTGTCCGATGACCCGGACTGTTAACCAAGATGGCCGCCACAACCGAACTTAGTTTAACATAGGACCCTATGAGAAATTCACTCAAAAATCTTCTAGTCTGAAACCACTAAGCCAATCAGAATTAGACTTGGTAGCAATGGTCCTTAGATGGTCCTCTTGCAGACGTTTGTGCGATGCCCCGGATTGTCAACCAAGATGGCCGCCACACCCGAACTTTAACATAGGGCCATATGGAAAAATTCATTGAAAAGTCTTCTTGTCTGAAACCACTTGGTAGCATTGGTCCTTAGGATGCCCTCTTTCAGAAATGTGTCCGATCACCCGGACTGTCAACCAAGTTGGCTGCCATGCGGAACTTAGTTAAATATTGGACCAATTAGGAAAATTCATGTAAAAATCTTCTTGTCTGAAACCACTTAGACAGTTGGAAGAAGACTTAGCAGAAATGGTCTTTAGAGGGTTCTCTTTCAGAAATGTGTCCGTTGACCTGGACCGTCAACCAAGATGATTGCCACAGCTGAACTTAGTTTAACATAGAATCCTATAGACAAACCAGCCAAATTGACTGCAAATTTTTAGGTCTGCTAAAGGTGAAAAGCTAAATCCAGGTGAGCGATACAGGCACTTGAGAGCCTCTAGTTTACTTTATTTTTTTTATTTCATTGTAATGTGATAAAAGATAGATATTAGGTAGATACTATACTGGAACATAATACTTAAAGCAAATGTAGCGCGTTGTTGTTTGTTTTTTTTTATAACTTGACTTTCGATGTAAGGTCTATAATAATGAACCAAACGCTACTAGAACACTGAGCAATAACAGTAGTATATGGGGACAATTCAGTTATTATTTGTGGTGGTGGTGTGGAGGATCCTCCGGAAGTGACGTCATGAGAACCGGAAGTAACGTGACCGGAAGTGGTAATTGCGCGCATGCGCAACCGGAAGTGAGGTGTTTTCCCATGATTGTTTACGGAAGTGACGTAAGTCACGTGCCGGGGCCCTGTTGTGTGGTCAGCGCATGCGTACCCGGAACCGGAAGTACCCCTAAGTGGTTTGCGCGCATGCGCAACCGGAAGTAGTGGATTTCCCGCCATTTGTTTACGGAAGTGACGTAAGGCACATGCCAGGACCCGGATGTGTTGTCTGTGCATGTGTAGGCGGAACCGAAAGTAGTGGATTTTCCCGCCATTTCCTCATGATTTACTTGGTGGTACTCGGATGTGCCATGCTTGACTTATTATCTTCCCTTTTCCCGCACTTCTCGGTCTCTAGCGACTGATACTCTCACTGTTATGTCGAAGTCCGAGAGTATACGAAGTACACTATTGGATTATCTCCCCTTATCTCGCTGATGTTTTCTGTGAGGACCAAAGGCAGGATTGGATTATGTCCCCTTACTTCCAAGTGATGCTGTCACCATTAGATCAGTGGAGGGGCGTCCTTAGCAACGGCGGTCCATTTCATTGCTCTTTGCTGCACTACGTTTCTCTTCTATTGCTCCATGCCGCTCTTCGCTGCTCTTCGCTGCTCTTTGCTGCTGATCGCTAATCATGACCTTAATCGCGTGCTCATTTCGGTCCTGCTGCTTGTTGTTGTTCAACATTGCTGCTCTTCTCTTGCTCATCGCTGTTTTTCTCTTGCTCTTTGCTGCTCATCGCTAATCATGACCTTACTCGCGTGCTCATTTCGGTCCTACTGCTTGTTGCTGTTCGTTATCGCTGCTCTTCTCTTGCTCATCGCTGTTTTTCTCTTGCTCTTTGCTGCTCATCGCTAATCATGACCTTACTCGCGTGCTCATTTCGGTCCTGCTGCTTATTCCTGTTCGTTATTGCTGCTCTTCTCTTGCTCATCGCTGTTCTTCTCTTGCTCATCGCTGTTTTTCTCTTGCTCTTTGCTGCCCATCGCTAATCATGACCTTACTCGCGTGCTCATTTCGATCCTGCTGCTTGTTGCTGTTCGTTATCGCTGCTCTTCTCTTGCTCATCGCTGTTTTTCTCTTGCTCTTTGCTGCTCATCGCTAATCATGACCTTACTCGCGTGCTCATTTCGGTCCTGCTGCTTGTTGCTGTTCGTCATCGCTTCTCTTCTCTTGCTCATCGCTGTTTTTCTCTTGCTTTTTGCTGCTCATCGCTAATCACGACCTTACTCGCGTGCTCATTTCGGTCCTGCTGCTTGTTGCTGTTCGTTATCGCTGCCCTTCTCTTGCTCATCGCTGTTTTTTTCTTGCTCTTTGCTGCTCATCGCTAATCATGACCTTACTCGTGTGCTCATTTCGGTCCTGCTGCTTGTTGCTGTTCGTCATCGCTTCTCTTCTCATGCTCCTCGCTGTTTTTCTCTTGCTCCTTGCTGCTCATCGCTAATCATGACCTTACTCGCGTGCTCATTTCGGTCCTGCTGCTTGTTGCTGTTCGTCATCGCTGCTCTTCTCTTGCTCATCGCTGTTTTTCTCTTGCTCTTTGCTGCTCATCGCTAATCATGACCTTACTCGCGTGCTCATTTCTGTCATGCTGCTTGTTGCTGTTCGTTATTGCTGCTCTTCTCTTGCTCATCGCTGCTCTTCTCTTGCCTTTTGCTGCTCATCGCTAATCACGACCTTACTCGCGTGCTCATTTCGGTCCTGCTGCTTATTCCTGTTCGTTATTGCTGCTCTTCTCTTGCTCATCGCTGCTCTTCTCTTGCTCATCGCTGTTTTTCTCTTGCTCTTTGCTGCTCATCGCTAATCATGACCTTTCTCGCGTGCTCATTTCGATCCTGCTGCTTGTTGCTGTTCGTTATCGCTGCTCTTCTCTTGCTCATCGCTGTTTTTCTCTTGCTTTTTGCTGCTCATCGCTAATCATGACCTTACTCGCGTGCTCATTTCGGTCCTGCTGCTTGTTGCTGTTCGTCATCGCTGTTCTTCTCCTTCTCCTTGCTGTTTTTCTCTTGCTCTTTGCTGCTCATCGCTAATCCTGACCTTACTCGCGTGCTCATTTCGGTCCTGCTGCTTGTTGCTGTTCGTCATCGCTGCTCTTCTCTTGCTCATCGCTGTTTTTCTCTTGCTCTTTGCTGCTCATCGCTAATCATGACCTTACTCGCGTGCTCATTTCGGTCCTGCTGCTTGTTGCTGTTCGTCATCGCTTCTCTTCTCTTGCTCCTCCTGTTTTTCTCTTGCTCTTTGCTGCTCATCGCTAATCATGACCTTACTCACGGGAAATGCGGGAAAAGGGGAGATAATAAGTCTAGCATGGCACATCCGACTACCACCAAGTAAATAATGAGAAAACGGCGGGAAAATACACTACTTCCGGTTGACCAAACCACTTCCAGTTCCGCATACACATGCGCAGACAACACTTCCGGGTCCTGGCATGTGACTTACGTCACTTCCGTAAACAAATGGCGGGAAAATCCACTACTGCGCCCAAAACCACTTCTCGGTACTTCCGGTTCCGCCTACACCATGTGCAGACGACACATCCGGGTCCTAGCACGTGACTTACGTTATTTCCGGTTGACGTCACTTCCGGAGGATCCTCCTTATGATCCTCCACCACACCACCACTACAATTAATAACTGAACTGTCCCCATATACTACTAATATCAAACAATATCCTTACCCTCGATTTAATTGAATACTAAATACTACTGTATTTTTACATCTTTTCATTATTTTATTATATTTTATTTATTTATTTTGTTTGTTTTACAATGCATTATTTATTACTCTAAATGAAAAATGATTTTTTTTGTGCAAATGAAAAACGATGCTCTAAATTTATATTGGGTTCTTGCGTTACTCGTGTCTCCTGTACACAGGCCACAAAATCATTCAGCCCCTTATCATATAAGCATCATAAAGATCAAATATGCATAGGAAATTGTTTATTTTTTAAACGAATTACCTAAAACTTATTCATTTTTCTATGTTCCAATTTTAGTGAAGGTGTGAATACGAAAATTTCCGTCAGCTACAAAGAACTAGAATTTCCTAGTATAACATTTTGCAACCTGAATCCTTTGAAACTTAGCGAAGTCATTCAAGAGCCAGATTTATTTCAAGTTATAAATGAAACAGGAAATGCACTTGGAGTCAGTATTAATTATGGTGTTTTACAGGTAAATATTTGTTTCTAAGAGGATTGAAATGACTCTCAGTTTTGTTCCGTTTTAAGTTTGTTGTCTAATTTACATTAACCCAATACCTCTTTGCACTTATTATATTAGGTTTTCCATATTTTGATGTTTACCAAGATCAGCTGAGAAAAATCCGAACAATCATAAATATAGAGACAAAGACAAAACAGAGATGCAGAAGGATGTGAGCAAACAAACAACAGAAATTAAAACATTTTTTTCCAAGATTAGCAACATGGACCCCACCAAAAACCCGAGGATAAACTCGTATGGTCCAGATATGTAGGCAGTTCTTACCGCCACGTGTCTCATGTCAAGCCTTTTAAAATGCCACGTATCTCATATCAAGCTCTGTAAAATGCCATGTTCGGTGATCGAGAAACAGCGAAAAGACGATAAAATGGAAGCGACCACACCCTACACTAGAAACCGATATTCAAGAACGATCTACAAGCCCGTGGTGATAATGATGACCCCAGGACCTTTGGAGTGATGAGTTCAGCCTAAGAAAAGCATACCCCTACATTCGCGAATTACCTTCGGTTAACATAAAAGAACAATAAACACAACAGAGAGTCAGGGTAGTCTGACTTGGTACAGACACTGAACAGTGGTGGTTGTAAACCTTCACCTTAACTATCCTGACACGCTGGTGTATAAAACACAATATAAAACCAATACAGCATGATTACCAAGAAGGTTACAGCTTGCTAAAACTGCAAAATACATGCAATTGGAATACGCAACAGGGATTAGAAAGTGATTCCGTGTCTTTGTGAAGTATGAAGTATACGCGTATTACATTGTACAAAACGCCCTTTAACTTGCACGATCAGTTTAAAAAGGACATGCATTTACTTTTAAGTGAATTTGTAGGTGAAAGGGATTAACACGTGAAGGCCAACTTGTCAATTACCTATACCATGTTAACTTAGAGGCAGTCATAAGATAACGTTAAAAAAACGAAGGACCATGTAAACATATATGCAAAGGGTTTGTTCCCAAAGTTCCAATGTTTTTTAAGGATTATAGCCTATACATCAGATTAACTAAATTATTCCCACGGTGTCATCCTGATGTTTACAGTAAATAAAAAGTTGAAAAAATATTAAGGAAATTTAAGTGTTGGACAATCTGGAAGTGTTATATTGTAAAAGGGTTAGTTTTGACTGTATAAAAATGCAGTATACATCAGTACTATTATTTATTTTCATGGATTCTCATTTATTAATATTTTATAAAATTTCACGATGATATATCAATTTTGCGACATACTGAACCAAAATTATAAATATAAAATGTAAAAACACATGATTTAAAAGAAAAAATACTTTCTCTTAGATTTTTACAAGTATATTTTACTCGGTTTTATCCTTTTATTTTACATTTCATTTTTATAATTTAAAAGGATATCATATATAGCAAATAAAACTATACATTTCTTTCCCTTGCATTAATGAAATATTAAGATTTGTTTACCCAAGTAAAGTCATGTTTCCCGAGGCTTGAACAAATCTTCATATTTCACAAATGCAAGGGAAATTAATGATTTATTCCACTATCCCTAGTGTAGTTTCTGAAAGGAAAAAAATATATTTCAATAAGAAAAAATTTTATGAAAAATAAACAACGAATAACACATGGAAATGTTTCACAATTTCTTTTACTTCGGCTGTTGATTTGTAACATTAGTGTTAAAACAAAATCGAGAGGGTGACATGTTGATTTGTTACATGTCACGTGGGCTGCTCTAGACCAATCAAATGATCTCATTACTAGATTTAAATTTATATAGTGGAATAATATAGTTTTTTGGCCATTCGGAGCTTGCGGCATGGTGTGGTTTTATATCACTGAAGACGTAAGTTGTAATCTCTGGATGTTAGTTTAGTTATGTGTTTTCTTTGTATCTTCACTCCATATCCGTTTTCCTCACATTGATGACGTCAGCGTTGGCTGGGTTTGTTTGATGAATGAATATTAAGTTGAAACCAATGGTATGCATTCCATTTCACGTTCAAAACAATAATGACGCAGTTTTGTGTATTTTGTGTATTATAATATTTAAATGTTAAAATTTTTCTGATTGTAAGACAACTTAAGTAATGTGTGCAAGTCATTAGTTATTAATTTCCATTAGTAGTCTTTATTTCTTGATAGATGGTGGCCGGAGATAAAAACCATGACAAACCTTTAAATTGACAAGTGTAATAGATTAATTAGGAATATAAGTTATGAATAAATGAACACGATTCTGCTGCAGGACATAAATACTAAATAATAAATATGTTGAGGCATCATAATAATTGACATTGAAGTAACTTACCTTTCTGCTTGAATTGTAACCATTCGATGTTGAAAAACACAAGATGTCGTCATATTGGTTTACCATATACATGATACATTAAAAAATCAGCCGAAAGACTAAGCAAAGGACAAATAATAAAATGAACATCACAGGGAATTAAGTCAATTTTAATTTAATTTTTCGAAGTAAGTCCCCGAGAATATTACCGGCTCCGATCTTAATTGACCAGGATAGTCAATTTTCCTACCGAAGGTCGGTGGTTCTCTCCGGGTACTCCGGCTTCCTGCACTAATAAAAACTGGCCGCCGCGAAATAGCCAAATGTGCTGAAAACGGCGTAAAACCCCAACTAAACAAACATCAGCTGCTGTAATTTTGTCACTGATATGATTTTGATACGATATAAAGGTTACTGTAATTATGATATTTTCAGTAATTTTTTAAACCAAGAAAACTCATGCGCATCTGTGACTTGGCTGGTTTAAGTTTTAGTTTGTTGGGCACTTAGGTATTGGATCTAGTTTATATTGGCTGTTCCAATTGTTTCGGCTTTCAGCATCCCTCGCCTTGAGCAATTTTGAAATAGCCAGCGAATAAAAATTTTGGTGGAATATTTAACCTTAATCATATTAATAAACACACAAATATTTTTAAAAGTGAATCTTTTTATGGGTATAACAGTTTGTGAACCCCACTCTGGGAAACTTCTTGCCTTTTTTCTATTTCAGACTACTGTATCCTCAAATAGATTATATGAACCTGGTGAGTAAAAATATTATTAAATTAAGTCAGCAAAGAGATGGATGGATGGATGAATTATTGTTTAACGTCAAGTGGCAGCCAGGTTCACATCAGGACGAGAACATGTTGATGTAATAATGAATATGATCTCTGCTTTGTACTATACAGAAACGCTGAGCTGGATTTTTAATGTGCTAGTTCACGAGGTATCTGTCCACAGGAAGACATATCACCCCACTCGGACACATTATTCAGACTCCAAGCCAATCAGTTGATCTTTAGCTCTTACTCATAGATGCCGCGTGCTTGGCGGAGAAGCAGCAAATACCAATTCTGATAAATTTGGTTTGACCCGGCCGGGGATCGAACCCGCGAGTACGCTACCACGAGACCACCGAGGCAGTAGTCAGAAAGAGTGGCTGCTTATGTGTAATGCCATCCTTCAACCAGACGCGTGAAATAGACCTAGTAAAGACATAAAAATCAAATGTGCATTATACTTTTTTTAAGATTAATCTTCATATTGACTGGTAATATGAGTTTAAGGTAAAATAACAAATTACTCATGAATTGGTATCTGACTTATAGACGAATGAACTTATATTACTCGTAGTCAGTAAAATAATAGTACGAAATGACCAAAATATTTTTAGAAGTATATCTTTTAGAGCTTTTTCATTTTCAATAAAATTTTTAAACGATGTACGGCGGGCTGGGAACTCAAAAACCGCGATGAAAGAAACTCGATCAGGCAGCTTCTTGTACGGCAGACATCTTATGCAAACTAAGACTCCTTTGACACTAAACGGCCTCTATTAACTGACTTGGGTAAACTCAATACATAATCTCCAGAATCGGCAATTATCATTGCTTTCAACATATGTTCTGCCTGAAAATAATTAATTAGCCATTACTCTTTTAAATAAAGGTGTGATTTTTCTTAGGTCGGGAATCATGTTATCCTCCCTCTTTCAATGCTAATAATATGTGGAAATGATTTTTTTTGTTTCTTCGTGTGCTCTGAAAAGGTTTGGAGCCAATTAAAACTGCCAGAGAAGTATTTCGACTTAGAATGGAGGAATACGGCAACGAAGAAATAGTAAACATGAGTGTTCCATATGAAGATCTGGTAATGTGGTGTAAATATCAAGGAAAATCCTGCTCTGACACGATGTAAGATAATAAAAGTCACCTTTTTTCATACCAACATATTTAAGGGTTTCTTTTTTTCGTATTTTATTCAAACAATGAATTCGGTCAATTTTGTCATATATCTATTGCAGCATATTTAATCCAAAATTTGCCAGTTGAGAAAATTAGGGAAGGGTCCCAAAGCTAAAAAACGATATCAACCAATTTGATATATAAGGAAGTTTTAATCATAATTTAGACTAAACTTGATTATATTCCATTTAACCTTAGTCAAAAATAAATACTCACTGAGAAATTGAGATATTTAGGACAACTTGAGAACTAATCCGGTAACCAAGTGATGCGGAGCATTGGGGTGTGTGATTCAAAATTATGACACTACGGATGTCTGTGATTTTGTTGTTAACCCAGTGTGCACTAATTTTGTTGAATATATGCACACGTGACGTTAAGATATATATGATACATCTTAAAAGCAAATTAAAATAAGTTTACCACATAAAACCTTAATACATTGATACTTTTAAATAGTCAAATTTGTGAAAACTAAGGTATATCTCCCTCGTGCTCTGTCCTTATGTTCATTTTTGGCATTTTTGAATTTGGTCTTTAACTTTTTGGATTGTTTTGGTTTTCAACATTTAAGGTCTCAACACAACTGATGAGTCGTAATTGGACGAAATGTGCATATCTTGTGCATCAAAATTGATATCAAAGAATTTTCATTTAACATTGTTACCGTTTATCTACAAAAATACAACAATATGTTTGTTTCAATTATACTCTGGTTACCCATATGCACTAAGGCGACAATCGATAAATATACCGTTTTAGTCCATCAACAGGGAGGAAATGGGCATCATTTTAGAAACTCTTGATGAGATAAGATTTGCCGAATGTTTAAATTCGCTCATCAACCAGTTTTGGTATAAGAAAATGTATGTGACATCAGATGTGCTAGACCATTCACACGAAGTGCTTTCTCCGTCTTATATAATATATCTCTTTTGACTCTACTTTTATATTATAGTAATGTAGAACCTTTTCGCGATGAGAGCTATGGTATATGTTACATATTATCACCGAAAATTCCAACTGTTAGTTTAGCTGGTCCTTCTGTAGGTAAGTCTGATCCTAGACACATTAAAGCTGGTCCTTCTGTTGGTAAGTCTGATCCTAGACCACATTAAAGCTGGTCCTTCTGTTGGTAAGTCTGATCCTAGACCACATTAAAGCTGGTCCTTCTGTTGGTAAGTCTGATCCTAGACCACATTAAAGCTGGTCCCTCTCTTGGTAAGTCTGATCCTAGACCACATTAAAGCTGGTCCTTCTGTTGGTAAGT
Organism: Mytilisepta virgata; assembly: GCA_028015205.1. Lineage (NCBI taxonomy): Eukaryota > Metazoa > Mollusca > Bivalvia > Mytilida > Mytilidae > Mytilisepta > Mytilisepta virgata. The sequence goes on along the minus strand of CM051520.1, from coordinate 19,010,247 downwards.
CTGATCCTAGACCACATTAAAGCTGGTCCTTCTGTTGGTAAGTCTGATCCTAGACCACATTAAAGCTGGTCCTTCTGTTGGTAAGTCTGATCCTAGACCACATTAAAGCTGGTCCCTCTCTTGGTAAGTCTGATCCTAGACCACATTAAAGCTGGTCCTTCTGTTGGTAAGTCTGATCCTAGACCACATTAAAGCTGGTCCTTCTGTTGGTAAGTCTGATCCTAGACCACATTAAAGCTGGTCCTTCTGTTGGTAAGTCTGATCCTAGACACATTAAAGAAGTAGGGCAATTCCCCCCTGCATTTATTTCACTTGTAGGGCCATTTTCAAAAAGTCGGCTAAAACCTCGCTAAAACCTTTCAAAATCTCTGGAGACATAGCCTGGTATGTGGTCTCTAAAGATTTACTAATAATAACCAAAAGTAAGTTACTAACAAATTTTATACATACCTCAATATCGCTTTGGGAGACAGTTTTAACACAAATTAACGTCTGAAAGAAACTCAGAACCAAAACGATTTTTTTTACTGTAAGTGAGATTTATCTCAAAAATGGTTGTGGTTCTTAATTTCTTTCTTGGCAATATTCCAAAAAGTGCTTCAAATTGACCCAAATCGCGTATATACATGACTTTTGTCCGTATAAAACTTAGAATTTGTTAATGATTAAGCATAATATTTCTTTTTGCTATCATAAAATGAATTGCATATAATCATTTACGATAAAATGTAGGCAAATATTTAAGATTAAGAAATCAATGATTATAAGTGAAACAAATACATGGGAAAGTTGACCTACTTCTTTATATTGCATTCTTTTTGTCAAACCAAATTTACTTAATACTTATGCTGCGTAAATTCTATTTACTTCCTAAATAAGACAGTTCGTGTACAATGTATGTCTTTTGTCATATAGTCTCTTATCCTTAATTAGTTTAAACATATTTATTCATATAATCACAAGCAAATACATACTAACAAAAATACATACATGAAAAAATAGTAGGATTCGGAAACAAGACAGTTTATTTATTTATACAAAATCATAGGCTACGTGGAAGTGCTTTGTGTAATATAAGTGTCAAATTAAGATGAGTAATAAATTTGATTAAAAATAGAAAAGATCCACGATGATAAAGGTATACAAATGTGTATTTTGATGACGAAATACGAAAGAATAATAAATAATAATAATAATTAAAAAAACATTTTAAAAACCAAACAATTTGATGAAGAAAAAATGTAGAAGTTATACGATGTTAAAGGTTTATAAATATAAATGTGTACGCTGATGATGAAATACAAAAAAAAATTGATGAAGAGAAAATTGTTAATTTATGTGACTAAGGATTTACAAATCTTTTATTATTAATAATAAATTTCTGAACGTTTAAGAAAATATCTGTATTTTGTTCTAGATTTAGACTCTCTGACCCATACAGCATTAATTCAGTATTGATTCGAATATTATTGTACAAAATTGTGAAAATGGTTTCGTTCCGCAACAGCGTATAGATAGGACAATACATTAAGAAATGGGAAGTTGACTCGACATGACCACATGCACAGTTGGGTGAAACAACCAAGTTACGATTATACAGATGTTCATTTAGTAACCTACTATTCATACGTAATCTAAAATGTAGAATTTGACCAATTCTCGTCCCTACATATACTAATTTGGAACACTTCACACGGTGACCTCGAATTCTGTTTTTGAAAATGTCGGTAGAATTTGAACTGCGTATGTTCTGAGGAAGTTTGTTCCACTGTTTAACCGAAGCTGGCAAGAAATAGTCGGAATATAGGTTTCTCCTCGTGCGAATTTCTGAAAGATTTTGATTTTGATTTTGACGAGTAAAATGTCTATGCGAAGGAGCAATCGTACTTGGTATCAAGGACTGTAAATAATCGGGAACGTCCTTGTTTACCATTTTTAAAAATAATATGTTTCTATGCATGTCTCGCCTTTCCGAAAGTTTTTTCTATCTCATCAATAAGTAATTGAGTATGGTTAGGCCATACAACATCCCCGTATCCTAGGATCGGTCGTATGAATGAAAAATACATTCTCTCTAATGTGAATATATCTAAAATGAATCTCTTCTTACGTAAAATATTGATTCTTTCATATGCCTTTTTGACTGTATATGCAATGTGGTCATGCCATGTACCGTTAGAAGAAAAGTAAATACCAAGGTGCTTATGAGAATTCACTTCTTGAAGATCCTGACAGTTCATTCCTTAATTGATAAGAATATAATGTTTTTGGTCACATAATGTTACAGCCTAGATTTCTTCAATTGTGAAATTACACAAACATTTACTGTATTGCAGGTGTAGAATTAATTTTAAATGTCAAACAGGAGGAGTACATTCCTTTCATAACAGATTCATCTGGTGCCAGGATAGCAATTCATAGCAAGGAATATTTACCATACACAGAAGCAGAAGGCATATCTGTATCAACTGGGTTTCAAACCAACATTGCATTGACTCAAGTAAAAAGAAATATCAAATATCTTTACTATTTATTCATTTGCACTTGGTTTGTCTGTGTGAATTACAAGGATTTTGTATTGCTGTTTGATATATATAGATTTTCCTTCAGGTACGAGTGAGTTATTGAATTTCTTCACCCTCAATAGTTAAATTTTCTATTTTCAACACGCGAGCGTCTGCGAGCGTGTTAAAATCAAAAATTTAACTATTGAGGGTGGAGAAATTCCATAACTCACGAGTAAATTGAAGAAGAATCTGTTTCTCCTATGATTTTCGACAAAAACCTCAAAAAATGTCGTTCCTATGTAGTTTGTTTACATAGACGTCATTTCGGGACTTCTCTAGTTTATCGTTCCAATAACTGTAGAAAAATGGTGGTAATTCCCACGTAGAAATTTAATCAACGGGAATGTAGTAACGAAGAACTACATATACCATTGTCTTAGGTTAAAATTTAGCAATGCGTACATGTTCTACATATTTAGTGTCATAGAATATATTGTTAATAATTGATCATTCTATATGGTAAATTTAAATTTCTTGCTTATATTGTTAGTTAATCCATTTTCAGTGATGTCAAAAAACAAAGATAAAACCAAGTTGAATGATGAAACGGCTCATCATGAAATGGAAAATTTACTACAAAAAAAATATTTTTTTAACGACCGTTGAAATTTTAAAACATAAGAATATGTTAACAGCCAACTTTTGGCCAAAATCTCATTCTGCATTCTGCACAGTTGTTTATAAGGATTTTTTTCCTTTAATATGGAACAAAAGGAACTAAGCTGGGATGTGGTACAAATGACTGTTCCATAGAAATTAAAGAGAAATGGTGTAACAGTAGATAAGACCGATTGTGACCGCATTGAATAAAAGCAACTTATGAAATCACATTAAAAACAAAAAACCGAAAACAACAACTGATATAGAAAACAATCAATAAAAGATTCGTCTAACTAATGACAGGGGTTTAACAACGTGGAATTAGTTCTGTATCTATTGTTAACCTTGCACAATATATGAACAAATACAACAAAAAATTCATACAGGTTAGTAGATGGGAAATTTTGTTTTATTTTTGCAAAAGTAGGATGAAATAAATTATTAAAACTAAATAAATCATTACCCAGTATGTTGAAAATCAGATTGAATTGGAAAGCTAATTAATTTTGTAAAACCAAACTCATTTTACGAACAGGATAGTACCCCTTAATTCAAAAACTGAAGCAATTTCATAACGGTTGATTCTGAAGTATTAATTTCAAAATACATTTCTAGCAACAAACGGGAACTTGATTCCAGCAGCATGGTGAAGTTTATAAGATTAAATTCAAAAACTGAAGCAATTTCATAACGGTTGATTCTGAAGTATTAATTTCAAAATACATTTACTAGCAACAAACGGGAACTTGATTCCAGCAGCATGGTGAAGTTTATAAGATTAGTTATCTCATATTTCATTACAGACTTCATTTTCACGCTATCCAGGAAATGATATGTCCAAATGCGACACCGCAAATCTGTACTCAGGATTATTGGTAAGTTATAATACATGTTTGTTTTGTTTTCTTCTGACATTTTTTGGCAAAATAACAATTTTTCACCATTTGAAGTAATCCTCATCGCTGAAAACCCTGTAAAATTCTTTTTTGACTGTAATCGCCAAATTTTTTGTATAACAAATGCGTTATTGGCAAAGATGCAGAATAAATCCTGCACTAGTTTTAAATTTCAAAAATATAAAAGTCATTTATGATCTTTTCTTTAAACTGTAAATTTATAAAACATTTCTGTTTATATTTTTATTAAAGCCATGCATGGAACTGTGTGTTGGTAATACTATAACTTTAAATTGTGGATGTCTTAGTTCCTGGATTTACAGAACTGAAGAAATAGATAAGATGTGTACAACACCAGACGGTAAGGCAATCTTATCATCATACCAAAAATCTGAAATACAGAATACCAAAACGTTTATGCAAAGTAGTATTTCTAGGCCGTGATCTTCACCGACATGGAGATTGATCAATTGATGTTTTACAGACATTATTAAGGTTTTCACGAAAATGACTGTATTGTTATCTGGGACACTCAGTAGGGAAGTTACTTTATTGTTATCGAGGAGACTCAGTAGGGAAGGTACTTTATTGTTATCTGGGACACTTAGTAGGGAAGGTACTTTATTGTTATCGAGGAGACTCAGTGGGGAAGGTACTTTATTGTTACCTAGACACTCAGTAGGGAAGGTACTTTATTGTTATCTGGGACACTCAGTAGGGAAAGTACTTTATTGTTATCTAGGAGACTCAGTAGGGAAGGTACTTTATTGTTATCTGGGACACTCAGTGGGGAAGGTACTTTTTTGTTACCTAGACACTTAGTAGGGAAAGTACTTTATTGTTATCTGGGACACTCAGTAGGGAAAGTACTTTATTGTTATCTAGGAGACTCAGTAGGGAAGGTACTTTATTGTTACCTAGACACTCAGTAGAGAAGGTACTTTGTAAATGTAGTAACGAACAACAATCATTTCGTAACACAAATTTTAGCTTCGGACTGGACTCACCAAAATAATTTTGGACTGACCATTTTCAGAAGTGATGAGTCTAGAACCCTGAGATGTTTATGCCGGAAACATAATACTGAAAATGAAATCCAAACCATTAAACGAGATGTCTCATTCGTTCACCTGTAGGGAATTTGAAAACTTGAGCGGTTTATGAAAAGCACGTGAATAGACGTCATCAAAGAGCGGAATATTATTTACTTTCTTTTTGTTCTTAACGAAAAATCTTCGTTTTTGATATGCAAATTCGCGCTGGGTACGGCAAATCTTCCCACCTTTAAAGCTACCTTGAAGTTCATTGTACATGGATTTCAGACTATCAGTTTGGCAATACATCGACATTAGAAATATATTGTAAGAATACATGGATTTTCAGACTATCAGTTTAGCAATACACCGACATTAGAAATATATTGTAAGAATAGTAGTAAAACTACTGAACGGAACTGCGTGTACTAAACTGCTTTGTTGAACTGCTCAAATGTGTAAATGCTAAAAAAATAAAATTTTTATTACGAAATCGTGCTTTTGAGCCATATTGCACTGAGTGTTATAATTCAGTTATTTTGCTCATGAAATTCAATGATTATTTATTTTGTGTAGCAAACAAGTTACAACTAAGTGGATCCAAAGTTTAGTAGTAATCAGAAAAAGGGTTTTTAATTTCATGTACGTTATTTGACGATGGTTTTCATTTTTCAGAAATTGATTGTTTGAACATTGTAAAAGAGAACACTGAAGCTTTCACCGCAAAAAATTGTAATTGTAAAGTTCCTTGCAAGTAAGTACCGATATTACTGATTGAATTTTATTGTGGAATAAGAATATAGATACCCTTGTATGGTAATATTTATTGATAAATTTACATATGCCTATATAATATATTTATTTCTCCTATTCTTGACGTGTTTAATCGGTGGGATAAAGATACATAATATTTTTAACCACTTCCCGGTGATTAAATTTCTACGTTGGAATTATCGCCGTTTTTTTTCTACATTTATTGGAACGATAAACTAGAGAAGTCCCGAAATGACATTTATGTAAACAAACTACATAACAACGACATTTTCTTGAGGTTTTTGTAAAAAAATCATAGGAAAAACAGATTCTCCCTCCATTTATTCGTGAGTTATGGAATTTCCCCACCCTCAATAGTTAAATTTTAGCTTTTAACATGCTCGCTAAAGGCTCGCGTGTTGAAAATCGAAAATTTAACTATCTCGGACGGAGAATTTCCATAACTCGTGCCTGAAGAAGAATCTACATATATATATACTTGTAGTGAATATTAACCATTAAATAGATCAGTTTTTCATATTTCAATAGAAAATGCCATTTACATGGAGATATTAAAACTAAGCAAACGGGTTTCTTAAAAGCGCGGGCAAAGTTATAACACATGTGGAAAAAACATGACGAAGCAGTCCAGTCGCTTAACATATCAACTAAATACTGTGTTAATACGCATCAGCATAAATCCGCCGAAAATATATTTTTGAGAAAAAAAAATAGAATACCCACTTATTCATACAAAGTCTTTTGGTTTACTGGTAAATATACTATAATACGGTTAAAAATTGACTCAAAACAAATATTACAATTTACTATCCGCTATGAAACACTTCATTATTGGATAATGTCATGCACTTATTTAAAGCCTAAATCTTTCAAAGCTGGTCTGTGCTGAATAGAAAATTGTCGGTGCTATGCGCATTATCAACAGTGATGTTTAGTCCGTACTGTTGTCCTAGACGAAGAAGAGCAATGATAGAAAGCTTTGTTAATTTAAATTTTGTACATTTGAAATATTACATGTAAGTGTAAGTTTCTCGTACACATTTTATCCAGCTTAGTATTAAAGTAATAAATTTTGGCAGCAAATAAATAATACTGGTTCATAACCCGTGTATGCTTAACGTAAAGAAAATAAATTATATTGTCGTAATTGAAATAATGTTTAACGTAGGCAAACTAGTTACGAAAAGGACATCTCTATGACATCCTATCCAGCAACGGCCCAACAGGTAGTTTTGGAAGTACTACTTAATTCTGATAGTGCATCGTTTGGAACATTAAGGTAACTTTTTATGGAATATGTGATAAGGAGACGCAACTTTGGTATTGGAAATATGTTACCTAAATCTTCTTTGATATATGGAATTGAGAAAATATGAGGTGTGTATAAATGAGACAACAATCCACTATTGGGATGGCCTTCAAACGTAAGCACAAGGACAACATCACGAGCACTAAATGGTACCAACACATACAATGTAATGCAGAGTTTAGTTTTATTCCAATGAAATGGTATCCAAAACAAATCCTTATCATTATTTTACATAATGGTATTTTTGGTTATGAGTACTTCTTGTTTAAAATAAGTTTGGCTTTTGGTCCTCCAAATGTTTCTGTTTTAATGCTGTTGATGAGAGGTAACTCCTTGAAATGCGTCGTATACAGCATAGTATAAATTTACTATATCTAATATTAGTATCTTTGGATTGTTATTTTTAAGCTGTTGCTATGGGAAGAGGGTCAGAAAAACCGTTTCAGTTGTCATTACACCCGTTTTTTTGACAAGTGTTTGAAATTTGTCGTAAAAGCAAGCCTTCGGTTTCAAATCCCTCATTCACAATTGATCTTGATTTAATTTCGACTCTTCTTTTATATTCATGTTTAGAATTTTAAGCTTCCAACATTTCAATCAATTTTTTTCTTTTAAAATTTGGTCGATAATGTAAATGATACATATTAATCCGGAAAAAAAATCCTAGGTAGAAAATTTTTAAAACACATTGTTAGAACTATACATTTTCTAATTTATTTCGTTGTTACAGGGAAAGTTTGGTATTTATCAAAGTATATTTGTCATCTCTTACTGACAAACTGACAGAGGAAGAACTAGCTTATACAGTATGTATATCAGATTATAGACAACAGCAGAACATTTCCAAACAGTACAAACAATTCCACGAAAATGTATAAAATATCAAAAGCATAAGAAAAAAAAACTAAATGAACCGTGTATTTTTGTCATCGTTATTGGGTAAACCATAACAGTAATTACTCTTAGCTACATAGTAGTTGTCAGCGACATTTGAAAGATTCTCATCACACAAACAAGATATTAAACATATAAACTACGGAGGCTCTATAGACCTTATGTCGCTCACATAGATGTAGAATTTGAAGGAATTATGTATGTTATCTTTCTTGGTGGCTTGGGCAAAAGAAAATGTAACATTTTAAAACTGTTTGGTTCCAATTTGCTCATTGCTTCTGTAACGATTATTTAGCGATGCTTTGCAGTAGTATATGTTTTTACTTGCGTCGCCGAAGGAGGAAGCAGGTCTAAGAGTCTGTCCGCCTGTCCGTAACAGCATAGGGTACCTATTTTGTGTAATATGAAACTGCAACCCAATAAACACGGCACTTCTGAAATATTGCACACTTATTCTGAACACATTTAAGATGTGCACCTGCCCTTTTGGAGTGATTTGAAAAATAATTGTAAAATTAATCATTTGTTTAACTTAGTAATTTTTATGCGCATTTCAGTGATACCAAGGGTGCCTAGTTTGTTTATTCTGAAACTCCAACACCATAAACTTGGCACTTCGGAAATATTTCACACTTATTCTGAACACATTGAGGATTGTGGGGTGATATGAGAAAATTTTTTCAAATTTATCATTTGTTTAACATAGTCATTTTTGTGCGCATTTGATACGAAAGGTACCTAGTTTGTGTATTCTGAAACCCAAACACCATAAACCTGGCTTTTGAAATATTGCACACTTATTCTGAATACATTGAAGATGTACACCTCCACTGTTGGGATGATTTGAGAGTTTATCATTTGCACTAAGTCATTTTAAGGCTATCTAGTTTGTGTAATATGAAACTCAAACACCTTTCACCTGGCATTTCTAAAATTTATTGTAGCTGCGCATCTGCCCTTTGGGGTGATTTTTTGCTAATTAGATCAATATAGATAAATCTTACAATGGTAGATAACTTTAATTCTTATTGAAACTAAAACAGTTCATGCTAAAAATTCTCGTATTTGCATGCGACGCCGGGATAGGGCCCTCGTCCAGACATCTAATTGGTCTTGTTTTTTAAATTGTTCTGCTGTATATCGTTTTGATTGCAGAATAAATCAACAGATTTTAAATGTATGGATGATTGCTGAAAATGTATTGGCTTAGTTGTTTTTGGACAAGATCGTTTCAGAGAAGTTTATGGAAATTTCGTAATATATTATATCGGCATTTACAAGTGATCAAAATTAATCAGAAAACGGAAAATAGTTGTTTATATGCATCTAAGATCATTAAAGCAAATTCATCATGCAAATTCGAAAGATATTTTATCGAGGTCAGAAAGAGTTCCATCCAAAACCGGAAAATAATCAGATGTAATGTAACTGCCTAAAATTATGATTTACGATTCTGAAATTAAATCTATAGGAATAAATTAATAATAAATATTGAATGTTTGATTTCAAAAATTGACAAGAAGGCAATACAAAGAGTGTGATTCTGTTAAGTTTTTTTGCTTTTCAGGAGGAGAATTTTGTAAGCGACATTGGTGGTCAGTTAGGATTATGGGTCGGAATTTCAGTTTTATGTCTAGCGGAAGTTGTGGAATTATTGGTGCTTTTGATTGTTATGTGTTTGAAAAGAAGGAAAGAATCCAAAACAGATGTCGAACATTTTCAGAAGAGGAATAGTATCATTTAGATATATTCTGCAACTCGTATTATTTATTTATGGACTTTAAATGTTGTTGTCTACGGTTTTAAATGAACAGTGCACGAAATCGTACTGGTATACCTGATTGTGTTTAACACAGAAGAAAATTTCATGGGAAAGACGTGTAGTAAAATGTTAAGAATATAACATGAGCAATTCAGAGAAAGTAACTGAAGTGGCTATTGGAATTAGCAACATTTTAATATAGCAATAAATGCTATTTTCTCGACCTAAAAATGATTATACTCCAAATTTAGTGAACGGTAAATGACCATCAAAGAGGTCTACATTTATATTATAGGAAGTTAAAATAATATATGGTAGTTTATGGACCATTCGGTCGCCTAACAAAATTATCATGGACAGAAACGCAGTTGAGATCCACATAAGTTTTTATGCTGACCATTTGAACTAAAGTCTCTGAACTGTTTGTTATGTTATATATTCTTACACTCAGTGTCTTTGTTGTTGCTTTCAAAATAAGATCACATAGAGGCTGGTCAGCGTTTTTATGGACCCGGTTGGATTACATAGACTAATAATATAGTGTTACTAACTTGCTGATTCTGTATTAGCCAGGTTAGCTGTATTAGTCCCGACGGCCATCACAGCTGACCGAGAATCCGTACAGGGCCAATACTAAATCAGCAAGTTCGTAACACTTTTATTAAATAATAAATCGAAACAGCTGGTCCTTGTAAAACCGGTCCGTATGGAATTCCATATTTCTCTGTTTCCAAATTGCCGGTCGGTATGGAATTCCATATTGTCCCGTTTCTATATTGACTTTAAAATCTGTATTAAATTATTAACCGGATAAATTTCATTAATATACAGGTATTTATAAAGACCAGGGCAAATTAAAAATATTGGTTGTGCCAAATTTGCCATAATAAGGCTATTTCTATCATATTATTTAATAAAATAGAGTAAACGTAAATTTAAAGTATACTATACATATTTATTTCATCTATACGATATCATTTACAAAGCAAGGAATAGCAAACATGTAAATACACACGTATTTTGGAAAAAAAGTACATATATATTCAATTATTTATGTATTCAAAAGTTTACTGAACAACCATTATCATGAGTGATAGCATTTCATTACTTCAACATATTTATATACAGTTTTGATTTATTCTGCCTTGTACTGGTTTCCAGGAAATATAAATAAGTTAGACTTGTGTCTCTACGCTAGGTTTTGATGTCCCTATGTATTTAACTAAATAGTCTTATCACATCGTTCCATCCCCCAAACACTAAATTAAATAAGTGGGAGCGCCTATAAAAACAGGAAATGGCTATGTTCTGGTCATCGTCCACGATATTATGTAAAAAAAGGAAATCTCTGAAAACAGCTCCATATAGAATATAATATTCCAATACAGATTTCTTATCTCCGCCAAAAAAAGCCCCATTTAAAACTGGGCTAAGCTGCATTTTGTGATATTGGTATTCATATGGCTTAAATATATAAGGATCTGGAAACAATTTTATATATGTGATAACATTTTCCAAATTAAGTAACTTTTTTGGCTGCCAATAAACATATTTTGGCGGGAAATAAGTGCGATTTCCATGACCATAACCAGCGTCTATCCAGAAGAAATGAGAACTTTGGAATGGATTTTTCTCAGCTGCTTCTTTCATAAATGATAGCTTATTGTTCATTAGAATTAAATAGTCTGCTGAGTAAGCTTCGGGATGCATCAAGATTGTATTATTCTTCCTAAATTCTTTAGAATTTAGTGTTTTTTCGATTTGAGGCCGATACTGTTCGTATTCGAGTTGACCAAATGATCGCTTTATAGTGTATACATTAGAATGCTGTATGTATTCATCTTGCATATTTAATAGTTCAACGGTTGTATTTTCACAAAACAGTACTATGTTTGTCTGCATGAGTAGTACATTAGTAAAGTAATCTATATAATTCTTAAAAGATCTCCGAAATGTCGGCCATCTGTCTCTCTTTATATCATACAATGCAGTAACTAATGTTGCTGTCCTTTCTTGTTTGCTGGATTCTGAAAATATGAACATTGAAAAATATATTAATTGTTAAAATTATTATTATTATTAATTAAAAATAATTATGGTTTGAGAAAGTGGAGCGTCGAAATGGTTAAAGATGAATAAATTAAATGTAATAATACCTATAAAACAATATAAAGAACAAAAGAGTAAAAGATAAAATGCTCCAATGTTTGAAGAATATTTTTTTTTTTTTTTTTTTTTGGTGTTTGTGATATTAATTTTAGTTTTGAATTATTAAATTTTTAGGATTACGCAGCTTTCAGCTTGCTTGCCTTCGTACCTATTCAAAATCACTGTATTAATATTTCCATGATTACGTTGTACATGTGTATAGAATTGTTTAGTTACAACGATGTTGAGTATAACTCAAAGCTCAATTTCACTTGTTGTATCTATATACTTAATCATTAAAACTGTTTTCTAATTTTCATCCAACTTTGAAAATAAAAATTTTGCATTTGTTGACAGTTGCTTACCTTTCCAAAAAACACTAATTTAACCTTGGATTTTATTGTCTGTAGTTTTGTGTGGCGTTTTATATAAAACTATTCTGTGATAACAATTGTTATGCACCAATTATACATAGTTAGTTATGCTTGAGGACGAAGTGTTGAAACCTAAAAAAGAACCCAAAATGCAGAAGTGCAAATTTAAATGCCAAAATGATCGAAAGAGTAAAATAAAGAAAACTACGGACATATCTTTGTACGAGGGAAAAATGCCACAAGATTTAACAATATTATTAGAGCAAATTTCACAACTAATCATTTGTATTTGAATCTGTTCTGTATTATCCTGGATTATTTTTGTTACAGATATATCTGGCTTAAGTTTCAGATATCGGTATATCTGGCTTAAGTTTCAGATATTGATATATCTGGCTTTAATTTCATATATCGACGTATCTTGCTTCAGTTTCAGACATCGACATATGTGGCTTCAGTTCAGATATCTAAATATTTGGTTTTAGCACTTCTTATAAGACGTAATTTGTTGCAATGGATCGAAACTCATGTTACAGTAATATTTAATTGCAAAAAAGGGCATAAACTGAACTTGCCTTTTCTTATGACTGCTCGTCCATTTCTACTTGCAACTGCCATGATTGGATCTTCTAAATAGACTGCTTGCCAGAAGAGTACAATATAACCGAAGATACAGAATACAATACACAAAGGTAGAATTTGTCGTCTTAAATCTAACTCTCGTAACATTTTTGTACAATAACATGTCTTTCACAGTTAAGGGGAGTTTGAAGGAAAAATCAATGATAACCATTTGCGATTATTTACGACATTAAAATCGCATTTTAAAATGATAAGAAATCAAAGAATCATTATTTGCAGATGCTACCTAATAAATAATTATTTCGACTCATTATTTTTCGCTTACATTGATATGTTTGTTATTGAGGAGTTTAAATTTATTTTTAGTTATGTAAATAATCCTTAACATAGAGAACCCCTTTATAAATGTGTCCTTGTGGTGTTTGTTTGTTGTATTCCATTCTCCTGACTTTGTCTTCTCCTTGGATTTCGAATTTGTGGTCTTTTCACACTTTTTTGTCTCTTCAGTATTATTTTGCCGATATTGTAACATGTACGTGTAACGCTAAAACCGCTTCATTTTTTTTAATTCCGTTTGTTCCATTAGTGCAGCAAAGTACCAAGTACATGTATATAATGCACACGTTGTTGCCCCTTCTGGAAAGATGCGCATCTTTTCAAAGTTTAATAAATATAAAATAAGATGCAGGCGTGCCACGTGAATGATTTAATGGAGCTAAAATTAATTCAAAGATTAGAAAGATACCAATAGTAGCACTTTGATAGCTAATCATTTTGATGAAGACTCATTTTTCATAATGCAGTTTTCGAAAGTCTTTGGAAAACTAATGCAGTTTTTGACAGTCTTTGGAAAACTAAAGGATATCTCCCTCGTGCATAGCCCTCTGCATAGACGCCTTCCACTATACTCTTTTGGTCGTTAATGGCAGGAGTGAGTTTCTAAAAAAGCTATATCTCCACCATACATATAGCACTGTTCTCGGATAGCTTTGGCTTTACTCTTTTAGTCGTTTTTGGCATATTTGAATTAATGCTTAAATGTTCGGGGTTATTTTTTTTCGGCTTTTGACATATAAGGTCTTGAACACAACTAGAGTCTGGGCTTTCGTACTAGAGAGTCCTAAACCGACTTAATGGGCGAAATCGGTATGATCGAATATTTATCACATTCTTCAAACTAATTATGGACACCAGCAAACATCAAACACTTGATTACTGAATTTTCATTCTCAAAAAGCCAATTACTACAGAGAAGAACTACAAGATCATAATTTTAAAAGACATAACAATAGCAAAACTATAAAATAAAATAAAAAGTTAAACAACAACAACAACAACAACAACAACTCTTCATAGTCAATTCAAAAGAGGAGGGGTTATCTGGATACAGCATGAACGGCAGTCATTGGTAAATGGACATAATTTACTTCAAGGTTTTCTTTTTTTACGGTACATCAGTTCATTAAATTTGTAAGTACAATTTAAAGTTGACTGAGACATAAAGAGCTATTAACTGAACTATTTTATTAATCAATTATTTATTTTAAAAAGTCTCATTTTGAAAAGTGGGTATTTTCATTCCGATTTTGGTAAGATTTATCACTTTCACTGTGCAAATTATCGTGCAAATGATTTTAAAAATATATGATTTCTGACAGATTCATTTTTATTTTATGAATTCATCAGGCTTTGTGGTTCGTGTATAAAGCGGCCGAACATTTTTTAAATTCATAAAGAGAATTTTAAAAATACTTAAGATCTAACCAAATTTCATTTTTTCGTTTTCTTGCAAATTGTTATCTATGAAAAATTAAAATATGTACATTATTTCCATTTGGAAAATTCAAATCGAAATTTGAATTTTTTTTTCATTTTTCAATTTTGCAAGATGAAAAATGGACAGCAAACTTCAAATTCATTTTGAATTTTCCAAATAGAAATAATGCACATATTTTAATTTTCTGTTGAAAATAATTCATTTATCACCAAAACATGAAACGAAACTTAACAAGTACAAAAAAAGATTGTAGTACAATCTTCAGCATATACCAATGTATAACAAGCTTTTTGACTCTTTTCCATCCAATTTTCAAACAATCTTCAGTACCTAATGACATTAGGTACCTTTGTTATGTTTTTACTATTAATTTAATTATCTATTTATGTATTTTTATTATTGTTATTTTAATTAATTACTTTTGTTATCGGCATGATTTTTTTTATTTATCTTGTAGGGGGTACTAGACAATCATAGCTCCTTCAACAAATGGATTTCAGTGAATATTCAGTAACTTAGGCTCTTTGAACATTAGAATGATTCCAATAGTCATTTTCCCAGTAAATAGTGGGTGGTTTTTCCTTATATGCACACATTAGTTTTACTGAATAATTACATTTTAACTATTGAGCATTCCAGATTTAGATTTTAAATTGGAATAATAAAGTCTAGTTACGGTTTGGTGGTTGTCGAATTGATCATTTGAGCTGTATTTTAATAAAAGTACGATTTATCATCTGTGTCGTCAAATAATAAAATGCAATACAGTTATCTCCTAAATATTTAATTCATAAACTTAATTACATCAATGGATATTTTATATGAAATTGCAAATGAACACGTTACCATTAAATAAATTTAAGTGTTAACCGGTATAATTGGGTGCATTATGTTTCTGACATTCTCATTAAATGATTCGAAGGTAGTACATTTTATATAAAGTTTGAGCACAGTAAAATCTAAATGTTGTTCTGCAATTTCTCACATAAAACTTGATTCCTGTTCTGAAGTTGTGAAATCACGGTCATTTGTTTTTAATTTATCAATTTTATTCAGTTTCGCAATTACTCTTGCAATGGATATCTATGTCCTGCTCTAAATCCTTATACCACATTTATGAAGTTAAGAGGGTGGTGCATACATAGTATGTGTGCAAATGAAAACTTTAAAATGCACGCTTACTTATTGCCCCTGTATGACTACCATATTGTTATTTCCCATGGCTTTTGTAGATCAAAACTTGGTTAGAGGTTTTTTTTTTATTGAACTGTCTTTGAAAATTCAGACAAAACAATATATAAAAATAAAATTATCATTTTGGTTTTTTATTGGTAATATTCCTATTGCCAAAATAACGTAGATAATAATAACAATTTTAAGGTGAAAAGAAACAGTTCATTGAATCTAGTTTGAATTATCCTGAACCGCTGCAATATTTACAAGACAAATAGTTGTCTTAGAAGAGTCAATAACTGTTTAACCTTCCTTTCTATCCGATGTCACCTCCGTTTTTACTGGTGTCGATGGTCTTTTGTGTTTTGTTAAATGGTTTGTTTTTTCTCGTCCTCCCTATGTCGGTGTTTTCTTTGTCTTTATGATTATTGAATGGCCCTCGAATTTCTCTTATTAGCTCACTTGCCCTATTACTTTTCGACCTTTGGTTCCGGATGGATGAACAACCTGGCCGCCAGAGGCCATCTTTGATTTTAATTGGCCAATTTTCAAAAATGTTCTTTTCAGAAACTACATTATGAAATGTTTTGACACTTTGCAGGCTTGATGACAACTATACCCTCTACAAAAGATGCACTTTTTGATAGAGATTCATCCCCTCAACCGATGGCTGCGGCTGTTCAAAGTTTCCATTGAAACCATATGGGAAAGGACTTTTATATCATTTGCTCAGGAACTAATGGGCAGATTGCAACTAATTGTTGACAGGAATGATATATGGAAGAACTTCTACCAACTTTCGACCTTTTCGGTTGAACGAACAACATGGCCGCCAAAGAACATCTTTGATTTTTATTGGCCAATTTTCAAAAATCTTCTACTCTGAAACTACATTATGAAATGTTTAATTGAAACTTTGCAAGATTTATGACAAGTATACCCTCTACAAACGATTCACGTTTTGTTTCGATTCATGCTCTCAACATACGTTCAAAGTTTCCATTGAATCCATTTGGGAAAGGGTTTGTTTTGTCTTTTGCTCAGTAACTAATGGGTAGATTGTAACCAAAGTTGACATGAATAATTTATGTAAAGACCTCTACCAACTCCCTATCTTTGGTTCCGGTTAGATGAACAACATGGCTGCCAGAGGCCATCTTTGGTTTTGATGGGCCAATTTTCAAAAATCGTCTCCTCTGAAACTACATTATGACATGTTTTGAAACTTTGCAGGATTGCTGACGACCGCACCCCTAACAAACAATCCACTTTTGGTTTAGATTCATTTGATTAACAGACGGGTGCGGCTGTTCAAAGTTTCCATTGAATCCATATGGGAAAAGACTTTTTTTCATTTGCTCATGAACTAATGGGCAGACTTTAATCAAAGTTAGCAAGTATCGCATATGGGAGGGTAGATGCAAATGCTCCACCTTATCAAGGTTACTTTGGATTTTTGTGTTTCTTTAAAAGCCTTATGGATACAAAAGAGCTTACATTTTATAATGGTCTAATAAAATCCAGGTGGGCCTGTCGTTAGATTTTAGTGTTCAATAAAATACAAGTCATTCTTTTTTAAAGACCAAACTGCCTATTCAATTCTGCTGGTGATTTTTGTTTCAAATGTTCTGTCAAGATAATTTTCCATATGGAGAATCAAATGACAGAAAAAAATTATAGGGACACTGGTTAGGGAGCATTTGAATTTTATGGAGGGCTAGGATCAAATGTTTGATCCTTCCTATTTTTTCGTCGAAATATTGGTCCTGGATTTTTTTCCGTCCGCTATTGCTGCCTAAAATTTTATTTTCATTTAAACAAAAAAAAACCTTATTGACACATGCACAGCTCCTGCATTTTTTTTCACACCTAAAGTGATCCTGTCTTTTTATTTTGCCAATATCCTGGTCCTGCCTAGCCCCCACCCCCTCCTATAAAAATCATATGGTTGCTCCCTAGAATGTTACGGATGTCAGAAAATTTTAAAACTCCAAGCAGTATGAGCTGTATGGAGTAGGGTTCATTTTAAACAATTACAAATGTCTAATTGAGGAGGCAAAACACTGCAGTTTACATGAAAATGAAAAATTCGAGTCTGCAGTTGTTCGAAAATCGAAAAAATGCCTTGAATAAAAACACTTAGCGGAAAAATCAATTTAGAGAACATAGTGATGTTTCCTTTCATCTTAAATTTCGTTCAAACATTGATAATTATTACTTGTATTAAGAGCACCGCTAAAATTGGTATGGAGACGATCAAAACTACGACTTAGTCGGAAACGTCTGAAATGGCTTAGATAGCCCGGCTCCTAACACAAAATTTGTTCAGACAGGGGGTATGTTGCTCTTAAAGACCAACAATTGATTTTTTCTTGAAACTCAACATATTCGTTCTTGGTGGTTTTTGAACGATATTAGCGAATAAAAAAGATAGGTCACCGAATTCGTTTCGTTGCTATAGTACCGCAAAAAATGCTTACATTCAGCCAGATGCTAAATTTACGGCATATTTTTCGAATGATGCCATTTCCGTCGTGAAAGTCGAATTTTTATACGGACTTTTGTGTTGGCTTCCAGAATATATATTTTTTTTTATTGTAACAAAGAAAACGGTTTCCCATAACGCAATGACCACGTATTCTGCTCTAAAGGCCTTTCCCGCGCAAATTTGGGCCAATATTTACTGCATATTCTATTGAATTTTGAAAAATCTGTAATTGATTTTTTTCTTCAATTTTTATACTGTGTTTAGTTATTCATTGTTGTCAGAATAAGACAAAAATAATGATAGGTCACCGACTTCATAAGAAAAATAAAACGGATATAACGTCGAAAAATGACATATTCAGCTACGCCAAGCTTAGTTTTGTTTTCTCAATAAACGCGACGTCACAATAAGCAAAAAAGAACTTTCCCTTCAAGTCACCGTGTCGCCGTTTTTTGTTAATTAAAGGGGGTACAAATGTCAGAAAGGGTTGATGTAATACGTGTATATAAACATTTGTCTTAATGGTTTTCTTGCGTTATGTTTCAATGGGAGTTATGAAGGAACAAGGGATTTACCTATCGCAGTCTTAGTATTAATGTCAAAAATTTGTCTTGTTCTCCGCTTATCTTTGTTGTAGTGCACTTTTCCAGAACTGACTTTGTTGAGTTCACCACACGAACATAAGACGTATAAAAATGACCCTAGGCCACTCTGTGTCTCTTCTACGATGTCAGTAAAATTCAGTTTCTCCCCACACCAATTACAACCCCTCATAAGTTCCTGTGTCAGTAGCTTTGGTTCTATCATTCTTCTTTCCCCTTCTTCCAATATTTTGCTTGCATCTTGAGTTTCTTGTAGATAATAAAAATCTGTTTTCCTCCTTTTAACTTCAGACATTCGCTCTCGGCAGTCTTTTCGGCGCTTCCTTTCACTATTTTTAATGAAACGCCCTTTCAAGCGCGACGCCATTTTAGCTTTTCAAAAATAACGCGAATGTGAAACACCGTTTCGCGGATTATCTATCAACGTCATAGACGTCTTATGGAACAATACTTATGCGCTGAGATGTGCGTATAAACAATAGTTGGTTTGGTCTTTAAATTGGAGTCATCCTTATTAAAGTTTTATGGACGTCATCATGACTTTGTTGGCAGGTATGAAAAAACCGTTTCCCATATGAAAATGGACCTGTTCCATTGACATGGCCAGCATGGCGGATGTCCTACAGGAAGCAGAGACTCGGGAGCACTTGAGTTTACCCCCGGTTTTTTGGTGGAGTCCATGATGTTCATATGTTTTTAGTTTTTAATTGTAGTGCATGTATTATTTTGGTCTTGTACTCGTTGTTCTCCGGAGTTTTTCAGTTGTTTTGATTTTTCCCTCCTTCGAATATCCCAATGTATTTCTTGACTTTACTTAGATAGATTCTCTTTTCAAGAGTGGCACAATTATTTGGGTTAAAGTATTATTTCGTTTCGTTATATTTCGTTTCTTCATTTTTCATTTCGTTTCATTTTGTTTCGTTGTATTTCGTGTCGTTTCGATTCCGTTTCACACTTTAGAAGTACCCGATATAAAGAAGGGTGGTTCTATATGTCAAAATTAATTCCTACACATAAAACAATTCGTTTTTCTATCCTTTTGTAACGAATTTATTGTATTGTTTAAATTTTCTTATTTCAATCGTGGAAAACCATGAAAGACGTATCAACCAATAATTGAATTCACAAAGAAATTTAGGCGGCGGGGAAAATGAAAATTACCTATAAATATTATTAAATATTAGAACCTTTTCTTCAAATGATCCACATAAATCCAGAATGTTTTGATATAGGCTCTTATTATATAAAATACAGAGTTTGGTTGTCGCTTCAAATAAGGCCTTAAAAGGCGTAACTTCTGAGGTTTCAATTTTGGACAATGAGATATCAGAAAAAAAGGTCCTCAAAGAATTCGCATTAATGATCGCACTTCTAACGAATGAGCAAAATTAAATACAAGAAAAAAAGCTTGAATTCAGTAATAATTGCTATGCCTTAAAAATATTAATTTATTTTAACTTTGTACTAAGGTCACCTATAAAATATTATTTTTAATAAACATTTGATAAATTTTGCCAGAAATAAATCACTTCTAGAAATTAATCGATTTAAAATATAATTTTCATATTAAAAACACACAATTGTTACTGTGGTTGTGATGTGCAACCAATAATTAATTTATGCATAATCCGTAAATAGGTGTTATTGTATTACGTAATGATCATATTAATATTAACCATGCATAATGCATAAGTTGATATTGCATGATTTCACCAAGGATAATCAAGAATTTTGACTGTTATGCCGTGAAAATGTTATTATCAAAGCTAAAGGAGTTTTCGAATTATACTTCTATTCATGGTATAGGAAGAATTGCAGATTCCTCTTTTATTCTTAGGAAGATATTTTGGATATGCATCTCACTAGCTTCGTTTTCAATGTGTGGTTTTGAAATATATCGACTTTCATCTCTGTATTTGAGGTAACAGATTATTTACTTTTTGTATTTTTACTTTTTGTAAAATTTCAATTTTTAATATTGAATTAAAATTTCTATTTTTTATTTGAAAATAAAAAACATATTAAAAATGTTATATTAATCCAAGATTTTTTTTTAAATCAAAATTTTCCAGTTGGAAATTTAAACTGATTAGGAGATTTTTTAAAAGTAAGGAGTATTTTTTCTCCCATGGGTGTGCGTATTTTCATACCGTTCAGCCCAATAAACAAAAATAATTTACTGCTCTAGAGCAATTAAAAAGTCTCGTGCGGAAACGGAATTTTATTGGCCGTCCTAAAGGTCGCGACCACGCACTAAACAAATCGTCAAGCGATATCCGGTCGAGCGTAAACGATAACCCATAAATGTCGGGGTACAATTATGGATGACCTAGATTCTTTGGTACAAGCGTATTGGGAGAAACAAATTCTACTTCAATTTCTCGTGAATTACAAGATTTCTACACTCTCGAGAGTTAAAATTAAGATTTAACATGCTCGGCAAGGCTTGCATGTTAAAATCTTAATTTTAACTCTCTCGAGTGTAGAAATCTTGTAATTCACTCGAAACTGAAATAGAATCTATATTTCTTGTGCATACCTCTGTCCTTAAATGTTTTTTTTTTAATTTTACACTTTATGGCCAATTGGCCATTGAATCTATTGTACAAAACATTGATTAATTTTATTTTCTGATTTCCATATTTTTGTTCAGTAATTAAGGCCACTTATAGACCCCTCCAAGAGTAGTCGCAATTTTCTTTTACATGCTTCCAGTGTGTACGATTGATGTTATAGAACCGCAACCAGCGCTAGTGGAGTACCCCTTTAGCTCAGATATTAGAGCGGTGGACTACTATACATTTTGTACCAAACGTTTTGTGTTGGTGTGGGTGTTTTAGGAGGCAAATCATGCTCTACTGTTACAGTATCTATATCCCTCACAGACAAACGGACGTTCTATATGTCCTATACAGCAATACAAACTGTTAAAAAATAAAAGACTAAAGTGAAAAGCAAGTTTTTCGATTCATTGGTTTTTAAAGACTGATGGCTTAAATATTTGGTAAAGTGGTGGGGTGGGAGATAAAATGGTTTAAGTTGTTTCGTCATGATTGATGGTGATCATGCAGCAGCCGATAAACATTGAGGACGAGAGTTTTAACGAATAGCGAACATATCGCCCCGAAGACCACTCGGACTGTATTTGATCATCGGACCACTCGACCCGTATTTGAACCGGGGTCATATGACAACGCGGACTGTGTGATACAATAACTTTGACCATGATATAAACTTAATTTGATTAGAGATTTTAGTGAATGCATTGCTAATTGTTTTACACTTATGCCGGGTTATACATGTAGGCAAGAGACCACAATTATTACATAGTGCATTTTCATATTAGGATTAAGTCAAATTAAAAAGAATTGCACCAGCTCAAACTTTATAATCTTTCTTTTATTCAATGTACACTCATAACTGGAAAATATATCAAAATTATAGAAAATTCTATCATTGCAAATTCAAGAAAACCACCAAAATGTCTTTAAGGGGTATATTTATCATTCACATGGTCCCTAACATCCTGAAATTAGGTCATTTTGACAGTCACCAAATTACAACATACTTCTGATTAAAAAACTGTTTTAAATTAAATAATTTGACCCTTCTGCTTTATATTTTAACTAGGATACTTAAAAAAGGCAAACAGAAAGTAGGGAAAATTAAAATAGAAAAAATACACTATAAAATATGAGGAACTATATTACGGACTGTGTGGTACAACAACATAGACCTTGATATAAATTTAGTTTGCTCCGAGATAGCGTAGGCATCGGTTTAACTCCGAATTTAAGAATTGCTTAAGAATAAACGTTGAGCATATAAACTTGTCAACATAATGCAGAACAAAAAATAATTATTTCTCCGAACATACAAAAGGTGAATTTTTAATTCATTTCATTTATTTTTTGTTCATCTTATATCTTCAGCGAAAAGACCAACACAAAGATATCAACACGATATACCGAATTAAATTTTCCAGGTGTAACATTTTGCAACCTAAACCCACTCAGTTATACAATTGCAAAGCAAATACCGATGTTTTACCAGATAGTAAATGAAACAGCAAATGCTTTAAAACAGGACATTTCTTACATGGATGACAATATTAAGGTACAGTTTAATAAATGACTAGCTTTTTCTTAATTCTATCAACAATATAGAAAATAAAACTTTAAGAATACATAACCAAAACATAGTTATGCATTTTCTTTAATAATTGAATTGAATATGATTTATATGACCAGCGTTTCACAAAATATCGTACGATAAAAAAAAATCGTACGACTTATCTTACGATTTTTTTTGCGTTTCACAAAGATCTTTTTAGAAATCGTACGATTAAAACAATCCTGTTTTCCATATAAGTCCTGGGCAGTCGTAGCTGTTAATCGTAGCATTTTTAGCAAATATTTTCATATTTTGAGGGCAGAACATTGAGAAAAAGAAATTTCAACCAGGGCCATCCTCATTCTGATAATAATTGAGAAATATCGTTTTTCATATTTGGTAAGCTTAGCTCACTCCAAAAACAACAACAATGGAGCAACAAATCAAGAATTTTAATTCAGCTGAATACAAACTCCTGCTGTGGTATCGGATATTGCTTCTCATAGATTATTCAAACCAGTTCGCATCCATAACGACGAATCTCACCAAAGGTCGTTCCTCAAAGTTAACTTTGTTAATAAAGGCTTGGATGCCATAAATCTCAGCAATATCCTTCACCACAAAACAGTAAAATCTAAAATTCCTCCATATTTCAAAGACCAAACTGTTCCACTTATTTCTTATTCTTATACTAAACCCATTGCAACCATGATTTTCAATTACAAACGGACATTGCGGGACCTTAATTCCGATGACCTGAAGTCTAAACCCCCTGACTGCTCCTGTTCGGCATCTCCATTCAATTATAGTCTTGTGGGCCATGTTGTCACTGGAGATCTCTATCTAGTTGATAATCAAAAGCTAAAAAATATGCTAGCTAAAGACCCCAAATACCGAGAACGTCAGCCAATTAATTGGAAATATAATTTCAAATTACTTACGGATTCTGTTGAGGACTATGCCAGAAAATGGACTTCAAAGGAACAGGAGCCTGCTGACACACTTTCAGAGTGGGTGAAGGCTATTAGGTCAATGATACAAATCAGAATTAATAGCCTCCAAGGGTCTATGAGCATTAAAGCTAAATCCATCTTTAAAGACCCTAAGGTTGTTGAAAACTTGACTCGCCTCCATGACAAATATGTAGTTGTCCCAGCTGACAAAGCCCCCAATAACATCGTTTTTGTTTGCAAGAACTATTATTTTGAGTGTCTTAGAAACGAATTGGGAATAGATAACACTGCGGGTAACCCCACTTGTACACCGACCACACTCACTAAGCAGGAAGTCCTTGATAACCACAAGACCGTTCTTTATTCCTTTGGCATTTCTACAAAGGTTGAAGAAATGGACCTTCCTGCTCTTTATTGGATTCCTAAACTACATAAGAATCCGTTTAAACAAAGGTACATTGCTGGGTCAGCTAATTGCTCTACAAAACCTCTTTCAAAGATTTCACATGTGAAACATCATATTCCACCAGTGGCGTCAATCAGATGTGGATTCTTAAAAACTCCAAAAATTTACTTCAATATTTAAAATCAAAATCTTTGGCTACATGCAACAGCATAAAAACATTCGACTTCTCTACACTCTACACTACCATACCACATTCTCAATTAAAAGATCGCTTAAAGCAACTAGTTCATCAATGTTTTTTCAAGAAAATGGGACACGCAGGTATAAATTTATTGTTCTAGGTAGAGAAAAGGCTTATTTCGTGAAGAACCACTCTGATTCTGACAAAAAGTATTCTGAAGATGAAATTACAAACATGTTAGATTTTCTCATAGACAACATATTCGTTGAATTTGGCGGTCTAATTTTTCAACAGATAATCGGCATTCCAATGGGAACCAACTGTGCTCCTCTCCTCGCCGATCTGTTTCTGTACTCATATGAAGTGGACTTCATTCAAGGGTTACTACGTGAAAACAAAAAGAAAATAGCCCAGTCCTTTAATTTTACTTTTCGTTATATAGATGATGTGTTGTCGTTAAATAACGACAAATTCCAAGACTTTCTACATCTTATCTACCCCAGTGAGCTTGAAATTAAGGATACTACAGATACACCAAAGTCCGCTTCATATTTGGATTTGTTTCATGAAACTATGAGGGGCGTTTATTGTTAATTTTCCCTTCTTGAGTAGCAATATACCAGCATCGCCTGCATATGGCGTCTACGTTCTCAGCTTATCCAATTTTCAAGGGCATGCGTGAGTTACCCTGACTTTCGACAAAGCGGATTACTGCTGTCACAAAAGCTTCTTAACCAGGGTTTTATCAGGGATAAGTTGATGTCATCCCTTAGGAAATTTTACGGTCGTCATCACGAATTGATTAACCATTACAGTGTTCCAATATCTCAGATGATGTTGGACCTGTTCCCACTGTCGTAACCTTTCATGTGCCTCCACCGATTTGTGACTTCCCTCGGATTGACTTTGTTGAACTTCACGACGGGTGCCGTATAGGGAGCAGGAACTGCTTACCCTTCCGGAGCACCTGGGTTCACTCCTGGTTTTTATAGGAGTGCGTGTTGTTCATTGTGTTTTAGTTTTTTGTGTTTATTTGTTGTGCTTGTGGTTGTTCATTTGTCTTCCCGGGTTTATCTGTCCAATGGATTACGTTTTTTTGATTGCTCCTTAGGTATATTTGTCACTTTTTTGGTACAATGTACGAGGGTCTAAGGTATAATAATACATGTGGTGTTACATTTTCTTTAAACGATATCATTAAAGTTTAAACAGAAATAACTGTTACCACTAAAAAAAACACGATACCATCGTCCCTCACACTTTTAGACCAGAATTGACAAAAAGTTTTGTTAGGTTTATAGTTTTCGGTATTATAATGAAATAGCAGTGTTTTTCTTAAGTAAAGTCAAGATATACCAAAGGGATATTCGAAGGAGGAAAAAATCGAAACAACTGACAAACTCCGGATAACAACGAAGACAAGACCAAAACAATACATGCACGACAATTAAAAACTAAAAACATATGAACAACATGGACAGCACCAAAAAACCGGGGGTAGACTCAGGTGCTCCGGAAGAGTAAGCAGTCTCTGCTTCCTGCAGGACACCCGCCATGCTGCCCATGTCAAATCCGGTATGAGGAAGGGATAACATCAATGGAACAGGTCCATTTTCATTTGGGAAACGGTTTTTTCATACCTGTCAACAAGTCATGATGACGGCCATAAAACTTTAATAAGGATGCCTCCAACTTAAAAGCAACATACCTCTGTCTGAGCAACTTTTCTGTCAGGAGCCGGGCTCTGTCCAGGAGGTCAATGTATATGTCACAATCTTTGGAATAACGTATGAGTTGTGAAATATATACTCCATACGTCGGCGCTTCTGGAATATTGCCGCTCAAAAATGGGAAGTTGACAATTGGAAAGTCAAAGTCATCCATCCGTTTGTCGTAAAGTTTTGTATTCAACCTTCCTCTGGTGTCAATTTCGAGGTGAAGGTCAAGATGAGATCCAGACTTGGCAGTGTCTGTGGTATCCTTAATTTCGAGCTCATTGGGATTGATGAGATGTAAGAAATTCCGAAAACGTGAATTGTTGAGTGATCAAACATCATCTATGTAGCGGAAGCTGAAATTAAAGGTACGGGCTAACATCTTCTGTTTTTCCTTAAGAAACCCGTCAAGGAAGTCTGCCTCATATGAGTAAAGTCGGCCATGAGTGGCGCACAATTAGTACCCATAGGAATGCCAATTGTCTGTTGGAAAACACGTCCACCAAATTGAACAAATATGGTGTCGATCAAAAATTCAATCATCAGGACAATTTCGTCCTCTGTATATTTTTTGTTAGATTTAGAGTGGTTTTTAACAAAGTATGATTTATCTCTACCAATGACAAGTTATGTGTATCTGCTGTTGCCACTTTTATTTTGAAAGCATCGATGGATTAGATCTTTCAACTTCTCCTCAGTTGTGAATGAGGAATGGTGCTATAGAGGGTAGAGAAATCAAATGTTTTTATGCTGTTACAGACCGAAATGGACCGAGATCGTATAATATCCTTTTAGTCTTTGGAGTTCTTTAATATCTACATTTGATTGATACCACTTCTAGAATAGCTTGTCTCACAATAACTTTGGAGGCCCGTTTTGACAGCTGTTAAAATAGAAGTTAGAAGTTGAGACAATGGTTTGGTGGAACACTTGGCAGATCTAGCTATAAATCGTTGTTTGTATGGACACTTATGTATCCAGTACAAACTTGTGTATCCAGTACAAGGTAGGAAGATCACAATTATCATCATTTTTAAGAAATTTCTAGAATTATCAGCTCCTTGTATCAAAAATTACCTTTCATCTATTTGTGTTATAGTAATCTGTTTTTATTTAAATTTCATAAGCCAACCACAGAGCAGTATCCAAAGAAATATGAACCAGGTAATATTATAGTGTTATTAACTGGCTGTTTCTGTATTGGCACTGGTATAGATTCAAGGTTTGCTGTATTGGCCTCGAGACCCGTAGGGTCGAAGGCCAATACAGCTGACCGAGAATCTATACCAGTGCCAATACAGTAACAGCCAGTTCATAACATTATTATTAAATAATCCAACTTTTTCAATACAGACTTGTTCTGAATGCTGTATTACATACATCAAATGTGAATATAGGGCCAATATTTCCAATACGGACTGGCAATAAAACGACCGGAAGTGAAAAGGCTGTATTAGTCCTAGGGCTCATACAGCCTTTTTCAGTATTGGACCGGGCCGAAAAGCAATATAGATCACGTGATTTATATGACCAGGGCGACGTCACCAGTATGACACATGCTGTTTTGGTAGTATTAGGGCTGTTTTAATCGTATTATTTAATAATGGGTTATTCTTAATGAAGTATCCGTATTATATTCGATCACGTGTCGAATATATTATTCTTAAAATATTTTTACAATAATATCAAAGTCTAAAAATGATATATAAGAACTCATGATCACTGATCAATGTTCAAATCTTGTTGTTTTTCTTAATCTTAATGAAGTTT
Organism: Mytilisepta virgata; assembly: GCA_028015205.1. Taxonomy (NCBI): domain Eukaryota; kingdom Metazoa; phylum Mollusca; class Bivalvia; order Mytilida; family Mytilidae; genus Mytilisepta; species Mytilisepta virgata. The sequence continues at coordinate 18,982,129 of CM051520.1, read as the reverse complement.
TTATTTTTCAAATAATCGTTTGCCTAGGTCACGGATTTGACGCCGGATTAGCTACGGATACGATCCGGCTTCATTCGTGGCAATCTGTATTGGTCCGTAGATTTCCGAATAGTAGCCGTAGTCATACATAGTATCCGTGACAATTTTTGAACATGCGCAAAATTTGACCACGGATCAAACAACCGTAGTATATACTTACTAAACCGTATTAGAACGTACTGGTACGTTTTAGTCCCCATTAAAACCGTATTAATCCGTACTTATTCGTAGGCCCGAAGTCGTCAAGGATTTCAATGGTTAGTTCCAGTGAACTACGTACTAGTACGGTTACACAACGTATTTGCTAAGTATACAATTCGGTTTGTTACGAATTTGTCACGGAATATGGCAAAAAATACCAGGGCAGTGATCGAGGCTACTTGAGTACAGACGTAGATGTGACCGGAGGCAGAGGAGATGGTGGACTAGAGACTCGCTTCTCAGAAGACCTATCCATGGCCAGTATGAGGCCCCCCCCCCCCCCCCCCCTGGCTGTACTTTGTTTGGAAAATCAATCTGCATTTAAGAACTTTATAAGAATAGACCCAAATATGTTTCAAGAACTTCTACATGTCGTAGGTCCGAGGATTACGAAGAACACCACCTGGTACAGACAGTCAATTGATCCTGGATTGAGGCTAGCAATTACCCTGAGATACTTGGCTACAGGAGACAGCTACTGGACACTGATGTATGGTTTCCGGGTTGCGCACAATACCATCTGTGGTATTGTTCGGGACGTCCGCGAGGCCATAGTTTTAGCGTATGCTGAGCATGTTATCCAGATTCCTACTGAGTATCCGAGTAGGGCAGTTAGCACGCTTTAATATTCTTCAAAAATATTTACCACCGCGACCCGTGCAATTGTATTAAATCAGTTTCGGTAAAGTTGAAGTAAAAACCCCTACCACTTGAATAAGAATAAAACTAAATATTATGGTTTAATCACCGCCGCAGATGCCAAGTTCTTCTGCCTTGTCTTTCCAAAGGGCGGTCTTTTTCTCTGTGAGTTTGTAGTCAGCATGACCCTTGTCCTAAAGGAATTCATGCTCTTGAAACCATAGTACGACATCATCCTGCTGCTGACTAAGCTTATCTTTCTTCCCGGCTGCCTCACGTTCAGAAGGGGGACGAGATGAACCCAAGTCCCTTTTAATACTAGAATTCCGTTCATCAGGCACATTTTGGTTTGTCTGGGCCTTGGCTTCAGTGGCTGGACGGTTGCGAGATGTTCTCTTCCTTGGCAGCATTTTGAATGTGAACTGAATGTACAAGTTACGGGTTGCTATCGTGATAGGTCCGTGTCGCTCCGTGGCGGTTCGTACTATTCCGTATCAGACCGTTCTCATTCGTACTAACCCTTACTTATACCGGAGCAATCCGCTGTTTATTCGCAGTACATACGCCCCGATATGTGTCGTTGCGTATTAAACCGTGTCATTTCCGTTTTAAACCGTGTCGTACGGTAAGAATCCGTATCACTCATGTCGCCAAATGACCCATTTCCTACATTACCCTTGGTAGATACGTCAAAACCCGTAGTCACACCGTTGTGCATCCGTATCACCGGCGAGTTGATTTGTGAATGTGTGACCTAGGCATAAATGGCTAAGACCTATTTAATACGAGATGAGAGTTCAAACTTCTGTTCATTTTTGTAAACATACATTTACTGAACTAAGAAAATTAACATTGCATTTTCAATACTTTTTACCATGCATTGGTATCATATACGTTATTGGATGTGATACGGATTCATCGGCTAATAACATTACTGTATATCTGTATTCTCTACTGATAGCTTTTTGACCAACCAATCGTGGCTTCATTTCATACTTGTTTATAGTAAATTTATACTGATGTACATGTTGCTATCATTAATATAAACAAACAACAAATTGGATATCAGAAAAGGTCAACAATGACATACAAATCAATCACAGCAACAAATCTGATAGAATAACATCAAAGGGCACACAAAAAAAACAAACATAAACACAACAGAGAGTAAGAATAGTCTGACTTGCTACAGACACTGAACAGTGGTGGGGTTAGACTGGTTTTATGGGTACTCAAACATCCCCTTATATGTCCTGACACTCGGTGTATAAAACACCCCGTAAAAACCAATACAGTGTGATTACCGACAAGGTAAAAATTAGACTGGACGCTACATAATTTAGATAATTTAGATAGCAGGGTCAGAATGTGCTCGTTTTAACTGTAAAACTAGTTATAGCTCTCATAGCTTCAGGTCGGATACTTTCGCTATATTAAACGAAAGTCTAAAATAACCCCCTCCCATAAAATATATATATTTACGTGTAGAAAATTATTTACTTGTAAACCAGTTAAAATAAAATATATCACAAAATACCGAAGTAAATTTGATGCACTGTGTGGCCATTTCGTTGATTGACAACTCATCAGCAGTGCTCGAGATCAAAATGTTAGAAATCCGGTTAGTGATATAAAAGTTTGCACAAGCACACATACATTGCATAACTCAGTATGGAAGTAGTATTAACTGACAGTGAAATCATCAAGCAAAAATAAGTTTTTGAGGTATAGATAAAACAAAGATGAAATATTGTAAAGATGTACGATGAAGGAGCGTAAAATTCTGATTCCATCAACCATCTACGACAAAAATGTAACATATAAAGTTTTCTCCATGTTTCAAAGACCAATCATTGCCAGTTATATCGTACACCAAACCGATTGCAACCGCTATTTTTAAATCGCAAAAAGTTTTTTGAGGGTGGTTTTTAGTGCAAGATTCGTTTGGCAGTTTTATTTCTCTTGTGATTGATAAATGCAACGTGTAGACCAAATTCTTATTTTTCTTCAACGTGAATAACATTTTCGTTTCTCATTCGCCAGTGATTATACACCCCTGTACGGGAATCTCATATTTTGCGATATACAAACTGGTGACTTTTAATGCAAACAAAATACCTTTTCCTGTTCTTCTATACCAACGGAAACACATTATCAATAACCATTATTTGTGTGTAATTTCCACTCTTCCATTTCGGGACACCAAAATTAAATCAGTGTCTATACAAGCTTTTTTTTATTCTTGTGATTAAAGCTTAATTTATAGAATTGTTTTCTGTATTCTCACAATTCGTTTTTGGGTGTTGATATGATGGACTTTCTTATTTATTTTATTGTTTCGACATATTGAAATTATTCTGCCACTAAGTACTGGCAACTGCATAATTTACCTAACAGCCCTTCTTGGTTTACATCCAGTTATTTACATCTTCTGATAGAAGGTAATTTTGTATATTCTAATTTTCAGATATAACAATTTTTTTTCTCTCGTTATTTCGAACTTTGGGAACCAAATGAATATTGACATGATTTATATATATGTAGACACCCTTAATACCCCAACCAGAAAATTAATTAATTAAAACTATTGTATTTATTATTTCTAATAAAGATAATCGTTTTTTTTCGACAATAAAGTCAGTAATGTATATTATTCTATTTCGTAATATAAATAAAATTTAAATTAATACCGCATTTGTTCGACACAGTTTTTAGATTTTCTAATAAACTAATTGTCATTACAGGATTTGCATAAAATTATACATGGAGAGTACTCAAACTTCCCACGGCCTCAGCCAATTATAATAAAGACCGTTATCGCATCTCGTCATATCTGTAATACTGATGAATTATTGTTAATATTAAATTTTCATGATGTAACAAGTTCAGCAATAAATCAAAGTAATCCGAAAACAAGGTGGAAATCTGAATGTTCGGACAAGTTTTGACAAGGCCTCCACTAGAGAGTCACTTCTGTGCGCCACACGGGTACGCGCCTTGTAGCGCTTTTGGTTGAGTCCTGATACTGTCAAACGTCAGAACTTCCATTGTACACATATACTAAAGAGGTAAACATTTCAAATTTTTATTTCGGTATTTTCTCGCCTAAAAATTACAATATAGCCATCATATGGTTACTCTTTCTTACGTCAATTCTCTTTCTTAGCAGTAAAATACGAAAACTCAAGCCTATGGTGTGTCATTTCATAGACGATTCGTTACTGTCGTTATTGTGATATGTAAAATTACTTTAATAATTTACTCATGATTTCAGAAAAGTCGGTTTCTCTTGCGGTTTATGCCTTTTTGTGTCAAGCTAAGGATGGTTTCTTTTTGGGGTAGATTGTTAAATAATGAAACAAACATGGCAGCACACTGTATCTATTAATGTTTTGTTTAAAAGTTAAAAATAACGTGGATTTCAACATGGCGGGGAATCTACGTTATATACCGGGATAAGGGCACACAAAAATGGCCGCCAGAAAGTCCGCTTCAATGTAAGAAATCCGTATTTTCTTATCATTTTATACTTAAATTGGATATTTCCAATAGGCGCACCGTACTTCTGACAACCTCAGTGACCCTCGCCAGTAAAAGTGTCCCTATGCAAACGCTTCCTCTCTTCAAACACTTCGACACAGTCGCTGATTCGTACGAGGATAAGGGCACACACTTTTACAAATCTGCAGTTTCGTCTGATATTGCACTATTGCTACAGAATAATACGTATGTCCCTATGCAAACGCTTCCTCTCTTCAAACACTTCGACACAGTCGCTGATTCGTACGAGGATAAGGGCACACACTTTGACAAATCTGCAGTTTCGTCTGATATTGCACTATTGCTACAGAATAATACGTATGAAAATGATCCAAAATGCTAAATAAATTAATTGAAAGTTAGCAGTTCCTTAATTGACTGTAAACGCATTTAACCGTGTTCGTCCGAAAAATGATGTAGGACACACATCGGAAAAGTGGGATGTCGGACACACTCCAATATTAGTAAGATTGCATCTCTAGACCGTAAACTGTTAACTTTTTATGATAAGTGGTTATTTACGAGGTGCAATGTTTGGACGTTATATAGTCACTTTAACTTCCGTAAAAAGACGTTCACGAAAATCGTTCCTCTATCGTTTATTGCACGTCAGCATCAGCGTTGCTTTTTCGCTTAAAAATTGTACCAATACAAGAAAATACTTATAAAAAAAGGCAATCAAGAAATATATATATTTATTACCTAACAGTACATTAATTACCTTTCTATTGGGGATGTTTTAGTTTTAACCATATTTAACGTTCTATTGCCCGTTGTAGCGTTCTATTGCCCGCGATCTTTTGATCGCTTTATAATAATTGGTCAATTACGTCTATCCGGCAATAGAACGACGTTCTATTGCCCGCGACGTTTTGACGTTTTAAATAACTGTATATTGTTAACTGTTTTGAAAAATACAATATAATTACTTAATTCTTATCTCTCTGTCCCAAAACTGAAAAAACAAAAATGTACATCCCAAAACTTCTATTAGGTAATAAAACAGGTATTGAATGTATAGCGAGGCAATAAAACCATATAAATTTTCCCTCGGTACTTTGAACAGCTCAGGTGTTCTATTGCCCTCAGCCGTTGCCTCCGCGGGCAACAAAACACTAAGCTGTTCCCAGTACCGTGGGAAAATAACACTGTATAATATATATATAAACATGAAAAATTAAGCTGCTTCTGTCCTGAATTCTAATGACTGCCGATTACTTTCACATGTTCTGTTGAAATAGGGTTCAATAATTTAATAATTTTTTTTTTTTTTTTTTTTTTGGTCTTTTGGAAGTGACATAAATTCATCTTTCCATTTAAATGTTTTAAATTACAATCTACGAGGACTTGTTCCTCGTTTTCAAGTAAATTTCACATGACATAGTTTACAAAGCCTATTTTTTCTAGGAATTTTAAAATATCTACCCTTTTCAATTTCTAGGTTGTGGTCTATGGAAGGGAATTACCGCCATAATGATAACGATATATTCTTGTTGTATTATTACTATTCTTATTCCTATTATTGTAATTGTCAGCTGTATTATGATAAATCTTATTTTCTAATTTCATAAACATCTAATTTCTATTTTATATTATTAAATTTCTAAATTGTTACAGGCCGATTATTAATTTTTTATTGTAACTTTTCTACTTTCATGCATAAATTTTTAAATTTTATTTTCCAAAATTATACTTTTAAACTTTACAACCTCAAGCTTGTCAAATCCTGAAATGAAAAAGATCAAATATCCCGTTTCCATAAAAAATACACGAATTAGAATTTAGAACTTAGAACTTAGACGAATAGCAATCAGCATATTGGAATTTAGAACTTACGAATTGGAATTTAGACGAATGCGAGTTAGCATAATTGAGTTGGCATAATTTAATGTCACATTATGACGATCAGTGGCGCTGTCGTCTGTACAATGAATCTCCCTCATCATGTGACCTTGTTTACGACAACTAGAACGATAGCTGAGGGTCTTAAAGAGGGGGTATGAGAACGAACAACGTGAAATAAAAACATTTTCGCTGAAATCGAATCACGAATAATAAGCAACGTTCTAAGGAAAAGAAAACGGACATATACAATTTTTTTTTTTTAATATTCACTTCTTTATTAAATTGAATATTGATGGAACTGATTAGCCTATATCAGAATTTCCCGTATCTTCAATACCGTAACACGTAAAATAACGAATCGCGGGCAATAAAAAGAACTGGAAACGCCCAAAGATCGAAAACACGAGAAATGAAATGGGGAAAACGCAGCACGATAAACACGCTGTACGTTACCTCCCTCATAACTCTGGGGCCGTCAGATTTACGGCTGTGGTTCACTGTTTACCCAGTAAGTTTTAAAAGAAATATTGGATGGACACTGGTGGATTTAGAGAAGTGGAAGGGCCCGCCCCTTTTTAGCCGAGACCATATATTATGTATAAAAGTCCCATAAAATTATCCCGGGTCTCCTGTTGTCTTCGGGGCCTGTATACGATATTTATTGTGGGTAGGCCTACTCACAATAACTATCGTATTTTACAGGCCCTATGCTTTTTCACTAAAGAATTGTCAGATGCCGTGACCCGGATCCGACACTGATCACAGGGCTCGTATCAATATAGTCTTTCGATCACCAATCATTACTGGTTGATACGAGGGAAGGGGGAGGCTTTTCATAAAACTTTTCATATTGAATCCTTGAAGTCCTCAGTGGGTGATGTGAAGCCCCCGGAATTTCCTGGATTTTCTGAGATAAATTTTAGCATAAAAATAAAAGTTTTATGCCCCCTGACAAAAAATTGGGGGTGGGGTGGGTGTATATGCCGCTTTGTTCGTCCGTCTGTCTGTCTGACCCAAAGCAAATCGTTTCCAGATGATTACTCAAGTTTCCTTTAACCAATCATTCTGATATTTGAACACAACGTTACTGGCTTATATTAAAATACAGGTCAAGTTCTATTATGGGAGGAGCAAGGATCCCAAAATTTAAACCTCACCCCTGTTTTCTCATAGCATTTTTATAACAGAAATTGACCTGTGTTTTTTTATAAGTAACATTGTGTTCAAATATCAGAAGGATTGGTCAAAGGAAACTTGAATAATCATCTGGAAATGGGACAGACAGACAGACGGACGAACAAAGCGGCATATCCCCCCCCCCCCCCCACACCCATTTTTTTTTGTCAAAATTTATCTCAGAAAATCCAGGAAATTCCGGGGGCTTCACATCTTGGATATCCAAAACGGCTTCGCCCTGGACCAACTGAGGACTTCAAGGATTCAATATGAAAAGTTTTATGGAGAGCCCCCTCCCCTTTCCCCAGTATCAACCAGTAATGATTGGCGATCGAAAGACTATATTGGTACGAGCCCCTGTGATCAGTGTCAGATCTAGGTTTTCGAAACGTTGGGACACGGCATCTGACAATTTTTAGTGAAAAAGCGTAGGGCCTGTAAAATACGATAGTTATTGTGAGTAGGCCTGCCCACAGTTAATATCGTATACAGACCCCGAAGACAACAGGAGACCCGGGATAATTTAATTGACTTTTATACATAATTTTATATATGGTCTCGGCTTAAAAGGGGCGGGCCTTTCCTCTTCTCTAAATCCACCAGTGTCCATCCAATATTTCTTTTAAAACTTACCTTGTGTAAACAGTCAACCGCAGCGCACCAGTTATGAGGGAGGTAACGTACAGCGTGTTTGAACTTTTTTATTTATCGTGCTGCGTTTTCCCCCATTTTATTTCTCGTGTTTTCGGTCTTTGTGCGTTTCCAGTTCTTTTTATTGGCCGTGATTCCTTATTTTACGTGTTACGGTATTGAAGATACGGAAAATTTTGATATACGTTAATTTTAGAAATACATATGTAAATTATATCAATATTTAGTACCATCATTATTCAATGTAATTAAGAAGTGAATATTATCTAAAACAATGTATATGTCCCCTTTCTTTTCCTCAGAACGTTGCTTATTATTCGTGATTAGGTTTCAGCGAAGATGTTTTATTTCACGTTGTCCTTTCTCATACCCCCTCTTTAGGACCCTCATATATCGTTCTACGTAAACAAGGTCACGTGATGGGGGAGATTCATCAGACGACAGCGCCACTGATCGTCATAATGTGACATTAAATTATGCTAACTCGCATTCGTCTAAGTTCTAAGTTCTAAGTTCTAAATTCCAATATGCTGATTGCTATTCGTCTAAGTTCTAAGATCTTATTCATGTATTTTTATGGAAACGGGATATTTGATTTTTATCATTTCAGGAGTTTGACAAGCTTGAAGGTGTAAAGTTTACAGGTACAATTTTGGAAAATAAAATTAAAAAATTTAGGCATGAAAGTAGAAAAGTTACAATAAAAAATTAATAATCGGCCTGTAACAATTTAGAAATTTAATAATATAAAATAGAAATTAGATGTTTATGAAATTAGAAAATAAGATTTATCATAATACAGCTGACAATTACAATAATAGGAATAAGAATATGAATAATACAACAAGAATATATCGTTATCATTATGGCGGTAATTCCCTTCCATAGTGGTCACACTTTTATGATAACATCGTGGTAACTTAAGTAAAATTCTTTATCTGGACCAAGTTTAATGTTTATATATCCTATAATAAGAAAATACTGGTGAGACGAGCTGATTTAGGTCAGCTATATATATTTCACAATTGCGATTGGCTAAATTAAGGTCAGCCTCGAGCTCGGTATCACTGACTTCGGTATCACGCTGCAATACACTTAAATGCGCTCCAGCTTAGCGAAAGGATGTTCGACACAATCGGTATCACGCTGCAATACACTTAAATACGCCCAGCTAAGCGAAAGGATGTTCAACACAATAATAGAATAATGGAAAAACTGTTTGCGATGAAAATACCGGTGAGACGAGCTGATTTAGGTCACCTATATATATTTCAATTTCCATTGGCTAAATTAAGGTCAGCCTCGAGCTCGGTATCACTGACTTCGGTATCACGCTGCAATACACTTAAATACGCCCCAGCTTAGCGAAAGGATGTTCGACACAATAATAGCATAATGGCAAAACTGTTTGCGATGAAAATACCGGTGAGACGAGCTGATTTAGGTCAGCTATATATATTTCAATTGCGATTGGCTAAATTAATGCACAATAAGGTTTTCGAATTTGGATTTTTAAAAATGGGTCGAATTTCAAAAATTGGAAGTTTAAGCCTTTGACCTGAACTCCTCATACATTTTTTCGTTTTATGCTTTAATTTCTATACAGTATTGTGACATACTGTATGTAGATGCACAATAAGGTTTTGGAATTTTGATTTTTAAAAACTGGGGCCCACAGGGGTCGAATTTCGAAAATTGGAATTTAAGCTTGTGACCTAGACGCCTCATTCATTTTTCATGTCATGCAAATCCACTGTGCTGGATAAATTCCAGTCTTCAATATTTTGAAATAGAAGTCAATGTAACAAGACTACTGTGTTTAATTATTTCATTTACGATGCCATCTGGTCCACTTGCTTTTCCTTTCTTTAATCTATTCAATACAAATTTAATTTCTTTCGTAATTAATGATAAGTGATATGAGATGTTTGTAAATTTACACCTGAATATAATACTTGTTGTATACATAAGTCATCAAAGAATCATATACCTCTTGCACTTCATTTTGGTGATTTTTGACAAAACGGACCATATAACTTGGTTTTTTTCGACTCCCATAGTTACAAAAAAAATGTTACCTTTATGTATGTAAGAAACATATTTTATTTTTTGATCCTGAGTTTTCTCTACACGATGTGATGTTGGTTGTTGGATTTTGAAAAAAAACTATCGCGTGCACAACGCGCAAAAAATAAATAAAACCAAATACTTCCATTTTGCGCGAAATCCAATTGGATTTTAAAAATATAAAGTTAAAATTCTTTTCAGTTGTTTACAAGATTACCAAAGTAACAACACTTGTGTAGGACTTCATAATGAATACATCAGGCCATGTTTGGTTAAAATCTGTTCAGTGATTCTCAAGAAGAAGATGAAAATGTTTCTTTCCGTGGGGTTTCAATGCAAACTTTGACATCCGCTGCTGGCCATTTGAATTTTCGATCCACACAAAAAGTAACAACACTTGTTAAAGACCTTTTAAAGACAATTTAGCAAGTTCGTAACACTTTTATTAAATAATCCAAAAAGTCCATACAGCGTATGGCCAGTCCGTATGATAATTACGTGTAAATTAACAAAAATCTCATATCACTTATTATTAATTACTTTATTATTATTATTTATTATTAGTATTTTCTTGAAATTGGTCAAAATTTAAGCTAAAAAGCTACGTTGGTCTGCAATGAACGATAGAGGAAAGAAACACGCACAAACATTTAGAAACAGATTGTCTCCCGTAAGCGTAAGAAGACAAATATACCTAAGGAGAAAACAAAAAAAGCAATCCATTAGACACACACCCTGGAAGACAAATAAACAACCACAAGCACAACAATAAAACACTGAAAACTCAGTAAAAATCAATAAACAACACGAACTCCTATAAAAACCAGGAGTGAACTCAGGCGCACGGAAGGGTAAGTGTAACAGTAAATTTAGTCCCGTAGTAAAATATGTTCCCCGGACTTTGTTTCCTAGTAAATTACGTCCGTGTTTTGACAATAGATGATTTTTTCAACTCAGTATTAAAGACAGGAGTGAAATGTGTTCACCACAAGCCATTAATATTTTGTAGTGAGTACTTTTCATAATGAATGTAAAAGATGTTTATCAACATAACATTAGCTAGAACTCAAGGCAATCTATCTTTTCAATTAAAAGTGAATATTATCTTTATCTGTAATAAATTCCATTTTTCCTTAATATTCATTTTCCACAATATATCATATTTTAGAAGTATTTGCTTTTTTATTTTATAACACATCATACTAAAGATGAACTTATTTTCCTAGTTATTTTTTTCCAAAATTTTTTTCTAATAAAATTTATCCTCGGACTAAGATTACTATTAGTTGGATTGTTTTTACTAGGAAAATTTGACACCATGGATCTATTTCCCTAGGGACATTAGTCCACCCAGACTTATTTTACTAGGACCAAATTATCACTCACATAAGCAGTTCCTGCTCCGTAAACGCCGTACCGGCACCCATCGTTTACGTCCGGAGATGCAATCTTACAAATATTGGAGTGTGTCCGACATACCACTTTTCCGATGTGTGTCCTACATCATTTTTCGGACGAACACGGTTAAATGCGTTTACAGTCAGTTAAGAAACTGATACGGCATGATTTAACTTTCAATTAATTTATATAGCATTTTGGATAATTTTTATACGTATTATTCTGTAGCAATAGTGCAATATCACACGAAACTGCAGATTTGTCAAAAGTGTGTGCCCTTATCCTCGTACGAATCAGCGACAGTATCGAAGTGTTTGAAGAGAGGAAGCGTTTGCATAGGGAAACTTTTATTGGCGAGGGTCACTGGAGTTGTCAGAAGTACTTTGCGCTATTGGAAATATCCAATTCAAGTATAAAAAGGTAAGAAAATACGGATTTCTTACATTGAAGCGGACTTTCTGACGGCCATTTTGTGTGTGCCGTTATCGCGGTATATGACGTAGATTTCCGCAGTATTCAAGTGGGTTAATCATAAAGAATCTATATTTAATGATACTGGTATGGGTTACATTTTTAAAATCAATTTGCAACTTTTGATAAAACCTATTTGAGTCGAACTTTACGTGATCATTTTATTCAAAAGTGATCACGAGGACAGTTTTATTCGATCTTTAAAAATAACTTTAATCTTGAAAATTATCTCATTCGATTACCAGAATCCTATAGTATTTGGATAACAAAATTTAGAACTGCAAATCTGCGTTTACACATAGAAATAGGTAGATGGCATAATATACATATAGAAGACAGACTAAGTAACATGTGTAAAGAACATATAGGTGATGAATATCACATATTATTTATCTGGAATAATATTTAAATTAAGAGAAAAATATATACCAATTTATTATACAAGAAACCAAAACAATTTAAAAATGAAAGGACTTCTGTCTCTTTGCAACACTGTATTTTACAAAAAAACTGTCGTTATTCATTAGAAAAAATGTCTCATTCTTGTAAAAAGTATCTCTTTTTTTTCTTTTTTTTTTTATTGCTACATATATTGTATCACAATAACAAATGTGAACAATTTTGTATGAACTCATTACTCATTACATGTTCACCCTGTTATGTTTATTGTATAAATGTTGTATTCACTGACCTCTTGTTACACATTTTGTAATGTGTCTGAGTGTTTTCAAATAAAATCTTGAAATCTTGAAAACAATACCAATAATTAGTTGTCATTATTCTTTATACCAATGTCCTTATATTCTCAAGTCTAAAAAAAGATCACCCAAATTTTTGTCTCAGTTTCATTTTTTCATTTTCTTTCATAAAAAGGTTCAAATTTGCCCTAATAAGCCGACCATTAATGAATTTAAATTTGCTGTCATTTTATTACCAAATCTTATCTTTGCCTGAATAACCTATACAATTCCATTATATGAATTTGTTTTATAATTTTCATTTTTGTATAAACATTTGTAAACACATACAAGTCAGTATATAAAATTGTAATTTGCTTTACGATCACAGAAAGTAAGAATTGTTAATTAAAAAGATCTAGAAACAAGCTGTAATACATATTCCAATTCGGCCCCTTAGAAAATGAATTGGTACTAACCATTTTACAGGAGGAAAACCATTAAGACAGGCTAAAGACACACTACGGCTTCGGATTGGAAGTCTAGATGACGATTTGATATTTGGTTTGACTATGCCGAGAAAGGATTTCATTATTACATGTGTGTATGAAGGAAATGACTGTGATGATGAGTAAGTGCATTACACATGTAAGCAACAGCCCAAAATGTTACAAAACCAAATTCAAATGGTTGTAACTAATTTAAGGACAAGTGTAGGACGTTTCGGCCTACGATGTTTCGGACTCCGATGTTTCGAAAATATAATATTTTCAAGCAATGACTTTTATCAATCGTTCAAATATCATGTACAATATAAGTACCTTTATTGCCTTGTACTCTTTCAACAAAAATATCTTGAACTTTTTATTTTATTAAATATGTCAAGTACTGTTTTTCAGCAAAAATATCCTGAATTCTAAAAATATTGTTTGACATTTTCGGCATCTTTGCCGTGAATTACATCTGCCTACCTTTTTTAATTACAGCTGCGCACTATTCAATTAAAATTGTGCAAAGTTTACTTCTTTACAGCTATATTATACACTATATTCATATCCAGTACCTTATCAATTGTTTCCCCTGTCTTTCTAATATTAAAAAATCCATGTTCATGTCAATTATTTGTGCCTTAGTGTTCAAGGAATTAAGATGTTAAGCAAAAATAGGACATAAGAACAAAGAAATTTGCATAAGACCAATGAAGCGATTAGTGAGTATATTTCAGTGTTCGACCCACCTTTTATACTGGATTGTGTTTGTTATTTGCAGTCGCTTAAATATTTTCCTATTGCTAGTGTCAGAAATGGAAAAAAGGCATACATCTTTTTATTTAATTATTTTATTTATATAGTTTTTGATCACCTTTTTAGTTACATTTCTTTTAGCGCATTTACGAAGCTTTTTTCTTTAATTAAAAAAAATATTACCTTTCCAATTTAGAATCAGAATGTTTGTGTGCAGGTATATAAGTAAAAAAAGTGCGCATTTGTAATAAAAAAAAGTTAGCCATTTTTGGGGGTGGACTGGACCGATCTATTTCCCCCCTGGAAAAATGGGCATGGTGCAGTTTTTCTCCCCTCAACAATAAAGAGGAAAACTGGACCGATCCAGTCTTTCCCCTTACCTGTTCATATCGGCCAGTTTATACTGGGTTAATAATAGTTGTCATAAACAAGATGCCAACCAAGTTAAGAGAGAGTAATTATGCTCAGCTTCACGCCACACTCTTAAGAAGAAATGTTAGAAAATGTAAAATATTTATTTCCGACAAAAACCTTTGAGACAGTCGCATAAAATATGTTGCCTGTTAAACGTGTTTTTTTCGCCACCACAACTGTCCAACATATTTTGATCTTTTGTGTTGCAAAAGATACATATGTAAACAAGTCAACATGTAGAATAAAAATATTTGATGCACAAATAACAAACTGCAAAATTATTAATTACGTAAAACCAAGTAGACTGCTTTGAAAGAGTGAGAAATTCCATGTTCTACTACGGGTTTAAAAAACAGCCAACTTAGGTACGTAACAAACTAATATCTTTTGAATTAAAACTTTTTGGTGAAATGTTGTCAGTAGAGTTTAAAGCTTAAAGTTATTAACAATTTTTGACAAGATAGTCTTACAATTGTCCCTTAATTTCATGAGTTTGACTACCAATCGAATCGTTGATGTATTTGAAGATTTCCCCCTGAGGACCAGATTAGACGTCTCTTTGAACATAAAGTGGTTAGGAAATTACTCACAATTTAGTTATAATAGGCCGACGAACACGTAATATGTTCTTTCGCTCGAAATAATAAAACTTCGCTCGTACGAAAGTTCATACAAAGATCTATTTCGTTTCAACTAATTTTGGCATGGGAAAAAAACTGCAATATGTTGACGTAATGTAGTTTTAACGAGGAGGAAAAATGGTTCTGATCCAAAATTTCCTAGGGAGAAAAATAGGATCAATTATTTTAATGTGATAAACCGAAAATTCTCTTTTACATTGTCGACTTTATTTTTATTATTTTTTCTTAAATTATTCTGTACTTTTCCACTCTTTACCATCAGATTGAATAAGATTAATATATTTGCAAAAATAACCGGTAACAATTTTGACCTTCATACCTCCTGCAATCTTTAAAGATCTTGAGCATACCACCGGTTTGATTATAACAAATGAGTAAGCATACGAACGTACTGTTTATAAAAAGCATGATTTTGTAAGTTTTCAAAACATAATCTATACTTGCATGCCTCCCGCATCTCACTAGCCGAGATGATCCGGTAACAACTCGAGAAAAGTAGTAGATACAGATATAGATAAGTTATATTTTTGTATAGTTATAATACCAGGCATCGTCGGAACCTCACGTTCGGTCACGCTTACGCCTTGCTACACTTACCGAATGGAAAGAAAATAAAATCATTAGAGGAGGCCAAGGTTCTTGCACGTTCAAGAACTCTACTGCTTGTAGGTTTCAAAAAAAACATAAGCTCACTAAAAGAATTTTTCGGTACCAAATTCTCCACATTTTTAGGTGGCAGTCAAATTATGGCAGACAAAACTCCATATCTTATTTACTCTTTATTAATTGATGATTCTCGCCCTGACAAATGCATGTGACATTTCCACTAACAACAATCACCTGTAACTTTAACTATATCTTTATTTATCGTATTTCCCCATGCCTATATCGACCTGCTGAGGCCTTCACAATTTCCCGTATTTCGGCACTGTGACGTCGTAAAGAGTTGACCCGACCATATCAGCGACGTCAACGTTTGACCCAACGTTGACCCGAATATATCAGGAAAAACATCCGGTTATAGGCAGATGGCCATTGAAAAGTAAGAAATTACATTAAGATTGCTAGTTAACAATACAATAAATTTATCATCAAGTTTTCTCCAAACAAATATTGTAAAATATAAGCCGCTCGACACAGTATGAAGCTTTTTAGCTCGTTCGCTACCCTCACTCGCCGAAAAAGCTTCACATTGTGTCTCGCGGCTGATATTTTACGATATACGTTTGCAGAAAACCTGATATGTACATATATTTAATAGAAAACTCTGTATGTTATTTAATTTTAGAGATATTGTCGAAACTATATATGATTATGATACATGTTACACCTTTAAGGCTCCACATCCTGTAAAACATGTTGCAGGACCTTCATACGGTAAGTCAAATGTATTAATATTTTCTTGTGTGTGTGTGTGTGTGTATGGAATGAATTTTTTCTTAAATCTGTATGACTGCTTTGTTAAATTTTGAAAATTTAAAATTTTGAATGGCAATTTGCAATGGAAATATTTTTACAAGGCGAGATTGAAAACATACAAATATCTAAACACGCAATTTTGTTTATAAATTGGTAATGAAAATGGATATAAGATACATGCAGTATTGACTTCAAGGGATATAAATGACATTTGAGCGCGAGAAAGAAAAAAATTGTGGTCGAAAAAAAATCCGACACTGTGGCGTAAGAAAATCAAATGTTCGTGAGTCCTCATTTCCAACAAGTGTTTTCCGAAATATTTATAGAATAAAAGATGTGAAAATACTTACTGTGTAGTAAGAATCCGGGTAAGTTTGTATAACAGATATATAGTATAACATTTTTATTCTCGATTTATATGCATTTTTTTTTTCTAGCTCTTGAATTATTATTAAATGTACAGACAGAAGACTATATGCCATTTGTAACAGAATCATCCGGTATCAAATTGGCAATACACAACCCAGATTATCACCCGACGTTTACCACGGACGGTGTTTCCGTGTCTACCAGTTTTGAGACAAATATTGCTTTGAAACAGAAAGTTTTTATTAGATATCCCGGTTCAGATGGCTCCAGATGTGACGTTAATAACGAGTATTCGAGCATTTTGGTAAGACTTGTTTTATCCTTTGGGTATTAACTGGTTATTTTTTATTTAGAAAACCAAACCCATTTATTATAAAGTTAAAGACAGACCAGGTGTTAAAATACATGAGAAATTATCACATTTGTAATACTAGCTCAAAAAGAAAGTTGTGGGGGCTTCTATTGCTGTTCTTCATCTTATAGGTACCTGTAAGGTTTTTAATTATTTACATAAGCTTACACCTTACATCAAGACCTAAATGTACCCTGAGGTTGACTTGATTGCTACATATGTCCTGTTTTTCACATATGCGGGAGTATATTAGTAAATAATAAAATAGAATTATTGGTAGTAAAGTGCTCCTGGAATAATTGGCATCCGTTGTACCCCTCCCCGCCCCTCAAAAAAATAAACATGAAACATGAAGTTATCAACAGGGCAGTTCAGATAACTTCTGCAACACTTGACAAAAGGGGAACAGGAGAATTCGCATCTACTAAAACTATTAAATATATTTTAAAAATGTTGCGAAACAGTATGTATAGCAAGTAAATAAAAGACAAAGGTTCCGTGAGCTATCGAATGGGATAAAGATAAATAAACAAATGGTTAAACAAAAATAATAGATAAATAAAAACTGCAATGAAAAGTAAAAGATAAAACGGTTTCATCTTTAATTTTTAATTGCCGTTTTTTATTGATCATTTATTTATTTATTTTATATATACGAAACTTCCAAAACTGTGAAAGAAAAAGACATATCATATACATATACACGTAAATGCAGTAACAATTTTTTAGACGAATGCTTTAAAAACGGTTAAAAGAAGAACAGAACATATAAATGCCATTTCACGATAAAGTAGATGCACAAAAAGCACAAATTGGTATTTTGTCTTATAATAGCGGGCAACCATGACTTCTACATTCCGACAGTACCACCCTTGCTAAGTGGTCATCCCTTTGGCTGCATGATTTATAAATATAAATTAAAGTCATGTACGATTGCAATGGAGACTTAAAATGTCGAAATCATCGAGCTTGTTTTAAGGTAGCGCAGTGCTCTTCTTAACGAAAAAGACTATTTCAACCACTCTTCGGAGAGGTCTATAGGTAGCCTGTAGCAAGCTTATTGACGCCACTTTTTCCTGTGGCAGTCAAAAGTCGCCTTACTCCCCCTTTCTGGAACTGACTTCACTGATTTAATCATTAATTAAATCACTAGTTTTAGATGTTCAGCTGCAGGAATTAGCAGATAATATATCTTTTTTTAAGCCATGTGTTGAAGCTTGCATTGCCAAAGATGTGAGTTCAGTTTGTGGATGTCTTAGTTCACCTAGTTCTGCAACAACAGATGTTAATGAAATGTGCCAAACAACCAGCGGTATGTTACCAGATATAGCAAATTTACCCAAAATGAACACGTAACAGTATGTGGGAAACCCTTAAAAACATCCTTATCATTCGAAGAAGGAAAAGTTAAAAATATTAATTAGAAAAACAAAAAACGTAAAGAAAAAGAACAAAACAAAACAAGAACTACAGCAAATAAAATGAGAAATATTGTGTTTTATCGGCAGTTTTCAAAGCTGAAGATTTTAAAAGCCAAAATAATAAAAGATTAAACCTTTCAGAGAAGATCTGAATGCAAATCATTTCGAAAGGATACTTAATAAAGATATGTTTATTCTCTTTGGATATGTATTTATTATAGGAGCAAATATATTAAAACATCAATCCAACAAATAAAGCATTGCTGCCCTTCTTACAGCTTTTTTGAAGATAACGCGAATATTCCAAGTACTAATTTTCATTACAATGACGTTTTTTTCGTTGACGCATACCTCATGTCCGTACATTTTCATGTCCATACATAGCGGTCCATTTAATATGAGTTTTGTGTAAGAAAAAGGACATGGCCTAGGTTTCATAAAACATTTCAAATTTGAGGATTTCCTGAAATTGTCCTCAATTCTAACACTGACCAAACGGAGGGAAATTCAAAATTCGATGGTAAAAATCCGAACTTTGAGGAAAAACTCAGTTTGAGAAGTTTTGTGACAGTCAGACGAACGGAAGAGTTGTCAAATTAAAGAATTAATAATTTCGACACTCTTGTGTGTCCCAGAATAAAATGTTGAAGCCAAAAGAATATTAATTCGTAACATTGAATTAAATTGCATGAACTTCCACTTTACTAATACAAAAATTATATAGTTTTAATTATATTATGTACACGATATCATAAATGCTTTATTACACTACTATATGCATATTTTAAAGTCGTCGAATTACGACTCGGGTCGGTTATGATAAAGGCCGGAAATGTTGAAAAGTCGAAACAATATCCAAAAATGTTATGGAGCTGATCAAATGAAAAACAAATGTTATGGAGCTGTCTTTGTCAGTTCAGATTGGCGTCGCCACCATCTGGATACGAACTCATAGCTTCATTACTGATTTATCATTAGTAATTATGGCGAACTACCTGGACCACTCTTCCACAAAGAACTCTGCATCTATAAATACACAGTCAGGTCCGGCCACAATGAAGACACGAAATTATAAATACAGCGCTGGAAGAGTAAAACCCCTGCAACAACTCTTTAGACTTGACTTGCTGCATGACTGATCGACGTAGTATGGGATTTTGTCTAACTGACCACACTCATCCTATTGTCTTTCCCTAAATCTAAATAGTTGCCATCTAAATATCACGTCCTTGTGTCCGATAGACCATATTTCAGGGCCCAATTTTGCTGGTTTGTTGATAAATATGTTCTTGTCTAGAAGAATCGTGGAATATATGCTACTGAACTTATAAGCAAACAACACATTACAATGCTAGCTGTGATGCGGTTGATCCTAAAGAGTTCAAAGTATTGATATAGTATAGAAAGAGAGGCAAAGTATGGTGAAACTCATGAGTGTGTTTCCTGTTCAAATTAAATTGTTAAAACATGAATACAACACAGAATTTGTAGTATCCCTGTATATATATTTACAGAAATTGAGTGTATGCGACAAGTTCAAGAGAAAGCTTCACATTCACTAAGTTGTAATTGTAAAATGCCTTGCAGGTAAGTAATTGCATAGCCAAAAGTAAAAAAATGCCTTGAAGGTAAGTAAATAACAACCTACCATACATGTTAATAGAGATAAATCATAAAAATACAATTCGGCAGACTAAAACTAAAATATACATTATATAGTATTACTTTATATTTAGTGTATGCTCACGTTTTTCATTAAGTTATGTTTTAGGTCGTAAGTAAGGCAGAAAATATTTACATTGAAACAAAACCCTCTTAGGTAGATTAAAATGCCAAAATATCCAAAATAATCGAATAACATAGTATTGCGTTGGGAAATACTCTTTGGTTTAGTCAAAAATAGTACCGAGATACTAGTCACTTCGATGGTAGTCAACAGCTGTCGAATATTTCAGTGTTATTATATAGTAGTTTAACGTTTATAATAATGGCTATAAAGATCTGTGAACGATCGAATGCGGACTTTTTATCCGCAGATGGTTGAAAGTACCTGAAAACTTTATTATAAAAATCAAATTCCGCATTATATTGATCAATAGATAAATATTAAAATACTATATTATACAATGATAAGTGAATAATGACGTGTCCTATAATAATAGAAACAATTCATAGTGGTTGGACCAGTATACCAGTACATGTATTTTACCTTTCACTATTAGTCTTTTGATTTCATCCTGCAGTTTATTGTCTATAGTTATTTTTGTCGGTATGCAAGACAAATTCAGTAAGAAACGTCTGAAATCAGTTCCAAGCAGCTGTATATACAGGGTGCCCAATTTGTAAGACTCTAGGTGTAAGCACAAAAGGCAAGAAATAAATGTTAATAATTTGAACTTTTTATTGTTTAGAGAAATTGTCTATGAGAAGAATATGTACATGAACCCTTACCCGACTACAAATTATAGGACGGCTTTGAATGGAACTGGGCAGAACGTTTCTGTGTAAGTTTATGAGTACTGATTCTATAAATAAAAAGAAGTTGTGACACTGGAACTTGAACAAAGTCTCCTTGGTATGCAGTATTTTCTGATAGTTATTAGTATTTTTCTGATAAGTATTAGTGAAAGAGTAAAAACGAAATTTAAACTCATATATTTATGGTTGAATTAATGGGTATAGATAAAAGTTTGTATATTTTGTTACAGAAATTACCAGTATTTAGCAAAATTCAAAAATAATAGAAGTACTAAGGGTTCATTCCTTGTATTGCACATGGTAGATCTCCTTAGCTGAAATTTGGCTTCCTATTTCGGTATTTTTGGTTGAGTACTTCTTGTTTAATATAAGTTTGGTTTTTGGTCTTCCAAATATTTCGGTTTTAATGCTGCTGATGAGAGGTAACTCCTTGAAATGCGTAGTATACAGCATAGTATAAATTTACCATATCTAATATTAGTATCTTTGGATTGTTTTTTTTTTTTTCGTATGGTTATATATGTTAATGTTTCTTTCACAGTGACAGCGTGGTACTTGTGAAAGTATTCTTCTCATCGTTGCTGGAAGAAGTTACTGAAGAGGAACAAACTTATACAGTGAGTACCTAGTGTGTAAAAACGAATAAGGTGGATAAATTTTGACACAAAAATTTAGACATGTACATAACAACAATTTAGCAACGTAACTGATTTTATTGTTATAGTTTATGTTAAAGTCGTAGTGTGACCTTCAGCTTAAAATGTTAATACATGCAATACGAACCCTCTAACAGTCTATGAAATTAATTTGGATCCCTGTGTATTCTTAAGCCATCTCAGGAGAAATCTACTAGGAGGGTATTCATATGAAAAATGAATTAGATGCATATCTTTCTAAAGTAATTCAGTGTCAGCTAAATTTTCACTTTAGTATAGTTTAGTGTCCCAAATGCTATCTAACAAGTCCCATATACAGTTACCTGTAGTCTTGTTAAATGGAAGACAAGTTAGATAGCCGCACCTGAATTGACAGGATGTGCCAGCACAGGAGAACCGAGCCAAGGATAATGGGTCATTTGTTATCCGGATGGTGTAAAGATCGCACGGTACTTAAATGACACTGGATGAACGATCGGGCTAGGTGTAGAACAGTTATTTTATGCCCGAGGCTAGTTGTATCCCATATCTGAATGTGCTTTATAGTTTAAGGATAATCCCTCGGCCTTATAACGTTGAAAAGATGTATAGCAATCTATTGAAATTGTGCAGATATATATTATTAGGATGTCAAGTGTGACCCCATTGAAATCCAAATCTCAAACTGATTGGAACAAATGTTGCCTTTGTCAGACAGATAAGAAAGGTCAAGATCTAAATCTCCACCAACTCACTATTTATGCAGCAAGGAAAATGATGGCTACTACATGATTGCAACAAACATTCCCCTCTTTCAAGCCATCAACCAACTTCCAATTATTTTAGATCCAATAAGATTAGATGAAGGTAATGGCATTGAAGACACATTGAGACGGAACAATTCCAAATATCACCTGTAGGTTATTGTTCAATAAAACGAAGCTAGACAGGGCAAGGAAGAGGGCAGCTAGTAGTAAGATCTCTCCAGGAGATGGACAAAGCAAGGTTAGAAGAACCAGTATTGAAAGTCATGTGTGTTTTTTATGCAAAAAGGAAAATCCAACATCTGAACTTGCGACAAGCCATAACAATGCAGCTTGATAAAAGGTTAAATGAATGTGCCCGAAACCTAAATGATGGAAAGCTCCTGGCTGCACTTAGTGGAGAAAATGTTGTTGCACAAGAACTGAAGTATCATTATTCTTGTATGACAGCTCTGTACAACAAGGAGACGGCTTACTTATTAACAATTGGAAATCAGAATGACAGCGAACTGACTCAAGAAAGGGAAGTATATCCACTTGTGTTTTCTGAGCTCCCCACCTACATAGTGGAGATAAAAACAAGTAGTGATAATCCTGCTGTATTACGTCTTGCAGATCTAGTCGGTCTCTACAAACAGCGACTTGAACAATTTGGAATGAAATCACCTGATGTCAACTCCACTTGATTGAAGGAAAAATTTCTCGCAGAAATCTCTGAACTTGAAGCTCATCAGAAGGGAAGGGATATTCTTCTAGCTTTCAAAAAGGATATTGGTGCAGACTTGTGACAAGCGTCCAATTATTCAGAAGCTATTATACTTGCCAAAGCTGCCAAGATCTTGCGAGGACACGTGATTGAACATAAGTAAAGTCAAGAAATACCAAAGGGATAATCGAAGGAGGAAAAAATCGAAACAACTGACAAACTCCGGAGAATAACGAAGACAAGACCAAAACAATACATGTACTACAATTAAAAACTAAAAATATGAACAACATGGACACCACCAAAAAACCGGGGGTAGATTCAGGTGCTCCGGAAGAGTAAACAGTCTCTGCTTCCTGCAGGACACCCACCATGCTGCCATGTCAAATCCGGTATGAGGAAGGAATAACATCAATGAAACAGGTCCATTTTCATTTGGGAAACTTTTTTTCATACCTGTCAACCAAGTCATGATGATGTCCATAAAACTTTAATAAGGATGACTTCAGCTTAGGAGCAACGTACCCCTGTCTGAGTAACTTTTCTATAAGAAGCAATTAACAATGGAATTAACAATCTTGTCCCTAGTCCAATCATTTCGAGAAGTAGACTTTTAATCAATACCGTCAATCGTTGTGCGAGTTGATACCATTCTTTTTTGCCAACAACAGTGTGAACTATACACGATGGCTCTCCATTTATCTCAGAGACATGATGTTACATCCTCAGCTGGCTGCAGAATTCTATAATGGAAAATTTGTCTTTACAGATCTAACCGTGAATTTTCAGCGTTGGCTATTCATCAAGCTCATGAACAAGCGAATGCTGTTATCAAAGGTGATGGCAGTGCCATTGGTGTGACAGAAGACCCATCTGCACTACGACGATGGATGGTAGCCGGACCTGAAGTCAGTCACTTGGTTGCTCAATATGAATCAGCATGAAGACAAGGATGCAAATAAAAATACCAGACATCATGAACATTCAGAACACACACAAAAGGCTTTCTTCGATAAAGTACAGAAGCTGTACACTGTAATGAAAGATATGGGCAATCCATTTATGGAAGAGACTGGAGATCTTTTTGCACTGGATTCAAAAAGTACATCCCAGTGCTGCTGAAATGGTTGCTTCTCATTATGATAACGGTAAAACTCGCTTCATTGAGTTCCTGAAAGGGCTGGATACAGAGGAGTATTCATTTTATCAGCCAATTAAGAACAGGACAGATTTCTTTCGGCAAAAGCCTGAACCGAAAGCGGGTGATTCAAGGGAAAAAACTTAAAGGACGACTGTCGTCTGTTCTCTACACTTTTCATATCCTGCCAGTCTATAGAATGTGACGTGATGGAATTTTTCAGCATGAGAATTATTCTTTTCCCGCTGCACTGAGTGATAATGGTAATCACCACAGCTGTCAGAAATCGCAGCTTGCGACAATTGTGGAGACTCATTTTACTCCTCCTGATACTTAGCCAGAAGCTAGTGTCATCATTTTGGACAGGTCGGCTTTAATTAATTTATTGTCTCCGAGGATATCAAAGACGTTTGAAGAATATGCAGCACTTGAGGTAGTCCCAAAAGTACAAACATACAGTTGTACTTACACGAGAACATATATTGTGTTTGACGTATACTGGTCCTCTTGTTTAAAACCTTAAACACGATCAAAGCGAGGCATAGGGCTAGAGGCAGAGTGACTGACAAAGGGAAAGTCCCTCAAAATTGGCGTACCTTCTTGAGAGACAAGAGCTATTTAACTTTCTGGCAGATACAATTGTTAAGATGTGTCCAAATAATACTATTATAGTCACTCAAGAAGAGGGTGTTGTCTACAATCAGTCAATAAGTCTTGAAGGACTAGCTCAAACACTGCAATCACTAGGAAGCAGATACGCGAATCTTCTAGCATGCAAAACCCGCTGCAGCAGATGGTAACAAAATCATTATGATTAAAGCCAGCGACTCAGATGTCCTTGGCATTGCGGTCAGTGTTCTGCCAATTCTACAGCATCTTGGTGTAGAAAGGCTCTGGGTCGCATTTGGGCAAGGACAAAACTTATACATGATATAAGTATGTCAATTGGCCGAGAAAAGTCCAAGGGCCTTCTATTTTTCCACGCTTTCACTGGCTGTGATGTCATATCTGCATTCCGTGGTAAAGGGAAAAATCGTGCATGGCAAACATAGAATGTATGCCCTGAGTCTTCTACTATTTTTATAAAACTCAGTCAGTACCCACCAACAATTAACGAAGAGGATCAACATATTCTTGAGAGGTTCGTAGTCACTATTATGACAGGTCTAGTGTCTAGTATTGATAAGGCAAGACTGGAATTGTTTGTTCGAAAACAGAGGTAATATGAATCAATTCCTCCAACACAAGCAGCTCTTATTCAACATGTTAAGCGTGCTGCATACCAAGCAGGTTGCATATGAGGCCGATCAACTATATGTATAATGGAAACCGAAAGCCCTACTGACTGGGGTTGGAAAAAGCAAGATGACATATGGCAAATCTTTTGGACAGCACTTCCACCAATTGCTCACAGTTGCAAACAGCTTACGAAGTGTGGCTGTAAAACTGAATACTGTGGTAGATGCAAGTGTTATCGATTTAGTCTCCCTTGTACGGCTTTGTGTAACTGCAATTGTGAAGGTTAAAATCTATTCATAGACAAGACAAGTTCTTCAATTTCAGAGAAAATAAAAGAGAAAAAACCTATAAAAAAACAACGAAAAAAACGAAAGTTTATAGATTTTTTTTAATAAAACCCATAAAAAGACAGAAAAAAGTATATATCATAACGAGGAAAAAACTATATTTTTATTTTTGTAAATATATATATATAATAAATATGTATAATTTCTTATCAAAAACCGTTTAGTTTCGTCATGCATGTCAAGTTAAATAATAAAACCAGTCTTGATTACCTAGAATGGCGGCCATCTTAAAAAATGGCCGCCATTTTGAATTTCACTTGGCTAACGGGATTTTCCGAATAAGTAGCCCCAAATGAGTCTCCATGTCAAATGTGAACGATTTTTTCACTAATCTGTTGGATAATAACATGCATTTATCATTTACTACTTCTATCAATATATTTTTATTGTATAGCAACGTAATATTCCCTGTAGAACGAAATCAAAATTTGTCAAAATATTCCGCGATATTCATATTGAGGTGGTTGTGGTAGAAAATAAACGTATTTGACATTTAAAAGATCATACTATACAATAAAAGGGCTATTGCATTAATATTGAGGAATTTGATCCCAAGCAAAATAATATTTATTTTACCATAATATGAATGTCTATATTGATTATCGTCTACTAGAGAATCTTTTATACCCTCAACTATTAAAGAATGGAACAATCTTGATTTATCTTTACGTAAAGCCGAATCAATATCAAGATTCAAAAGCGCACTAAAAAGACAGAGTTTGAAAGATATTGAACCCGTTCCTCGACACTTTTCATACGGACCCCGCAAACTAATTATATAATACTAACACAAGTTAGATGCTCCGCTTCATTTCTTAATTATGATCTTTACAAAGTCAACATCATAGCTGACCCATCTTGTCGCTGTGGAAGTAAATATGAAGATGCATATCATTTCTTTTTTAAATGTCCTTTAAACAGAAATATTTATAATGATTTAGTTAGAAGCTTACACTGGTTACCTGACTGCTGTAGCTTGGATTTAAATCCGGGTAGTTATCTACTTACTAATGGACAAAATGAAATGGTTTTCAAATGTGTTTTTGATTTCATAAAAAAATCAAAGCGATTCCTGATTATCTAGATTATACCCTTATGAAATCCACACATATCACATCTCTTTTCTTTTCATTGTCCCTTTTGTTATATACCTAATTACAGTCTTTGTGTATACAGTAGTTATAGTAATTAATATATTTAGCATGCATTAAAATACTATTGTATATTATTGTATAATAGGAGAAGACTTCATAAGTTTGTGTAACTTGTGTCTCATCCTTTTTGCATCTTATTTTGCAAATAAAATATGTTTAAACTATTGATAGACCAAGATTCCTTTGATGTCAAGATTGGCACTGGATGTGAAACCCAGTTAGAAGAAAATTTCCATTAGGCACAGATAAATTTTGTTATATATTTTTGTAGGATGTGAACTTTGTGAGTGACATTGGTGGACAGTTAGGACTATGGGCAGGATTTTCAGTCCTCAGTCTGGCGGAACTGATAGAGCTGTGTGTTATATTACTATACACATGTTGTTCAACAAATAAAACAGAAGTAAAACCTTTGTGCTGACTTATCAAGAGAACACATTTTTAATTATGCTTTTCTTTGTTATTTTTCTTCAGCATACATCAAATTGAAATATAAACTCCGATACCAAATTCTGTGTTTTCCTTCTTCTTGGCATTATAAACATTATATTAAAATCTGGAGAAAAAAATCCATTGAACCCTTCTCAAGTTTACAACATGTAACAAAATGTATCACAAAATACCGAAATACATTTGATGCACTGTATGGCCATTTCGTTGACTGACAACTCATCAGCAGTGCTCGAGATCAAAATGTTTGAAATCCGGTTAAAGATGTAAGCGCTAAAAGATTCACCTTGCTCTCGGTGAAGGGGTACAATTCTAAAACAAAACTGGAGATCGTGTGCATGCAAAACACGGATACCCTATTCTCCTGCACATAGAATACCCATTTATTATTTATGACAGGAAATCCTTTTGAGAATTATTTAAATATTTGAAAGTTTCATAATATATTATGCTTACATTAACTTTTACCATGTGGACTTATGTTGGTGATTTGTGTTGAAGTAAAAAAGGACGATTGTAGTTTTAAAGTATCATTGGTGTATCATCCCAGGTTTTTTTTTAGCAATATTTAATCAAATAAAGACCATGATATATCATCCCAGGTTTTGTAGAAATCTTTATGGAAATGAAGACCATAGTTACTCGAATATTAGCAGAGTTGTACTATATACAAGACGACTGTAATTGGGAAATATCATTAATACATTACATTGTACCATATGTTCTTTAATAATACATCTAAATGCAAAGATTTAATCAGTCACTTAAGTATGAAATATAAGTTGTGGTGTCTAAAATATTGCTGAGTTCTGTTGTACTATAAAAGACGACTGCAGTTGTGAAATATCATCAATACACGGTCAAACGTGCTTTAAAGAGCACCTCTATACAGCAAGTCACGGCCAATAAAGGGCACTTTGAAAATGTTCTTGTTATGAAAAAAGATAGTAAATTTACAAAGTACACTTTTCTCTGGTCCCTTAAGTGCCCACTGTACACAGGTTTGACATTACTACAGTAAGTTCTTTAAAAACATACCTAAATGAAATATTCTACCAAAGTCACTGAAGCATAAAATGGTCATGGTTACTCAAATATGATTGCCTTTTGTTGTACTAGATGAATGGATGGGTGAATTATTGTTTAACGTCCAGTGGCAACCAGGTGCAAATCAGGACGAGAACATGTTATGATAATGAATATGATCCCTGCTTTGTACTAGACCGACACGCTAAGTCGGATTTTTAATGTGCTAGCTCACGAGGTAACTGTCTGCAGGAAGACATATCACCTCACTCGGACACATTATACTGACTCCGAGCCGACCAGTCTTTGCTCTTACTCCTAGATGCCGCGTGCTTGGCGGAGAAGCAGCAAATACCAATTTTAATGTCTTTGGTTTGACCCGGTCGGGGATCGAACCCGCGACCTTCCGCACTCGGGGCGAGCACGCTACCACGAGATCACCGAGGCGGTCTACTAGATGAATGAAAAAGTATATCACTGATATATCTCAATTGGTCTCCGAGTAATGGACATAAATCAACAACCTTAACAAAGTCTTTCATGCAAGAAATGTTAGTAAATGACCTATTTAAGAAATTCATTATATAATGCAAGACAATTATAGTTTTTAATTCGAAGTTCATTCATACAACACCATGGATTCCTAGGATATGAAATTAAAGGCAAAACTTTAATTATAGGTCAAAGCAACCCAAATGTTGCTCATCTGTGTTCAGTGTTATAAGGAGATTGAAGCTGTATAACATCATTGATGTTACTGAGAAATGGATCTGAACCCAAAACCAAAGCCATATGGATGTATGTACATGCGGAGAGACAAGGGTAAATCTATATACCCCTTCCACATTCGTAGAGAAGGCATAAAAATAAAGGATTTGCTAAGTGTAGTATGATTTGTGGTTGATGCATGTTCAAAGATGAACTGTAGAAGCAGGTATGGCTACACCATTATGCATATTTTATGTTTTGTCAGCATTTCTCAGGACAAAAAAAAATTGAAAAGCAGAAATATCCAATATTTACACTCATACTGACGCCATTCCTTCTTAAAAATTAAAAATTTTTTAGAATTAAATTTTTTTGTATCATTTACACAACAGTCCCAAAATACTAGCAACATTACTATGCTGGTAAAACCCACTGGAGACTCCATTTCATCAGCAGACGGATCCACATGATAATAACAACTAACACTTTCTGATACAACTCTTAAACTCCATTGTAACTGGAAAACCATTCCATCAAAAACTGTAATTATGACAACAATCACTGAAAATACTGGCTTTGGAAAGGGATATTTAAAATATGAGGTGGAGAAGAGGCTGTTTTATTAGAACTGAAACCTTTCATAAATCTTGCAAAGAAATCCTTATCATTCATACTGAAGAAAGATAAAGCTTGTATACGACTTTTATTGCCATATCGTTACATAATATACAAAGTATCATACATTATAGTGGTCCTAAATCTTATAATTTCTGACATTCCTCTGCCTGAAAAACTACCATGTTCTCTTTTTATTTCACTCACTAATTGAAAACAAACTTTGTTCTGAAGATTAATATATCTATTCCTAGTAAAAACTTGGAAACAATATTTAAACAATTTTTTCCCTATCATTGCAAATAAATATTATTTATTCTAGGAAGTAAACATATGAAAGCTTATGCAACGAGTTCTGAAAACTGTCCTTTTTTCTAAAATATGTACATCTTTATTTGTTCTTCAGAAAGCAGCAGGGAAATAAAACACCATAAATACAAAACAGACAAAAAACATAATATCACAGAAAACAGTAGCTGCACCATTTGTTAATCTAAGCTAGAACAAATACAGAATATCATAGCAAAATATGTTTTGCAGAAACAAATGTGCTTAAAAGGTTTTCAAAACATCATCAGAGAACAATGGCTAGTGCTGTTTATTGCGATTTCATATAAAAAATGACTTTTTCTTAAAACTTGCAACGTTTTTCTTACATATGTGTACCTTCTCTAAATGTTTTAATACTTTCAACATATTCTCACATAACAAACTTGTATACAATATTACACTATCCTGAAAATGGCAATTTTTATGTAAAAATCATCCAATGATCTATGTAAAATCTGCTACTCAATTCCAATAACTCTTACATCTCAACAATGGATTTTTGATGAGGATCATGTATCTTTCATGGGTCACTACATTACAATATCTTCTCCTGTGTAGAGGTGAGGAGCTGAGCGGGAGCTTTCAGAGAGTAGTAATGGTTTAAATTTAATTAATAAAAATTAATGAAATATTAGTAAATGATAAAAGAGATAAAATAACATACCAATCAATTAATGCCATCAAATCGACAGACCTTTTCTGAAATAACCACTGTCATTTTTGGGAAATATACGGATAACAATCTTAAAATCGTATATTAGCATTGTTTATTCAATATGAATAAAAACCTGTTATTCAAAGCTGAATAAAATTTTCATTTATTAAAGAAAATGCATTATTTGATTATACATTTATATGCTGTCTTAAATCAATATTTAACAATTTGGTATTTTGTGAAATATCTCCTTAAACAAATCCAAATTGACTGTTTTTAGCACTGGTTCAGATATCCATGCACAAGTTTTCACACAAATAAATGCAATCCAAAATGATTTCAAATATTTAGAAATATCTAACCTTAACACATTCATATAATACATTTTTCTCCATCTAAAATTACAAGTGTACACCAATCTCTGCTGTTATGAAAATGATGCATTATGTGTAATATTTTCAGAAATTTATACCAAAACATTATAATTTAAAACTGTTGGAAACAGACTTTTTTTCAGCCCATGTTGTTTTTTGTATTAAAAGAATAATAAATTGAATTTGGTGGTTTTTTATGATGTACTCGTGTGAACAGATGTATGTTCATTAACCTTTACTGTTAGAACCAGTATTTATGTAATGATCATTGAAACCATAACATTTTAACTTATTCTTTTACATCACTTTGACCTTTTTATTGTTACCATAGCAACCAGATTCACATTTTATGTCAAAGATCAATTTGAAACACTAAATGCTTTATAGAATAGGAGAAATTGGCTGTTACTAAAATTTGACATCATTTTTGTAACATTTTAAATATTTAGCAAATTAAACTAAGCTAGACTTTAATAGGGTTATCTAAATGATTCATTATGATACTGGAATCAAATGAACTGAATCAAAAGTAATGTTTACAAATGAAATGCCTGGAAGCATAAAAATATCTTTACAGAAAATAATGTGCTGTATCTTTTATTTCATTCTATAAAAATAAGCTATTTATAAATGACTAACAATTAAAATATTTTACACAATATTTACAAATAAATATCAACAAAATATGCCTTGGAATGCTCTAGTTGTAAGTCATGACTCAATCAAACACAAAATTTTTCTATATAAAAAAAATTATAATATTGACCATTTTCCAATTTAACTTTATTAATTCCACAGAATTTTTTTAGTCAACTTTCAGGTATAATGAATGTGTTACAAACATTTTTTAAAACATTAAACAACTTTTCATGTTAATCTGTACTAATTACATCATTACACTTATAGCACTGCTTCCACATGTATGAGTATAGTTAAACATGTCCAGTATGCTCAGTAGCAGAGGCATAGTATTATTTGAAAATCAAGGAAGGAAATAAATGCGAGTTTAGAGGGATCAACTGATATAATTTGTAGTTCAATTAATCAAAAATATATTTTACTATCCCCCTTTATTTTCCAAAAGCCACCAATAATTTTTTAAATTGGGCTAAATACATATTTGCAAGCAAAAAATTTTTTTTCTCAGAAAATTAAAACTTTAAAGGACTAATCTGAATAATAAAAGATCCAAAGCAGTATCACCCTTTCCAACTAGGCCCCATCGTGAATATATTTCGCTCTTCACCTTGTGTAAAATTACGACAAGGATATTGGTTATATATCAACAAAACAAAATCCAACAAGATCAAACATTTGATGTATTAAGTCATTTATTTAGAGATATATTAAAAAATTAACTTTTAAATTAGCTAACTCTTTTTAACTTGAGATACTTGAAAAAGCACCTTAAATCGTGTTACATTTATCAAAAAAAAAAATAAACCATGTAACATAAATAATCTGAGTGACAGTAAGTACGAAAATGTTTTAGATGTGCGGATACAAAATTTCAACTTTTATTTCATTTCATAAGCAAATTTTTTGGAAATTGAGTTACATGAAAGAGCACCTTGTCAGTTGTAACGTTAATAAAAAAAAATGGACC
Organism: Mytilisepta virgata; assembly: GCA_028015205.1. NCBI lineage: Eukaryota > Metazoa > Mollusca > Bivalvia > Mytilida > Mytilidae > Mytilisepta > Mytilisepta virgata. The sequence goes on along the minus strand of CM051520.1, from coordinate 18,949,340 downwards.
AAATTACTTCAAAAATTTGAGTAACATTTAAGTAAAAACATTTTTTTCACGAGAATTTGTTGAACACATTCATTTAAAATGGCAGCAACTCTTCTGCAAAAACTATAATCGCTCAAGGATATGGCAACAAATTAATCAGCAGTTTGTAATTGCATAACGCCTATACGATTGGCTAAAGTTAATTGTAACAGCTAAAAAACAAGAAACAGAATTCTAAAAACAAAACCGAAAGGATGAACAAAGCACTTATATAATAACAAGCATGAAAAACAAAAACAACAACAATTTTACAATATAATTGCATTAATGAATATTTGGCAGTTTGGGGAATTTCTGGACCAGAGTCTTTCATTTTTTTTTAATGTGGAATTTGATTTTAATATAATTTAATTTGTTCATCCCGCCCACGTAAATCAAAATTCTTTTTTGCTTGGAATTAAGATTAGAATAGAAATAGAATAGAAATCAAATACATGTACAGTATTTCCCTGATATTTCATTCAGTATAAATGAAATTATTACATCATCTGTAAATACAATAAAAATAAAATGTGTGCTAATATATCTTACAGCTTGGAGCATAAATACATATATTTATTAAGAATTAAAACATATTAGTTCCAGCAGTCATTTAATTTATACAGTTATTATGTCATTTTCATGTTCGTTGATATCATTTTCATTACCTAAGGTTTCATCATTTTCTTTGTTATCATTATTTTCCGCTGCCTGTTCGAGAGCTTCGACTTTTTCTGTTAATACTTTAATTTGTTCACTCTGTTCCAGAACAACTTTCTTGAGTTCTTGGATTTCCTTATTGACTGCTGGTGACTTCTGAAAAATAAATTTTTTTACACATGTAATAATGAATATCTAACAAATTCCATGGTGTATTAAATTAAAGCAATTATTAGTTAAACTCTTTCCAAGAAAATTTGATATTACATTTACTTTTTGAAAGTCAAAACTTTAAGGAAATCAGAAAGGTGAATTTTAGCAAAGAATTTAAATAAAACTAGAGGCTCCCAGGCAACTGAACCACTCACCTGGATTCAATTTGCCAATCAATGGCCATAAATGCAGTAACTGAAAGGCTTCTTGGTTGGGGGCCATCCATAATTGTCAACATTTTTCACAAGTTTACAAAGAGCACTCTCTTTGGAACCCCCATCCCTCCCTCAAAAGTGTACAAGATTTTTTTGATATTGTTGATGTGAACCAGTACCACTGCTTACTTGGACAGAGTATCAATTGTTAAATCCATTGAAAATGCATCTACTAAATCCACAGCATGAGTGATATTTTGACAAGTTCAAGTGATTTGTCGTTTGTTGGCTTTTGTCACCTTATATACTACACAGAACTTTGTCAGTATCATGAATTCTATCAATATCACCAGCATGTATTCTCTTTTTTCCGGAAGTGACATACTGATTTTTTAAAAGCGTACTCTAATAGTGTTGAATCTGAAATCCCCTCCCTCCCAGCGTGTGTTTTGTAAACTTGTGAAAAATGTTGACAATCATGGAGGACCTCTTGGTGATTGGGATCAATAAGAAAAATTTTTTTATATTCGATCATCAACATGTAAATACACCTGCAGCAAAATTTGTGTAAACTGGTTCAAGTTATATCTTGAGTGGCAGTCCATGTTATCTGACATAATTTTGTAATTTTACCTCCCAGCAAACTTTGGTTCCCTTTGGCCAAGTAGTTTCATAGAATATTTTTAAAAGTCATCCCCCTTTTTTCTTTTTATAAGAAACAGCAGCCCTGTTGGTTTGAAGTCTGGGACATCAGATATAATTTTGCAAGGAGACCACCCAAGGACCATTCCACCATTGTATGGTCCCAATTGGACCAGTATTTTCAAAGGAAAAGATCTTTAAAGAAAAGTTTATGCCCTACAATGAAAGATGACAGATGCCAAGTGATCGCAGTATTAAGCTCATGTGGTCCTTTGAGCCAGGTGAGCTATAAAAAAACAAAGAAATTATTCAGTTACTTAGCTTACTTATATCATTACAATGTCTATTATTCATAAGATTAAATTGTAGTTATACAAATTGGCTAATGAATACTTATAAAGAATTTAAATTAAAAAATTATTAATACTCATAGAAAAGACCAGTCAAGTTATTCATTTCTCATTAGAATAAAACATTTCTGAAATCTACAAAACTGCTATGACAAAATTTCCAATACCTACTTTTCTACTGTTAAATATACAATAAATAATAAAAGTTACCCAATGTCAATCAAATCTTATAAAAAAGAAAACTAGAGGCTCAGAGGGCTGAGCCTGTATCGCTCACCTGGCAAAAACAAGAAATGGCCATGCCGGCCATGTTTATTGCATGATCTGGACAAAATGAGAAAACTTTGTAAAAACCTCCTACAAATGCTTCTTGTCAAGTTTCATTCCATTTGACCATACAGTTCCACAGAAAAATGTTTTTTTTTAAATCAACCAATGAGAAACAAGAATTTTCCATGGCGGCCATGTTTGTTACCTGATCAGGACGAAATGAGGAAACTTTGTGAAGAACCTCCCATAGATGCTTCCTGACAAGTATCGTTCCAATTGGCACAGTAGATCCACAGAATTTTTTTTTTAATCAACCAATGAGAAACAAGAATTTTCCTTGGGGCCATGTTTGTTGCCTGATCAGGACAAAATGAGGAAACTTTGTAAACAACCTCCCATAGATGCTTCCTGTCAAGTTTCGTTCCATTTGGCCAAGCGATTTCAGAGGAGATTTTTTTTTATATCAGCAAATCAGAAACAAGAACTGTCCATTACGGCCATATTTGTAGTCCGATCAGAACGAAATGATGAAACTTTATAAAGGACCCCCAATATATGCTTCCTGTCAAGTTATGTTCCATTTGGCCTAGCAGTTTTAGAGGAGAAGATTTTCGAAAACTCAGCAAATCAGAAACAACAGTTGCCAATTCTTGTCCGATCGGGACGAAATGAGCAATCTTTATAAAGGACCTTACATAGATGCTTCCAGCCAAGTTTTATTCCCTTTGGTCCAGTGGTTTCAGAGGAGAAGATGAAAATCTGAAAAGTTTATGACGGACGATGGATGATGGACAACGGAACCCAAGTGATGCCAAAAGCTCACATGGCCTTTGGCCAGGTGAGCTAAAAAGTAATTAGAAACATCTAAACCTAATAATCATATTATATGAAATATTTAAATAATATAGGAAAATATAGAAAAGATGAATTTCCCAAACTATTATACAATTGAATATAATAACACTTAGAAAACAAAATCCTGTTTCAAAAACAATGTAAATGACATCACTGTACCTGAAAAAAAAAACAACTATACTAAACTGACACCAATAAAAAACAAACTAAAATTGTGTATAATATGCAAATAGTGTGTATTAATGTACATATTAAGTTTTATAAAAAATAAAATAAAAATAAACCAAAGTGCTGTCAGAATGTCACACTGAAACAATTGTTTTTTTTTTCAATCATTTTTTTCCATTTAGTTTTAAAACAAATTCATCAAAACAGTAGATTACTGAGATAATTACAATAAAATTCTGACAGCACTTGGTTATGGCTGTAAAAATGAATACAGAAACTAGAGTAAATTCTGACAGCACTTGGTTATGGCTGTAAAAATGAATACAGAAACTAGAGTAAATTCTGACAGCACTTGGTTATGGCTGTAAAAATGAATACAGAAACTAGAGTATTTTTCAATGTCTGCTTTTTCAATTTAAAAGAAAAGGCCGAGCTTTTAATCCTGAAATACATTGGAAAAATCACAAAATTTTTGTGGAAGAATTTTGTTTCATCACTTTCAAAATTATAGACTTATTTCCATTTAAACTTTCCACATATACTAATTTGTCAATGTTTATGTTAAACTAAATAAAATGCCCTAAATAACATATCACAATCGATCTTTAGCCAAAAAATCAAATGTTACAACTAATTCATAAATAAAGGTACGATACATTTCATATCAATTCATTATCAATTTTTTAAAATACTGTGAATTTTTTGGTTTTCACCCTAAAAAATATTTCAGGGGAAAACTAAAATTTGGGTTTTACAAAAATTTTCAGAGATCTGCATAACTTCATAATTTTGCTGAACTCAAGTATAAAATTGGTATCTAAGACAAATATAATCAATACATAGTATCAGGTACCAACATCATTATAAACCTGTTATCATTCACAATATAAATATTATAGGTTATCTAGTTTGTCTGATATTCATTTTCACTATTTAATATACTATTATATAACAGCATGCAAAGCACTCCAACTAAATATCTAAGGAAAAAACACACCAAAAAAGAAATATTTATACGTTTTAGCACTTTTCTCCGTTCTCTTCTTCATCTGTGGAATTTGCTTCATATTGAGCTAATTTGCCTTCCAATGCCTTTATGCGTTTTTCATGCGCTTTAACTATTAATTTGAGTTTTCTAATATCTTCCAGTATACCCTGTGGATCGAAGCCCTGTTGTACACAAATAAGATATCAAGTATAGGCTATGTCATGCAAAAGGAAGAAAAAGTCAAGGTGTAACAACATTACCTGATAACAATGTTTATAAAAAAAAAACATCAGATAATTTTTCAGCTATGTTATCTACAACACTGTAATGTAAGGCTTAGCGAAATAATATACTGTGAAATCATTTATGTTTTAGGGCATACATTTTTCTGGTTTGTGGACAATTAAATGTTTTGAGAATGCCAAAATCTGTGATTTTCCTATTTTTCTTCAATTTATGGATGAAAACAATTTTATTTCATGGATGTCTTAGCATAAAAATAGTATCCAACAAAATACTATGAATTTACAGTATGTAGGTAATTTATGTTAACAAATTATCCCAACTTTGACAGGATTATTGATTAACAAATCAAATCAAAGCAGTCAACCCAGTTGCAGAATTCCATGATGTATCATGAAAATGAGGGAATATAGGGTATCAAAACTTTACGATATAATATTGAGTTATGATTGATCTAAATGGTGTATAGATAACTTAGCTGAAGAATCAATTAAGTGTCAGAGATATTAAAGAAAACATTAAATTTTCATTCTAGCCATTCACACATAATTCTGTATATAAAGTAGACTCTCATTACCTCAAAATAAATGATATCTCAAGTCAGTCATTGGTCCCAAGACTTTGTATCATGTTTAATACTGATATCTCAAAGTCATTCATTTGTCCCAAGACTTTTTATCATGTTTAATACTGATATCTCAAAGTCATTCATTTGTCCCAAGACTTTTTACCATATTTAATACTGATATCTCAAAGTCATTCATTGGTCCAAATACTTTATCATGATTAATACTGATATCTCAAGGTATTTCAATGGTATGGCTGTGGCAATAGATGAAAAATCAAAATTAACAAGCATTCTGATAGTATTGCTTAAAGCAATAAAATGTCCCCTACTGGCTTGTGCTGAAAGAAAACACACCAAAACCTCCTTGACTATGTGAATCGAAGTATGGATAGAGTGATTCCTTACAATCCTAATACCATGTTTGCAAGGGGTACACAATAATAACCTTGTCTGCCTGAAACTCAAATCTCATCTGTAGCTCATAACAATAATCTCACGTACCAAAAATAAGATCACTTTGTAAAAGGATTTGCAAAAAAAATCCAGAAAACTAATAATTTGATAATAATTCCTATATCCAAGGCTAATAACCCTTACAATAATTATGCAATCAGTGTGAAAGTCAACCTTGATCTGTAGCTCATCATTATAAGCTAATATACCAAACATAAGATCATTTGGTAAAATTTTTTTACTAAAAAAGTCCATAAAACTACTATTTTTTCAAATAATTCCTAGTTCCAAGGGCAATAACTCTCACAATAACAGTGTGAAACTTTAACTTGTTCTGTAACTTCTCATTATAAGCTCACATACCAAAAATAAGATAGTTGGTTAAACAGTTTTGAAAAAAATCAGAAAAACTGACGTTTGACTGACAGACGGTCTGACGGACAGAGAGCAAACCTTCGGCAATGCTGGTAAGGGACTAAAACAAATTCCTACAAACCCCTTTTTTTGCACAGGTACTGGAAGCACAGGATTTCTTTTTAAACCTGTTTCAAATTATTTTTGATACTCCTTTTAACTTTGAAATAATGAAGAGTCTACTGAATATTTATTCATAAGCTGATTAAGTTTAATTTAGCAGCCATTAGAAAGATGTCAGAGAGTAATTGATCTTGAATTACAAGTATTTGTTTCACAATGATGGCATTAAACCATTTTTACTAAAGCTTAAGAAATAGGAAAGAACAGCTTCACAGTGAAAGTTTCTGTTTCTGATTACATCATCACCAACAGATACATTACTTAAGTGAAAGTGGCTATTAATAGCAACTTTATTGTCAGATTTATGTGAAGCAAGAAAAATGCAAATATAAAATATTGAAAGTGAAAATTATATCTGTTTTATAAGGAGATATGTAACATAAATTTCTATAATATCAAGAAATTATATAGATTAATGTTTTCTAAATAATATGAATTACATTCTATATAAAACTTTATATTAAGACCACCAGTCTTTAGTGACCACAATTTTGCTTTCCCTTGGAAAATCACCTGACAGGTTTGACAGTATAATATACATCTTGTATAATTTTGTATATCATCTATGTCACTCAATAGTCTGCTCATTCACTTATTTGATCTAAGCATCACATTTTGTTTTTTTTCAAAACGTCATTTCTACTTGATTATGGGGATAATTTAATTTCTTTTCAATTTAAAATGGCTGCATACCATGTCTTTTTAATACCACATTTTTAATCACTGTAGTGTAATCTTAGATTTAAAAACATTCAGTAGTTGACCAATTTCCAATTTAAAGTTTATCACCTCCCCTTATTTCTACGGCTGCATAAGTAATAGTCAGCTGTTAAAACACTCCCAGGCAATTAGTAATCTCATGAATGCATGGGAACAGGTACGTTAGAAATCAGGGGGAGATAATAAATGTTAACTTGGAATAAGTTGTTAAAAAATTCTGATGAAGTTATTGTATTACAAACATTCCGAAGCATGTCAATAATTTTTACAGATAAACTATATTTTGATAAAACAACATTCTGAAATCTGAATGTAAAAAATACCAAATATAAATCTATATAAATGTACATAACTATATGATATACATACTGGAGGTAAAGCAGCTCCCGATGCCTCTGGCGCAGCTGGTGCTGAATCAACTGTGGATGACCGAGCGGATGTGGAGACTGTCTTTGGTTTATCAAGTACATTTGACTTCCTTACAACTTTCAACTGTTCTTTCTGTGTTGGAACGTGACCTTCCTTTAATGAAATCTGAAAAGAAACAGACAAAAAACATAAAATTACTGACATAAATGTAGCTTGACACCAACCTCTTCCATAGTCATTTTTCTGCAATGTTAACAGAATTTAGCAAACGACTGACTGAAAAGTTATTTAAACTTCTGGTTTCTCATGAAAAACCCTCAATATTTTAATATTTGTAGATATATAATGGTTATTCTATCATTTAGTTGAGAAGATTTTTCAAAATTTTGCATGACAGAGAAGTAACATAATCAGATACACTATAAGTAATTCCCAAAACTTCTTCATATCAATCTTTTCCACCAAAATTTCCTACTTGAATGAACAGATGTTTAATGCAATGAACTTACTAAAACTGGTCCAGAATTTTTACCACTTATCCATTCATCAGCAGTTAAAGCTGGAATATCCCCTGCCGTGTCAGGATACAAATCATCTTGAAATAATTCTGACTGAAAAGAGAAGATTCTAGCTAATGAATAACTATATATCTTTTGCTTTCTTGTTTTGTTTTGAAAACAATATTTTTTTTATAGTCCTCCAAACTATAGGAGTGAAATTTTGTGTCTGTCAATTTGTTACTTAATACTTATGACATTAAAGTTGACTTGATAAAATATTTAAATTTTCAAATATGGTTCAAAACATTTTTGTTGATTTAAACACGAGGTTGCACATGTTATCGTGCCAAGTATACCCCCACTCTTTTTTAATTTTGAAAATTGGGAAAACAGACAAGTTTGAAAAGTTTGACGAAAAATTTTCCTGTAAACATAAGGTATTGTAAAATTTGTAAGTATCAGCAAACAGGAAGTGGTTCCTTGACAGACCTAAAAATATGACAGATGATACAACTCATGGTCATAAAGCTAAAGGCCAAATATCAAAACACTGTGTTGCACAGAAGCCGAGATAAGTTTGAACAGACGGACAGACGGTTTGGTTTGGTTTAGTTGGGGTTTAACGCCGTTTTCAGCACATTTTGGCCATTTCGCTGCGGCCAGTTTTTATTGGTGGAGGAAGCCGGAGTACCCGGAGGGAACCACGACCTTCGGTAGGAAAATTGGCAATCCTTGTCAATTAAGATTGGAGTCGAACACACCCCGCCACAGGTGAGATTCGAACTCACAACCCCACCGTTGACAGGCTAGTGATCAGTAGTAGTCATGACGAACTACCTAGACCACTCGGCCACCGAGGCCCCGACGGACAGACGGACCTGGTGAATCCAGTATACCACCCACTCCGTAGAGTTGGAGTATAATATATTACATGTACAATAAATTCAACTGCCGCTGCATTCCTAATTATTTCGTCATAAAATTGTGCAATATGTTTATATGTTGCTATAGTGTTTTTATTCGATTCTGAGAAATCTGAATATAAAAGTCCTTCCAGTGGGTCAGGACCATTTGCCTTGACCAATCATCGACTGATATCATTGGCAACCACACTCTGATGAAATTTTTGAGAAACAATGGGTTCAGAAAGGGGACAATTGACAAAGAATTAGAGAATATATTAAAAGTTCACATAAAACATTTATATTACCTTTCTAGGTACTATCATTGGTATAACTTCACATAAGCCATTGTTATGTAATTTATAAAACCTGAAACATATCAACAAAATTATCCTCTTTAATTTCCAAAATCCTGAAGTCACATGTTATCTGTAAAATGCAAAGCCTGCATCCTTTTTTATGAACTTATCGTTAACAATGTATAAACCTTTGCAATTACAGGTGTAATTTTGATGACCGTAAAGAATATTCATTGACTGAAATTTACAATGTATAGGCTCATGGAAGTGCATGAATTACTGAGACCAAATGTTCCTTTTTCTTCACCTTCATAAAGCTCCTGGCGCCCCTCTTTAATAGTGATAGTGAAAATGTACTACAACTTGCACACAGAAATTGTATGTATGAGTCATTTCCATTAACATTTATTGCCAGAGAATGAAAGTGTGTACAAACTAAAAACTACTCCTGCTAATCTCCTTCTCTATAATTTATGTTTGTTTATAGTTATGTTAAGATCCTACTTACCTAGCTATTTCACAATGATTTACATTTAGTCCTCGTTTACACATGTACCCAATACCCCTCTGAGCATCCTTGGACTGGTATAAACTCAAATAGTGAACATAAGGCGCCTCATCTGTTACTTCATAGTATCTAATTATACTGTCACCCTGGAAAATAATTTTGTTGTTAAAAACACTAAAAATGCTGGAATGTGGATGTTACAGTAACTACAGGCTCTCAAAAACCTGTATCGCTCACCTGGATTTAACTTTTCCCCTTGAGCAGGACAAAAAATTTAAGTGTTGCAGTCAATTTGGCTGGTTTTTCTATAGGGTTCTATGTTAAACTAAGTTCAGCTATGGCAGTCATCTTGGTTGACAGTCCAGGTCAATGGAAACATTTCTAAAAGAGAACCATCTAAGGACCATTACTGCTAAGTTTTGTTCCAACTGGCTAAGTGGTTTGAGACAAGAAGATTATTAAATGAATTTCCCATAAGGTCCAATATTTAACTAAGTTTGGTCGTGGCAGCTATCTTGGTTGACAATCCGTATGATCTGACACAATTCTGAAAGAGGACCATCTAAGTACCAATGCTGCCAAATTTACTTCCAATTGGCTCAGTAGTTTCAATCAAGAAGATTTTTGAGTGAATTTCCCATAGGGTCCTACATGTATGATAAACTAAGTTCAGCTGTGGTGGCCATCTTGGTTCACAGTCCACGAAATTGGACACATTTCTGAAAGAGGACCTCCTTAAGACCATACAGTCCTATCAGGTTTATATTAATACATGTGCATTTACAATTTCAAAATTACCGAATTAATGTAAAATTAATAAATTATGCAGTTATCTGATATGTGTTTCTGTTAGCATGTTCTACACTCCCAAAATATTTTGTAAAAGCGTTGTGCATATCTACGTAAAAAAATTTAAAGTACCTACGGAGCGTTCACAAATCATCTTCCACATTTCCTTTTTTACAATAAGTATCGTAACACATATCGTTTATCTTCCAAAATATCCTAATACATATTGTTTGTTTCTGAAGCATATCATTACACATCTACTTTTGACCATGCATATTTTCAGTATACGAGTCCACAGACCTTGATAGCAATTGTCATTGGTAGTATTATGTCGTATTGACTTACACTTTCAATAAAAAGATTAACAAAATTTTTGACAGTCCCAATAATTTTTATTACACCTCACCTTTTCTGGATAGCTATGATATGAATGATACCAATGATAGTATCAACTTTCACAACGTCAGACATTTTGTGTACCGGTATATGGATCATGAGACTTACCTATACCCTGACATATAATTATATCATGAGACTTACCTTCCCACATAAATATATCATGCTTGTATCAGGATCATAGAAAGGGAACATTACTCCATTACTGTTGTCAATTTCTTCTCTCATCAGTTCTTTTGACATATTTTTCTGAAATTTAATAAATATCATTTTCACTTTACATGTATGTATAATATTTTCAAAACATAGGTCAGGATTTTTCATAGGATTTTTTTCTTGGTGAGACATGGACACATCACGTTTGAAATTGGTGAGTCCCACAAAATTTTCTGGAGTCCCAAATTATTTTGGCAAGTCCAGACAAAAGTTACATGTACAACTTCTGCTTTAAACTAAAGTGTACAGTTCATTGTTTTTTTTTCTTGAAATAAATGTAGGATGTTACCACATGCAGATGTGATGTGTAAGTTTTGGTTCCAAAAGTTTGAATCATATCTAACATTAAATTTAAAGAAAATTCATGGCTTTTTCAAATAATGATTTTTTCAAAATGTATTACAGTGAAAGTTCTCTAAACTGGCCAGCCATAGGCCCATTGAAAGCAGCCTGTTTGAAAGGTTGGCCGGTTTATTGAAAATCACAATTCAAACAATCAGCTGACAATAGCTATTTCCCTATTTTTTTTTTGTATTTTGTGAAATTTGAATGTATATATTTGCCAGTGACTATTGAAATTTCTGCAATAAGAATATAATATCAGATTTAAGCCTTTCTGAACCCACTATCAATAATGTAGTCAATATGTGGTAGCTGACGATCTCAGTCTATTATTGGTTAAAAAAATGGTCATAACCCGTCTGGATTTCCCGGAATCAATCAATGACACCATAGCAATAAGTAATCATGTTGAGAAAGTGTATGACGTAACAATCAGATGTGCGGAGGCACCCAAAAGGGATTTTGGTTTAATAATTAGAAAAAAAACTTTATAATCATTACAAAAACAGATTCTTACATTGTTACTCGAGGATTATTAGATTTATCAAATGTAGATAATGTAATATAACAAACAGTTTGTTGTTTCTAATTAAGTGTCAATTAATTAAACTTTAATAATAAGGTGAATAGACTGACATTCTCTGAAACACCACTAATGTTAAAAAAACAAGAGTGGACACACAAAAATGTCTCGCCTGTCATGTATTTCTAATGAAAGTAAATGCTATCAGTATTCGAAAAACAGAGCAAAACACAAAAACTGAACTATAACCACTGAACCATGAAAATGAGGTCAAGGTCAGATGACTCATGTCAGTTGGACATGCACACCTTACAATCCTTCCATACACCAAATATAGTAGACCTATTGCATTTAGTATTTGAAAAACAGGCCAAAACACAAAAACTTAACTATAACCACTGAACCATGAAAATGAGATCAAGATCAGATGACACCTGCCAATTGGACATGTACACCTTACAATCCTTCCATACACCAAATATACTAGACCTATTGTTTATAGTATCTGAGATATGGACTTGACCACCAAAACTTAACCTTGTTCACTGATCTGTGAAATGGAGTCGAGGTCAATTGAAAACTGTCTGATGGGGATGAGGACCTTGCAAGGTACGCACATACCAAATATAGTTATCCTATTACTAATAATAAGAGAGAAATTAACATTACAAAAAATCTTAACTTTTTTTTCAAGTAGTCACTGAACCATGAAAATGAGGTCAAGAACAATGTACATATGACAAACTTCATAACATAAGGCATCTATATACAAAGTATAAAGAATCCAGGTCTTCCACCTTCTAAAATATAAAGCTTCTAAGAAGTTAGTTACCACTGCCGCCGCCGCCGGATCACTATCCCTATGTCGAGCTTTCTGCGACTAAAGTCGCAGGCTCGACAAAAACTGAAAAAAGACATGCACATGTAGATGATTTGTATAAAAAATTCTCTGATACCATTTTTTATGCACAAAACGAAACACCAATCCCAACATTGAACAGCAAATTCAAAAATGCCAAATTGAAGGAAAGGAGTAAAGCCAAAATAATTTAAGCACAGAGCTATACATGATGAAGATATACGCCTTAGTTCTCACAAATTTTTAAATTTCATAACAGTGAATTTTAGTTATCAATTTCTAGATAGTATTGAAATACTAGAAACTTATTCTGGGAATCTATTATGTAGGAACAGTCTCTGAAATGACACATTTATTCTCAAATGGAAATATTGGAAAGTAAATATGCATGTGGAGAAGTATCCAGCACGTACATAGTATGGTCCTTACGAAGATACAATCCATACCTGTAAAATGTGTAGATGCTAATTACTGGGGAAAATACAGGTGTATCTAAAACACATTAATAGATACCACAAACATAATAAACATACACGTTTATTACATATACGTATATTCTCAACAAATAACTGCAGATTCTTGTATTTGAAAGAATAACATGCCCTTGATATATACTTTCAGATAAGATTTGAAAATCTTTTTGTTTTCAATTACCAGTCAATTAAGGGACCGATTGTGTGAACACCTGTGGTGTTTACTTGAGCGTATAATAGGAACAAGCCACATTAGGCAAAAAAAAAAAATATGTGTGTTTCCGGTTACCCGACCCACCCTATTTTTTTTGCGCCAAAATTCCGACTCTAAACTTTTTTTTGACGATTTCAGAAAAAATACAGAAAAACTACGTGCTTTTTCCGTAACCGTCTCTTTTATTATAAAATCGTAATGGCTGCGCACTTGTTTACAGCAATAAGTTTGTTGGCCGTACGGATAAATAAATGCCAGCACCTTGTAGTGGATAAAAATGCAATCCTATGCATTGAAAATCGGAGGACACTTTTAGATATTTTTACGGACAACCATGAAAAACTGCCTAGTAAAGGTTTTCAGTTGACAGTGACATGCAATACGTCTATGCAGGACACTGCTAAGGGGACATCATTCGATGTCCAGCCAAACAAGCTCGTTGGCGATCTTGTTGCTACTTTCCATCCCCCTTTTTTGAAGGAAAAAGAAAACCTACCTAAGCATTGAAAATCGGAGGACACTAATAGATATTTTACGGACAACCATTGAGAACTGCCTAGTAAAGGTTTTCAGTTGACAGTGACATGCAATACGTCTATGGACACTGCAAAGGGGACATCATTCGATGTCCAGCAAAACATGGTAATACAACTGTTTATACACATCAATTATACCGTTCAATATACATTGCCATCCCATTTTTTTTGAAGGGAGAAAAAAAAAAAAAACCTACCTACCCTATTTTGAAATTCCATGTAATAGGAAACACACATATTTTTTTTTTGGCCTTAACATGACATGTCTTTGGTCAGTTTTGAGATGTTTTTATAACAATGATGTATACATGTACATATTCACACTGTTTAATTATTGCACTTTGATATAATATTAAATAGTCCAAAAAACGCCATTAAATATTTTAAATTTCACATGGGATTTTTTAATTCTACAAATTTAAAAATCATGTACAGCTAATTAATGTTGAATTTCATTGAATTTTTAACTTTAACCTGATGTTGATACACATCCCTTAGTACCTTGTGACCTCAAGGGTCTTGCGTTGCGACACGGTTTGCGATTATCGGCAGTCTCGCATCATGATTTTTGACGGATCACTGGAATTGGACAGTTTCTGTTGGTATGGACTATCTTGCAGGCCCTAATCTTGCCGGCGAAATGACGATTTAAGTTGCCAAAGAATTTTCAAAATAGCTAAATCTCGCCAGCCTATTAATTTCTTGGCGAAGTGAAGTCGCTATCGAAATATCAGTAAATGGGAGATAACTCGTGAAATTTTTAGCACAGGTAAATTTTTGAAACAAAATGGCGACCATCAAGAATCGAAAGTTTGAAGTGGCCCTCGACTTATATTGTCAATGTTCGATTGAAATAAATACAACAGCGACTTTAAACCTATTTGAATTTTATATTCAAAACTATTTAAGGGAAATCGAGATATCGTTTCATTTGTTTGTTATGAATTGAAGATGCATGGCGTCAGGACGATGTTGCGTAATCACAAAGACAACTAATTTTATATTTTTATATGATCAGCTGATTGTCGTTTTGTTCTACAGTTAGGATTACAATGAAACACCTATGATGAAAGATAAGTAGCCGTTCATAGGTTAGTTATGTGATTGAAAGTTGGCTTGGGTGACACTGAGTGTGAGAATCTTGAGTTACGACACGATGTTTTGACAACCTATCCTTTGATAATAAAATATATTGGTAAGCTGTGAAAATTAAATTACTCAAGTACTCAAAATTAGTAGATCAAAAGAAAATCAAACTGTATATAACTGTCATAATTTTTTTTTATAGTTTATCAAATTCAAAGTTTGTGAAAACCTTCAGGCAATTTACATATAAAGTAATAAAATATATGATTTGAATCTACTTTTATTTATATATATGCCATTGAAGACAGACACACAAATCAAAGTGCATAGCACTGCTAGGGTTAGGTTGCTAGCATTTGACTTTTATTTGTACAAACATTGCTGATGATTATTTCAATAAATATGCACTAATCAATCAACACGGCCACCAATCGCTCTAAGTCACAGCCAAATGCTGTGAAAGAAAAATGTTTAGAGGAATTTCCGGTTGTGACTTGGAGGAAACTATTTACGTGACCTTTTGCAGGTAGGTCGTACATTTATGGCCCCGTATGAGGTTTTTAAAGAGAATATGAAAATTCTAAGAATGTCATCATACCCTTTAATAATTTCCCTGTCACATATTAACAGCGTTTTTACATCTGTAGTATTATGTTGGCGCTACAACTTTTGGCAGACAGAAGTTGAGGTGTTTCATGCTGCAGACGGAATTTCAAATCGTGTTTTCCGGAGCGAAATGGTTGTTTCTGGATAATTTTTTTTATTCAGAAGGATTCTATTTGACGACCAAACATTCAAGTCACCTTTAATTAACCGAAGTCTTTGAATTGCCAACAAATACGGACATTTAGTGCAATGCTGTGACTGGGAGAGACTTGTTGTGACTTGGAGGAGCTAGATGTGATTTGGAGGAATCAATATTTAGAAAATTTAGTAGTGCATTAATATTTGTATTATATCCCAGTCGCAACCCAATAGAAATGCAAAGCGTTATTTGAGTATCTCATTTGACGTGTATCTTTGAGATCAAACCACTTTACTAGATCACATCAAAGTGAAAATGCGATGTTTTCTTTTGGAAATTTTTTTCCGACACTAGTTTACGAAATGTACAAAATGTACCATCCTGATCAACTGAAGACAGTTTTTCTAAAACCACTGGTAACATTTCTATAATTTGTTCAAGATGATTATCTCCTGTGTAGTGTTCCTCCTCATCGATCATTTCAATGGTATTATTATCTTCCTGGTAATATTTAGCATCTTCCTTATTTTCAATGGTATCGTTCTTGTTATTATCATTATCATTATTTCGTAATATATCCTTATCTACCTGATTGTTTTGAAATCATCTTCATCACTATTGATGAAGGTATATTCTACATCCTGCTTACTCATATTTCTGTGATCATTGTCGAATCTTAATTTTTTTCGTCCCTTTTTATCTGATCTTGGGGTTGATATAAAAAAAAAGTATTTGACCAATTATATCTAGGGAACTTGGGAGTCGGGCTTTTAATTGGTGTAGAATTGAAAAATCGTTTTCTTGCAGGTGATTTTAAGGGTGTCAATACAAAGCATGCCTTCCTCTTCGTATGCGTTCTCGGTTTTATCCTTGTTAGGAAAAGTCCTTTTTGTTCGTTTTCCTTTAAATGACCCCATTCTGTCTACAAAGGAAATTTTGAATAATTTATTATGAGCCTTTGTTGACACTATAAGGAAGACATCAAGGTAACTACGATTAGAACAGCGATCAGAAATAGACAATCGATGGATAGCTAATATATGTAGGTCAACTGTACTTCATTGTTACTGAAAATGCTGTAGTATATAAGATAATTACAACTGTAAAATATCAATTCTGTAGCACAAATGGTCGTTAGAAATGGACCATCACACAACATTTTAACCCGAGGTCATCAAACATAAAATCTACTAGGTAAGGGTAACCCAATTGTTAATTATGTGTGTTGCTCCATAAAAGACAATTGCATGTGTTAGGTATCATTGATGTACCACATATAGTTGCTAAAAATTTATTTAAACTCAATATTTCACCAGAATCAATCAAACGTTAAATGTAGGTCAAGGTGACTCAATTGTTTTTGAACCTCTTGTACTATAAAAGAACATTGCAGGTGTTAATTCGATTGATGTACCACAAATAGTTGCTAAGAAATGGCCCTGAACACAAAATTTAACCAGATTCATTCAAGCATACAATATAGGTCAACGTGCTTTAATTATTGCTGAAACCTGTTGCGCTATGCAAGTCCATTGTAGCGGTAAAATATCATTGATGTGTTGCACAAAGTGTTGCTCAGAAATACCAAAAACAGAAACCTAAATGAATCTGGACGGAAGAACAAGGGTAAAACTATATGCCCCTTCCATTTTCAAGGTCGAGTCTTAGGGGGGGGGGGGGGGAGAATTACATTTAAAATCGGAAAGACAACTTTCATATCATGATTATATAATACTCCACTGAATTTACTAATTATTGATTCCTCCAAATCACATCTAGTTCCTCCAAGTCACAACAGGTCTCTCCCAGTCACAGCATTGCACTAAATGTCCGTATTTGTTGGCAATTCAAAGACTTTGGTTAATTAAAGGTGACTTGAATCTTTGGTCGTCAAATAGAATCCTTTTATATAAAAAAAAATTATTCAGAACCAGCCATTTCGCTCCGGAAAGCACGATTTGAAATTCCGTCTGCAGCATGAAACACCTCAACTTCTGTCTGCCAAAAGTTGTAGCGCCAACATAATACTACAAATGTAAAAACGCTGTTAATATGTTACAGGGAAATTATTAAAGGGTATGATGACATTCTTAGAATTTTCATATTCTCTTTAAAAACCTCATACGGGGCCATAAATGTACGACCTACCTGCAAAAGGTCACGTACATAGCTTCCTCCAAGTCACAACCGGAAATTCCTCTAAACATTTTTCTTTCACAGCATTTGGCTGTGACTTAGAGCGATTGGTGGCCGTGATGAAAGAAAGCACGAGTCGGCTAACGCTTCTTGAATTAACACTCTAAATTGAATTTTTTTAAAAAGACAAACGCATAATAATGATTTGATGAATTAAAATAAACAGAAATCAAAGGTCTTCAAGTTATTAAGGTTATATAAAAAGACAAAGTTTGGACAATTGTAGAAGGGGGTCATTTCTACAATATATTTACACTACATTGCGCATGTGCAGGTAGATCAGAACGTAAACATTCAAGCTTTCAATTAAAATAAACCCATTATACTTTCGATAATACCGTTTTCTAAATTAATGATAAACACATTGTTTTTCAATCTTAATGTGCAAGTTGTCGGCATTTCAAATAACCTGTATGCAATTCTATCACTGACCAACAGGTTTGACAAAATGAAGTCACGATGATCATGTCAAAAGGTTAATCAAATACACAAAATACCATCAGAATTACAAGAAGAATAAGCAAATAATGTGCAAAATATGTTCTGTATAAGTTAACAATCACGTTCACAACAAAAATGGAACTTACCTTTGAAATCTTTTGAAAATAAACCTGATTGTAATCCTTCCAAAGATATCCGTGCAAATGTAAACATTCAAAATCCTTACGCCGATAGCATTGTACATTTTAAAAGGCGCGAATACTTTATACGGCTTTCAAAACAAAAAGGAAATCGTCAATAAAACACACATCTTTTATTAAATAACTGGACAATTACACTTCTCGGTGTGTTTCAGTTACATTTCTATTAAAAAACAACTACAACAGCAACAACAAATATTAGGACTATTTTACCGCGGAATGTTTATTTTCTTATATGATATTCAAATATAAACATAGTCGTAATTCGGAAAATATGGAGGTTTCTTTGCGCATGTGTCATCTCAAAATCGAAATAAAAAGCTGCTTAACTAGCCTTGCTTAAGCTTCAATCCTAGATAAGCTTGCATATTTACTCATAAAAACATAGTTTCAAAAACTTCTGGTCCAACTTTTTCCACAAAACACCAGATTTTCAAAGTTTCCTTCATTGTCCAACCAAACGACCGACGGCATAAGGGTTTTGGTTGCTTAGCAACGTAACCCTAAAAAAGTGCAACCGATACGGTAAATTAAAGTCCACTTCTCCAGAAAAAATGACCACTTCTCCCTAATCCATCCTGGAAGGAGAAGTCACTTCTCCCTCTTCAAAATCCTAGATTAGTCCCTGCTATGTTGATTAGATAAATCTGATAACACTGTAAGAATCTGCATTTATTTTGCAAGGATAAACAACAAAATTTATTAAATCTTGAAAACAAAACATTGCGGATAAAATACTGACCTCATCCCATAATGCATACTGTCTAGAACTCATCTTTGAGAAACCAGCAGTAAATATTTTACCATCTCTTAAGTATGCAACTTGTGTGGGCTTAGCTCCTTCATGGGCTTTCACTTCCTGTAAATATAAAGATGAAAATTACCAATACATGTATTTCAAATTAAGCAAAATTACTTCAGAATCATCACACTTAATATATATAGATTCTCCTTCAGGTACAAGTAAGTTATGGAATTTCTCCACCCGAGATATTTAATTTTCGATTTTCAACACACGAGCCTTTGGCAAGCGTGTTAAAATCTAAAATTTAACTATTGAGCGAGGAGAAATTTCATAACTCACGAGTAAATTGAAGGAGAATCTGTTTCTCCTAAGATTTTCGACATAAACCTCAAGAAAATGTCATTGCTATGTAGTTTGTTTCCATAGACGTCATTTCGGGACTTCTCTAGTTTATCGTTCCAATAACTGTAGAAAAAAGGGCAGTAATTTCCATGTAGAAATTTAATCATCGGGAAGTGGTTAAAGATATTATGTATTTTTATCCCACCGATTAAACACGTCAAGAATAGGAGAAATACTATTAAAATCTTATTGCGATTATGTGATAAATATCACCCAAAAATTACCAATCAAAATCATACTTCTGAGACAAGGCTTTCACATTAAAACAGTGCTAAGTTTGTTGGAATTTTTTTAAATAAATACTCTATACTTTTTTCTTCCACTAAAGTAATGAGAATTAATACAGATATAAATTTACATACCGGTATATAAGGCATCTAAAATTTTGTCACAGCACACACATTTTTAAAGAACTGTCAACACTTAAATAAGGCAGTAAAAATTCACTATGCACAAAAAGCATACTGCTTTTATTTGTCTTTGGTATATAGGCTAGACTTATTCTTTTATGGTTTTTGGATTTACCATTTTGGTTAATTTGACGGTCTACTTTGATTTGAGTTGTTTCAGCTTTAAACCTATTCAGTTCTGAGCATTGTTATCTATATCAAAAGAATTTCAGGTCAAGGTCAAAAGGCAGGTGTCATACCTACCTGTATCCACTAAGAACTATCTATTGACTAAATATGCTGGGTCTAGGTATTAAAGTTGCTGAGAAATAGACCTAATCTGGAACATGTGACAAAGTCACTCAAGTATGCAATTGAGGTAAAAGTCCAGAGACAGGTGTCAGACTTGCATGTAGCCACTAAGAACTATTTATAGACCAAACACGGATGGGTCTAGGTATTACAGTTGCTGAAAAAAAGAACTTAAAAAATCTGGATGAAAGTCACTCAACCATGAAACTGAGGTCAAGGTCCAGAGACAAGTGTCAGACTGGCATGTTCCCACCAAGAACTGTCAATAGACCAAATACAGTAGATCTAGGTATTAAAGTTGTTGAAAAATGGACTTAATCAAGAAACTTGGATGAAAGTCATTCAACCATGAAATTGAGGTCAAGGTCCAGAGACAAGTGTCACACTGGCATGTACCTACCAAGAACTATCTAAAGACCAAATATGGTTGGCCTAGGCATTACAGTTTCTGAGAAATGGACTTAACCATGAAAAAGTGACAAAGTCACTCAAGCATTAAATTGAGGTTGAGGTCCCAAGCCAGGGTCAGACTGACATGTACCCACCAAGAACTATCTATTGACTTTTATGGTGGGTCTAGGTATTCTTGTTTCTGAGTAATGGACTTAACCACAAAAATTTGATGCAGGTCACTCAAGCATGAAATTAAGGTCAAGGTCAAAAGGCAGGTGTCAGACGGACATGTACCCACCAAGAACTTTCTATTGACCAAATACGGTGGGTCTAGGTATTACAGTTTCTGAGAAATGGACTTAACCACAATAAAAACTGACAAAGTAACTCGAGCATGAAATTGAGGTCAAGGTCCCAAGCCAGGTGTCAGACTGGCATGTACATGTACCCACTAAGAACTATCTATAGACCAAATATGTTTGGCGTAGGTATATGTATTACAGTTGCTGAGAAATGGATTTAACCACGAAACTTGGACACAGATTTTAAATTCATATTTATGAAGTCAGTGAACCATGAAAATGAGGTCTGGGTCACAAGACAAGTATACTGCGGCAAACCTTATACGATAAGCTAACCTGTGGATCATAAATCATAATTGTAGATATTACATGTGCAAAGTTATTAAAGTTTTACAAAAGTTTACGGTGCAGTTGCGCTGCCAGAAAATAATACCTATATCTCGCCTCCGCGACTTTTCATTGCAGGCAGGACAAAAAATGAGTGAAATTTGGTGTGTTTCATTTTCTTCAAAATTAGCCATATTTGACAGCATATTGCAGCTATCACAGACATTTCTTGTTGAAAACAAAACATCTTCCTTAAAATGAAATATTTTAAGAGTACTTAATGATAGCTGAGAGGAAATATTTCATTAATTTTTTATTTTGGAATTCAAGGGGCCAAATATCAGGCCAATTCATACCATGTCCTTTTATTGTTATGACACACACAGTCAATTACAAATTGAATACAGAAAATGGCACATATTCAGTACATAAATTTTGGAGTAAGTGTGTGCAATGTCAATTAGAACAACTTGTAGCACAATAGATATAACTTTTAAAAATACATGTACTGGAACTCTTAAATTTCGATTTTGAAACATTTCCCTTTACTACTTATAATGAGGATATACCAACTTGACACATTTGTACACCTGCAACAATCATACATAACCAAACCCACAAATTTGTCAATTAATATTAAAATAATTGCACATCCTTGTAGACTGTCCGTCATTCTATCAACATGTGGGCAGTCAGGGGATACTGTCCTACTGTTTCCATCTAGTATCACAACACTTCGAAGAAGTTCAGGGATAGTGTTACATCAGTGCACCTGTCCATCTGTCCGTCACATTTTCTTGTGATCTAAACTCCTCATTCATTTTTAACTACATGCATTTAATTTCTATACAGTATTGTCACACACTATACAGTGTTCCAGATAGGATTTAAGGGCAGAGGGGCATATATTGTGGATAAGGAAACAGCGTTTAAGTATCTGAAAAGGGTGAACAAGATTAAGTAAATTTTTAAGAAATATCAATTATTTACTTATCTAATGTCATTTTAAGAGTTCTGTTAGGTCCCCTGCACTCTTTAATTCAATTTCAGTTAATTCAGTATTGTTTATGTGTGTTAAAAAAGTGCTTTGTTGTATTTTATGTTATACATTTGTACTTATTGCAGAGGGGCGCTCTCCCCTCTCTGAGAGAGAGAGAGAGAGAGAGAAGCAATGATTTTAGAATTTTGATTTTCAAAATTGAAGCATTTAGGGGTCGAATTTCAAAAATTTGGAATTATAAGCTGGTGACTGAAATTCTTCTTTCATTTTTCATTTAATGCATTTTATTTTTTTTACAGTATTGTCATACACTGCATGCAGATGTGCAGTAAGGTTTTAGAATTTTGATTTTCCAAAATTTGGGACTGTACGATTGTGAGAAAAGTGCACAGGGATATATGTGGGGAGTGTGGTGATAGTTTCTTTTTAGACTGCTTCAATCTACAGCTAGTTTTTATTGTTTTGGTGAATTTTAATTCCCAACTAGATGCAGGCAGTCAGAATTGACAGATATCAAAATGCTGTATCCCTGGTGTATCAAATACTGCACAACTTTCACATTCATATAAATGAATTATACATGTTAATTATAAATTCATTTAAATACATGTGTATGGGCCCTGGTTTTTGAAAATCAAAACTGAAAAATCATATTGTGCATCTTAAATTAATGTATGACAATACTGTATAGAAACAAGAGTGGACACACAAAAATTTCTCGCCTGTCGTGTATTTCTAATGAAAGTAAATGCTATCAGACATATTGCATACAGTATTCGAAAAACAGGCCAAAACACAAAAACTTAACTATAACCACTGAACCATGAAAATGAGGTTAAGGTCAGATGACACCTGCCAGTTGGACATGTACACCTTACAATCCTTCCATACACCAAATATAGTAGACTTATTGCATACAGTATTCGAAAAACAGGTCAAAACACAAAAACTTAACTATAACCACTGAACCATGAAAATGAGGTCATGGTCAGATGACACCTGCCAGTTGGACATGTACACCTTACAATCCTTCCATACACCAATTATAGTAGACCTATTGCATACAGTATTCGAAAACAGGCCAAAACACAAAAATTTATCTATAACCACTGAACCATGAAAATGAGGTCAAGGTCAGGTGACACCGGCAAGTTGCACATGTACACCTTACAATCCTTCCATACACCAAATATACCAGATCTATTGCATACAGTATTCGAAAAACAGGCCAAAACACAAAAACTTAACTATAACCACTGAACCATTAAAATGAGGTCAAGGTCAGATGACACCTGCCAGCTGGACATGTACACCTTACAATCCTTCCATACACCAAATATAGTAGACCTATTGCATACAGTATTCGAAAAACAGGCCAAAACACAAAAACTGAACCATGAAAATGAGGTCAAGGTCAGATGACACCAGCCAGTTGGACATGTACACCTTACAATCCTTCCATACACCAAATATAGTAGACCTATTGCATACAGTATTTGAAAAACAGGCCAAAACACAAAAATTGAAATATAACCACTGAACCATGAAAATGAGGTCAAGGTCAGGTGACACCGGCCAGTTGGACATGTACACCTTACAATCCTTCCATACACCAAATATACTAGACCTATTGCATACAGTATTCGAAAAACAGGCCAAATTACAAAAACTTATCTATAACCACTGAACCATGAAAATGAGGTCAAGATAAGATCACACCGGCCAGTTGGACATGTACACCTTACAATCCTTCCATACACCAAATATAGTAGACCTATTGCATACAGTATTCGAAAAACAGGCCAAAACACAAAAACTGAACCATGAAAATGAGGTCAAGGTCAGATGACACCTGCCATTTGGACATGTACACCTTACAATCCTTCCATACACCAAATATAGTAGACCTATTGCATACAGTATTTGAAAAACTGGCCAAAACACAAAAACTTAACTATAACCACTGGACCATGAAAATGAGGTCAAGGTCAGATGACACCTGCCAGTTGGACATGTACACCTTACAATCCTTCCATACACCAAATATACTAGACCTATTGCTTATAGTATCTGAGATATGGACTTGACCACCAAAACTTAACCTTGTTCACTGATCCTTGAAATGGGGTCGAGGTCAATTGAAAACTGTCTGACGGGGATGAGGACCTTGCAAGGTACGCACATACCAAATATAGTTATCCTTTTACTCATAATGAGAGAGAAATTAACATTAGAAAAAATCTTAACTTTTTTTTCAAGTAGTCACTGAACCATGAAAATGAGATCAAGGACAATGTACATATGACAGATGGAAACTTCGTAACATAAGGCATCTATATACAAAGTATAAAGCACCCAGGTCTTCCACCTTCTAAAATATAAAGCTTTTAAGAAGTTAGTTAATGCTGTCGCCGCCGCCGCAGGCTCGACAAAAAAATGTATGAAGTGAAAATTGAAAAAGAAGTTGATAATTTCAAAATTTGACCTCTATGTGGCCCAAGTTTTGAAACCAAAATTCTAAAACCTTATTGCACATCAGCATACAGTGTAAGCTAATACTGTATAGAAAAAAAAGGTAAACAGTGAAATGATAATTCTGGTCACAAGCTTTCTTTCGAAAGTGCTGTCATAATGTATACAAATATACATTAGTAATAAAAGGGAGGCAAATCAGTTCAGTTGCTTATAGTAGTTATGATGTAAGTTAATATCAATTCTTTTCTAAAAGTAGTACTAAGTAGGATACTTGACATCTGGAGTGCATTATTTGACCTATAAATTACCAGGGTAGAAAAATCAATCTATCACTCAGAACAGATGTTAAAAGAGCAAGGTTTGAATGTCTGTAATGCAAACTCCAGCAGTAGAAACTCAAATGTATATCATTGTATAGCCTAAGAATTTTCACAGGTAGAAACAAGTACTCTATCACTCAAGCAAAACAGTTGTTGAAAGAGAATGGTTATGAATACATGTGTACCATATTCTGTCGAGTATAGTTTTTTACCCTCAAATACTTTTTGATATAAAAAGGTGTGCATATTATACATGCCAATATAAGTTCTTAGCCTCTTTTGAGGTTCAATATCCGACCAAAAGGAGACCAAGTGATGACAGTTTTGTGATAATTTTCAAATCGGAAACCCAATTTTGTCCACTGTCTCATTAGCGTAGAAGTTTCTTTTGGTCATTACTAACTTTATAATTGTAATTTATAACTACAGGGAATAGAGATGATATATTTAATTTAACATCTCTTTGAGCCTCAGATTGTTTATTATTTTAACAAAAAGTTTTTGAAGATACATGTATATATTCTTTTCTGCAACATTTTAATTAAAATTCTTTTTTTTTTATTTCTTTATCTATTGTTGTTCAAGTTTGTATCAGGTTTGGGGTAATCCAACTACAATTTAAATTTAGGGATTGTTCCTCAAAAGGTGTTTGTTTATTAAAATTTAAGAATTTATTACTGAATCCTTTATTGTGGCACACATTTTTCTAGTCAGACCACAACCGACTCCAATTTGCAGCTGAAAAATCATGTTTCAATTGGAACCTCGTTGATTTTAAAGTTTGAATACAGAGAATTTTTATTCTCCACTTTCAAAGTCCAAAAAGGGGGTGCGTGTTATAAAAAATGCATTTTATACACACCAGGTTTATGTATTTATCATCAAGGTTGCCCAAGAGAACAAATTGTCCTGTTACATGCTTAAAACTAAAAACACACATAATAACAAATTCATATGACATAATTTTATGATCGGACTATAAATCTTCATTTCATCTAAAAATGTATTGATTAGAACTTCCCCGCTTGCATTACTTAAAACTGAATTTTTCAACCTGTAATTTTAGTTTGCATGCAGTATCTTAAATTATTATTGAATTCACTTAAAAATGTTTTAAACAACATACCCCTTTCACTTCTCCAGTTCTGGGATCAAACAGTCTAACCATTTTATCTTTATGAGATGTCACAAATTTTGAACCATCATAATTCCACGATGCAGACAAAATTTGTTCTGGTGTATCTATCTGAATAATAGCCTCCTCTGTACCTACATTCCATATGAAAATCTGGTTATCTGAACCTGAAATACATAATATCTACCAGCTGAAAGATTTTTATTTGTCCTGTAGGTTTTGGAGTGGTTGTTTTATTTATTGTGAAAAGGGGAGAAAAAAATAACATGAAACCGTTTTTCAATGGAATGACAGGCAGTTTCAAACATCGACGAAAAAAATATGTTTTTCTGTCAGTCAAAAATGGCATATTACAACATTTCTATTCTGAATATCTATACCATGTATACACTAATGTGAATACACACATCCTGATTTTAAATATAAAATCTGAATTTTTCAATATATTTCATTTAATAATATATACCTGCACTAAGGAGAATATTTTGTGCTGTTGGATGCCATTTGACAACTCCAACTCTCTTCTGATGACCTAACAAATCAGCTATAGGTTCTGTAAGTGGTTTGACAACCCCCCCTTCTGGAATTTGCCATATTTTGACATAACAATCTTCTGAGCCACTAGCTATAATATCATCATTGTGAGGACACCATTCTAGGTCTAATACAGCAGCCTTGTGTCCTGATACCAGAGGAGCATCACGTTCCACTCTTCCAGTCTGCAAAGAGATTAAACAAACATGTGTCAAAATTAATTACTATATCAAAATCAATGTTTATTCATTAATGTGCCAGTATGAGATACTGTGAGTAAAGCTCATAAAATTATAACCCCATACCATCATATGGAATTAAAAAGTTGTGAGTTGGACATGACATCACTTGCTTATTTGAATACTAGTATGGGATATGGAAGGCTAAACTAATTTTCTGGCCATGACCATGCAGGTAGGCAATCAAACCTTATTCATGATTCATCCTCCCTGTGAACAATATTAACAAGTATATATAATTTAATATTAAGCATTAAAAAGTTGTGAAATGGACACTACTTGTTTATTTAGATATGTAAATTTACACATGTAAACTAAGATTTTGACTTGACCTCGA
This sequence comes from Mytilisepta virgata, assembly GCA_028015205.1. Lineage (NCBI taxonomy): Eukaryota > Metazoa > Mollusca > Bivalvia > Mytilida > Mytilidae > Mytilisepta > Mytilisepta virgata. The sequence goes on along the minus strand of CM051520.1, from coordinate 18,921,996 downwards.
AGGAACACAATCAAACCTTTTTAATGATAAAACCCTCTAGCTTGTTGTGGTCAACAATATCACCAACAATTACATTTTTTGTACACTTTCTTTAATTTATTCAATTAAAAAGATGTGAGAAGGACATTACTTGTTTATTTGGATATACATGTATGGTACATATGTATGTACAAAATGAACATGTATATAAAAGTTAAATGAATTTTTTTACCTTGACCTTGAAGGTTGAAGATAAAAAAAAATTTAATGACACACCCACTGGTGGTGGTAAACAATGTCCCCAAGCATCGTTAAATTCCTTTAAGGCATTAAAAAGTTCTAAACCAGACAAACAGACAGACAACCGGAACCTTGTCCATGTGGAGTATACATTTTTTATAGTAAACTCCACAAGCAATGTTATTCTGTGTGACTTCACATTCTTTGATAGTATGTTGTTCCTTGCTTAGTAACCAGTATTCAAGCTAAGATTTAGGATCTTAAGGATGCTTTTAGCATGGTTTCAGGTCCAAAAAGAGCATTTATTGACTTTTACGAAATATTGATTATTCAAATATCTAATCATCTTTTAAGGGATCTTTTTGTTTCTTGCCAGTTTTATTGCACTTGAATTCACTTAAAAATGTTTTAATTTATTTGTTATAAATAAACAATGTATATACATCATCCTTACATTGTAATTCATAGGGCAGTCAGGAGAAATGGGATGCATGATAGTGGACTGTATGCGGGTCCCTTTTACATGTTGTGTACCTTTAAATTGGCTTGTTTAATATGTTCAGTTATAAAATGTACAATAAAGAAGCTTGAATACTGGAAAAGTTTCTATTTTTATCATAAAATATAAAAAAATGCATGTATGCCGGTACATGTATTTTTAACAATCTTACTTAAATCTTCATTGCTCTGATTAAATTTGATGTGAAAACATCCAAGTATGGTTTATGTGCAACCAGGTTCTATATATGCTTATTTCTTCAAAATAATACATTTTGTATATGTGGATTTTTCTAAGAAAATATACAATTAAATCTGAATTAAGCTATTAAGCTTATATATGTACAATAATTACTGATTAACTTCATACATTTTAATGTAAGAAAGGGATAATAGATGTGAAACAATGCAATCGAGGAATGACTGAAACTTTCTGAATACTTCTTTTCCCTGTTTTGGATATATTGTAAATACCAAATATTTTACAGCCAAGAATTTTATTAGATGTTTAAGGTTGGTCTGCATAAGAATCTTAGTTGGATTCTTTTTTAAAATGTTTAGACAGTTTTACAAATACATGTATTTATGACACTGTCCAACGAATTCATCAATATTTTACTTTTAAGGTCCGTTCACGAAATCACTCAATTATAACATGTACCAAAATGTTACATTAAAACTGAACTTTGGTGTTATAAATGTTTACCGGTATGTACCAGTGTATTTGTTACCCAGAATTTACCTCCGAATACAGCCTGTTCAGGCTAAATTCCCAAAAATGACAGTTTACCCCAGACTTTTTGGTTCCCAAATGCCCAATTTTCTTCATAAAGTATTCATGAGGGGGCACTTTTGAAAAAGGGTAACAAAATCACTGTGTACATGGACATCCCAACTCTCTATTTATTTGTGTTTAAGGATTATAATTTTAAGCCAGTATAATGTGTTTGATAATTAAAGCCTTGAACATTAAAAGCTGTACATTATTTATATGTTTGTACATGTACATGCAATATTCCTTTTATACTTAAATTTATTCTCATATGTACATGTATTGATTTTTAAATATCCTGTTCATACAATATATGTCTAAGTCTGTTTAATGTGAATGAAAATTATTAAGTTATGAAAAAAATAAAGAGATGTCAACATAAAACTTCCCTGAGTTCCTGTCCTACAATATGTATCCTTCCTGTTATATCTCTTCACATGTATTTACACATATAATTCTCTTAAGTGTATTAGGCACACAATATAGACAGTTAAATCAGATTAATCAGATTTTAATAATCACTTTATGGTTGACAAAAATATATACTCTTCCTGATGTAAATTTAATTTGATCACAACCTTGAAAAGAAATTAGTTAAGTTTCCTTAATATTATAGGGCGGTGTAGATTTTTAAGAGAAATTCACATAGAGCCAGCAACATTTTTCATGTTATTTAAGTTGACCTGAAAGTTCCTTGGAGTGTTTGTCAAAAGAGTACAGTAAAAAATGCAAACTAATAAATTAATAACCCTTACAATTGATATGTTACACAAAAATATTTGTTCGGTATAATAAAACAGTTACAGCCCTATGAGTCGGGAGATTTCCAAAATGGTCAACCCTGCTGAAGGGTTGACCATTTTGGATATCTCTCTCCTCAGAGGGCCGTAATAGTATATTATTGTATAGCTATGTTATATTCCCTGTAGAATGTAACCAAACATTAGCGTGCAATATTATACAATTACTGTCTTTTGATGAGGTAAATGTGTGGAGTTATTGACTTTTGAAAAACTGTTATTCACCTCGCCCAAATATGTGGAGTTATTGACTTTTGAAAAACTGTTATTCACCGAGCCCAACGGGCAAGGTGAATAACAGTTTTTCAAGTCAATAACTCCACACGTTTACAGAATCAAAAGACAGTTATTGTTTTATTCAATAATGCAAATAAACATTTTAGTTTGATGTCTACCGTGAGTTTCAAAGTCAATATCGCAAGCTCGTGCAATATTACATTCTACTTGGGAAAATATTTCCCATTATACGTGCAATAACTCTATAGTACAATTCAGGTACTAAGAGAACCAGGTATAGGCAGGTTTACATCCATTGAAGACTACTTGGATGAAACAGACATAATAGATATTATTGAAATTGTAGTAGTGCATTTGTAAGAAGGCAGCCAATACTCCATGATTGCCAGAATCCTTTTTATGAATTATTCTGATGATGAATTGTTTAAGTAAAGATTGTATTTTGACTCTGTTAGCTGAAATTCAAAACTAACCAGAACCAAAATGATTGAAATGATTAAATTTGGAATTTTCTGGGACAGGCTGTTTCTTAATAGCCTCAGGTGGTTTGTTTCCAGTACATAGCTTCACTTAAAGAGAGGAACGGTTTGAAAGGTCTGGTATCTCACAGATCTAACATGTCTAAACATAGTCAGGGTGATTCCTAAAAATCCTATGTTTGCAAAGGGTACACAATAACTAACTGATCAGCCTAAAACTCAAGCTTGATCTGTAACTCACATACCTAAAATAAGATTAGTTATTAAAAGGGTTTGCAGGGAATAATAATAATCCCTACTTCCAAGGCCAATTACAATGTACTCTCACAATAATTATCCAAACAGTGTGAAACTCACAACTTTAATTATCTGAAGCTCATCTAATAAGCTCACATACCAAAAATAAGATAATTTGGTAAAAGGGTTTATGAAAAAAGTCTGTAAATCTATTATTTTGGCAAAAATTTCTATTTACAAAGACAATAACTCTAACAATAATTATCTGATCAGCATCAAACTCAAAATTAATATGTAGCTCATCATTATAAGCTCACATACCATATATAAGAACAGTTAATAAAAGGGTTTACAAATAATGTTTGGAAATTTATTAATATTTTGGCAATAACTCTCACAAAAATTATCCAATCAGCATAAAACTCAAACTTGATCCGATCTACCGGTATTATTTTGGCAAAAATTGAAAATTTTTTATTTACAAATCAGCATAAAACTCAAACTTGATCTGCAGCTCTTCATAATAAGCTCACATACATGTACCAAAATTGAGATCAGATGGTTAGAATGTTTCTGAAATAAGTCCGGAAAACTGAAGTGTAAATGATGGACGGTCTGACGGACAGAGTGAAAACCTATAGCCCCTTTCGACATTGCTGGTAGGGGACTAATAACTTTCTGTTTGTATTATTTAACATTGGTGACTTTATTCTCATCGTTGTTTATCGGATAGGATTTCACTAGTGTAAAGTAACATTACAACCAATTAATTTCTTGATTTTGCACTCCATCTTCAGAAATTCTTTTGATTTACCGATAATATTGCATGCTGTGAAATAACAACTGATTTAATTCACTCTTTTGCTTATCAGATAGGATTTCATGCAAAGCCTTTTGAGCTGTAAGTGCTGATTAAATTTGTGGGTTAGAATCAGCAAGGAATGGATTTTAAGTTGTATTCGATTTTGTTGAAAACTGGAAAAAGATTCACAAACATTATCTAACATCCATGATAAGATATACATTTACACGTTAAAATATTTTCTGGCGGATTTTTTCCCCCAAAGAATGATATTTCATCTGCAAATAATTATCCTTTACACAGTCATAGAAGAATACCTTGAGCAACGGAAAAAGTTTTGTTCAATAGATTCCAACAAATTAACTGAACAAGAGTGGACACACAAAAATGTCTCGCCTGTCGTGTATTTCTAATGAAAGTAAATGCTATCAGACACATTGCATACAGTATTCGAAAAACAGGCCAAAACACAAAAACTTAACTATAAACACTGAACCATGAAAATGTGGTTTAGGTCAGATGACATCTGCCAGTTGGACATGTACACCTTACAATTCTTGCATACATCAATATAGTAGACCTATTGAATACAGTATTCGAAAAACAGGCCAAAACACAAAAACTTAACTATAATCACTGAACCATGAAAATGAGGTCAAGGTCAGATGACACCTGCCAGTTGGACATGTATACCTTACAATCGTTCCATACACCAAATATAGTAGACTTATTGCATACAGTATTCGAAAAACAGGTCAAAACACAAAAACTTAACTATAACCACTGAACCATGAAAATGAGGTCATGGTCAGATGACACCTGCCAGTTGGACATGTACACCTTACAATCCTTCCATACACCAATTATAGTAGACCTATTGCATACAGTATTCGAAAACAGGCCAAAACACAAAAATTTATCTATAACCACTGAACCATGAAAATGAGGTCAAGGTCATATGACACCTGCCAGTTGGTGATGTACACCTTACAATCCTTCCATACACCAATTATAGTAGACCTATTGCATACAGTATTCGAAAACAGGCCAAAACACAAAAATTTATCTATAACCACTGAACCATGAAAATGAGGTCAAGGTCATATGTCACCTGCCAGTTGGTGATGTACACCTTACAATCCTTCCATACACCAAATATAGTAGACCTATTGCATACAGTATTCGAAAAACAGGTCAAAACACAAAAATTTAACTATAACCACTGAACCATGAAAATGAGGTCAAGGTCAGATGACACCTGCCAGTTGGACATGTACACCTTACAATCCTTCCATAGACCAAATATAGTAGACCTATTGAATACAGTATTCGGAAAACAGGTCAAAACACAAAAACTTAACTATAACCACTGAACCATGAAAATGAGGTCAAGGTCAGATGACACCTGCCAGTTGGACATGTACACCTTACAATCCTTCCATACACCAAATATAGTAGACCTATTGCATACAGTATTCGAAAAACAGGCCAAAAAACAAAAACTTAACTATAACCACTGAACCATGAAAATGAGGTCAAGGTCAGATGACACCTACCAGTTGGACATGTACACCTTACAATCCTTCCATACACCAAATATAGTAGACCTATTGCATACAGTATTGGAAAAACAGGCCAAAACACAAAAACTTAACTATAACCACTGAACCATGAAAATGAGGTCAAGGTCAGATGACACCTACCAGTTGGACATGTACACCTTACAATCCTTCCATACACCAAATATACTAGACCTATTGCTTATAGTATTTGAGATATGGACTTGACCACCAAAACTTAACCTTGTTCACTGATCCTTGAAATTGGGTCGAGGTCAACTGAAAACTGTCTGATGGGGATGAGGACCTTGTAAGGTACGCACATACCAAATATAGTTATCCTATTACTCATAATAAGAGAGAAATTAACATTACAAAAAATCTGAATTTTTTTTTCAAGTAGTCACTGAACCATGAAAATGAGGTCAAGGACAATGTACATATGACAGACGGAAACTTCGTAACATAAGGCATCTATATACAAAGTATAAAGCATCTAGGTCTTCCACCTTCTAAAATATAAAGCTTTTAAGAAGTGAGTTAACGCCGCCGCCGCCGGATCACTATCCCTATGTCGAGCTTTCTGCGACTAAAGTCGCAGGCTCGACAATAAAAAATTACAAAACTGAATGATTACTATGGGGAACCAACCAGAAGTTGACAGGTCCTTAAATGTATGTCATAGTGACTTAAATGTACATGTACAAATGTAACTGAATTAAACTGAACTGTAAAAAGATCCGTTACAAAACAATCACTAATATACATGTACATGCATGGGTTTCTGGAAAACAGCTTTAGCAACAGTCCAAAGTTTCAACAATGAAATGTAAATGTACAGTTGTATACATGTAAAAATTATTCAATACATTTGTTGTGAAAGATTATTGATACAGTGTTCCAGCTTGAAAGCGAAAATAGAAGGGTGCTGATGAATGGCACTTCAGCACAATATCCATTTGGAAGGGAACTTCAGCGTAATAACCATTTTAAGGACAATTTTGATGTTTATCGTGTGCAACATAAATTCAGAGTATACTCATTGTGTATTGTATATCATTACCATGATTTTTATTTTACTTCAGGTATTTCCAGCAAACATGCATTTAGTAGAAAATATCAGAGCATTTGATTCAATACAAATAAATGAATTGAAAGTTTGTGTCTTTGTTTTGATGTTCTTGCTTTTTTAAATAAAAGGAACTCATAGAACAAACTGCATATCTTTATACTACCTGCAGTCAGCTGATTTCTAGGTGCAATGTTCTCTTGGTACTCTTTTAATTAATTGACTACAGTAATTAGGTTGTTACTGTAAATATTGTATCAATTACTTAAAGAAAGTAACTTCATAAATATATATATGCACCAGAAAAATCCTGGAATTCATATTTTTACAAAATAAACTTACAATTTTCTTCTAATATTTATTTTTACCTGTTATTCCAGAATTAAATATCCATTTGATATTTCCTCTGCCAGAAAATAGTATTGAATTGAAAAAAAAATATTAAAGGGGAACAACCCTACATTTTTTTTGGTAAAAGCAAACAGTCCAGTTTGTTTGATATCCAAGTTTTCAACCCTGATAAGACCAATAAATGACATTATGAACATGTTTAAAAAGAAAGTTATTAAAATTTATAGCTTCTACAGTATTCAGTGCTTGTAAACAGAATAAAAAATATTTGATTTGGGAAATTTTAAGCAGGTTAAAATGCAACAGGAAATGCCGTTTTTTCTCTCAATTCAATGCAATAAAAAAAGTAAAACCCTTTTTTCATGTTTTTTACATAGTAGGGCATATGGACACATTTTTGGAACTCTAAGGGCAGAAGGGCACTGTCATGGGCATCAAGGGTGCTGTACCCTTCCATTTAGGGCAAGCTGGAACACTGGAATACATATATACATTACCACAGGTTTCTTTACAATGAACATTCATGTAAATACTTAACCAATTCATTTAGCATAAAATATGTGGATATATAGTGTCTAAGAGATAAGACACAAAAATGTACCTACATTATACTAGCACATTTGTATGTGCAAGTGTAGACTAACTGCTAATGACAAATTTCACAGGAAGAACATGTGTATGATGTATGGCTAAAACCACGCTAAAGTAACAAAGTAGAAATAATCATACATGTACTTATATCTTGTAAGTTAAATAGTAAAGGTTTAAGATGACAGATTTTCAACGATGCAAACATACGTGTAGTATTAAAATGTACGGTGCAAAATCCTACTTAAACATCAAAGAAACTTGTCTTTCATATTCTGCTATCATTAAGAAAACCAAGATGCATTACCTGATGAAATTATGAACAAAACACTCCTAATTGGACATCTCATGCATCATCACTGCAGTACCAGTGAGTGTAGTTAATGACTCACCTTTGACAATGGAAGAACAAGGAATGCACCACCACCTGCTGCTTCTGTGATGACAGCTATATATCTAGGATTCACTGAACACAATGTAGCATCCCATGATATTTTGGAAATTCTGATATTATCGTAACACTGATCTCGCTTAAATGGCTGTCCGAAAACATGCCGATATTTAGACTGTCGTATACGAAAGGCCATCTGAAAACAGTCAGAGTAAATGGTTTACATGTACGTTTAACTTAAGTAAAACCTAATATAAATAAAATTTTTATTGCTAATGGAGAAATGATTAATAACAATAAAACACTGCGCTTATAGGCTAACTTAGTAGGCACTCACCTTTAGGTAAACTTAACAAGAAGGGCTCGGGTAACCGGTAACTCTGAAAATAACGCCCTCCACTGCTTCCGCAAACACCCGGAAGTATATTTGCGCATGTCACTAAGAAATGGTGAAAATAAGAGCTCTTTAACTCCATAAATGGAAATGAACGTGGGCTGTGTTGTAAAGATTTTTATTTTGTTGATCGGTTCACAATATTCTAATATTTTCCAATCTATCTTTACTATCTTGATAAGAAAAGTAGTGGCGATTTATATCATTTTCGGCCTGTCGTTGTTAAGGGAAACTACTCTTTAATACTTTTGTACTTTTTCATGTTTTCAGCGGGAAATTAGAAACTATGGAACACCACTTGTTGAGCACATTAAAATAGTTTTAATAGAATTGCGTTTATATTAAAGATGACTTTCAATTTGATTTCACTGTTGACCATACAGGCAATTTTTAGGAAGTTAAGGTCAAGGCGAAGTAATTGAAAGTATCCTACAGTTTTCTAACTTTTTGTCAGTATGTAAAGCTAATCGAAATACATTGGAATATGAAATAAAAAAGGGGGGTACCCATGCTTATTTTTTTGCTATAACACCTGGAAAATGCGTTCTGAAATTAACTTTTAACATAGGATACATAGGGAAAACGTCAATTTTTCGACAATTTTGCTCGAAAAGTCTATTAAAACCATTGATGTTAACCCTACAGTTTCTTGAAAAACTAATATTATATTGCCTCATCCACGAGCTTTCTGGTGATATAAAAATATTTGGGGGTCCCCATGCTTGATTTCCTTGTATCTGCTGCTGAAGATAATATCAAGGGACTAATTTTGGTGATTTTTTAGGCAACGTTATGACGTGGATGGGCGTTCGATAACGTTTATGTATTGCAGATTATAATTACAGGACAAACAACAAATCTTTTTCTTTCATCTGATGTATATTTTTCAATTTTAATGTTTTTATTAATTTTTTATTTATTATTTATTGACCATTTTATTTATTTATTTATTTATTTATTTACTTTTGCTTTCTGTTAGGAGTTGCTGATTTTATTTATTATTTGTTGAATGACAATGTTTGATTTTCATGTTGTCGATGAATGATTTGTATTGCAAAAATATAAATTCCTTGATAATATAGTAAAATGTAATCGAAGTCTTTCTCGGAAATTTATGTTATGCCGTGAACTGTATCCTTATTGTCCCGTGAAAATATTTTAAAAAATCAATGTGCGTCAAGTTGACCAACTCCGCGTAATTTGAAAACAACATTTTTTATTTCAAAATGCGTTAAATTTGGAGGGTATTGCCGTTATCACAAAATTAAAACTTCTAACAAAAAAATTCTTGCATGCGAGAGATATGCAGGAGTGTAAAGATCCGTAAAGATAATTGACAACGGAAAGATTTTTCACACAGTGGGAGCTGATAACGCTTGATTTTGGATGAAATATTCGCCGTTAAATCTCTTACAAATTAGGCCAAACCAAATTGATGTTTAGGTCGTTGGATTTTGAAGCTGCAAGTTTTTTGCCGCTTCATTTTAAAATTAAGAGCTCAAAATTTTCCCCTTATCCAAATTAATAATAAAAAGTTGTGTCAGACTTAAGTTTGATATTCAATGGCGCCTGAAAAAAAACGTTCGGTTAGCAAAAAAATTTGCTCGCTCGCACCTATATTTACCCTTAAAAAATCCAAAGAACTTCAAATAAATTTTGTGTGGCCTTATTAACCAAAATAAAAAACAATTAATGTACATTCTCAATAGATCATGTGATGAGATCATAAAATTAAGCTAATATCGGTCACATTTTCAATCGATTCAGTTTAATTCGCAGTATTCAAATGCCGAAGCGGTACGAATTAATTCCAATACCAGGCGAATTCTAGAGAACGATGAAAGTGCAAAGACGTTTAATCAAAAATATAAGTAACAATATTTTTCAAAAGGATAACGAGGACCGTCTTCACTTGATTGATATTTTTTATTTCTCCATCAAAGTAAAAATGATGTTATATGTCACATATTCATTCGCGTTATTTACTTACATGTAGTCAGGAACTGTATATGAAGTATTATATGATCCCTGATGTAGTTCACAGAAATTGAGATGTTTAGTAAATTTATAACAATGTACCCGTGATATAAGTGTCAAAAAGTTGACTTACGTCGTGTTAATACTATGGAGGTAATACACTACATAAATACCTAAAATTTAAGCTAAGCAAATTACTTGCATAATATGTACTGTGCAAATAACAACACGTACACATGTATCTGTGATTCTGAAACGAATTAGTCTAAATATGCCACGCTTACACGACAAAATAATGCTTTCGAATGCGTTTTGATAATGAAGGAACATTCGAAAGCACAATGCGTTTTGAAACGTTCCGAAAAAGTTTTGCATTGCGTAATAACTGTACGTCTGAACCTTACGACGACTCCACTGCTCCTCCGGAGTCAACGTCATAATGGCTACGACGTCAGACAATCAGTCGGGGACGTAATACAATGAAAAGGGGCTGTTACCCTTGAAACGGTAAACAAATGAACACTAGATGGCGTTCAATTACTTCGCCTTGACCTTAAGGCTGGAGAAATCCTCTCACATCCATTGAGGTGTCCATTGGAAGAGTCTCATTTGGGAACCGCTGTACTGTAGCCACCCCCCGTGCCTATTTTTGCGGGGTGGGGGACTGGGCTGAACTATTCCCCCCTCTCGCTCGAAAAAAAATAGGCATGATCCAGTTTTCTCCCTTCTACGCTACAGGGGAAAACCTGGACCTGGATCGATCAAGTTAACCACAAACTGATATATCGGTCAGTCCTCCTCCAAGTCGGTAGCGTCAATACATCATTCCATCAGTTAATTTTCATTAACAAGATGAAAACCGAGTTATGAGAAAGAAATTATGTCCTGCTTCACGTCTCACTCTTGAGAAGAAAAATAATGAAATACAGGATATTTATTTTCAACGCGACAAGAAAAAACTGCGATAGTCGCATATTTTTCGCCGTTACAACTATCCCACATATTTTGGCCCTTTATGTAGCAAAAGCGACATGTATAATAAAATTTATTGATTTAATTTCAAATAAACTGTTAAATATATATTTCATAAAACCAATTGTGCTGCCATAAACAGAAGAGTGGGCAGTTCTCGAGAAAAAAATCCCGACCCGAAATCTCCGCCGGCTTTGTATGATCTCGATCCGAATGTGCCACACGTCCCATATCTAAATATCATCGAGTTTTTAATGAGAGTTAACATTTCCAATGTTTTAGTTTCTGTGCTGTCTTGTTCTATTTTTGTTTAGTTTATTATATGTTTTTTATTCTTTTAGTTATGCATATGTATCCTAGTGTTCCGGCCAATCTCATATGACTGTCTTTTCCCTGATTTCGACTTTGTGAAATTTTCCCACTGTTTTGTGGCTTCGGTATTCTTTTGCTGATATACTATATAAGACCGGTTAGCAATACTATATAACACCGGTTAGACAATTAATTTGCATCGGCCATTCAATGTTAAATTATGAAGTGGTCTGCTGAATATAACCCCCAGGGGTGTTACTCCGTTAAAAAGTGGGTATATATGTGCCAAATTGGAAAATCATGCCCTGTCAGTGACATTCAATGTTCAAAAGTAACCCTGTTATTGACTGCATGGTCAGTCTCATCCCTGATGATCACTGATAACAATATACATTATAATTAGCCTTACATTTTAGTTAAAACAGAGAGTGATTTGTAGTGTGTAGCAGACCCTGTGCGTGACAGCTGATTTCTGCGTTGCACAATGAAAGTAATCCTGTTATTGACAAGGGTAAAAATAGCTTCCCTGATCATGACAGCAAATGTGTGAAAATGACCCCTGTTTTGTGGTACATATATACTACCATTTCTAATGGAAGTAACCCCCTCCCCCCTCCTCGGGACATAACCCAGTCTTAGAAATTCATGTGACACTAAGTTTGCTCTGCTGAATTAGGACAATTTTTAACAAAACTTTGACAATTTCAGAATCAAATAAATAAAGTTTGGGGAAGATGTTTTAACAATTTAACGATACACAATACACTAGCTGAAAGGCCAGAATTTAACCTGTGGTGTGCAACACGAAAAGTCAGGTTCTTGGCAAATGTTCTGTGCAACCTAAAATGAATCATTCCTTGTCTTTTGTTTAGTTTTGAACATTTTTATTCTGTTTGCACATCTGAATCTGCGGAGAAAACTTTTCTTGGAATAATTATCATCATTTTCACTTTGAAATTATGGTACTATCTCCACGGAGATTGGATAATGAACTTCACGGAGTACCTTGTAAAAAATATAGGATACAGTTAATAAAATTTCAAGTACAGGAGCATCACGTTTATTGCCGTTGTTCATCATAAAGTTGCGATGAGGTCTTGATATTTTGTACTACGTTCACTTAGGGAGCAACCATTTGATTTTTATGGGGGGAGAGCTAGGGTCAAATGTTTGATCCTGCCTATATTTTTCGTCGAAATTTTGGCCTTGAATTTATTTTTTCGGTTGCTTTTGCTGCGTAAATTTTTATTTTCATTCAAAAATTTACTGATTGTCACAGTTTCACACCTAAAGCGATTGTCTTTATTTTACCAAAATCCTGGTGCTGACTTTTTATTTCAAATTTGATCCACTGCTCGTCTTTGCTGGAGTACTCGATGTGATAATTGAACTACATATGTATCACGAACCTTGTTGGATGATGTTCAGTTTTACTTCCTTAATTGTGAGGTCTCAATGAGACTTTGTTTTCAGCTGTACAAAATATGCCGCGTGTCTAGCCCATATTCTTCAATTTCATCTTTTTTATTTAAGTTAGATTTGCAAGAAATACAGTTTAGTTTGTTCTTTTGGCTGCGACTTTTGCCTATGGAAAAGTTTATGGATGTTATCTTCTATATAGTACATGTGTAGTATTGCATTCTCTCATCTGTTGTTTGAGCACTTCTTGTAGGTGATTAACAAACGTTCTTTTAAATTTCTTGTCCAAATGTTTTCCCACAGTAGTGCTTAATTTTGGAGATTGTTTTAACCTTAATTAAAATCCTTGCTTTAACTGACAGATGGTTGTAACGGTGCTTGATTTCGTTTTGTTTTTTAATTAACCTTAACAGTCCATGATCAACCAATAACTTGATTATTGTCAAACTATACTATATATACAGTGACCATCTCATCGTGGGAAACCCACGGTCGTTCGTGCTTTAATGCTATGCTACACTTAATGATAAAACTTAATAAATTGACACACGGTCAGTAAGTGTAGCATAGCGTAAGCGCGACCGGTCGTGGGCTTACGACGATGTCACCGTCTGGGAACGACAATGGTTATTCATTACTTTGCCTCTTTGATCTTTGTCTGCGTATATAATATGTTCTGTCAGACACATACGTCTCTGGTTCTGCTTAAACGATGAGAGGATAATATTCTGGTACCTTAAATGGAGAATTTATTCATACATTAGGAACTTGAAAGTCACCTGCTGTACATAATTTGTCAATGATAGCATTGTCTTTTTGTTGTTTTAGCAGAATATGTGTTCAAAGTGTTCACTTTTAAAAGTTAAGATGCAAAATACTTGAGCAGTATTTCATGGCAGTTGGCAGGTTTTCAGTTTTCATTTAAAGCAGTGCATTGACTTAACATAAAATCGATATACGAATGAGGCTTAGAATCGGGTGAAAATCCAGGGTTTCTCCATTTGTGCCGAACTGAATTTTATGTCAAGTCAATGCACTGTTATTGTCTTTATACTGCAATCTTTGGTGTGACTTCAGTGGATATTACTACCAATTTCAAAATTATTTAAAACGTTTGTTACTCTCAAGAGGCCCAGTAATTTGTCGGAGTAATATGCTCACTCAGAGAACTTATATTTTCAAAGATTAAAAAGCAGTAAAATATATACTAGTACCATTGAAAGTCGGATAAGATTATTGAAAATAACCAACAGTTTTGCTGCAAATGTTTTTTTTTTTCAACAATATAAAATAACAAGAGAATAAGCATTGAAATTTTGTTCTAAATATTGAAGTCAATATGTTTGTTAATTTCAATCAACATCAGTCAAGTAGGTGTGGCCTAAATGTTATATACTGTCAGTGACCGTTTATCACTTTTAAATATACTGTCAATATATTTCGACTGCTCAAATTGAACGGTTGCAGTATAAATGTCCTTAATCTACGGTCAGTTGATTTTGTAACCTTTTTATTTGTATGTCGTGTTCCTTCATTTAATAACAAATATCTGATTTTTCATCTGAACGTATGTTATCTCATCATTTTATGAAGGTTTAGTTAAAATTACATAAAAAAAAATACAAAGAGACAGAGAATGGGTAGAGTTTGGAATAGTCTGGTAGAGTCTGGTGGCAAAATACTACAATATATACATATTTGATAATATGTTCTTGTTATATTATAGTGTTATTATAATATTATTTCATCAATTTAATAAACATTTGTCATAATTTATGGTTTGTTGGTTGTATTTGCAAAGATCGGCAAACTTTTTTGTTAACTGTAATGGCAGAAAGAGAGTTCGGTCGAAAAATATCAGATTATATACAGGTATGACATTTTATTGCAGCATTTGTTATATGCCATTATTATCATTATTCACCATTTTGATAAAAATGTATATTATATTGGTTTTTATTTGTATTTTGGAAGACTGACATACATTATCGCTTGCCATCGTGGTCGACACAGATTATTGTGAGGAAAAACTTTAACATGAAAACCAGGGGAATATAATTTCAATTCTTTATATTTAGAATTAAATGATAAATGAAAATAGTTTTAATATTCATTAAATTGATTTCAGTTCTTTATTTAGTAAAATATAGTTTGTTTCTGTTCAGACACACCAGAGGCAAATGACAGCATAAATGTTTTCAATTTGAAGAAAAAAATTAACCTTGAACCTTGAGTCCAGAAAACATCAGTAATCTTGGATTAGAAGATATCCTGTCTGGTATATTAAAGTAAAATGATATACATGTAAGTACAAACAATAAGCCACTTTGGGAAATTTTTTCATAGGAGATGATATGTATCTATAAAATTATATTCCATATTCATAAATAAAAAATGAAGCAATTTTAAAATATTTTAATTATCACAGATATTACCCCCAAATGCACCATTACATATATAGGATATTTTATAATGAAAGAATAAACAATATTAAATGTTATGACATTTCCAAAACAATTATCAAGACGTACAATGATAGTTCTGTTCTATAAACTTTTTGAATTCTACGCATTTGTTGAACTACTTTTTAAGTGACTTCACTGTAATTGGTTTGTGAGCAACTTAAGTTCAACTTTATTTGAATTTTCCTGATCAATAAATATTAATCACTTTAACAATGTACTGTAAATTCAGAAGTCAATGTGATTGTTCTCTATTGATGCAAATACAAGACAAAATGAGCATTGCAATACACGTTTTTTCTCCATGATGAAGGGCTTACTGTGACTTCACGATGAAGAACACAGTAAAAGTGACATTCCTTTGCTTGAACTATTGTCATGTGTATGTATTGATACTGTGTCAGAATTTATCCTCTATTTCCTTTCTTACAAAATAAGACTTGCATTATTAATTTTCAACATTAATAAATCTCTTACAATATAAACAATGTGTTTATTTCTTTTGCATTTTTGTGGCTTTGTTATATTTATCCCCCCGCTTAGCGAAAGCGGGGGGATCATGTAATACAGTCCGTCCGTACGTACGTACGTACGTCTGTAGTGGCAAGGCATATCTCTGAAACGGTAAAAGATAGAAACTTGAAATTTGGCATCATGGAAGAGTATATGACCCACTAGGGAATAGACCCCTTAAAATTGGAATTCGACCCCTTGGGGCCAAATTATGAGCGAAAAACGAATTTCGCGATATCCAATAAATGGAGATATCTCCAAAAGTGTTAAAGCTAGGATATTGGAACTTATGTCACTACTTATATTGCCTTTCCCAAGTTGAAAGAGGGTATCAAAATTTTGGTCCCGCCCCTAGGGGCAATGCCCTAAGGAGTTAAAAAATGTCTAAAAACGATTGTCCAAGAACTCCTCCTACACCGTAGAAGATAGAAACATGAAATTAGGTACACTAGTAACACTTGAAGAGTTGTCTGTGCCAAAGGTTTCGGAATTTTGATTTTTGCCCGGGGGGTGGGGCTACACCCTAATATGTAAAATCTCAAAATATGGTAAGATCAGTTCATATCCCCACCCCTTAACCATATATATTTTTATTCCACATTTAAAGACGAGTTACATGGTCACCCCCGGGGGTCAGCCCCACCCCCCTCATTTGGAAAATTACAAGATATCTCAAAAACAGTTAAGATCCCCACCCCTAAACCATATATATTCTTAGTGGGCATGACAAGACAAGTTTAATGGTCATCCCCGGGGGTCGGCCCCACCCCCCTAATTTAGAAAATTACAAGTTATCTCTAAAACAGTTGAGATCCCCACCCCTAAACCATATATATTCTTAGTGGGCATGACAAGACCAGTTGAATGGTCATCCCCGGGGGGTCGGCCCCACCCCCCTCATTTACAAAATTACAAGTTTTCCCCACCCCTAAACAATATATATATTTAATGGACATGACAAGTTAAGACTTACATTCATTTGATGTAGGCCATTTCAATTTTATCCATCTTAAAACTTTTGCATTCGACTTTGTCCGAGCAGTAGAAGTCCAATTTCATATTTCTGTGTTGTTTCTTGATATCCAAAGATCAGTGTCAAACTTTTTCTCTATTTATGCAATTTGAAATTATGAGGGGTTCAGACTTTGTGCATTCCGACTTTGCTGGGAGCGGGGGGATGTGCAATCTCTGATTGCTGCGTTTCATTTGCAATAATTTCTGAATTTATGAATGTATTACTGCAATAAAAATGATATTTAACAAGTACAAACCTTGTGTTTTTATCTATTGAATAAACTTACACACTATTCCCTTTTAAATAAAACTTAAAGTATTTGATAATGTGGGAATAACATGGATAATATGTTTAAAAAAAATTAAAAAATAAAATAAAAAATTAATTTTGTACTTGATACTGAAATGACACATTTGAATGTTTTTCATAAAATAATAGCATTATTCATACATTAATTATTACAAAATTACATCTAGTGTTAATAAGATGATATATTTCTATCACATCAAAAGATCAAAATGTACTAAAATTTAGACAATAACTTTTCCCCCCAATATGCTGTATATCGATTCTACCTCATCTCACTGATTAAAGTATTTGTTAACTGGGTTTTCTCAAAATTTAAATTTAACTTATTTCATAATCAGTAGTGTAAAGTTATAGAATTTCAATTTTTAACAATTAAACGGAAGCTTCCAAGAATAATATTCCAACAGATTTGTAGGGAAATTACATATGAAAATTCAAACAACATATGGTTTACAAAAAAAAACATTAAACCTAGCATGAACAGTTTTAAGAGAAATGTTATTAAGGTATCATGGACCATAATGGATCGTATAAATTACATTTTTTTCATCAGAAATAAGATGAACCAACTTTTATAAAGCAGAAATTGTGTATATACATGTATATCTTTCTTTTTAAGTTGAATCACACTTCATTGTTTTTTATGCTGAAAACAAGTTAGATATATTGTGTTTCCAAAGTTTGCCGATGAATACTGAGGTCCTTATGTTGAATGGGACATCCACGATATATGGTCCACATACCTGTATTATGTTTTCTTATTATATTATATAATAATGTTAGTACAGTGGATTCAGCTTATTTGCAAAGCCTATTTGTCAGAGAAAATTTTGCAATTAAGCGGCCTTTGCAATAAAACGAAAAGCGTATCAGACCGGAAGTTTTGGAATCACCTGACAGCAGAAAACAGATTGTCAGATGTTAGCCAAAGTTAACCAGAGTTATATTAAAGAATTTTGTTGAATGAAAGTTATTGCCTTTTAATCAATAAAAATGAAATGAAGTCAGGAATATACAAAAATATTTTGGATTATATTCAAACAAAGAATATATTTTCCATATTACTGGCTGTCAAAATTACTTTGATTACTATAATGAATGTCAATAGTTAAAGATATTTATATCAAAATTAAAAGTCAAAGAAATATTATATACATGTATGTCATATCACTGCTTTGAACTATGTTTTGTCCAGTATAAATAAATATTAATATCAGCAGTACATCTGTATTTACTTAATGCTTTATTGCACAATTTTCACTCAAAAATTTGCATTGCAATTTAGTAGAATACATGGTACAAATATCACTGCAAAACGTTAAAAAAAGCACAACACTGAGGATTTTAAACCCTGTTTATACATGTATTTAGTAATCTAAAGTAACTTGTATATTTAAGAGTAATGCATTTATGTGTATACACACAAATTGAGATGTTTTATAAAATATGATTAAAACTTCAGTTCTGTGTAATATTGTAAAAATTTAAGCAGCCCAATTTAATTTGGTTGAATAAATTAAAACTATTGCACTTTTATCACTGTCAGTTATCTTGACAATCAATTCTGAAACACAATCATACATAATCGTATAAATTCTTAACACTCAAAATAAATAAGTTATTCGGCCATCATATACACAATAAGATGGAGTGGTAAGATTCTTACATTTTGTATCATTCAACTTTATACATTCTAAAAGCATACTGCAATCATATAATATTATAAAAAAAAACAACAACAGTACTATATTCTCTTCAACAACCCACTTTAAATGCGGCCTATACACCGAAAATTACGTTAACTAACAGTTCTAATCGCATATTGGCAATGATTTGTTCTGAATAAAAATACATCTAATTAAACGAATAACAAAAGAGGTAAAGGCAATAACAGTTATCATCCGACAAAGATAAATTGTAATAATATTCACAATTAAAGCTATGATTTGTTTACATTTGTAGTAACATAATGCTCAAAACAGTCTATAAAAATTTTTCTTACTGAATACATGTGTTTCTTTACAAAACTTCATGTTTTTAATTTTCAAACTCAGTTAACTTGATGGTTCCATAAATAAAACTTAAAAATGTGAAATAATTCATCAAGCAAAACATAAAGGTACAATCCTATCATAAGTCACATGCAAAAATCTTAAATAATTTAATGTCTAAAACTTAACAGTTATGAAATCCAAATATCCATTATGGTTTTGGGGATTTACCAAACAAGGATTTCTTTGTTGGTTTGTCTTGTCCTGCCTGAAAATAAAAAAAACAAAAAATATTTTATACAATAAATGAACAAAAGCTGCAACACTGTCTTCATCAACCTACAGAGATATTGAAATATGAAGCTCAAATACTGTTATATCTATTTGATGCCCCTATTATTCAAATTATGTAATCAAGATCAATTTTGCCATTTTGAATTGGCTATGTCTCTAGTATTAAGTAGAGCGAAATGTGTGACTGTGGCAGCCATCTTGGTTAGTGGACAGTGTAAACTTTTAATTTCTAAAAGTGGCCATCTTGGTTGGTGATCTTGGTCACAACAAAAACTTCTGAAAGAGGACTATATATAGACAATTGCAGTAAATGAGATCATAAAATTAATTTACATATAGTAAGGGTCCTTCAGTTGTGACAGTCACATTTTTTTTTCAATTAGCTCAGTGGTTTAAAGGAAGGGGAAGATTAAAATACTTAAGTTTACAGACTGACAACAGGTGCCAAATCATACAAATATCGCAACTGGACCAGGTAATATCAGCCTGGAAGTCTTTTACTTCACCTTGAAAACAATTTTTTGCAGAAGGTTTTTAAATTTGGACTTCAAGGCAGTTCATTCGTAAATGAAATACAGATTTGTTTGCCATGTTTATTGAACACATCATATAAGCATTACAAACCAGAAGTTTTGCACCAAGTAACATCTTCATTTTATCTTCTTCTTGTTGTACATCTGTTAATGGAGTTTCCTCCCCTACTCTTGATTTCATATGTAGTTTCTGTTTTATTGCCTGCAAAAATATTACAATTCAAAGTCAAATTTTTTTTAAAGAAAAGCAGCATGAACTTATGACCTTACAGAATTTTACAATCTATTCTCATTCCAAGTTTTTCATGTAAAAGGTATTTAATTTCAATACTCACCAAAACTGTTCCATATCAAAATTTTCATCAACATGAAAGCCTTTGACAATAAAGAGTTGTATATAGTCAATCAGTTGTGCACTTTGATTTTACGTTTTATATAAAAAACATTTTTTTCCACCTGTTCAAAATTTTAAAACATTTAGGAAATTCATATCTTCTACGGTCGTTCTGATGATCCCCACTTGTGAAAAGACAGAGATTTCTTAATACAATAGTTGATGATTTTCCAAATCTTCATTTTTAATGTAAGTAAATACATGTACCTATATCTGGTATAAAAGTTTGTTAGAAAGAACTTCTTTTACTACAATCATTCTATCCAGTATGGTTTTACATGGAAAATTCAAAAATGGTGGTATTTTATTACCTGTGATAATATTACTCGTTTACTATCATTTTTGAGAGCCATCAGAATATCAAACCATGTCCATATACGATTATGGTACTCAAATGTTGGTAATATTATACTGAAATCATGTATATCTTCTATGTTCTTTTCTTTTTCTCCCTAAATATCAACAAATCATCTTATTATACAAAGCTGACAAATAATTTTTTTAGAAAACAAATAAACATTATACCTTCTCGAATTAAATTTTTCTCATCTGCATCTATCAAATACAAGTACTCTTTTAATTCAAATATCAATTAACTACACAATTATTGGTATTAAAACTGCAAAAATGAAGTTTTGTTTCAATAGTATTTAAACAATAACTCACCCTGAAAAACGTCATTGTAATTTTGTTATTGAAATGTTGAGGTTACCTATGAATATATTCTTGAAAAACAATTTTTATTACTTATATACCAAACGTTTCATAAATAATTGGATAAATGTAGCTTTTTGCATTGTTATGAGTGATCAGATTTCTCCAATCGAGATAGTTAAATTACAGAATTTTAAGCACAAGCCTTAAGGATGGCGAGTGCCTAAAATTTCTTAATTTAACTATCTCGATTGGAGAAATCAGATAATCCAAAGTCATAATGTAAAACGCTTAATTTTCAAAATGCTTTAAAAACTGGTCTACAGCATCAAATTCTCCCAACATCTTCCTGTCACCATGGTCAACAGTATGAATTCTTGCGAATCTTGTATTGAAAAATATGTACAATTAAGTTGCAATTATAATTCCATAATTTTTTATTTAATATAATTTAAACACATCATTTGTAAACACTGTAGATTATTTCCATATGTGAGTTGTCATTTAAACTGAAACTATTTTTCCTAGAAGTTGTATTCCACAACAGCTATCAAAATGGTGGACAGAAAGGAACAAGAAGAACATGGTATGTTCAAATTTGACCCTTAATGAATCCTATCTGTCCCCCGATAAGTTGACTTTTTGTCCCGATTTCAAACTTCGTTTAAGGATATCTTTTATTACAAAACAGACGACGGAATAGCATTTGTTTATGTGTAAATTAGGAAATGTTTTGAAGACCAATCATATTCCGAGAACCAAAAACTCACTACTGAGATTATCAGTTTTTCCAACACTGGTTGACTATTAAATTGGCTAAATATAAGAAAAAAATTTTCATACGGGTTAGGTTTCTGATTAAATGTAACATGTCATTACCCAGTAACTATAATTCATCAATGTGCAAGCTTTTTGTTGTCATGGCATTAACCAATACAAATTCAGCAAATATGAAATTTCAGTATTTAATTTTTTAAACAAATTATTTAAGACCTCTACAACTTACTTTATAACTAACTCTCAATGAAACTTCTGGTATCTTTACATAAACAAATGTGTTATTGTTAGCAGCTCTCTCCTGTAAAATGAACACTTTTCAATCTAATTGTTACTGATCAGAAAGCTCTGGGTGAAACATATTTTACAATATTATTCTTAAGCCAATTTATTTTAAAAATAAACTCGGCATAGAATGTTATAATAGTTACATTTGCCAGTAAGACTGAAGAAAGGAATTCAGGCAAATTTATATTCAGTTGTTACTTTCTAAATGTTATAATGAAATTATAAAATAGTTCCAATAAAAATACCTACTAATTTTTACTAGATAAAATTGAAAGTTCCGCTGATCAATTCTTCAAGTTGATAGCATGTGCAAAGTGTCCCCTTCAGAATTAAAAAATTCTTTTGTGTAATTTTGCAATATAAAAATATAATAAATATTACCTTCATTTTGTCAATATCTCCACTGTCAACATCAATATAAAATGAAGACTTAGATTTCTTGGCTTCTTTTTCTTTTTTCTTGTCTTTTTCTTTTTTATCTTTCTTTTTATTCTCATCGTCATCTGAAATAATAATCATATTTGTAAAAGATCTGATGTCAAAATATTGTGCCAGTGCTAAAACTACCTCCTTTTGTTAAAATATTATCTATTGTTTCTAAATTATTCTGAGCAATTCTACTACATGTATATATTTAAACCCTCTTCAACTATAACATGGACCAAGTCAATTTAACTGTGTGCTTTGGACAAGTGTATGTTTGAGATTTTTGGAGTTTTGGAAACACAAAATCAAAGTGCTGGAAAGCAGTGGTGGAAAGATTGCAACTGTAGTTGTGTATAATTTCAAATTGAATTTTATCACAGATTTGTTCTTTGGTATATGAGATATATTACAGTGAATGTATTCCTTTTTTTCCAGAAATATTGAGTTTTTTTTTTCAAAATCGATGTAGATTCCTTGGTATGGAAACTAGGATATAATTTTCAGTAAGAGTTCAATGTGTATTAAGGCTCAGCTTTTAGCAAGAGTCAAGTTTTAGTGTCAATATTTGAAATCTTAGAGGTGTTTAAATGTGACTCAAATGTGAAATTCAGGTGAAGGTCTCAGACAGCCATGTACTCACCAAGGACTATCTATAGACCAAATACAGTTCATCTATGTATCGCAATTGCTGAGAAATGGACATTATTCCAAAACATGAAACAAGTCACTCAAGCATGAAATTGCGTTCAAGGTCAAAATACCGACATGTACCCACTAAGAACTATTTATTGACCAAATATGGTGGGTATAGGTATTACATTGCTGAGAAATGGACTTATGGTAATCTCGAAAATGTGACAAAGTCAATCAAGAATAGAATTGAAGTTAAGGTCCAGAGACAGGTGTCAGACTGCAATTTGCCTACTAAGAATTATCTACTGACCAGGCATGGTGGGCTTAGGTACTATAGTTGCTAAGAAATGGAATTAATCACGAAAATGTGACATAGGTCACTCAACCATGAAAATGAGGTAAAGGTCAAAAGGCAGGTGTCAGACTGACATGTGCTGACCAAGAACTATCTATTGACCAAATATGGTGGGTCAGGTATTATAGTTAAGAAATGGATTTAACCATGAAAATGTGACAAAGTCACTTATACATGAAATTAAGGTCAAGGTCCTGAGGCATGTGTCAGGCTGGCATGTGCCCACTAAGAACTATCTATTGACCGGATATGGTGGGCTTAGGTATTACAGAAGCTAAGAAATGGACTTACCACAAAAATGTGATGCAGGTCACTCAACCATGAAATTGAGGTCAAGGTCAAAAGGTAGGTGTCAGACTGACATGTACCCATCAAAAACTATCTATTGACCAAATATGGTGGGTCTAGGTATTATAGTTGCTGAGACCACGAAAATGTGACAAAGTCACTAAAGCATAAAATTGACGTTAAAGTCCCAAGCCAGGTGTCAGACTGGCATGTACCCATTAAGAACTATCTATACACCAATATGGTATGCCTAGATATTACAGTTGCTGAGAAATGGATTTAACCACGAAACTTAGACGCAGATTTTACATTTATGTTTATGAAGCCAGTGAACCATGAAAACAATGTCATGGTCACCAGAAAAGTATACTGCAGCAAACTTTATACGATAAGGTATCTGTCCACCAAAAATCTTAATTGTAAGCATTATGTGTGCAAAGTTATTAAAGTTTTTAAAAAGTTTACATCGCCATGGCTTCCCGAAAGTAATACCTATATCTCACCTTCGCGACTTTTCGTCGCAGACGAGACAAAAATTGTATCCAACAAACATTTTTTTATTTAAAAAGAAAATATAATTGAGAGTAATTGTTGATTCCTGCTACAGTTTGTCTTGAATATTGTACATAATGTAAACAAACAAAATAAAGTCAAACTCATCCACACTAAATTCGCACCAGGAACTAAAAAAATCACCACAAGGATATGACAACCCTTCGAACTTTCTTATCACCAACACTTTCTGTTATTAAATCATAATTTTACTTGACCTGACATAAAAGTAATTTACATTAAATGTGTCTGTGCTTTTATTAGGATTAAATATAATTACTGTACACCTTATGACCTGTCAACAATTTCCAAAGTTCAATATCAAAGTCATTCATCAATGACGATCAATCAGGCATCTTGCACACCTTTCTGCTTTGAAATTTAAAAAAATCCAGTTCACAATCATAAACTAGAGAATATTAGATTACCAGCAAAGTAGTTCAATTTGCAAGATTTAACTCAGAAAAACTTGGAGATTTCCACAATGTTGCCATTTTCTGCACGTGTAATTAAATGTGAAAAAGGAATAAAAATTTCATCTTTCGTGAAGACTTTCGTAGACTGATTTCAAAGTATTTTAACTTGAATTTGTTTTATTCATTTATTTTTAAAATTCATTCTACGTCGTTGTGGGGTCCATTTTACTATTGATTATGTTGATCTTTTTATACATACAAAATGCGGACCTCAACAACGCACAGGTACAAGTGTTGATACACACAACATTTATTTCAGGTCTTACCTAAAACATTAATAAATCGTAAAAAACAACATTTCTATGAAATAAGATCGTGTGTTGAAATTGCTAAAAAAAGTTTAAATTGACAATTCATGTCTATCAAAAAAATGTCCGGCAGAGGCTGTTGAAAATTTCTGACCCCTGCATGAAACATTTAGATTCCGAAAGCACATGTCTTAGTTGTATTAATAGATAATCTTAAAGTATTTTTCTCAAATAATGGGTAATAGTCATCAAATTTGTAAATGCGCAATTAGTTTTGACAAGGAATTAATTTAAAAAGTATGTTCCCAACAATGAATACGGGAAGCTGTTTCTTGTAGATTCGTTATCATAGATAAATTCATCCGCCATCTGCATTTACTTCATTTTAATTCCTTGGTTATTTCAGTAAACAATAAAGTTTTATGTCAGTTAAAAATGTTAGTTCAGATATTATCAAGAAAGTACTTGTTATTTAAAAAATGTTGTATAAAAACATGTGTTTGCTGTTGATTCTAGTTTAGTTTGTATTAAACCATGTAACCGAAAAGTTGCTTTGAGCGAGTACACAACAAATGCAATAGGAAAGATTTGCAATCTTTCCAAAAACTCTAATATAACACTGGTGAGAGTGCTCAGATCGGTTGGGTTGCTTTGACTGATTGGTATATCACTGTTTACCTTTCCTGTTATCCATTTTGTTATTTGTTTTAGCGGAGTTAGAGAACGATTAATCCATCCCAAGGGTGTCTTGAGATTTCCCTATCTTGTATAAGTAATGAACCAGTGTTTGATTCTGTTTCTCACTTTTGTTTATGACCCATGATTATGTACATTCCTACGTGCATTGGTGTAACATTTCGTGTCTTATTTGTGTGACATAATAATGAAGGTAAAAAGCAGAAATAAACAGAAAATAAACTCAAACAAATAAGATTTGAAAAACAAACAACCAATGCATCTTTGGAGTTATAACTATTACAGTCAAAGGTATAATATATTAGCAAGAACCTTTAATCCATCAAAATGTACAAATTATTGATATTTAACACTGAAATAAATTTTTATCCAAGATCAAGGTCAAGGTCAAGGTCAATACTTTCATTTTTCCCTCTGCACGCTTGGAACTATGGAAGATAAGGGATGCTTTATTTGATAAAACTTTTTGATTTTAGGCAGTGTGGAGTTTATTGGACAAAATCTGAAGGGAATGTTTTCCTGTTTTATTAAGCTTAAGGATCTATACCCCCTCGAGAGAGTTTCAAAATTATTTCACGGGAGATCATGCATGTTTTGTCTCACACTAGAGTGAGACAAGGAAATAAACCAGTAAAAATAGAAACTGTCTTGTCTCAAAAAAGAGAAGTAAAACACCCTCATAATATAATCACCAACCAGTTTGATTGTTCGGTTGTACTGTATTTATAGCATGTGACATAAATTAAACTATTGCTAAAATTCTAAAATTTGTATTCTGCTATATCAACATGGTTTTTACAATAAGTCTTGGGCAAAATTTTTTTTTTGCAAGTTATATTGTTTTTTTACTTTCAATTTTTAAGTCTAGTCCCATATTCACTATGTAAAAAACAGCTGTCAACATGACGCAAATCTGGCCTTTTATACTGTTGTATATGATTTTAGATAGTCTGAAATTATCTCCCTTTTCCTACATCTAAATTATTTAATTTTTGAAATCTTTATGTGATCTTTATCCTTATGCTCTATTTATAGGGATATACATTTTTAATTACAATAGAATGTTTACAATCTGTAAAATTAGGAGGTTGCAATTAAGTTTGCTTATTTTAACTGCAAACATTTGTTTCAATATTTACCAATGCTATGAAAATTGTACTACACCCTGTATATATAAGGTTTTGCTCCATCTATATCAGTGGTGTGGTGGTAATGCTTGCTTCAGGGGTAACAAACAGGGCACATGTTGCCAGTTTAAACCCTTGGGAAGGTCTGAGACATAGGTAGTCAACCCTCTAGCAGGGGGTGCTCCTAATGGAGGTGTGGGTCAACAGAAACAAGGCTGAACTGGGAGTTAATGGCATGTGATGTCAGATAGACTGATGCAAAACTTCCAGTTCTAGTTGAAAGCAACCCATTACCAGCAAAAGTAGTTCAATTTGCAAGGTGGCCCAAGGGCCATAACTCAATTCAGACTACTCTATCACCACACTAACTTTTTCAAATATTAACAAAAAATGCTCTGGAAAGGTAAGCCTGTCCTGCTCCCATCATTTACAAGAAGCACAGAGTAGCCCAGGGAAATATATTTTTTGGAGAATTTTTGTAATATTTTAAACACCTAATTTTGAAAGTGTACCAATGGCTATACATATCCCATCAAGTACTGATAGAACAATGACAAAGTTTGAGTTCAACCAATAGCTGCCAAGTTCTGTATAGTCACGAGAGCACCTTATCAAATTCAATAACTGCATAATGAAATACATATAATAAGGAATTATGTTTTTCTCCTTTAATATATTTACAAAATACAATATCAAAAGAATATTTTTTAAAGTTCTGTTTGTATTTTTAAAAGACATTGTTGGAAGACTATTCTATGAAATGTTTAATTTGACTGGTTGATTGAAAATAACATCTTGTCATTGGTTGATCAATAATGAAATTCCAAACTGATTTCTAAAGATGACTTGGGGAGGAAAAAGTACAAAATATTGTTTCAACCACCTTTTACATCCGAAGCTTCTGCATCTTAGGTGGTAGTCTCCTGTCTGTTTTTTGTTAAATGTTTCTTGTATAGACTATAGTCAAACCTGTTCTTAGCAGTAAAGATAATCAATTGAAAATATGCTCCGTTTGACTTCTATTAATCTTCAAAAATGATTAAAAATTCAATTTTCAATTTACCAAATTATTTTGTTTACAAACCTGGAATCTTATTTTAAGAATATTTGTTCCAATATAACAAAATTTACCTGCTAGGTTTATCTGAAGAATATTTGTACCAATATAACAAAATTTACCCGCTAGGTTTATTTGAAGAATATTTGTTTCAATATAACAAAATTTAGCCGCTAGGTTTATTTTAAGAATATTTGTTCCAATATAAAAAAATTTAGCCGCTAGGTTTATTTTAAGAACATTTGTTCCAATATAACAAAATTTACCCGCTAGGTAGTATCCTTTTTATTTATTTTTTAATTTGAAAATTGAATTTTTGAATACATCAATTTATTACATATCTAAGTTTTAGATTGTTTATACCTTCATCTGTTTCTCCTGGGAAAAAGAAAGCTAGAATATTTTTATAGAACTGGTAAGTCATTTGTATCTGTAGTGGAATCAGATTAACTTCTAAATGTTCTTTCACAGCTATACCTCCAACTGAAAACACAGATTACATGTATAATACAAATTACACTGGACTTTTCACAAAATTATGGTTAACATTTCTCATCTTAAACTCTTAATCTCAAAAATTCATGGTCATTTTAAATATATGGGTGAAAGTACTAAGACTACTAAAAACTGGAAATCAAGAAAAGATCTATTTATTAAGTAATATACGGATGTAAAAATTACCAAAATCTGGAAATCTGACGTATTCATGAATTATGAAATCCATGTACTGTCTTTTGGTGTGGCAATGTATACTGAACCGCAAAAGAAACGTCGCACAAAATGACATGTTCACATACATTTATTTCAAAGTGACATTTATATATTTTAAATTAATTTTTACAAAATTTAATGAATGATTTACAGTCTTTTGGTTACAATGTTCACAAAAACGTCACAATTGTCGCAACGTCACATGTTTTCAATGCTGTGCTCCCACGTCCGTTAATAACGTGTATGTCCTCCACCGGCACCAATTACTGCGGCACATCTTCGGTACATAGAGTTGATGAGCCGATTAATAAACGCCATCGGAATACGTGCCCATACTCTCTGAAACGCTTGTGAAAGTTCAGCTGCAGTTGTCGGACTTGGCTGCTCATTATTCAACCGTCTTTGAACTTCGTCCCATAAATGTTCAATAGGGTTTAAATCTGGACTCAAAGCCGGCCAATCCATAACATTAATGTTATTCTGCTGTAGGAAGTCTCTTGTGGCTCTTGCGGTATGCGCACGTGCATTGTCCTGTTGGAAAGTCTTGTTTTGATGACGTGCGAAATGGGGCTGAACATGAGGTGTCAAGACTTGGTCGATGTAACGGGCAGCTGTTACGCCATTTCCTCTGCCTGGGCCAAGGTTCTGAAAGATGACTGGACCAAGTTTAACGTTAAGGCCGATTCCACCCCATACCATGATGCTAGGTCCTGCCCACGCGTCTGTTTCCAGAATGCAGCTGTCTTCGTAATGTTCCCCGCGTCTTCTCCACACTCTGGTTCTGCCATTGGCTGTTGAAATGCAGTAACGGCTTTCGTCAGAGAAGATGATGTTACGCCATTGTCGATTTCGCCAATTCTGTCGCTGAGTGGCCCACTGAAGACGAGCTTGACGGTGTCGAGGAGTAAGAATAGGTCCTCTTGCTGGACGGCGACATCTCATGTTTCTAGCAGCTAATCGCCGACGAACCGTATCATCACTTATGGGTCGTCCATGTGTTCCAACAGTGTTTCTGGCAGTTTCGGCAGCTGGGGTGAACCGATTCATCAAATGGTGACGAACAATGCCTCTATTCTGTCTAGGGGTAGTGACTTGGGGTCTACCACTCCGTGGACGGTCATTTGTGCTGTTTGTTGCATTGTACCGTGTCCGTAGACGTTCAATTGTTCAAACAGCACAGTTGAAGTCGTTGGCAATAACTCTGGCAGATTGCCCAGCATCCAATCGACCAATGGCCTGTTCTCTCTGTTGTGGAGTCAGACGTGGCATAGCTTCTGTGTCAACACTGATACTAACACTCTTTAATTTTCTCCGGCCTTTTATACCCATAAAGGAGCATGAATTTCACGAACATTTAAGATTTAAGAAAAAGTGTGTCCCCTGAGCGGTTTTAGGTACGGTCGCTCTACGATATCAACTGAAAATTATTCAACCGAAAATTTAATTCACAGGTAATTTAATCTTACCTGGTGATGTAATCATAATACCTATTATATAAAAATCATTAATTAATATTTATTTTGAATTTTGCTAACATTTTGAAAAAGCGACGTTTTTTTTGCGGTTCAGTATATTTGGCATAAAAGGCCTACCCGTGGTAAAATCAGGATATTTTGAAGCCACTGTGAATTATTTCTCAATTTTAACTAAATAGTTTTTGAAGGTATATTCTTTTCTGCAATATTTTAATTAAAATTCATTATTTTTTTATTTTTATTTCTTTATTTATTGTTGTTCGAGTTTGTATCATGATTGCTGTAATCCAACTACGATTTAAATTTACGCACCGTTCCTATGCTTTCTGTTCTTCAAAATGTGTGTTGTAAGTGAATATTTGTTCAAATTTAAGAATTTACTGCTGAATTCTTTATTATGGAACACATTTTTCTAGTCAGACCACAATCAACTTCAATTTACAGCCGAAAAAAAACACATTTCAAAGGGAACCTTGTTGATTTTGAACAAGAATAATTATTTTCTCCAATTTCAAGAGCCAAAAAGTGATGTGTGTTATACATAAATGCATTTTACACACATCAAAACACGGTAATAAAGGATATATATTTTAGTCATTTCTGATCCCTAAAGATTTTATAGAAAAATCTCAAAGGAATTTCTATAAATTATAAGAAAATCAGAGTCAACTGTATTGAATGAAAAATTTATTGTGTAATTACTAAATTAGATACCTGGGGGTCTCTCACTACACAAAATCCGTAGAGCCATCTGTCTGTCACTTTCTTTTCCAAGAGGATCTCTAGGTACTAATACATCCTACAAAACATGTTAATAAACACATTAAAATCTTTCTAATATATTTATATTTTTTCATAAACGTGGCAATTTTATTGAATTTTAAGAGAGTTGACCAAAATAAATATTTTATATGGGTCAAAAGTGCTTCTTACTGAAAATGTGTGCATGGTTGTCCGAGAAAGCGAGTGCAATCATGGATGTTGACTTTTATTTGGGCATGAACCATACGTGATATTCTAGCAATATTTAAAATTAAAGGGTTTGCAATATACATGTAATGAAATTATTTTCTTTTACCACAGTAATCATGTACAAAAGAAACCACAATACTTTTACATGTATTGTTTCAATTTTTATACAGTGAATGCCATCAATGGATCAAATTGCAGTGGAGAACTTTTTCTGTCTTAAGACCACTGTCACTGTTCTGTATTCTTGCTTAAAGTTTTGCAATGTGCACGTGGGGATTTTGTGTCATGAATTTATGCACTATTTCCTTTTCTCATCAATAAATATTTTTGGTGAAATGTTGATCCAATGACGTCATATAATGTCCCTCTGACTCCATAAAATATTTGTTTTGTGATGTCAAACTCTTTCGCAAATACTTAATGTTACAATTCAATATCATTATCTTATTGGTAAAATTAATGTTCAATGAAATGCAGGAAGAACTATCATTTTTTTTAGTTACCTTATACATAGTGTTTGGTTGTAAATTAGTGACTTTTGCCCATCCAAGCTCTAACTGATGAGTCCATGTTTCATTGTCTCTGTTTACTTTACTATACCTAAACAAATATTTCAATAGAAATAAAATTTCACATAAAAGTTTTACATCTAATAATTAACATGTATGTTTAAAGAAAAAGTTGTGTATGACTGGCATAATACTGGTTATTTTATATTTCTTAACAGCTATCTGAATTGGCCATCTTTACCTATATTTAGCTTCTTCTGGCACTACAGCTTTGAACAAACATGAACCAATTTAAATATAAGCTAAAGGTGTCAGGAGAGTCCAAATTTACACAATTTCACAAAAATTTTGTCTTAAGAATTAAAAAAAATGTCACTTATACGTCCTGTTGATCACAAAATTCTATCATTTTTAGACTAAAACAGGGGATGAATTCATAATCTACATGTATGTTCATATCCCTAGATATGGAGATTTTAACACCATTCTGTACCCTTGTACAGCCTTGGATTTAGCCTCAGGCTTTGACAAGGCACACCAGGGTGTTAAAATCTCCCTACCTACGTATATAAAAGTAGACATCTTATAATAAATTTTGTTTAGCAACAAAAGCTATAAATTTGACTAAAATTTTGTTTATTAGCAATATAAAGGTTTAGTCACAGTGATATTTAGAACATGTTGATGTTAATACATAATACTGTATAGTGAAAGACTGATGTGGAGTTAATGTAGAAGATGACCAACCTCTGTAATTCTGTAACACAATTTAAAAGACAGTGAACAGTGTAGTCACTGTTGTTTTTCCATCTTAGAGGTCCTTGTAAAGTTTTCTAAAAAGCTCACAAGTTACAATAAAACCAAGATAACTCCTTCATTTTAAGCATCTGTGTTGGTAACATATTTATATTTTGTTTTTTAAAATAAATGGCATATTCTTTTTCTTTTTGTAGAAACTATATGAACTACATGTATACTACCTTTATACTTGTATTTTATTACCCTCATGTTTTGGAGTTATTACCTGTCCGGCCACCCACCCACCAATCAGTCCAACATACACAGCCAAACTAGCAACCAGATTTTTGCACTTTTATCCAGATAAAAATTTCATACCACTACTGACTTACACAAAGTTCCTAAGGACTAAATCTGCTATTCCAAGTTGTCCATCTTTCTCTGTCAATCTCCAGTGAGCAAACTTAAAACATACTTCATTCACCTTCTCAACTTGTGCTTGTTTTTCTATAAAATCAGGAAAAATATGAATAGAATAGAACAGAACAGAATCACAAACACACATGTATGATAAGCAACTTTTAAAGTATCTCTGACTTTGTAAGTATTAATATATTTCCCTAAAACTACATTTAGTTCGTTCAATCTGAGAGCATTCAAAAATTGTCCAGGATAATATACTGCTAAGTATGTAAAATTACTATTTTTTAGTAAAAAGATAAATTGTAGATTTTCTCAACACAGGAATATTTCACAATGAATTTGTTATTTTACCAAATAGTGTTCAACATTAGGGATTTTATATCAAGGGGTATAACTCTATTTGAGATGAACACAAAATATTTGGAATACTATTGATCACTACCCCTACCACACATGGTTACAATACTTTGAATAGAATGATTGACATATAATGAATCAAATCGATTCAACCACAACCAGACATTAAAATTTCAATGCAAATTCTAGTTTTGAAAGTATATGTACCTTTTGCTGTTTTCATCTGAGCTTTTATCTTTAACAGCTGACTTTCTTTGTAACAACTGATGACACGTAAAAAACAAAATAAAATTTCAATTATCTTACTAAAAATTCAAGGAGCAGTAAAATTATTTTTAATCCCTTTTAAAGATCAAATAAAAAAAGACAATTTATTTAAAAAATTTTGGTTTACTGCTTTTAATCACAGCTATTGAGTAATAACTCAAGGAAATATATATATATGGTGAATCAGGAACTCATGTCTATCTGATTTATTGGTAAAATTGTACTTTACCTTAATGAGTATGAAATATTTTCAATGGATGTTAAGCAACAAACAATCAACCATTCATACATATATAATGCTTTAACTAATATAAAAAAAACTAAAACAAGAAATCAGCTGTAAAGCTGGTAGCAAATTTTGTTTTCCCCACTTGCCTGTATGCCTAACTGGAATCTATCCCCAAATCAATTACAATGTTTATGTTATTTAGAATTCTGGTTGAAAACTCTACAGTGGGTCCAAAATAAACCATCAAGTCATTTTCTTGAAAAAAAAATCTCAATACCTTTCTTTTGAAATTCATAATTTTACATGTGGTTCTATTTATGCATTTTTAATAATAACTTTTATTACACATTCAAAGTACATAATTTTAGTAAAGCTGATTTCTAAAGTTTGTTGGACACTTTATTTATAAACTCACCTTATCCTTATTGCAAGTTCCTCATCCAAAGTATTAATATGTTTTTTACATTCATACAACATCTTTTCAATATTATCAGCTTTATTTAGCAAATCTTCTTCTCTAAATATATAAAATTAAACTAGATGCATCTCAAAAATCAGGTATTATCAAAGATAAATAAAAAGCAAAAATATAGGTAGATCTGTACTCCCTACAATGTATTTTATGTGTCCACAGAGTGAAAGAAATTAAAAGGTTTTTAAGGCAATAAACAATTCCACCCAAGAGGATAATATATCAAGTTATCCCCTTAACTATCTGAATTAAATTCTCACATTTTTACCCAATCAAAGAACATTTAGAATTGTACTTGCAATATGTATCCAATGTTAAGCTGTTAACTTGAAGAATGAAAAAGACTGATAATGGAATTTTTTACTCCCTGGAACATTTGTATCCTTTATCAGCCTATTTATCAGTGACATTCTGCCAGTTTTATTATGTGTTACATCTGTCAGTGTGCATTACAGTTAGACTGTAATGTTTTGTTCCATTATTTGATTTTATACAGATATATCATGATCAGGAGGCACATTTATGAAAAACGCTAGTCGAGAGACAGTAAAATTAGTCTTGAGGCTAATATTTTTTTCGCAATATTCTGACTGCTTATGATATACATGTATCTGTTTAATTACATCGAACATCATTTATTAAACAAGAGTGGACGCACTACATGTCTCGCCTGAGTATGTACATGGACACAGAATAATGATTAACTGATACCCGACATTTTGTAAGTCAAAGGAAAATGTGTTAAAAGAAATTGAGGTCAAGGTCAAAAGGCAGGTGTCATACCGACATGTATCCACTAAGAACTATCTATTGACCAAATATGGTGGGTCTAGGTATTAAAGTTGCTGATAAATGGTCCTAATCTCGAAAATGTGACAAAGCATGCAATTGAGGTCAAAGTCCAGAGACAGGTGTCAGACTTGCATGTACCCACTAAGAACGATCTATAGACCAATCATGGATAGGTCTAGGTATTACAGTTGCTGAAAAAAGGACTTAATCAAGAAATTTGGATGAAAGTCATTCAACCATGAAATTGAGGTCAAGGTCCAGAGACAAGTGTCACACTGGCATGTACCCACCAAGAACTATCAATAGACCAAATACAGTGGGTCTAAGTATTACAGTTTCTGAGAAATGGACTTAACCAAGAAAAAGTGACAAAGTCACTCAAGCATGAAATTGAGGTCAAGGTCCCAAACCAGGTGTCAGACTGACATGTACCCACTAAGAACTATCTATTGACCAAATATGGTGGGTCTAAGTATTAAAGTTGCTGAGAAATGGACGTAATCTCTAGTTTCTGGGTAATGGACTTAACCACGAAAACGCGACACAGGCCACTGAAGCATGAAATTGAAGTCAAAGGTCAAAAGGCAGGTGTCAGACTGACATGTGCCCACCAAGAACTATCTATTGACCAATTATGCTTGGCCTAGGTATTACAATTGCTGAGAAATGGTTTTAACCACGAAACTTGGGTGCAGATTTTAAATTCATGTTTAAGAAGTAAGTGAACCATGAAAATGAGGTCAGGGTCACAAAACAAGTATACTGCGGCAAACCTTATACGATAAGCTACCTTGTGGACCATAAATCTGAATTGTAGGTATTACATGTGCAAATTATTAAAGTTTTAAAAACGTTCATGCCGCCAGAAAGTAATACCTAGATCTCACCTTCACGATTTTTCGTCGCAGGCGAGACAAAAACAAAGCAATGTTACAAGCATCCAGCTTAAATTGTATTTTTTAGGAAATATCCCTCTGCAGAGGGTAAAAAAGACAAATCCACATGGCAAATAACTCGCTTTTATACATTGAAAAGAAAAGAAAATGAGATGATATGCGAAAAATACCCAGATAATCAGAATCCTTTATTCTTATATAAGGTGTTATTAAACTTAAACAAGACCTTGGTATTTTATGAACTTTTTTTTTCACACAATGAAAACTGCAATACCAATAAGTTAAACATTGTATTCAAAATAGCAGACTCTTGTGACTGTTAAACTATGGTTTTTCTTGGTAACATAAATGTTAAATCTTACTCTTCAGGTTCATGGACGACATCTTCATCATTAAGTATTTTATGTATGTGATAAATATCTTTTTCCAATCTTCTCTGTTTTTGAACTTCCTCTCTGTAAAAATAAAACTACATCAGATGCCTAAAATATATGTATAATGCTTCTGTGTGGCAATGATTTTAATGATTTTACATGTATTTCTGTTAACATTGGTATAAAATGCACAAGCTTGCATTTATATCCACCTATAAGACAGTTTGGATGAGGTTTATAGAATAGAGAAAAATGGCTAAAAAATTAATACAGAATAACGGCCTTAAAAAGAATTAATAGAAAATATTGTGCTAAATACATGTATAAAGAATTTTTAAAAAATAAACGAAGAATTTTAGGAAAAATATTGATTACAAAAAATAACAACTGTATAGAATAAATTAATTGGTTCTAAAAAATCTATTATAGCATGTATATTGCATTAACACTGTAAACCAGGGTTATTTTTTTTCAACACATTTTCAGCTTTTATTTCATTTGTTTGAAGGTCATTATTTACCATGTTTTAGCAAATTTATGAAAATGCAACAAACGGGTCAAACTTTCATTCTTCATACAGCGTTAATAAAATTTTGAATTTCCATTCCCTCTTGAAACAACCTTTTCGAAAGCCATACACGTTACTTTCACCTAATGTACGTTACCAAACCTATGTTTTATCAGTTTATCATTGCAATTTTGAATTTCTGACATAAAAAAATCCATTCTTGCAAAAATAAGCATTTTTTAACTAAATAGAGAATACTGAATTTGAAGACCCCATCCACACCCTTCTATAACAATGGGTTTTAGTGCAGTTAATAATCTCAACTAGATATTTCACAAGATGGTTACCGGTAAGTTTGAGTTATTCATTTTGACAATATTTGAAATGAGGAAAACATTTTTTGAATTCCTCATCTGAAATGTTTTATGAATCTAATGACTGAAATGACCAAATTGCACCAGGTCCCCAAAATGCGACCATTCCAATCATTATGTTGTGAAAATTGAATAGAAGAAAAATATTAATCTTAAAAGCAGCTGTTTTCTTCTGCATATACAGGAGTAAAAATGACATTTGCTAATTGTTATGCACTACAGATAAAAACCTATGAAATTTTCCTAACGCAAGTTGCAGCAATGATGCAATAATGCGACATCAATGACATTTCTAAATTTCTAAATAAAGCAGTGAAAGTGGGTTGCAATTAGGGTTCTGTGACGTTATACTAGAAACTTGAGTATGTTCTTTCCCATTTGCTATAACAGCAAAAGCACCTTAGTTTAAACATATTTTATTAATTAATTCCATTAAGTACAACAAAAACATAGATTATATCAACAAAAGAATAAATTACAGGCATTCGAAAACATGTCATAAGACATATTAATATTAAAAGCACCTTACTAATATGGTTATAGATTGTAATATAACTGATTATTAACCAATGTGTTGAAATAAAGTAAAAACTGTCTAGTTGTTACAAAACCGAAACTGGTCATTAATACAGTTCTAACACAGGATATTTCTGTATAAAACCTGTATTAATGACCAGTTCTCAGACACAAGGAATTGCATTAAACAAAAAATTTATAATATATTTTAAGTCATTGGTTAATAAATTGCTTCGTTGAGCGCAGCTGGATATGACCGCAGAGCTCCAACCCTGAACAATTGGGGCAAAAATGGACACAATATTCGCACTTGATACAGGTCTGAATTTGGATTGTAATTAAATATTTGACACATAATAGGTTTCTGACACTGTAATCGAAGAACTTAGAATTGGTCATATGATTTGAATTTATATTCAATATTTTGCTTTTGTGCAATACAATATGCATATGCTGTGGCGAATTGCCACCCCCCCCCCCCCAAAAAAAAAATTACCCCTTTTTTTGCTTTTGTGCAATACACTATGAAGTTGCACATTGACACCCCCCCCCCCCCTCCCCCCCAAAAAAAAAATATTGAAATTTTCTTTTTAATTTCTGAAATGAGAAAAAAATTGCCCCCCCCCAATTTCTCATTTACCCCCTAAATTTTGTTTTCACCCCCCCCCCCCCCATTTCTTTATATATAATTTACAACTTGTAAGGGAGGTAATCAAATTATACACAACATTTTACTTTAAATGTGTTTGGATTACCTCCCTTACACCAAGATAATAACCAGAAATGCTTATTGGGCCCTTTTTTGGCCCCTAATTCTTAAACTGTTGGGACCAAAACTCCCAAAATCAACCCCAACCTTCCTTTTGTGGTCATAAACCTTGTGTTTAAATTTCATAGATTTCTATTAACTTATACTAAAGTTATAGTGCGAAAACCAAATGTCTTCGGACGACGACGACGACGCCAACGTCATACCAATATACAACCGCAAAAATTTTGCGGTCGTATAATAAAAGTATCATAAAATGGGTGTTCTGAGATTGATCCTGTATTATGTCCTTATAGTCGTATTGAGTCTCATACAGCTATACACATCCTGATATGACTGTACTTGGGACATAATACAGGATCAATATCAAAACACCCATTTAATAATACTATATTATTACTAACCTGTAATGAATTTGACAGTGTTTCATTAATTATGAGAAAAACTTTTAAAACAAATCCAAATGGACGATTTTTAAAATCATTTTTATTAAGCGAAAATAAAGTTGAAAACTTTTACATCATTTAAATGTGAATATGGCTTGACTTGTTTCCCTGTAATAAAAACACAAACCTAACTCTTTCCTGCAGTAGTTGTATGGGTGTTTTCTGATCTTCCACAGGTGATAACTGAAGCTGGAATCTCATGCTCTGTAATTTTTCTGTTGTCTCCTAGATCAGTAAATATTTACTTAAAATTAATAAATGTATTCCTGCAAAAACTTTTCAATAAATATACAATATTAGTGTATTACAGAAGAATATAGAAAATATTTGAAAGAGGCTAAGGGACTGGGGAAAATGCTAGGCTCTGCAGAGCATTTTCCACCAGTTCCGAACTGAATACAAATATTTCCTATATTTTTCTATTATAGTACACTAATATTGTTTTTATCCTGCAATATCGACACCAAAATTATAATTTGTTAATTTTAAAAATGTGACTTCTAATAACCCTTAAGAAGCCTCTTGTAAGTCTATAAAAGGGCTTGTTTATATCTGCACACACAGTAAAACATGTCCAATTGAGGGGAAAATAATGACCATTTGTCAGTTTTAAAAGACAATGAGGTAGAAATATGGTATAAATATTTTGAACAAAACAAGAACAATTTGTTAAAAAGTAATATTTAAAGAAATGGGCGGGGCTTAATGCTGTACTTTTATAGTATACAAATACAGTTTTGATGTAACTGACAACTGTTATTTGTCTTCTGTAACAATGATTGCAGGATAAATATAGATTTTCCTTCAGGTACGAGTGGGTTATGGAATTTCTCCACCCGAGATAGTTAAATTTTTTATTTTCAACACGCGAGCTTTAGTGAGCGTCTTAAAATCTAAAATTTAACTATAGAGGGTGGAGAAATTCTATAACTCATGAGCAAATTGAAGGAGAAAATATTTGTGGACATATAAAAAGTAAATCATTGGAAAATTAAAGCCAATGACAGACTCATTCCATAATACGTCTGCAAATATTAGCAGTTGTATAAAATTTAATGACTGAAAACTACATTATTTACTGTGATATATAAATTAGGAAATTTAAGGAGTATCTCTCTCATCATATGATTTTGGATTCTTTTTTATTCCATCATTTTGGTATTTGAATCTGGTAATTGTTTTGGATTTCCACATTTCTGGCCTAGAGCACTGCTGCCAAGATATAGATTGTTGAAATGTAGGAAAACAGTACACCACAATTCATAATTCAGAGAACATTTATTATCCTGCAATTAACTGATATTTCAAGCTAAATAAAAAGGTCAAATAAAACAGTTGTTTCTAAGTAATGTACACATAAACTTTACATTTTTCAACATTGCTGATGTAATTATATTAGCAGAGTCAAAACCGATGACTTACCTTTTTACTTTGTTCTGTGTGTAGCAATAGATTGTTAACTATGTCTAAAATCATCAAATACTGTAACTGGAAAAAAATGAAGATTATAAACAGACATTTATCTTTCACTGACAGTCAACTTTATCTGTAAGTTTTATCAAAATGATTCAAGTATGCAAGTAAAATTGCACACATTTTTTTTTCGTCCTAAAAATGCTTAATTTTTTTTATTAAATTATTATTTATAACCAATAAAAGTTCTAAAAACCTTTAACCTCATTTCTTTTAAAAATAAATCTAACCCCTTATTGTGATGAACAAAATCTCATCATTGACTATTTAAGGATTGGCCTTAATTTTTTTCAGTATATCAAGATATTGCCTCAATCACGTGGTGCACATTAACCCGCATAGTGGGTTATTTGAAAGTGTGACCATGTGCGTTGAGGTTATTTCGAATAGACTGAAAACCAAATTACAGTCAAACCTTAAAATTTAATATCAACGGTTGTTTGACGTCTAAAAGGTTGGGATTATAACGTCATGGTAGAAAAGAAAATTTAGTCTATGATATGATAGACAAAAAATACATCAATATTGAATTATTTTCGGATAGATCAAAAAGATATAAAAGAATTCAAATCCAATATATATTATAAACTCGGATAAAACTTACTGAATTTGTACAAATATTGAGATCATGGTGTAACAATGTAAAACTATCTGCTCCTTTCTCTCTAGACATCATATCTGAGTCATCTGATGGCTGAAATATATGAAAATATCAATACATCAATCAGGAATTTATTTTTTTTTGTCTGATGAATTTGCTATAAACTAAAGATGATAATTTCAACAAAGTTTTGTCCTTTTTTATAACTTTCATATGTACTATAAAAAAATTGACAAAAACTAATATTGCAATGGACAGAACAATGAGAAACCAGAGTGAGTTATCTTTTCCTAACCAATATAGGTAAGGGAGATAATAAATTTGACTCCCTTTTAACCTCAGGACAAAAGGGAGAGAATTTAATTATCTCCCTTACCAACATTGGTTAGGAAAAGATAACTCACTCTGGTTCCTTATTCTTAAAGTATCAACTTTACCAAACAAACTCAACATGTGAATATATCTTGTATTGGATGTTACCCTGGGAATACTATATGTATACATAAATTTATTATTTATGTGTTCAAAAAGGAATCCTTTATTTAAGAATAATTTAATTTGAATTGTAACAGACTATTTGATTGGTTATTAATGGTTGAGCAAGTTAGATTATATTGTATAATCTACGTACTTTGGGTACTGTGATTTCACCGACATACGTATTACTTCGCAATTTAAATATTCCTGGGTTATATAAGTTATTCAAATGATTCGACTTACAATTAAGAAACAGAAAATTTTTGGAAATTAAATTATAAGGATTGATATAAATTTTGCAACAGTTTACATTTCATAAACTGCAAAGAATCAACTAATCAAAGTAGGTTATATCTTATATACAATATAATAATTATAAATATATATATGTATGTAATTCCAGTTAATCTAGAAGCCATCTTACATTTGTTGTTATACATATACATTGTATCAATAAAAAAGTTTTTCCATTGTATGAATATTACAAAAACATTACAGAAAATATCGTGTCAATATGAGTATGAATTAATCTTATAATTGAAGGTATCCTATGAGCTGTCCAGTAAATACCAAGGTAGAGAATTAGATTATTTGTGTTGAAAGAGTGACACTATCCGTATTAAGTAAAGACATCTCTGAAGATGTGGAAACAAAATATACTAATGGCCATTACTGAAGGCTTAATTATCTGTTTCACTTTTTCAATGGCAATCAAAATTTGCTGTCCTTCTGTCCAATCTCTATTTCTGGATTACATTATGCATTAATAAATTGTTTCTTGTCCTGAAGATGCTATTTGCCACTGAATTTTAAGCACCAACAATCAATCAAGTTTTAGAACTACCCAACAGCTATAGGATTCATACAGAACAATTAACTTACAGGATGTGGAACTTCTGGTAACAAACTAATATCACATTCTCCATAGGATGCAAAAAATATCTGACATTTACAGCGTGATATAATCCTCTGTAATTGTATACTGTCCTTCCCCTTATTTCTCTGAAAAATTACAATAAAATCTTAAAATTAAGGTTTTTAAAAGCCAAATCATTTTAACTGTCTAACGTATATAAACAACAGTATGGATAACAGGAAAGGTCAACGTTATACCAATCAATCAACGCCATCAAACAGACAGAACCCTGTACAAAAATGACATAAGAGTGCATACATGTATGTATGAGATAAACTTTATTTTAAATTAATGCATAATTTTCATATATATGTTAAGTATTTTTCTCCATTTATTAATAGAAATGTGTTACGTAAAAATAGAATTTTCTGCGATATATTTTTTAATAATGCTAAAAATGCTACTGGATTAATATGACAATGGTTACTGTTAAAAATTAATAAGCTGTTTTTTTATTATTGTGAAAAATATGTTTAAAAATTTTTGCTTGTTATATTCTATTGCAACATGTGCAGGAATTTGAAATAACAAGTGGATGAAATAATTTCCTAACTTTTTTTTTCTTTTAAATTAAAATTTAAAATTTGTTGGTAACATTCTTTTACAACATTTATATTAAACACTTTAAGGAAATTCCCATTATGGTCAGCAGTCAACAAATCACAATAATAACATTATGCATTAATGTATGAATTTAATGTATAATTTTCAGCAACATGAACAATAACTGATGGATTTTTAAAGTTAGAAGAAATAATAATGACCTGTTTTGAATGGGGGAAGTAGCTATAGACAACACCTCCAACACTATGACCACTGGAGACCATTTCAGTTAATCCAGATAAATCTGGTTCTGACCGGTCTTCTACATTCTCAGCTGATAGCCAAGCCATCTTGTCATCATGAAACTCAGGTCCAGAATCAACAGTGGCATAATACTATAATAAATATATGTATATCATAGTCTTTTTTTATCTCAAATTGATCTAATACTGCTATATAGTACTATACAGTGAAGCTTGTTTGTGTTGAAGTGAAGAAAATGTGACAAGAGGCTCCCAAGAGCCTGAATCACTCACCTGTTATATTTTGTGTAGATCTTGCATCAATGATTATTTTTGCTATTTAATGTATACCGTCACAATTTTCTCTTTAATATTGACCAATACGGCTATAATATAGAATCCTGAACCCAAATAGATATGGTTGCTAGGGACTTTCTCATCGGTAGCTATGGACTTTTTCAATGGCATTGACTCTTAGCTTCCATTTTGACTTAAATAGGTTAATTTTATGGTCCTGAACCCAAACATATATGGTTGCTAGGGACTTTTTCATTGGTTGCTATGGACTTTTTCAATGACCTTGACTCTAGACCTTTCTTTTTGACTTGTACGATTAAATTATAAGGTCCTTATAATATATATATATGGTTGCTAGGGACTTTTTCATCTGTTGCTAGGGACTTTATCATTGGTTGCTATGGATTTTTATAATGACCTTGACCCTCCATTTTACTTGTACAGCTTCTGTTTAATTTATTTCAAGTTATGCTCTAAACATCTGTGATAATATGTCAGACCATTATTTTCGGTTTACATGTAACTAATCTTTCAAGGGCAAAAACTCCTATAAGGGGTCATGATTTGGGTCATGTTGACTTATTTGTAGATCTTACTTTGCTGAACATTTTTGCTGTTGATAGTTTGTCTTTATCTATAATAATATTCAAGTAAATAACCTAAAAATTGGTTGACCGATTCGTCTGAAAATTTCATGGCAGGTAGATCTTGACCCCATAAATATTTTTACTACTTGTCATATTTGCTCTAACTGCTTTAGTTTTTGAGAGTGCATTTTCACCTATGTTCTATTTTTATCCACTGCAGCCATGTTTCTCGACGGACATGAAAATAAAACAAAAAATTTATGCTAGATACCCTAAGGATCTGTCAGCCTAACTTTGGCTGAAATTGATTCTGTAGTTCCAGAGAAGATTTTTTAAAGTTTAAAAAGATGACAAAAAAATGTGAAAAATTGTCTTCAAAGGGCAAAAACTCCCATAAGGGGTCAACTGATGATTTTGGTCATGTTGACTTGCTTGTAGATCTTACTTTGCTGAACATTTTTGGTGTTTACAGTTTATCTTTATCTATAATAATATTTAAGATAGCAACCTAAAAATTAACAACCCAGGGGCAATAACCCAACAAAGGGTTGACTGATTCGTCTGAAAATTTCACAGCAGGTAGATCTTGACCTGATGACCATTTTTACCCCATCAATTTTGCTCTAAATGCCTTAGTTTTTGAGATATAAGCCAAAAACTGCAGTTTACCCCCTATGTTCTATTTTTAGCCATGGCGGCCATGT
Organism: Mytilisepta virgata; assembly: GCA_028015205.1. Lineage (NCBI taxonomy): Eukaryota > Metazoa > Mollusca > Bivalvia > Mytilida > Mytilidae > Mytilisepta > Mytilisepta virgata. The sequence continues at coordinate 18,877,164 of CM051520.1, read as the reverse complement.
TTCTCGACGGACAAGAAAATAAAATATATATTTTATTAAAGATACCCTAAGGATCATTCAGACTAAGTATGGCTGTAATTGGTTCAATGGTTTCAGAGGAGATCTTTGAAAAAGTTTACGACGGACGACGGACACCAAGTGATGGCAAAAGCTCACGTCCTTTTAGGACAGGTGAGCTAATAAAAATGTGGAAAAAAAACAGTGAATTTAGATCAATGTCAATTATTTTAAGAAATAAAAATCTTTACAACTAAAATGAATGACTTAAAAGAAAAAAAATTTACATCTCAAGTTCGACTTACAAATGGTTAAATTATACTGTATATACACTTTCGTCTTAGGGACTATAAAAATAGTTTGACACAGCCAATGTATTTGACTCAAGCATGTTCAAATTAACAGTGTTGAATTTACTCGGAATACATTGTAAATGGGCAAAAATATGGATCCGGTCATCAACTATGACATATCCATGGTATTCCAATTAAGGTGCACGGCACCAACATGTTCGACTGTATTTATTATGGATCTTATTTCAAAATATGTTTGATGGTCCCATTACTTTTGTGAAAGATTGCTAACTGTACATTATTGGTTATCTTTAGGTCAGTGGAAGCACAGAACCCATCACAGTGTATTTATTTTTCGTTTCCTCTAGGATAGTGGACATTCTGCAGTATAATAAAAATATAATGTGACAGAGTCTCAATACCTGTAGAACATTAAAGCTTAACCTATTTTATATCACAGTACTAAATTCGAAATTGCACTTATCACAGTAGAATATAGACTTATACTACAGATCTTAAATACCTGCATACATTCTATAGATCCAACCCATGTTGTTTTACTCCTCAGCTGATTGTCTTTCCAGATAGGTGTATGATTACAGGACAAGACCTGGGCATTGCCAGCACTGACTATCAGATGACCGGGTGTTTCACAACCTTTCACTATCACTTGACTATTATGAAGCTCAACTGAAAACAGAATACAAATATTAACATAACAAACTGAGTCATCTAACTGTTAAGAAGTCCAGTTTTGAATGTGCAAAAAATAAGGAATTTTCCAAATACTACACACTAAGAATTTCAGTAAGACATTCCATTTTTACATGTACATCAAAATCAGCCATTTAAAATACTTCTTTTAATTAGTGATTGAGCTTTCTTATAGCTGTCACTCAGACCAATTAAAACACTTTTGTTTCTTTTCGTTCAGGATGAGGTGGACATCACTAATGGTTGACTTTCTGTGAACGAACAGAGGTCCACCAGAAAAATTCCTAAATGTGGTCAATCCAAAATGAGTTTTTCTTTATTTAAATAGGGGGTAAAAATCTGAAAATTAACAAAAGATGTTAAACATGTATTTTTGGAATTTCAGGCATTAGTTTTCATAATTTTAACACAAGAAGCTGTTTGAATTACAGCAAACCATACATTCCTTCTTCACTGATTGGAGCACCAGATCGCCCAGCCACAATATTACCTGCCAGCAGTACTTTGACAATTAACCAGATTATCCAGTTAGAAGTTATTCATTTTCTGAACAAAACTTTGTGAGTCTCATCCCTAAAATGTGAAGAAAATATGACTAGGAAGAAAATATTGAGTAAATGTAATATACATGTCAGAAAAAGAAATGCAACTGACTTGAGTGAAGTAAAATTGTGTACATATAAATAAAATTCCCTTACTAAGCCAGTTTTTCTGTGTGACATCATCTGTCTGACAAGCTGCAACACCTTGTAACTGATCCATGTTAGTACTGGAAGTCTGTGATATATAAAACAAAACATTTAATAAAGCTGTCAATTAATTCATTAAAACTGTAAAAATCTTAGACCATTGAAAAATTCTGTTTCTCAAGCTACTCAGGGATTATAGAAAATGGTTGTGTATGTCAATCTTTTAACAACACAATCGCTATATTTTCTTGGAAAGTTCTATTGGTGGAGGATGCTATAACACCTTATGAGAACAATCAACCTTTGGGAGGAAAATGGGCAAACCTAGTTAGTGAAGATAGTCAAGAACACCCTGAGTATATTCGAATATTTACAAAATGAATACTTAAGATACATTAAATTTTGTTGTATATAAATTTTTTATGGGTTTTGTAGGAGAAGTATTCACCATGACTGAAAGTAATCAATCAAATACATACTTCTATGTGGTGTTATTATTAGAAAGTTTTTAATACCATGAAACTGTTTCCTCCAAACAGCAAATTTTCACCAATTCACAGAAATTTGATACCCACAAAATTAAAAGAATCCAAAGTACCATTCTTTTTTATTATACCTCTTCAGTGAAAGCTATAGATTTACTGTCGGATTCTGCCACTAACTTCATCAACATGGAGTAAGCTTTACCACTCTGTAACTTAGAGAAAGGATCTGATTTTTCTGTTGTAGGTGAACTTGCCCTGTCTTGGAATGAAGATGTTCTGTTTTTCTATAAAATGAAGATAATATCATATTGATCATGATATAATATTCTTATTGTTGTATTACAATTCTTCATAATAAGAAAAAAATAAAACTCTTTTCTGACAGACAAGCTTTCAAGATCAGACTGTCAAAAGTACACATATATGTAGTAGTAATACTACAGTTATTGCTTACAGCTAATTATTTGTGGCAGTGTATCAATGAATAATAACATTCTTGCAAATAGTATCATACACTGTAGTGACACCTGACATTTACATCCAGCTTTTCTTAGAGGTACAGTAAGACGACCAATGACACTCAACTGCTGTTTTTCCCATGTGACATCATGGTAAAACAAATTCATAATTAATTATCTCAAGCGGAAAGCCTGGTACTAAAAACAAAATAAGAGTACATATTTACCTTATATTAGCGGACAATAAACTTACATTAGCATTACGACCTTCATCAACCTTGAGAGCTTTCAATGCATCTGATGATAGATTTTTCCTTAGTGACTGAGCTTTCTGATAGCTGTCATACAGACCAATCAAAACTGTTCTATTACTTTTGTTCCAGGCTCCTTTCATATCATATACATTTACACAGTGAGTTGGTTTGGACTGAAAAAGATGTTCACTGAACTTACAATTTTTTTTTCTTTTCACATGGAAAAATATTATTATGTCACTGTGAATAAATTTAATAAAAAAAGTTTCTTTCAGTACATGAAATGGTGCAAACAATTTACATGAATTTTAGAAAAATATAGGTAAATTACATTATTTTAGTAAAACTATACATCTTTACTGATTTCTTTGAGGATTACATCATTGCTTAAAGACTTATTTACATTGTCTAGTATTAAATATTCTGATAATGTGCATGTACATGTACTAAAAGTTCAAAAATCTAGAGTTTTAGATTGTCATGTTTGTGGCAATTTATGATCATGGCAGCACATATGAATTTTCTTTATTTTTGCAACTTTTACCTAATCATTCTACCATACTGCAAATAAAGTTATTAACATTTTTTCCTTTTTATCAAAATGTATAACACAATATTTGACTAAAAAGATAACTTACACCATTTTTCACTTCATTCTCTTCATCTGATGAGTGAGATTCTACAACTTCACCTCTCAAATAGGACACTCTACAAATTATGAAAAGAAAAGGGGGTAAATGTCAACATTAGAACAATAACCATGCTACAAAATCATTTCAGAAATAAAATACATGGGTATATAATGAATTCATATCAAATGATGGGAACAATTCTAACATTTTCTTCAAATAAAAGTTAAATAACCAGTCATACACATGGTCTTATATACATCAAATAGAGATAAAGTATTTTTTCTCAAACCAAGATTATACAGTGATCGAAAGGTCACAGAATACAGATTATTTCAGTAATGTATGAAACTATACTTAACCCATCTGTTAAATAAGTGAAAATATCTGTTTGAAAATTATAATTGTTTGTATATTTTCTTTTTTCTTATTTCTTTTGTTTTCATTAATAGATAGATGGATGGATGGATGAGTTATTGTTTAATGTCCAGTGTCAACTATTTGGAGCTTATCAGGACGAGAACATGTTGATATGATATGAATATTATCCCTGCTTTGTACTATACTGACACTGAGCCAGATTTTTAATGTGCTAGCTCACGAGGTTAGTGTCCACAGGAAGACATATCCCTAGAAGCAGCAAATACCAATTTTAATGTCTTTGGTTTGACCCGGTGGGGATCGAACCCTTTCAAGATCTTCAACACTCGAGGTGAGCCAGCTACCGAGAGACAACCAATGCGTTTTTTTCATTAATGGAAGCATGGTTGCTTAAACTCAATTTTATATGCTAGAGGTATCTTGAACACATTGATTAGTCCCCTCATAAGAGATTCTTTTCCTCAGAACCTCCATAACTTGAACTGTTTTTGTTGGATATTCAATCAATTAGAGTTCTACTGTATACCATTATGGTGGCATTTCACAAACTGAATAACAATATGAACAGTTATCGTTAGTTGACATACCTGCTCACGCTGATGAAGAAACTTCTGTCAACTGGAAATCTCAAGGAGTGATTTAACTAAAATAGTGAAGAGTTGATTAACCAGGAATCAAAGATATTCCATACTAAACAGACCCTTTTTACAATAGAATGTTTAATATTTACTGCATACTGTAGACTGTTTATTTTTGTGGATTAATGAATATTGTTAGATGAAAATTTTTTGTGATTTATAAATTTTATTGCAAAAATGCAAGTATAATTGGTGTCCAGTGAAATTTAATGAATTAACAACAACAATTATTGTACAATGTATAAATACAAGATGTATTTGACAGGAATATATGTTCTGTATTAGCATGTGACTTCCTTTAAAACAAACCTCTTCCAGATAACTTTTACTTCTGTATTTCCTGGATCTGATGGATAAAAGACATTACCTGTTCATTTTCAGATTCCTTATGAGCACTACACAGCCAGGTTTTAGCTCCCATTAACTCACAGCTGAGGTAACGGACACTCCAGTTTGCAGCAGGACGATGGAAAAGGCCATCCTCTATAGGTACCAGTGTTAAATCATTACAAACATTTAGTACAAATGATTCTGCAAGCAATTCAGCACCATGTTGTTTTGAGAACGACATCCAGTAACAAATGTTAAATCTATGTAGATTAACTGCCATCTTTATACTCCTAAAATATAATTCATACTAGTAATTGATATTTTTTATATGAAAATGTTGTTTTTGTAGGTTTTTTTTTCTTATAAATTATCATTGAGTTTAAAATGACTATTTCAAGTTTCAGTTCACAATAAATGCGGACTTAGTTTAAAAACTTAAAAATAAACAATTGCTATTTCAGAATAAATTTCTGTTTCCAGATTTTGTTTTATATTGCATAAATATCACTGATATTGGTATTTTGTTTTAGAAATATTCGCGACCTTATTACATTTAGTTCTTCTTTTTAAATTCTTTGTCAAAGGCAACACTATAACTCAAAGTTGTTTCTGATCCTAAATTAAAAATAATTCAGAATAATTTGGAACCTTATTAGGTCTTTCCACTTTCCGTGGAAAGACCTTTTGCTTTTGTTCTGATTATTTTTTTTTTTTTTTTTTTTTTTCTTCTGCCGTCTAGGATGTTTTTTTGTTACTTGACATATCGAAAGGATTTTTGGCCCATGATATCGTACAGTGATTGCGATTTCACCATTGACCCTGTGTAACCGAACACTTTTTTTTATAGGAGTTATCTCCCCGCGTCCTCCTTTTCTTGTTATCGCTATATCTCTAAAACTGTAAAAGATATCGACCCAAAATCTCTTGCAATGTCTTCAGTGTATCAGTGCGCAACTTTGTTCAATTTGGTCGGAAGGGATCTGACGACATTTCATAGGAGTTATTTCCCCTCAAACGACTTTCACTTTTGGTGTATCATACAAATTGTTATTTAGAGTTGAGATATCAACATGAAACTTTGTATTTAGGGTCCATGACCCCTAACAAGTAAAATGAGGTCAAGGTCAAAGGTCAAGGTCAAGTTCTAAATTTTGACTTTTGCTTGTTGTCGCTTCTCCTCTGAAACGGTAAAAGATAGCTGATCAAATGTAATGGAGAAAATGTTAAGGACGTTGAGACCTAGATTTGTTACATTTGCATAAAAGTTGTATGACGTCATTTTATAGGCGTAATTGCCGTTAGAACGTTTAAATTTGCGGTTTTTCGTTTATTTCTCAACAATGGTACATGATAAAGGCATGGGGTCTTTTGTTTTGACATCAAGGATTGATAACCTTCAAATTGGCATCAAGGTCAAAGGTCAAGGTAAAGTTCTTAATTTTGACTTTTGCTTGTTATCGCTTCTCCTCTGAAACGGTAAAAGATAGCTGATAAAATGTAAAGGAGAAAATGTTAAGGACGTTGAGACCTAGCTTTGTTACATTTGAGAAAAAGTTGTATGACGTCATTTTATAGGCGTAATTGCCCCTAGAACGTTTAAATTTTCATTTTTCGTTTATTTCTCAACAGTGGTACATGATAAAGGCATGGGGTCTTTTGTTTTAACATCAGGGATTGATAACCTTCAAATTGGCATCAAGGTCAAAGGTCAAGGTCAAGTTCTATTATTTGACATTTGCTTGTTATCACTACTCCTCTGAAATGGTTGTAGATAGCCAAGGAAATGTAATGGTGGAAATGTTTAGGACATTGATGCCCAACTTTGTTACATTTGAGTTAAAGTTGTATGACGTCATCTTTTGAGAGTAATTGCACCTAGAACGTTCAAACTTAAGGTTTTTCGTTTATAACTTGACAATGGTACATAATAATGGCATGGGGTCTTCTAAAATGACCTCAACGGCCAATGACCTTGAAAAATGTCACAAGGTCAAAGGTCAAGGTCATGACCAAATTACGTATTTTGCATTTTTTCACACTTTAAAAGTTTTTTTCAGATTTTTAAAGCAATTAAAGGTATTGAAAGCGTGAAATTCAGGCACTACTTTTGATGACGTCATTTCTGGCAACGTTATTATTTCTGTAGACGTTTTTAGACGTTTTGGATATATTGGAATGTTAATTAATGTGACAATGTTACAACCCATGAAAACGTCTAGAATTGTCAATTTATAAGGTCACATTAATGACGTTTTTGATGTTTATAGTGCAAAACAGTATAATTCATCAAACATTTAGTTAACCAGAAATAAACATTTTTCTTAGTTATTCAAACTAGCAGTCCATATATTTTTTTAACAATTGTGAAATTACCTATCATATCAAACCAGAAGTGATATTTGTAATACGGTAAGTAGCATAATACCTCCCTTATTTCAGTACATAGAACCATATATCCTTGAAATCACTGAAAGTTTAGCTATGCTCTAAAACCAACAATTACATTTTAAACCTCATTTTTTTTTATCAACAAATCTGCAATTGAGGTGGAAAGACCTTCAATTGTTCTCTGAACAATTGGTTTTTAATTATATTTAGTACTTCTTTTTAAATTCTTTGTCAGAGACAAAACTACAACTCAAAGCTGTTTCTGATCAACAGTTAAAAATAATTTAACTGAATGTTGTATCAATGCGGAATACACCATATCCTTCCATTTTACAACTATCAACAATCTTCAAACAAATGCTATGTTAATGTTATATTAATCTATTAAATTTTCCATACTTGTAATGTCGAGTTAACTGAATTTTTTTTGGCTTAGTATTTCCAAATAATGCACCTCTTCTTGTTGGTCTGGTCACTCCTGCTAAACACAACTGGAAAGTACACAAAATAATCTTATCCATTTGTTTGCATAGCTTCAACAGTCCCAAAGCAACATTTAATCTTGCATCTTATATATGCATGTAGATTTTATTCTGGTGTCCAGTTTATATATTGCAGACATTTATTTGAGTACAAGTACCAGGATAAAATCTATGCAGTGGTTACTGATATTCAATATAGGACCCAGTCTTTTAATTTCAATATAACTATAAAACTTTTTATACAAGTAAAAACTAAGATGCATCTCTAAAAAGCTATAACTTATCACTGTCCATTAAGAATATCCTTCACTATTACTTTACTGAAATTTCATTAATTTCTCTATCAATAAATAACCACAAAACAAACCTTGATCTTATCCAGGAATCTAAGTGTGCTGGCAAAGAAAACACACTTCGGAACATTAAGTGTATTGTCATGTCCAGGTTTGGTATCCAAGGACATATTTACACACACATTCTGTGATCTAAATGCTCGGAAGGAGTCATGATCCTATAATAAAATAATTTTTTCAGAGCTGGTTTTTTTTAACATTATTAACATTATTAAAAATCTACTGTATTTGTTTAGAGTATAGTTCTTTATTCAGTAGTGATGTCCCACTGATCAATTATAGTAGAAAATTTATTCTATTGTTCCTTAAAATGACGTGCGGGAGGTAAAAAATAAACAACCAATTATTTCTATTTATAATGCAAGATGAAATTAAGATGAATTGGTAATTTTTTTCTGACATCAAAATGCGATGTGTGGTGTTGTTTTGTGTTTGCAATAAACTTTTAATGATAATTTAGTGAAAACATACATGTACATCTGCCAATTTGACAATTTTCGATGAAAAATTCGTAAGGGTTCCGCGGAACCCAGTGTCTCGCCTACTTTTGATGTTGTCTATATTTTCAGTGTGATAGGTGAATGCACATAATAGAATGCAATGTTAAGTCCATTTATACGTAAAAAACTGAAAAACAGAAATAAATATTTTACAAAATTTTCTCCTGGATACAATCTTTATATCATAAACAAGCTTCTGTCCAAATTTGGTAAAATTCCTGGATAGTTTAAGAAAGTTATTAAAATTTTAAAAACTTTAACCACAGAGTGAATGTAATGTTTCCTGGCAGAAAAACTAAGTCCATTTATAAGTAAAATACAGAAAAATTTTTTTTTTTTTTACTAAATTTACTTCTGGATACTATATTATGATCATAAACAAGCTTCTGTCCAAGTTTGGTACAAATCCAGGATAGTTTAAGAAAGTTATTAAAATTTTGAAAACTTTAACCACAGAATGAATGTAATGTTTCCTGGCAGAAAAACTAAGTCCATTTATAAGTAATATACAGAAAAACTGGAATTTTTATTTTACAAAATTTACTTCTGGATACTATCTTATGATCATAAACAAGCTTCTGTCCAAGTTTGGTACAAATCCAGGATATTTTAAGAAAGTTATTAAAATTTTAAAAACTTTAACCACAGAGTGAATGTAATGTTTCCTGGCAGAAAAACTAAGTCCATTTATAAGTAAAATATGGAAAAACTGGAATTTTTTTTTTACAAAATTTCCTTCTGGATACTATCTTATGATCATAAACAAGCCTCTGTCCAAGTTTGGTAGAAATCCAGGATAGTTTAAGAAAGTTATTAAAATTTCAAAAACTTTAACCACAGGGTGAATATTTGTGGACGCCGCCGCCGACGACGACGACGACGACGACGACGACGGAATGTAGGATCGCTATGTCTCGCTTTTTCGACAAAAGTCGAAGGCTCGACAAAAAGTGAAATACATGCAAGGGTATACCTTTGCAGGTGTTTGAATGATGGCTTCATCCCTTCACAGAGAACAGTTATACTATAATCATAAGTTAATGATGAACACAATGTTGAATCACTCATTTTCACAGGAACAAATTTTTGAGGTTTACTAAAATTTCCTTCTTTTGAAAATATAAAATTTTGTGCTTTTGAAATTTTTATCACAAATACTGACAGTGGATAGTCTCGGTTTGGGTAGCATGGATGGCTAGGAGGACATGAGCTTACCTCCAATGAATACTCGGGTAGTTTGTCAGGAGCACATGGCATGACAGAATGATGATCATTGGGATCTCCCCTGCTGATCCAGTCTAAATGTATACTGAAATATCACATACACATATTATGAATATCCTGTTATTTTTTTGCCAGATGTGATATTTCACGAACTTAGTAAAGAAATTATTCATATTAATTTTCCATTTAAAATTTAGGCAGATATCATTATGCCAAGGAATTACAAAATAAAATAAGAATAAATTTTTGTCACTTTTTGACAATCTAGGCAGCATTAGAACAGATTTAGGCAGATATACATTAGATTTTACAAATAACTACATGTGTCTCATATTTATTAAATAGTATTTTGATTTAAATAAAAATTTGCCGAAGAAAGCTTCATTGTATTTCAGTAAAAGAGAGCACCTACTATACCAGTTTTTTCAACTTCAGCAGTACATAAGAATCAATATGACAAACAATTTTGTTACAAATGTACATATCTAAATGTATTAAACAATATAAAACTTAAATTATGTTTATGTGTATTTTAGTTCTATTAGTACATGTATATTAATATGCATTAGTGGTAAATGTACCGGTACTCACTTTAATCGTAAGTTAGGCAGATGTAAAAGTTTACAATCATCGTACTTTGATGCTGTGTTTACTGATATGTCAAAATCTCCTTTTAATAGAAAATTTGCTGAAATAAAAAGGTACTGGATAATTCAATATCTGTTTATTTCAATACAAATGATGGAAGGAAAAGTGCTTTAAATACAAATTCCACATCATATGAAAAAATGAAAGCTGTTTATATTGAAAAATTCTTTAACATACATGTATACTGAATTATAATTATTTTTTGTCAGCAAAGAATTTATAAAACAAGTAATGAATCTGTGTTATTTTCAGAAAAGCTGAAGATGAGATGGAAAACATCATAAAAATTATTATAAAATAAGACACAAGAAAATAATAAATATCCCAAATTAATTTTAATTGGAACAGTTGAACCAGCATGTTACTAACTCTGGCAAAGTCCATTTGTTGAATGCATGTTTACCTTTGTGGAGTTAAATTTGGTTGATTTGAAATCTCTATTACTTAAGTACATGTTGAAGGCTGCTCAAAGAAGCAAGGGTGAACACACTGTGTAGTTGTGTAGTCACTCAAGCATGATACTAAGTCAAGGTCAGATGACAAGTGACAGATACTTGCCAAGAAGTATCTATGAACCATATATGGTGGGTCTAGGTATCACAGTTGCTGAGAAATGGACTTAATTGCGAAAATGTGATGCAAGTTATTCAAGAGTGAAAGAAAGGTTATTAAAGCATGAAACAGAGGTCAAGGTCAAGTGAAAGGTGACAGACTGGTATTTACCAACTAAGAAATATCCATAGACTAGACATGGTTGGTCTACGTATTAGTTGCTGAGAAATGGACTTAATCAAGCAGATGTGATGCAAATTTTACAAATGTATATGAAGTCAATCAACCATGAAAACGAGGTTAAGGTCACATAACTTTGATAAAAAGTTATTTTAACAAGCAAATTGGATGTTTTCATTGTGTCTCCAAATTTGTTACATTATGAACATGTATGTCTTACAGATCTAATTGACCTGTTTACAGTGGTCAGAAACTTAAGTAACTTTAAGATGAATAACAGCAGTAAGAGTAGTGTTCCTTTTCTTTCACTTTTGTCATAAGCATGTAGGGAGTTTGTGTATCAAGAATTACAAACCATATCACTTTTTACCTACCATAAAAAATTTTATCTAAAAAGATTTCATCATAAATCAACATACCATTAGTCCATTCCATCAGTAGGTTTGTCCAGGTCCAATCCATAAACTCTGTTGTATTATATGGATCAAATGACGCATGATATAACCAACACATTTCCTGTACGGACATGGTCAATCGACCATGGAGTAATAATCTGATCTTGTCCCACACTGGCAGTGGTAAACTAGGATCTACCGACGGTTTGTTTACATTGTCAAAACAGGTATTATACTCAGCTACACATGGTTCCCAGTTGGCACCATAGGACTGTGTCCACGAAACTACATCTGAATAAAAAAGAAGGAAAATATATTTTATATTTATTTATCTATTGTGCATTTATGTAGAAAAATGTTCAATATTCAAAAGATGAGATATATGAAGTAACACATGAATGGAAAGAAAACAAAACTCAATAAGGTAACATCAATCATATATGTTGCTGTATATATAACATGAATAACAAGCATATCTAATGTTAGTTGTTTATTGCCACTTGAAAGATCTTAAATCATTCAAGAGACCTTTGTGGTCAAATTCTCCTAGGTAGTTTTTCATAAGTTGTAAATACTGAGACTTTTACTCAAATTTAACTTGTTGTGAGGTTTATTCAACTCTAATACCAACAGAAAAGAAGTGATAATTTTCCATAGTTTTCTCCAGCTTACTCCAACAATAAAAACTGGCCACCATGATACAGTCAACTGCACAGAAAGTTGTTGTGAAAACCAAATGGACCAAAGCAAATCACATGACTGCTGCGTCTGCAATCAATCCCATCATATTCAAAATGTTTTTTAATATGCAGTTACATAATTACTGAATAGATATAGCTGATAACATATAAAACTACATCATTACTTCGAGACAATGAAATAAATTTAAATGCATTTGTTAATATTGGGACCATAATTTTATTTCGAGACAACCGAAATTTCAACTCATCACATTTCGACACACCAGGAGTCAAGATACATGTAATTATATGGAACAAATTTTGGGACCAATAGAAAATTTCGACTAATCCAAAATTTCAACTGAAACGAGTTCGAGACAGTCTATTGTACATAAATCAATTTGTGGTTTTCATTAAAATTGACATTTTGTTATATTGTGTTAAAACTAGAAAATTACTGGACATTACAGAATCCTAAAAATATCAAATTTCCAATAAACCAGGAAACTTAATTTGATTTACAGTAAATTTTTATCATACAAACCACAGCTAAAGTCATGGTAAAACTTCAGTGCTGGCAGATTTCTTTCTACTTCCATACTAGACCATGGTTCTGAAATTTCAATTGTACAGTTCCTTTTTGCTACAAAAATTTAAAAAAGATTCGATGAAAAAACAATATATAAACCTTTGGTCTTGTTCACAGGCATCTTTCTTATAGGACTTATTTTGACCTACCAGTACATGTTTGAGGTCGTGGAATATTATGGTATAAAGGGTTATCATTTTAAATTCAATAATTCTCCAGATCTGAGTTTGTTCAATTGGTAAACATAGCATGACATGCTTTCGTCCAGCACTGATGCTAACATCCTACTGTAACAAGCATTAATATTTAGTTGATTTGTAAAGAGGATTTTTAAAAGGAGGAATCAAAATTTTTTTGCTAATTAAAAAAAATGGATGTAAATGAATTGTTATACATATTTATTAGAATTTGATTTTGAATTACTACAAACAGATGTATAATTGTTTACTGAGTCCTTTATAAAAAAAATTCTGTACCATTTTGCATAACTTTAAGAAGATACTAAAAATACTGAAACTAAAATTCACATATTAAAGGATACTCAAAATTCAGATATAATTATAGAGTGGGAATCTTAATGTTTTCAAATATATAAAGACCAATGTTAGGTACCCCTCATACATCAATGAATGTGTGTCATCTTATAAGGAGAAACAAAATACATTTAGAGTGAGATCTCAACGATTTCATAGTTATTTGAAAATATTTGAATGTTAGAGGTTTGAGAGGGTGGATAAAGCCCCTTTCTAATATGACAGCACACCATCAATTTCCACTTCCTTTAAATTAGTAGATGTAATAATAAATGTGCAAGCATGACTTCTTTTTACAATACATACCAATAGTCATCTTAAATTTTTTGACATCAAAACACACCAATGTTTAGTACAACTGGAAAATTATCGGAAAAATAGAATTTGTTCGTTCTGTCCTCATTTTTGAACCCACCATTTTGGTACAAGATTGACCTGGTGTATTCATCTTAAGAATAGGAAAACATAATAATACATCATACTTTTGGCATCGATATTTTATTTTTAAATATATTTTAAAATTGTCCTCATTACAACTTTTTTTACAGTAAATGGATGAAATGGTTAAGAATGACGAAATGAACACTCGATAAGGACTGAAAGTAATTAACTTACTGAAAATATTAAAATTACCGACTGTCAGCAGGCGGTAATAATTACGGACAATCTTGATTTTAAATTAAATTGAATTTCCCTTGCATTTGCACTTCTGTATCTTTTCATATTCATACGCTAAAGTTTGCTTGTCTCAAAAGACAGTTTTCTCTATCACCCATTTGTTATTCAATAGAGTTATCTTTCTATATATGTTATTTTTCAGTGAATAACTGCATGCAACCCTATACATTGTACCTTGATTTAAAATTGTATTGAGTTCATAGGAACTATTTGCAGATTGGGGGTACTTTGTCCCAGCAGTTCGTCGTGTCATCAATACTCCAGCATGGCTATTTTTTATCAAAACTACCAGTGCTGGACTAAAGAATTGCCACTAATGGTGGGTTATAACTGGTTAAACCAAACCAATCAGTCACCAATTACATTACATAAATGGTTTTGTTTTTTAAAAAAAACGAAAGAAAATGGCTAGCATACTTAGCCATAGTATGAAAAGAATACATATTATGCTATAGTACATGTAAAAGCTGTGTTTTTGTTCTTACGAATATACTGGTAATCAATCAAGATATTGAATGGATACATTCAAAGTGCATTTCTGAAAGTACTTATTTATTGGTATTAAAATCTTATGAAGATCCCCCAACAGATGTTTGAAACATTTTTCCCTTGAGTTTCAGAGTAGAAGCCTTATGTGAAAATTTAATCCCATATGATTGCAACACTTCACAAGCTTTTCCAAAGTCCTGAAAGACAGATGAAACTTTTCAAGAATTCTAACAGTTGAAATCCCCAATTCCTTCTGTTCTAACAGACAAATTCAAAATTTCACCAAAATAAAAGACATCCAAACATACCAATAAAAGTCCTCCTGTTCCTCCTGTCAGTACAAGAATATTATCTATGAGAGTTTTCCACTATTACAAGAACATTCTAAATTGTGTAACATTTCAATTGCACATCTTAACAACAAAAAGCATCAAATTATTATCCCCTTTTGCAATATTTCCATTAAATGCAAAGATACACAAAAAGAAAACTAACCTCTCTTTGTCCCATCTTGTTCTGCACCAATAAGTCTTCCCCATAAATACAAATTTTTAACATCAAACATTGGCTGAGGATAATCACGTAATATCACAGTCCAATGACTTATATTAACAGTTACATAACGACACCATAAAGTCAAAAAATCCAGACCTTCATCTGGATATGGACTGTCAGGATCAATTTCTCTCATGTGTTTAACAACATTGTCTTTTCCATGGAATGATGAATCAGCCAGAGCCACAACATCTAAATCTTTCATTGTCCAGGTGAATAATTTAGTCCTCATAGGAGCATTATCATATAATTTTTTAGATCGTTTTACATAAATATCACTACTTTTTCTGGCTAGAGATGCATACAGTTCTTCTATGGTATCAGCTGAATCAGAACAAAAGAAACACAGTGATTTACATGTATACAAGGCTAATAATATCCCTTAGATTTTGAATGTCAAGATACATGTTGATGTTAGAAATCAAGAAAAATGATACAGTTGACCCACGTTACTTTAACTTTGTCAGAACTGACAAAATAATTGGAACTGGCAGGAATTTAGGGGAATATGATATTGAGGTGTGAAGAAATCTTCATACATGTATTTCCCCCACTACCATGCTATAAATGTTTTGTTACCGGTATACTGAATAAAATCAAAGACATTTTGATTTTCAATGTGTAAATCACATGATTTTTTACCAATATATTTAGAGGACAGTTTTCCACTTTGGAACATTTTTTACTATAACAAATCAAACACATTGTATTGGAAATACAGTAAAGAACATGCTTTTTTCAATCCAACTTGATATTTAGTTTGTGTCAATTCCATTTACTGATATCAATACTGGAAAAGTAGCCAGATTTCCGAAGGGGTGGAATATGATTTGAATTTGATCGAAAATATGAAGATTTATTCATTTCGATCCCATGATCGTAATAACCAATGAGATTTAGTTTTACAAACAATAATATATTTGAGGTATAATAATGTAAATTATTGTATAGTAATGTAATATTCCATAAAGAACATGACCAATATATAGTGTGCAATATTCTACAATATTGCATTCCATATAATATGGCTTTAAAAATTGATGTCTTGATGTAGAAAATAGACTTATTTGACATATAAACGATCTTGCTATAAAATAAATGGATGGATGAATTATTGTTCAACATCCAGTTGCAATTATTAAAAGCATATCAGGACGAGAACATGTTGGTATGATATGAATATTAACCCTGCTTTGTACAAGACGGCCGCGCTGAGCCAGATATTTAATGTGCTAGCTCACAAGGTAACAGTCCGCAGGAAGACAAAGCACCCCACTCGGACACATGATACTGACTCTGAGCCGACCTGTCCTTTGCTCTTACTCCTACATGCTGCCTGCTTAGCAGAGAAGCAGCAAATACCAATTTTAATGTCTGGTTTGACCCAGTCAGGGATCCAGCCCGCAACCTTCTGCACTCCATGGAGGCAGCTGCTATAAAATAAATGGGCACTTGCAAGCTTGATCAATATATTATTTTGCTCGAGACAATATTCCTCAATATTAATGTAATAACTCTTTCTCTAATTCTGTGCATATTTATACATCTCTTGACCCGTTTAATAAACCACGCGTTGGTTAAATGCCCGGAGTTTTACATTGTCATTATAGAAAAAGACACGTTAATTATGAAATTTATCCACTCTCGATAATTATAAATTTTCATTTTTTTAAACTGCTCTGACAAGTCTCACAGTTTAAAAATGAAAATTTAATTATCTTGAGTTCATAAATTTCATAATCAATGGGTCATCTTTGTAGAATCTATATGTATCATCAGGAGAAAACATATTGCAAATTATTATCTTGAGACCGAGGAATTGAGATATATTTTGTGTTTGAGATAACAAAAGTCATTTATCTTATTTTTCTCAGTTATGTCAAATTATTTCAATGAAAACAAAATGATCAATCAGACAATTAAAAGGACAACTACACAAAATATCCCCCCCCCCTTCCCTTCCTGGAAAGCATGGAGACATACTAGTACAAGTTCATAGTTTTCCGGTATGTACATTTATGAATATTAGGCATTAATCAGTTCAGAATGGTAATTGTAAAATTTGGAAATTATTGTGTAAATCTCTTCTGTGTAATTTTTAAATGCAGAAATTGAAGTTAACTTGAAATGAATTTATGGCTTGGTAACTTTGAATCATTAAATAGGTGCATGAAATACATGTATCATATTTTTGTACTAAGTTTGCACTAATCCATCATTACAAACACCATCTATGCAATCAAAACCAGTTTGATAACATGAATGTGATTTCCATTTTCATATACTTACAAGGAATATAACCATGCTGCTTTCTCAATGACTTTATCTTCTGGTCCATCACTTCTCGTCTTATTTTATTTTCATGACATTCATCTTTCAACAATTCGTAATTATCTCCTAATTTCACTTCAAATGGATCATCACCAAGTTGTACCATAAACAACTGTAGAATATTTTAAATCTCATTTTATGATTTGGTAACCTGCGTAAATTTTGTAATTGTGTATCTTGGAAGTTTACCAATGTAAAAAGACTATGGTGGTGCTAACTGAGTTTTCTTTTTGATCTGTTGATTTTATTCATATCTATTATTCCTTTGTTTTGATACGGATATGAAATTTGAAAAAAAATAAATATGCAAAAACCGTCATTTTTTCTCTCAATAAAATTTAAATGATCCTGCACAAGAAAAACATTCACACCTACTAGTATCCTGACATACCATAACAGAGTCCTTTATTTCAGTTCCAAATATTAATGTCCTGTAGATTTCAAAATGTAACTAAATAAATCAAGCCTTGACAAAAGTGACTGCTGAACAACCTAAACAATTTAACATGAGGCAACAAACTGCTGAAAAACAAAAAATATTTTCCATTTAATAACTGATTTGGATTATTGAAGTTTTACCTGACTTTTGGCACAACTGACAGTATCTTGACAGCCTATCTATTTAATGATATAAATACATGTATAAACCTTGACTCACCTTAGCTTTAATCTGCAAGTCTGGTGGTAGTTTACTTTCCAATGTAAATGGTTTTCTTTTGTAATTATGAACCAACTTCCACCATTTGAATAAATTAACAAACTATAAAATATAGATGTATGTAATTAAAGCTGAAGTGTTCTGCTACCATTTTATGGAAGTTCTACCATTTGTTATACATTCCATTGAAGTTCTAATAATTGGATGGTATTAATTGATTTGTATGTCATCGCTGACCCTTCGCGTTATGTTTTTAATGACATAATTTTTCAATCTGTGTGTGTGTGTGTGTGTGTCACTTTCTGGAATGAATGTTTTGAATCATTAAAGCCCATGTGTAAATTGTTAGCCACATTCATGCATTTCATATATTTTTTAGTACCCAGCTACATGCACATATTGTTGCCAAATTCACATTTCTTTTGCTATCCAATTATCTCACATATATCTTGATATCTCCTAGGATTGTTTAGGTGTTTGGAATGCTTGGGATATTTCATTATAAATTGGTCAGGTATATTATAAGAGTATTTGTTAAATTTATAAAATTACGAAGTTAATATGAAAATTTGCAAAATATAAATACACTTAGTCTATCTTGGTCATACCTCTTCAAAACATACAGCAAAGTTATATCCATAGGGAAATATGACAACAAAACTATCAAAGGAAAAATTCCTGAAAAAAAACAAACAAAAACAAGGTATAATTGAAACTGGATGCAGTTTCGAATGTCTCCCAAACGAAGCTCTTTCTCTTTCAGGGTATTTTTGGAATTCCTAGTGTTTGAAATACTGGGCAAGTGTACAAAGAGATTGAGTATATGCAAAATGTTTGATATATGGTATTCAATATCTGCAGTTTTATATGTTGTAATCGGTATTAACATGATTAACAGATGTTTTATCAAAATATTTTATTATTGAAGGTGCAATGGCCTCCACCTCCCCTTTAGCCATTTAAGGGGGTGGGGCATGAACCCCCCCTCAGACCCCCTATGGTACCAAATGATTCGTCTTATCATAAGGAGTAATAATATATATGGTTATAGGGTGGGGATCTCAATGGTTTTCAGAATAATAAGTATTTTGTCATTTGAGGGGGTGGGGCATGACCCCCCCTCAGACCCCCTATGGTACCAAATGATTCGTCTTATCATAAGGAGTAATAATATATATTGGTTATTGGTTGGGGATCTCAATGGTTTTCAGAATATTTAGTATTTTATCATTTGAGGGGGTGGGGCATGACCCCCCTCAGACCCCCCTATGGTACCAAATGATTCGTCTTATCATAAGGAGTAATAATATATATGGTTATAGGGTGGGGATCTCAATGGTTTTCAGAATATTTAGTATTTTATCATTTGAGGGGGTGGGGCATGACCCCCCTCAGACCCCCCAATGGTACCAAATGATTTGTCTTATCATAAGGAGTAATAATATATATGGTTATAGGGTGGGGATCACAATGGTTTTCAAAATATTAAGTATTTTATTATTTGAGGGGGTGGGGCATGACCCCCCCCTAAGACAACGAAATGGAGGGTATAACATAATACCTCGCCACTTCGTGTGGCGGGGTGTAAAAACTTAAATATCCAAGGTAACAGGTAGTATTTCCAAGTTAAGATCACAAATGATCAAGTTATATCACTTTTCCCATAGACTTCTATAGTAAAATTTTGCAAAACCCCACCCCCTTTTGAGACCCCCAAAATATATGTTCCCTCCCACAGATTGAAAATTTTTTTTCGGGAGGCGCATTTAGGAATATGGGCCTATCAAGTCGTATGATATCAAGCGATTCCGTCTATTTAGTATTTTATCATTTGAGGGGGTGGGGCATGACCCCCCCTCAGACCCCCTATGGTACCAAATGATTCGTCTTATCATAAGGAGTAATAATATATATGGTTATTGGGTGGGGATCTCAATGGTTTTCAGAATATTTAGTATTTTATCATTTGAGGGGGTGGGGCATGACCCCCCTCAGACCCCCCTATGGTACCAAATGATTTGTCTTATCATAAGGAGTAATAATATATATGGTTATAGGGTGGGGATCACAATGGTTTTCAAAATATTAAGTATTTTATCATTTAAGGGGGTGGGGCATGACCCCCCCCCCCCCCCCTCAGACCCCCTATGGTACCAAATGATTCGTCTTATCATAAGGAGTAATAATATATATGGTTATAGGGTGGGGATCTCAATGGTTTTCAGAATAATAAGTATTTTGTCATTTGAGGGAGTGGGGCATGACCCCCCCACCTCAGACCCCCTATGGTACCAAATGATTCATCTTATCATAAGGAGTAATAATATATATGGTTATTGGTTGGGGATCTCAATGGTTTTCAGAATATTTAGTATTTTATCATTTGAGGGGATGGGGCATGACCCCCCCCCCCCCCCTCAGACCCCCCTATGGTACCAAATGATTTGTCTTATCATAAGGAGTAATAATATATATGGTTATAGGGTGGGGATCACAATGGTTTTCAAAATATTAAGTATTTTGTTATTTGAGGGGGTGGGGCATGACCCCCCCCCCCCCCCCTAAGACAACGAAATGGAGGGTATAACATAATACCTCGCCACTTCGTGTGGCGGGGTATAAAAACTTAAATATCCAAGGTAACAGGTAGTATTTCCAAGTTAAGTTCACAAATGATCAAGTTATATCACTTTTCCCATAGACTTCTATAGTAAAATTTTGCAAAACCCCACCCCCTTTTGAGACCCCCAAAATATATGTTCCCTCCCACAGATTGAAAAATTTTTTTCGGGAGGCGCATCTAGGAATATGGGCCTAGCAAGTCGTATGATATCAAGCGATTCCGTCTATTGGTTTATGAGAAACGGTGCACACAAGTGTTCGAAAAACGTGCCCTGAAAGAAGAATAATAATAATAATAATAATAATAATAATAATAATAAGAATAATAATAATAATAATAAGAATAATAATAATAATAATAATAATAAGAATAATAAGAACTGAGCAAAAACAACATATCTCCAAACTTCGTTTGGGTGACATAATTATGTAAGAAAGTAAGGAAGGAAAATTGTAATATTTTAACTACATTGCTTCACTGTTACAATGATTTCCAAGAAACTCGTCTCTGAAAAATTTACAAATTCTCTAAAAAGTCTGAGCTACAATGTAATACTTGATTGATACTGTTTGAAAATACATGTCTTGTTCTTGTCTCACTCTAAGCTTAAAATTTTAATTCCTATCATTCTATTTTATGTTCTGTTTGCAAACAACCAGTACATGTAGTTGATTTCTGAAGATATTTGGAAGTAATTTCAGCCTAAAATTCTTGTATGCGAACAAAAAGTCTAATAAACACTTTGTAACAAAATATGTCTTCTTTCTTATGAAGTTATATTTGGACCATTTATAAAATTAAAGTCACAGTATAAATTTAATTTTCAAAAACGAATTAATAAAACAAACCAGAGTCTATTAGATGGTAGTTCTAAACATCCAGCATCAGCTCTTTCTTTACATAATGTACAGTCTTCAGATGATCCGTATAGTAAACCCTGTATATAAATACAAGATTCACAGATAAAATCTTTGTTTCTCAAAAAAAGAAAAAATATGGAAGAATTGATATGATAGATAATTTTTTGACAAAATGTACATGACAAATTATAGCAAAACATTATTCATCTTAATGATAAATTTAACACAGAGAAAAATCTCACATCTCACAAGTTCTTTTTCACTTTTTTGCCATTAAAAGTTTGTTGAAATTCTACATGTATATTCTGTTCAAAACAAAACTGTTCTTTTATTAATCACTTATCAATGGTTACAAGAAAATACAACAAATTCACAAAAGGCAAGATAGCTTGACATTTATTATTTATTCATTTATCTTGAAATTCCTGATATATCAAAGCAATGTTTGGTTGAAATAAAAATACAATAAAAAATAATTCTTGTTATCCCAAATTATTTGTATTGCTCTTTTTTAACTTTTCCATTAATGTGATCTTTAAGAATTGTCAGTTTTATGAATATTTAAAGACTTGCCTCAATAGTAAAAATATCATGGCCTTCACACTTTATAATAAATTTATCCATCTGCAGTAAAATTTCCTTGGCAGATATACTCATAATAGCTTTATTTTCTTTTGTCAAAGTAACCCTGGAAAAATATAAAAACTTTTATGAAATTAACTATTTCACATTACATAGTTTCAGCATTGCTATATATTATAATATAATAGTTCTAAAAAAACAAAAGAATACATGAAATCTTAATTTTTTTTGCAGTAACATCAGAAAGTGCACTGTATCTTACCATCTTTGTCCAGACAGCCTGAGAGTTAGCATGATATCAGCTGATATAATAATGTTTAGTTTGATCTCCATCCTACCGCTGGGAGCAGTGTTACTTCTTTTTAGTTTCACTGAAAAAGACAAATATCACTGATATTTTACTTTAATCATTAAAATGGTTTTGACAGGTTTGGTATAATTTTTTTTCACCAATCTCAGATTTACTGGATATATAATGGCTGCTAGTTTTTATTGGTATAGGAAGGTGAGGTATTCTGAGACAACCACAGACATATGGCAGAAAAAAAATGCAATTCTGATCAATCACAACTCACCATGAGTTGCACTTAAACTTATAACCACAGTACTGACAAAGTACATGTAGATATCATCAGTAAATGTAGCTATGATGAACTACCAGTCAGCTATCACCAAAAATACTTTTGAGAAAACATGGTGTTGGTCATAGCCTATTGTTAAAGGTCACATTTACACCTTTACATTTTTCGTCACTATTTGTAAAGTAAAATGACAAATAAAACTAACAGACTGGTGAACGGAGCCCTGATAATGGATACTGCACTACTTTCAAATAGTGTATCAATACACAAGCAGTAAGCAACACAGACATTTTTATACAGGAAAGAAGTTAAATGCCCAAAATACACAGTAATACCAGCGTGTTAAACCTATAACCACAGTACTGACAAGGTACATGTAGATATCATCAGTAAATGTAGCTATGATGAACTACCAGTCAGCTATCACCAAATATTTTAATATTTGCTTATTAAAATAAACTGTCTATATATATGTGGTAACATGACTAGTGACAGTCAGTTTGACTTGTGAGTTCTGTTTGGTCTTCAACTGCTGTATATTTGAGATGACTTGTTCTTCCATCACATGACTACTTAGAAATATTATAATTTTTGAGGTCTGTTAAGTCCTCTTTGCAATTTTTTTAACCCCTACGTAGTTGATGACTTGTACTCCAGTCACATGACTACTTATGTTAGTTCTACATGTGAGTTCTGTAAAGTCCTCTATTGCTTGTATTATACACATGTGATGAATTGTACTCCAGTCACATGACTACTTACAGTTAGTTCTACATGTGAGTTCTGTAAAGTCCTCTATTGCTTGTATTATACACATGTGATGACTTGTACTCCAGTCACATGACTACTTACAGTTAGTTCTACATGTGAGTTCTGTAAAGTCCTCTATTGCTTGTATTATACAGATGTGATGACTTGTACTCCAGTCACATGACTACTTACAGTTAGTTCTACTTGTGAGTTCTGTAAAGTCCTCTATTGCTTGTATTATACACATGTGATTACTTGTACTCCAGTCACATGACACTTCTTTTACTATATAAATTGTCATATTCTGGAAAACAGGGGAAATATAGTTTATATGATATCAGACATGGTAGTATCAAAATTAATCCTACTATTAATCATATTATTTTATATAGAACTTGCATGCTACTATTATATTATTGTAAATATTGTGTTAACGAAGGAGACTTCATAAGTTTGTTTAACTTGTGTCTGATCCATTTCGCAATTTTTTGCAAATAAAATACATGTATGTTAAAACTAAATCAAAATTATGGCTTGGGAAAAATGGATTTGTAAGTATAGGAAAATCTTATTACTTCAAAAATAAATTCATTACAAATGCAGAATTTTACATGTATGTATGTAGCCCTTGGAAAAATTCATTGTGTGGTTTGTACTCAATGGTAAAAGGTCTTAATTTGAAAACAGGAATTAAATTAATAGTAGGTGCTAAATGAATATAATTATCCCTTGACCAACCAGAACTGTCCTGAAAGGGACTAATACCCCCTGCAGCAAACATGTCTGTTTCGAAGCCTACACAAAGTTCAAATCATCATATTTTTCAAACTACTCGCCCAAACAGAAAATCCATCTCCATAATGTGAACTAACACTCCATATAGTTTCATGAGAATCATGCAAGTAATGTAGGAGTTGCGGACAACATATGGAACGAGGTTTTGTTTTAAAATGCCTAAGTCCAAACAGCCATATCTTTTACCTTTCTTGTCCAAATAGAAATTTCTGACAAAACGCACATCTCCATATAGTGATCTAAAAATCCATTAAGTTTAATGAGAATCATGCAAGTAATGAAAGAGTTGCTGACAACACAATGAACAAAGTTTTGTTAAAAAATTACTAAGTCCAAAAAGCCATATCTTTTATATTTCTTGTCCAAACAGAAATTCCTGACAATATGCACATCCCCATATAGTGATCTAACACTCCACTAAGTTTCATGAGAATTATGAAAGTAGGGAAGGAGGAGTAGCAGACAACGTTATTTCGGACACACGGACAGATAGACTGAAATCTATATACCCCCCCCCTAAACTTCGTTTGTGGGGGCTATAATTACCTTATCTTGGTGTTTGTAAAAACACTTAATCTCTTGTATATGTATAATTGGACTTTTAAGATTGGCAGACTTTACTAACTTCAGCATCTGCAAAGAAAATAAATTCTGTATTTTGCATAAAAGACATGATTGTCTTAAAACAACATAACAAGTAGATTATATTGTATGGAAAATAAAGAATATTTCAGGAAGTCACAATCTGAATTGTTTAGAAATGGAATTTTTCTGCATTTGACAGAAAATGCAATGGAAAAATCAAAACTTCTCTCTAGATTAACATCTTGTTAAGGAATAAGAAGACTTTGAATTTTTTCACAAAGGTTTTACATAGGGTTATTAAGAGTTCGTTAGGCAATTGGCATACCTCATGTTGTAACCTGTAAGATAACCAGTTTTTGTACATTGCCTATTCTATTTTTTTTTGTATTTGCCTCAAAAACATTAACCACCTCCATTTATTCCTAATACAAAATATCTATATACTTTGGTATGGTATGAGAGTTTGAACATACAAATATCTCACACCTCTGTCATGAAAGTAAAAACAATGGTCACATGAAAATAAGGCTAATAAAATTAATTTGAAAGTTTTCATCTTCATTGCTCACCATTTGTTTCTACTTTAGTTATGTTGAAAATTATGTTATCTTTTTCTAGAAAACAAATGACAATACAGATTTGTTTGTTCACTTTTTATTGTTTCGCAGTTGAACTTCCATAGCTCGAACTCGGATCACTTGAACAATTTACAATGTAAAAGAGAATTTGCCTTTTATTTTCATGTTTGAAAAGCTGCAGTTTCTCGAACACAGATTTCTCAAAAAGTCAAATCAGAATTTTGGTTTTTGAGTATTTTCCTATGGAAAACTCAAACTAAATAATTAAATGGACAAGCTTGTTACCCGATACTTACAGGTATTATAAAAAGAGATTAGTCTAACAGGTAATTTTTTACAGTCAGATGTTATACAAATACGTCATAATTACTGTTAATGATCAGCTATTCCACCTTGTACACGGTACTTAAACAAACTTCAGTAACTCGTACTGATATCTCGACCAGGTTTCGATAGTCCCTTGGATTTTGAGCCATTAAAGTTCTACTTAGTCCACGAACCTTACCTTACTTTGCTGTTGAAGATAGACGACTTTAGTTCCTTCTATTAAAAAAGAACTTTTTGGCTTCCTGTGATCTAACATTACAGAATCTACACGCAACATTAAAGCAACTAAAAAATAAATAAATTCTTGTAAGATAACTCCCTACAATAGGCCTTATGAAAGCTAATTCAAATATTGATCAGATTTACTGAAGTACATACTGTATAACAAATATATTTAAAACAAGTACCCTTTAGAGATTATAAGGATCTAACACCGGTGAAAGTGCAAGACGGAAAAATCTCAGACACCCAAGGGAAAGATTTCTGGTCTCCAACGAGGCTCCGCCGTGTTGGAGACCAATGGAAATCTTTCACGCGGGTTCAGAGATTTTTCCGTCTTGCACTTTAACACCGGTGTTTTGATCCTTTTTCTCACTAATATGTTTTGACAAGCATGTACTTTTAGCAGACGACGTAAACAAACGGAGTTATCTCCCCATGAAAGTAGTGCATTATGTACATTTTGTGTGTGATGTGCTTTTGTGTATTGGATGCATTTTGAATAATTCAAGCCACTGACGAGTGAAACCTTTAAATATAAAACGATATGGACAATATGGAATAGGTAAGACTAATAAAAACTCAAACTATTTGTTAAATATCGCTCAGACAGTAATAATCACGATTGTCGGAACCGCGAAAATTTTGCGGGAAAACAAGCGTGAAATTCTTATCTCACCCACGGGAGAGACAAGGATATCTCACATAGGTAAAAATAGGTATTGGGCTGTCTCATTAGTGAGAAATGTAGATCATTTATATATGGAAGATGACGATTTTATAACTTATTACAATGCAGTTTTTCTTTTCCTGCATTTGCTATAATCTGGTGCTAAATTTATGTATATTCCTTACACTGAATTTTAAATTCGTTTGTTTTTGCTGCATCTATAAACCTATCAAACTGGACCCAAGAATTCAGAGGCAAGGAAAAGTGCAATCAGTTTGTAATAATTCCACTGCACTGTAAACTCTTGTAAGTAATTAATCATTTTTTATTGCTAAGATTCACAAGATCTAATACTAATGACAGAATGCATCAAACAACAAAGAATTCTATTTCTTGCTAAACACAACAGGGGAAAAGTGTTCAGCTTTGCTCAACACAACAGGGGAAAAGTGTTCAGCTTTGCTCAACACAACAGGGGAAAAGTGTTCAGCTCTGCTCAACACAACAGGGGAAATGTGTTCAGCTCTGCTCAACA
Organism: Mytilisepta virgata; assembly: GCA_028015205.1. Taxonomy (NCBI): domain Eukaryota; kingdom Metazoa; phylum Mollusca; class Bivalvia; order Mytilida; family Mytilidae; genus Mytilisepta; species Mytilisepta virgata. The sequence continues at coordinate 18,849,956 of CM051520.1, read as the reverse complement.
CAACAGGGGGAAAGTGTTCAGCTCTGCTCAACACAACTGGGGAAAAGTGTTCAGCTCTGCTCAACACAACAGGGAAAAAGTGTTAAGCTTTGAAAAATATAACTTTAAAAATCTACTACAAAACTGTCTTTAAAATATAAATCAAATCTGTTAATGTACTTTTTGCCTCCTTAAGATGTAACTGGTTTTTTTATTTTTCCACTTTTCCAATGTTTAGAGATATGACTCAAATTTCCAGAGGTCAGATTTTCTTTTTAAATACTGGTCATTAAACATGATATCACCACAAACAAATTTGACATTACAGGAAAAGTACAAAGTTTTACGGGGCCTCGGTGGCCGAGTGGTCTAGGTAGTTTGTTATGACTATTAATGATCAGTAGCCTGTCAACACTGAGGTTGTGAATTAATTGACAAGGATTGCCAATTTTCCTACCAAAGGTCGGTGGTTCTCTCCGGGCACTCCAACTTCCTCCACCAATAAAAACTGGCCGCCACAAAATAGCCAAATGTGCAGAAAACCGGAGTAAAACCCCAACTAAACAAAGTTTTATTTCCAAAAGTTTGAGCGGAAGACAGTAAATACTATATAAATACATACCATTATTATTATTCCCTATGAAGACATTAACATAAGATACATCAACTTTTACATCTATAGCAAAATTCTGTAAAATTGATGGACGAGCAGGAACATCTGGATAACTTGGATGTTTCTCTGACATTCTTCTCACTCGAGTAATAGCACCAAAGAAATGAAGTAATGTATTTATAGTGTTAGTAGACCATTCGATGTGAATATAGTTTGTCAATACATCAAGGCTGAGTATATTTTCTTGTTGATTCACCTGGAAAACATTGTAATGAATAATTATTATTATTCTCAACCAGTCAAAAATCATACTCTTATTGAGAAGACAGGGCTGGTCCTAATACTTTCTAAGAAATGGAAAAATATTAGTGGAATGGGACTGATTCTTTTTTGTTAGTGTAGTTCAATTTTACATGTTATATTTTTTGTTCAACATTCAAATAGCCTTATTTAATAAAAACAAATATTCAAAGATTGCATTGCCCTAGTATTTTCAGACAAAACTCATTTTTTGCCCATAATTTAAAATTTTTTAAAGACTTATATTTTTCTTTGTTGGACAATCTAAATATTCTTTCATACCTTCCCTCTAAAGAGTTCCAAATAAAAAACATGATTCCAAAAATGTTTACTGCCTTTCAGTTCATCAGGTGATACATGAGAATCGTAATGATGACACCAAATTGTCTGTACTTCCAAGTCACATGATATATTATGGCTGAGGACAGGTATTCCAAGATCTGAAAACAGAGAAATAGATCTAGATTTAATTTCACACATTAAGGAAAAAAGGGGAAAAAATATCTTCAGAGTAAAGAATACAATCTGTCATAATTCAAAACTCAGAATTAGAAAACTTATTTATATAAAAAGTTAAAACTCATTTTTGGGGAAATATCTCAAAAAAATGATCAAATATCAGTAAAAAAGTTAATTCTAATTAATTAATGACCCTTACAAATCTTTTATTTTATATGTGTAATTCATTGATTTTCTTGTTTAAAACAGTACCTCACTACAAACAAATATGATGTTGTTGAGTAAACTCAAGTCCGAACCATTCTGACTTTTAAGATATAATTTATTGTCATTTAAAATATTTTAGCCACAACCTCTTTTTAAGAAATCAACACAGAAGTACTTTGGACACAAAGCAATCCTAACATGAAAATACATTCAAGGAGTAAAAATATAATCATTTATTTGTATAGCAAAGTAATATTCCCTGTAAAAAAGGCTTGCAATATTTGCCGATATTGCACAGAGACCAATATTGCATTGTAAGGCGATGTCTTTGATAGTTTTTTTGGGTTATTCCTGGGATCTGAGTGCTGTTGCCATACAATAAAAGGGTTATTGCACGAATTTGTAAATATTGTCCCTCGTAGAATATCATATCACACTCCCAAGCTCATGCGATATTACATTCTACTCGGGGCAATATTTCTGCAATAACCCTATATTACAACACTCATACTTTTTTTTAATTATATATTTATAAGACGATATCCTCAGTTAACAAAAAATTTAATTCACAGAAAAAAATAATACAAAAATATCAAAATCAATGTCATGACAAATTTTCTTAATCCATGAGATTACACGTATATGCATAAAGGCTATCTTAAAACAGCTGAATCTAATACAAAATTTGAGTTTCCTAATTATTACACATTGAATTAGAGGTTTTAGCATTATACTATGTTTTCACTATATACTGTTACCTTACCTTTACCTGTAGGTTTTAAGTTACTGCAGAATCTTGTATTTTGTAAACCCATTAATAAACCACTACAGGAAACCGATGACATGGCAGCTGATACTTCTACTAAATCAATCTCAGAGATTATCTCTCTTGTTCTTATATATTCTACAACCATCGGACTAAAACATAAAACATAGCACTGATGCTAACATCCTACTGTAACAGGCATTAATATTTAGTTGATTTGTAAAGAGGATTTTTAAAAGACGGAATCAAATTCTTTTTCACAAATTAAAAAAAATGGATGTAAATGAATTATGTCAGACATACTTATTAGCAATTGATTTTGAATTACTACAAAAAGATGTATAATTGTTCACCATTTTGCATAACTTGAAGAAGATACTAAAAGTACTGAAACTAAAATTCACAAATTAAAGGATACTCAAAATTCAGATATAATTATTGAGTGGGAATCTCAATTTTTTCAAATAAAGACCAATCTGTTTTGAAGTACAGAGAGTACCTCCTAGGTACCCTTCATACACCAATGAATGTGCGTCTTCTTATAAGGAGAAACAAAATACGTTTAGATTTGAGATCTTAACCATTTCATAGTTATTTGAAAATATTTGAATGTAAAGGTGTTTGAGAGGGTTGAAAAAGCCACAGTCAGTTTCCACTTCTTTTAAATTGGGAGACTTAATAATAAAAGCGCAAGCATGAATTTCGATTTCTTTTTACAATACATGCACATAGTCATCTAATTTTTTTACATCAAAACACACCAATGTTTAGTATACAATTGGAAAATCGTCGAAACAATAGAATTTGTTCATTCATTCCTCATTTTTGACACCACAATTTTGGCACAAGATTGACCTGGTGTATACAGTTTTGAAGCATCTCACAAATCATTTTTACTACATGTGTTCAACGTTTGTTGACATTCGTCTTGTTAGAATATATATAACCATAACTTTTTCATATCTAATAAGAGGATTTGTTTCTAAAAAAAAATTTATTTCATTTAAATATTTCAAATTTTTCCTCTGAGAAACGCAAATACACAAGTATCATAAATTTTGTCTCATACATGTATACATTTTGTATATGTATTTATCCTGCAACTACGCCTTTAGGTGACCAATATAGCCTGCCAAATACTGTTTTCAATATTGGGTCAATAGCCCAATATAGTCTCCCTTGTCCTCACATTCAACGATATTTTGCATTGCATTCTGTTTCACAGTGTTTATGACGTCATGTTTCCCTACATTACGCACCAAAAACGGCCCTTCTTCAATTCAGCTATAAATGTTCCATTTTCATGCATTTATGCTCAAACAGATAACAATTTAGTGTTGCAGGATGAAAACAATATACGTACATTGTCAATGTACATATATGGTATATATATGTAGGTTTTTTTTGTATCAGATTATTTTTTGCCAGTGATATTTATATAAAAATGTTGTTAGTGAATATGTGTAAGAATATTCTCTAAGTGTGACAATATTTGAAGTGAATGCATCATGCACAGCAAGGACCGAGAGATGACATTTTACAATATTACTGGCTCCATACTGAAGAAAAGACATCAGAACTAAAGTCAAAGGTCACTGCAATATTACCATCCCAATCAGTAATATTACTAATATTAAAACTAGCTTGTCGAAGATTACTGTGTGTCTTTTTTTCAAACTGCAATTGATTTTTTGGGAATTTCTCAAACATTTCTTTAAAATGAAAGTAAAAGCTATAAGACTACATTTTGTTTCCGATAGTCGTACTTAATTCTTGTCTTTTCTTGTCTTTTCCACTGCTGAAATGTCCCACATATTTTACAAGAGCCGATTTTCCAATTTTCATGTGAATTCCCTGATTTTTGCATCATACATGACGTCACCACAAGCAGAATATGTTCTAATTTTGTTTCTGAAAGTCTGATCCATGTTGACTTTTTGGACAAACCTAATTGTTATTTTAAATGTACAGAAATGTAATGGAGAGAGTTTTCACCTAGAAATTAGTTTCTGAAGTATGTAAGACACACAGTAGTATAGTATTCAGTACCCCTACAGAAACCTACATGAAAAATAATCTATCATATGATGCACTGAAATTACATAAATTAAACTTCAGTTGTAAAAAAAAAAAAAATCAAACTAATGTCCAATTAAAAGTAGCAAATATATTATTCTCACCTTAATTGGATTGGCTGTTCTTTGTTGTTGAGAGAAGATAAACTTTTGTTATCAGATGATGATAATCGGGATATGACTGAGGACCAGTACTGTACTTCTTCATGATGATAATTAAAAAATCCACCATGTATATTAGAATTAGCTTCTAAAGTTGTCTCACTAATCTGTAATAAATAATTTTCATCTTGTAAATAAAAAATATGTAAATACCTTTTTCTCCCATAGTTAAAAGAAAAGACATATACAAAAATTCCGAAAGGTTCCATGGAACCCAGCGACTCGCCTGCTTTCGCTATTGTCTATATTTTCAGTGTAATAGTGGAATGTACATAATTTTTCTCCACATGTTATCTATTGATCAAGAAAAAGCTTCTGTCCAAGTTTGGTAAAAATCCAGTATGGTTTAAGAAAGTAATTAATTTTTTAAAAACTTTAACTGCAGACTGTATGTAATGTTAACTGGGAATATAAATTTGTTATTTGTTCAACAAATTTAGAAAGGTCACTACGATGTCGGCAATTTAATAATATTTTTCTACAAGGTTTCACAGTTGATTAAGCAATTCTATTTACCTTGATCTGATACCAGTATAGTAGTGAATAAAAAATACATATATTATTCTAGGAACCAGTCAACCCCGCGTGATGCAAACAAAAATGGTGGTCAGAAAATTATGAATCGTGGGAATACACTTTCATTGTCTTTATAATCGTTAATGTTGTTATTACAGGTTGGAATTTTCATTTCGATTGTTGATATCAGTCTCTTTTTATCTAGTAAGGGTGCAATGACGGCGACCAGTCATATGTAGAAAGTTGGTTGTACAGTAACTGTGACAACAAAAAGTCGCCAGAAAAAATGTCTCCTAGGCCTCTTATACTGCATAATATGCACCCCTTTCTCAGGTTTTTTGCTAGAGGTAAAAAAGTGTGTATAATCTATAACCTAATACGGTATAAAAAGTTATGTTTTAAAAACTTTAACCACAGAGTGAATGTAAATGTTGACGCCACCGACAACAGATGTAGGATCGCTATGTCTCGCTTCCGCAACAAAAGTTGAACATAATTTATTCATCCATTTTCTTTCACAATGTTTTTTTGTTTGTTTAGTTGGGGTTTAACGCTGTTTTCAGCACATTTTGGCCATTTCGCGGCGGCCAGTTTTTATTGGTGGAGGAAGCCGGAGTACCCGGAGAGAACCACCGACCTTCAGTAGGAAAATTGGCAATCCTTGTCAATTAAGATCGGAGTCGAACACACCCCGCCACAGGTGAGATTCGAACTCACAACCCCAGCGTTGACAGGCTAGTGATCAGAAGTAGTCATGACGAACTACCTAGACCACTCGGCCACCGAGGCCCCCACAATGTTTTTGAAACACAAATAAAACAATTGCTTTTACTCTTGACCTAAATTTCTAAAAACAGTTTTCAAAACAAATATATTGTCTTCTTTTTCATAAATCAATTAATTTCTTCCTAACTTGTTGGAACTAAAATATCTTACCAACACTTTAAAACTAAGTTTCAATAGTTCAGCAAATTTGACTTGTGGAGATTCTGTATGGAAATCTAAAAAAGCAACAATATTTTCTTCAGAAAAATACACAATACAACCAACAATCCTATTTTTACCTGCAGTGTGAAAATTTTCTTTAACACAGTTAACTCACTTTACCAAACAAGATAATCTGCAATTTAGAATTAACAGTATCATAAATAATCATAAATATAAAGTTCAAGATTTGTTGCATTTGAACTTCATTATTAATTTTCTAATCATCATGAAGAAATCTTATGGTAAGCCATGAAAATGCTTAGTGGAAATTCTGGCAGCCAGAATCTAATATTCTGTATTCTTAAGATGCCTTTTATATGATATACTCTTCATTACATGTTCACAAGGTTGTAAATTTTGTATATATCAACTGTCTATAACTACTGTCTGCTTACAAACCTTCTAACAACACACCACAGAAACTTTTTTCTTCATTCTGACAGGAACTGTTCTCATGGTATTCTGTATGAAAAGTTTTCAGTCTCACTGACAAAGTTCTGAAAGTTAAAACAGTAAACATCAGGCATTTTAAAAAAAATATGTTGTACACTGTTCTTGAAAAATTCATCGATGTGTAAATTATAGAGCTGGACAAAGTTAACATCATTAAATTATTTTTACTATAATAACTACTGATTCACAAGAATGATTAAATAAATTACCAGAAAGTCCTTTCAATTTTCACTTACTGGATGGACGAATGCTAAAGGCTTCATCAAAAAGATATACACTTGGCCATAAGTTAGGGGACACCAAATTTGAAATTGAAAACATTTTTCAGATTGTGTTTTTTCCTTGTTAAAATGTATATGCTTTATACATAAACATTTATTCTTTCATAGTACTTCAATTTTTCTATCGATTGATTAATAACAGAACAATAACACTTGTTTTTATAAGGTCACCTGTACCTATACGAAACTCAAGTTTGACAGGGGTTTCTAATCAGTATCTGCACATACAGTACAAATAAAACATTGAACTTTCTAAGATTAATTTGAAAATGGCACGTCGAAAACTGTCAGATGCAGAGAGATGACAAGCAGTTGGAATGTCCTATAGACAGATTGCTGAACAGTTTAATGTAAGCCACTCGATTAATGCTGCACATGAACCAAACAGGAAGTCTAAAAGAACGTCAAAGAACAGGAAGGCCCCTGAAAACCACTCCTAGAGAAGATACAGTCGTTAAAAAGGCTCACCAGACAAGACCCATTCAGCACTGCAAACACTCTTCAAAACCAGTGGATTATCAATGAACGCATAAGCAGGCGTACAGTCAACAGATGTTTGAACAACGCAAGGCTTTTGCTAGGAGACCGATAAAATGCCCGCAACTGACAATACAACACAAAACAGCTAGGATACAATGGGCACGTGACCATATGGGATGGAATATCAGGTCATGGCAAAGGGTGCACTGTTCAGATGAAAGTTGGTTTTTGCTGAACCCAGTTGATGGCCACATCCGTGTATGGAGACCAGGAAATACAGCATTTCAACATAAAAAGATTCTGGGAACAACTGGGTTTGGTGGAGGTGGTTTAACTGTTTGGGGATGCTTTTCCCTAAACTGTAAACTCATCTTGTTTGTGCATGAAGTGACTTTTACAGGACAAAAAGTATGAGGAGACAAATTCAGGAACTACACAGGGTACGAGGCAGTTATTCCCGTTATTGACTGTATCATCAGTAATAAATGTTGAAAATTGATTAGTCTTCATTTTCTAACCAGATAAAACATGATAGGGTTTGGCAAATTTTGTAACCACATATCCAAATTGAAACTTTTTTCTCTTAATTTTTTGTTCAATTTTGCATACTCACTTTAAGGAGCAGCAGTACTACCGGTTATTTATTTTTGACATTACCTAAGTGTTTTGGTGGTCCGAGTCATACTTTGTTCAACCATAAACGTTTTGTAGTGCACAACAACATGTTTCCCCGGCACAATTGAAAGACTAAATTTTTAATTACAGAGAAAAAACTGGTGGTCCCTAATTTACGGCCAAGTGTATATTTACATGTATCAATATACAAGTGGAAATCAAAAGGTTTTTCATACTTGTAAGTTTGATAGTGTTTATTAGTGATAACATAAAATCTTCAAAATATTTAAAAAGAACTATGCAAACTATGAAATGTTCAGCCAAAAGAATTAATAATACAAGATCAACGGAGTCTTTACCTAATAAACGATTCGACTTAATTTTATTTCTGTCAAAAACTCTTCCATCTAACTTACACACCTTTGTTTTGTTTCCCTCACAATCTTAACATCTAATTCAGTCACATCTATACCAATTTCCTACAAAATTTATAATAGAAGAAAATTAAAGCTGAGAATTAGTGTCCTGTATTTGCTATAAACATTATACATACAATTAGGTTACTCCAACCTAATTAATTCAAATATCTCGGCCATTTTACTTGCCAAATTGCAAATTTTGTGGTATTGATGACTACTATAAACCACAATTTAAAGAAGACAAAAATACATGTTTCTAATAGTATAATCACTAGACTAGAAATGAGCTAGCAAACTGACAGCAAAACAGTTTTTTTTTTCATCAATGTATGGAGCATCAATCCTCACCACCTGAATGACCTCCATCTGCCATACATGTTTGAATACACTAGATTTTTTTCTATTTGCAAAATCTGATTAAAAACCAATTTTCAAAACCAATGAATCTAGTAATCTCAAATTATTAAAACTTTTACTAATCAGAACTAAGGAACATTTGAAACATACAAATTTGTAAAACATTACTACATGCTACACCCTGATTCTACATGTATTGATCCAAGTTATGAAGTATAGTAGGCAAGATACATGTATAAATGTCTATAAGTAACTGTCAATGATATCTCAGAATTAAGTATTTATATATCAAACAATTTACTATAGATTTTTTAATACCATTTTTTTTTATTTTCAATTGTGCAATGAAATAACAACTTTAGGTATCCTATAAAATACACATTTGATATCCACAAAAAAATATTTTCACAAAACCCTAAAACTGACACCAGTGGAATAAATAAATGAATGGTATTAAATGTTATGATAACTGTCTTACTTGAGGTAATAATTTCCAATTAAACTGTTTTTGGGCATCTGTCCTTGGCAATTCTGAAAGTATAAAATAATATTTGAGATGAATGACAAATCTTTTACTGTTGTAAAAATGTCTATATTGTGTGGCATCACAAACAGGTTTTTTTTTCACTTAAACATAATTTTAGATTAAATTCTCAGACATCAGGCTGGTGTTTACTTTATTACATTTAACAAATACTTGTTCCATTTACTATGGAATTAAATTAGATTTTTACTAGTTTCAATTATCCAATATTTTTCAAGAATTTAATAATCACTTACATTTTAAATAGAACTATTACTAGCATTATATTATAAGTATATACCCTTAACAATGGATTTATAAACCAGAATTTTTTTTTCTTTAAAAATAATATTCACATGTATTTTGAAAATGCGGTCAAGGTCAGATAACAAAAATAACAGCAATGAACTCCTTTCCAAAAGATCTTATAGACTAATACCTTATATTATACTTTTACATTTTTACTACTCTATTTATCTATGTTATCTAAGCCAGTCCATATAATGTTATATGGACTGGCTGTACATTATATGGACAGCCTCGTTTTGGCGAGATCGATTAAATTCGATTAAATCCTAGAAAAGTATAATATAACAAATAGTTCATGACACTTCAGGTCAAATGTTAATATATGGACCGGTTGGTCATCACCCTCCAGAAATTACATGGACCTCAGCTTCGCTTCGGTCTATCTAATTTTTGTCAGGCGACCAACCGGTCCATATGTACATTATAGTTACTGATGTATAGGACAATATCAGGATTTACAGACTGCCAGAGGCCATATCAGTTTCCCGGACCATACCATGACCCCCGAAGGCAGTCCATATATCCTGATATTGCCCTATACATCAGTAACTATTATGTTTATTTCATTGAAAACCAAAGATCACATAAGTAGTTAAAATCATTGCAATGCATCCTGAACCTACATTGTAAATGTTTATCAATGCTAGAAAAAGTGAAAAAAAATTATATATATGTTAAATATTTTGAATTTAATGCAATTTGTCGTATTTGTTCTTTACTTTTTAAAATTTTGGCTGACAAAGTTCAATTTTTAAAATATTTTTTTTTCACTTTCAACAAGTAACAACTTTAACAAATACAAATGACAATGTGAATGAAAACAGTATTTCAATTCTCATCAATTATTTCACAGATTTAACTTTTCAATCTGTCAACAATATTCCGAATCACTTTTGCATTTTATTAAAGGGGAGTAACTCTCATCAAACTTGAGCGGTCCATTATCTGGTATTGCCTGGCAATACCAGAAATTTGGACTAACTGTATCAATACCACAGAATACAAAATGACACATGATCACTTATAGATCAATGAAATTGTATATTTTTTTTTGATATGCAATAAACTGCCATATGACCCTCTATGAGCGGCCGTTCGTGTCATTGGCGGTATGAACATACCGTATGAAATTTTCAACGCGTTGGTTTTTACTTTCAACACGTTGGTTTTACTTTCAACGCATTGGTTACTACTTTCAACGCGTTGATTCGTAATACATACGGTATTGAAAACCAACGCGTTGGTTTTCAATTCAATACCGTAAGTTTTTCATTCCATACCGTAAGTTTTGCACTTTTGTCAACCAATCAAAATCTTTCTAACAAAGTGTTTTCTAAAAATATCCTGTCATCATTAGTGCATCTCTCTAACTATTTGGACAGCCTCTGGATTTTTCTTGAGATTGGCGGTAAAGTATAAATACGGCTGAATCGTCCGCAGCCCGTCTGCAAATGTTAATAAACAGGTCAGACGAGTTTTAATTGAATATCTTTATAGAATATTAAGTGTTTAGATACAGCTCTACTTACACTGTCAGTCATGTCAGTGTCATCATCTTATGTTGTTATTGTAGCAGAAACAATATACAATTATATGTATATGGCCTTCAAAAGTTAATATCCACAATTATTAAATCGAGAACAGAATTATTGAGGTCTGTTAGTAAAATTAAAAGTTCAATGATAAGTTAATATTGATATTAAAAGACCTCTGAACAAAAAGGGCTGTTCAGACCAACTAGACAAGCCCCTTTGATACAAGTTACAACACCACATCAATAAAATAATAACAGGGATGTGTATACATATAAATAAAAGAAATATTGTTTTGACGTAAATTTTGATTATCAAAAATTTACCCAGACAAGAAATCATCGTCATCTTGATTTTCGACAACAGTTGCTTCTGTATTCAATCTTTGTGCCCTGTTTATTAACATTTGCAGACGGGCTGCGGACGATTCAGCCATATTTATACTTTACCGCCAATCTCAAGAAAAATCCGGAGGCTGTCCGAATAGTTAGAGAGATGCACTAATGACGACAAGATATTTTTAAAAAAACTTTGTTAGAAAGATTTTGATTGGTTGAAAAAAGTGCAAAACTTACGGTATGGAATTGAAAACCAACGCGTTGGTTTTTCATACCGTATGAATTATGAATCAACGCGTTGAAAGTAATAACCAACGCGTTGAAAGTGAAAACCAACGCGTTGAAAGTAAAACCAACGGGTTGAAAGTAAAAACCAACACGTTGATAATAAAAACCAACGCGTTGAAAGTAAAAACCAACGCCTTGAAAATTTCATACGGTATGTTCATACCGCCAATGACACGAACGGCCACTCATAACCCTCAGTGTCATGAACTATTTGTTAAATCTAAACAAATGTTTAGGTATGTAAAATTACCTATAAAATAAATTTGCTATTTACTAAGTATTAACATTGTAAAATGTATACCTTTGACTGATGAATGTGTAGTCCTACTTTTCTTCATTAGTTGTAAAGTTGACAAAAATCCTGCAGAAAGTTGTATTTTTACATTATAAACTATAAGTATCTTTAAAAAAAAAACATTATCTAAAAAACATTTAACAAAAAAAAATCTTTGTGTTTGCAAGATCAATCAACAAATTATACACAATATCAAACGAAGAAATCTAACAAATACCAGTACACTGATTTAACCAACTACTTACAATTCAAAAGATAAATGTATATTACATAAAAAATAACAGGGCATATCAATATATATACCAATAACTGGGAAAATGGTCTAGATTTGAGAAGTTATCTCAAGAAAAAATTACAGCCTACATTTCAAGATTGTGGAAACTTAAAGCTACTCTACATATTTGAGCTTGACACAAGACTGCCTCTTGTCTTTCTATTGTTTAAATTTTCTATATGGAATACTGTGGATTTAGATTTTTTTTCCAACTTTCGTTAAATTTTGCACACTAGTATTTTGGCGACCATTTAGGGATTTGTGATGCAGTCAGAACAGAAATGTTGATTATGTCATATCTGCTTTATTACCAAGTCAATGAACAAATAACATGCAATAACAGACAAAGAAATCTAACAAATCATTTCAAAAATTTCCAAACAATTTCACAATGCAAGTCACAACAGCATGGGTGAAAGTACAGAAGGTGCCAAAAACCGGAAATTGGGAAGAATCCAGTATTTTCTACCAATAAATATTTCATAGTGGAATATATAAAGGCAAAAATGGTCAAAATCCGGAAATCTGGCAAATTCCAGAAATTTCAGGCATGCAACAGTAACAAAAATATATGACCAATCACAGAACACATTCACATGTATTTTAGACTTGGCAGTAAAAGTACAGATAACTTTAGTCCAATACATACCTTCAGTCATGTTGGCATGTGGTTTATCAATCAGTAACCTAAAAGACTGAAAATATAAGATCATAAATAATCTACTTTGAAAGACTCTCAATAACATACTGATGTCTTTTCCATCTTATTACATAATATTCAGTTTATGTTATAAATACATTAAATGTATTGACCAACAGAAAACCTTTTTATCAAACTGTCAATGCAAACCAGTCTTAATTGAAGACCACTCAAGGATCATTTTACAAAAGTTCAGTCTTATTCAGACAAGTAGTTTCAGTTGAAAAATATTTACAGCTTTTTTTCCTGAATTTTCTATCTCTAGTTCACTTTTTGTTGAATAGAAATTTTGCTAAAGGGACTCAGCTTTTTAGGTATGTTCTAAATTTTTAAGTCTTAGAAATGAGATTCAACTATATAAGGTTAAATATAAATTATAGAATTTGCAATGACACAAGTCAAATGATCCGTTTTAAATCTGTATCCTGTGCCTTGACCTTGGGCGCCATCATGAAAGTAGAACATTCAGTACATAATATTTTGAAACCGTGTCTGAAACAACTGGGATGAAACTTTCATGGAATAGTCCTTGCATAATCCATTTTTTAAGATTATGGTTGGGTACCTGATCTTGGACCAAAGAATACCTGCCATTAATATTCATTACCCAGTATCTTGCACTGTTTTTATCAGTTTCCAAAGAGTTTAAGAAGCCATGGTTCCAATCTACTATACTGAGAATTTCTTTTTTTCTTCTTTGAAAATAAGATTGAATTACCTATATTATTTCTATACTTTATACAGTGGGAGGGGGAGGGGGTATTTTGGTATATAAGGGAAATACACTTACTTTTAAATGTTTGATATTTTCTTGTCTGGCTTGTAAATGAATAAAAGTACTCCATGAAAGCTCAGCTAAACATGGTTCTGAAGTCTGATCCTGTAAGAAGTCAATTAATCATTTCATGAATTTTTGAGAGCTTTTTCTTCAAAGCAGATGTCCTTCCTAGACATCAAATTATTGTAATCATCATTTTACTGTCTTTGTCAGATATAAGTGAAGTAGTGAGTACATTTTTTTTTCTGTAAGAAAGGACACAATGAATAAATTCTTGACAAAAGTCTGTACATGCAACTGAAAAATACCCAAGCACGAAAACATCACTTGTGTTCATGCTCTTTATCTTATACTTCATTGTAAGTTATTGCAAGAACTTGCTTGAGTAGAATTCTTAATTTTCAAAGACATTTATAAAGACCCTGGCCAGGAGACCTATTGTATAAACTGAGCATAGATGTTTGGTGTTGTAATCAAGAAATATCAAAACTATATATCTTACATCAGTCACACTTCTTAATGCTTTACAATTCACTCCTACAACATCCAATATCAAAGAGTAACTGAAAATAAAGAAAATACACATTTATATGACAGATTTCAATCTCACACATACAAATTCAAAAACTGTTTGTTTTAACAATTATTCAAACTTTGAATTTCCTAAAACATTCAGGTAAATTACTGATGAGAAGATTCCAACAATTCACTATATTTTTGAACTTTAAGTTAAGACATCCATCCCTCTAAATCCCATCAAATCTCTCTCTAAAGAACTTATATCCCATCAAATCTCTCTCTAAAGAACTTATATCCCATCAAATCTCCCTTTAAAGAACTTATATCCCATCAAATCTCCCTTAAAAGAACTTATATCCCATCAAATCTCCCTTAAAAGAACTTATATGATACCTTCTAAAGAACTTATATCCCATCAAATCTCCCTTTAAAGAACTTATATCCCATCAAATCTCCCTCTAAAGAACTTATATCCCATCAAATCTCCCTTAAAAGAACTTATATCCCATCAAATCTCCCTCTAAAGAACTTATATCCCATCAAATCTCCCTTAAAAGAACTTATATCCCATCAAATCTCCCTCTAAAGAACTTATATCCCATCAAATCTCCCTTAAAAGAACTTATATGATTCCCTCTAAAGAACTTATATCCCGTCAAATCTCCCTTTATAGAACTTATATCCCATCAAATCTCCCTCAAAAGAACCTATATCCCATCAAATCTCCTTTTCAAGAACTTATATCCCACCAAATCTCCCTCTAAAGAACTTATATCCCATCAAATCTCCGTCTAAAGAACTTATATTCCATCAAATCTGTCTACTTTGTGTTTTTCAACTAAGCCTAAGGTAAATCAAACTTTAGAATGTCAAGCTGATATCTGAATTTAAACAAGATTTTGGTTTCTATTTCTACCTTTACATGAAAAAAATAAACATTCTTTTATTGCATTATTCTTAGTTATGTCTTCATTATGGAGAAAAATCCTACATCTCCTTAAACTGATGTTTCTTATAAAATCATTCTAGAAAATGATGGAAACTGCTATAATATGACATTTTAATGCATTAATATTTACCATTTATCTACTATAGCAATGTCTAAATTGACACTTTGTCCGTCTACATGTACCAAACAATCTGGAATCATCGTGTTTAACAACATCACTGTCAAATTATTTATTTTTAACCCAATATACTACAAGATAATTAACAGCAATTAATTCAACTGCAATAAAGTTATGTAAATTTTTTAAATTAATCTGATGTTTTTATATATATGTCATTAGTGGGGTTGTTTTTTAAGTTGCATATATTAACATTAATATCAAAGTAGAAATTCATGATAATTTGTTGGACATTTTTGATATATGGACAGATATTTTTTTAAAGGTTTTGTGAGAGCAGTTAAACCACAAAACTGAGCATTTTATGAAATAAGTTTTTCAAAATGCATTATTACTATAAAGTTGTTAAATCTCAATAAATTCAGTATCTTTTAAAAACAAATATTTTCCATGAAATATGAAAACTGATACCATAAAAGACAAGAGTCTTCATTTAAAGGAACAGGAGCAATCAAGATTTTTTTTAAGATATTGATTTGAAAAATTTCCAAAATCCTTCAAAAGGATTCCCCAATGTAACTTTGTAAACGAACACCCAGTACCTACCATTAAAAATTCTAAATTAATATAAAATATTTTAAAAAATTTAACCCACTTTGTGACATTTCATTATATCTAAATGTAATGAAAACTTATCAAAATAATATTATTACTTTGGAAATTGTGGCAAATTTTGGCAATGTAAGATTTTCTTCTGTTGCTCTTCTTTCTGGAGGTTGATTTTGTCTTTCATTGTCATGATGAACATTGGCTTGTATTCTTATGTCTGATATGCAAACAACTAATGGTTTCCTGTGAATCATATATTTTTTAAAATGTCAGTAATTAATGAAAATGCATGTATTGTCGCCCTACGACATCACCACTCACTAACCCATCAGTCAAAATGTTAACAAGGTCCTCCAAAATCAAAGATGAATGACTACTTGCATATTACTTTTGCAAAAAATCAATCAATGCTGAAATCAGCACAATGTGTGTATGTTTAGGTAATCCCAATTAAAATTTGCTAAAAGATGAGTACCAAGTTGCATACACAAGGTTCTCAGACAAAAAAGAGATGAAAAGGGCATAAATGTTGCAAAAATCGATCAACCATGAAAGTGGTATTATATGCATATGTTCAGGTCATACCAAACCATCACACAAAATTTGAACAAAATCTACCAAAAGATTAATGACCAGCTGCATACATAAAGTTTTCAAACAAAACATATGAAAAGGGAAATAACTCTTGCAAAAATTTATCAACCACAAAATCGATAAAATATGCCAATGTTGAGGTCATGCAAAACCACTACACAAATATATGAACAAAATCTACTAAAAGATGAATGACTAGATGTGTATACATGGTTTTCAAACCAAAAATATGAAAAATTGGTATAAATAAGCATGTTCAGGTCATGCCAAACCAACATACCAAATATGAAAAAAAAATCCGCTAAAAGATGAATGACAAGTGTGTAAACAAGGTTTTCATACAAAAAAATGAAAAGGGCAATAACTCAAAAATTAATCAACTGCAAAATCGGGAATTTATGGGCATGTTCAGGTCATGCCCAACATGATACCAAATATGAATAAAATCCACCGACGAATGACTAGTTACACAAGCTTTGTTGCCGGCCGGAGAAAAGGACAGACACAGGAGGATATTTTTTATGGCTACAGCCCCATCTCCAAATAATGTAAGCTGATTTGATGCTTAAAAATATATATTTTTTTAATTTAAAATTTGTTACAGCAAGGTTATTTTAAACTAGAGGCTCTCTAGAGCCTGTATCGCTCACCTGGATTTAACTTTTCACCTTGAGCTGGACTAAAAACTTAAGTGTTGCAGTCAATTTGGCTGGTTTTTCTATAGGGTCCTATATTAAACTTAGTTTGGTTGTGGTGGCCATCTTCGTTGTCAATCTGTGTGATCGGATATAATTCTGAAAGACGACCATCAAAGGACCAATGCTGCCAACTTTAGTTCCAATTAGCTCAGTAGTTTCTGATGAGAAGATTTTTGAGTTAATTTCCCATAGGGTCCTATGTTATGGTGGCCATCTTGGTTCACAGTCCATAAAATCCGACATATTTCTGAAAGAGGACATCCTAAGGACCATTGCTGCAAAGTCTGGTTCCAATTGGTCAAGTAGTTTCAGACAAGAAGATTTTTCAATGAATTTTCCCATAGGGCCCTATGTTAAACTAAGTTCAGCTGTGGCAGCCAACTTGGTTGACAGTCCGGGTTATCAGACACATTTGTCAAAGAGGACCATCTAAGGACCATTGCTACCAAGTCTAGTTCTAATTGGCTTAGTGGTTTCAGACAAGAAGATTTTAGAGTGAATTTCCCATAGGAACCTATGTTAAATTAAGTTCTGCTGTGGCGGCCATCTTGGTTGACAGTCCGGGTCATCAGACATATTTCTGAAAGAGGACCATCTAAGGAAAATTGCTGCCAAGTCTGGTTCTAATTGGTCAAGTGGTTTCAGACAAGAAGATTTTTCAATGAATTTTCCCATAGGGCCATATGTTAAACTAAGTTCAGCTGTGGTGGCCATCTAGGTTAAAAGTCCGGGTCATCAGACAAAATTCTGAGAGAGAACCTCCTAAGGACCATTTCTGTCAAGTTTAGTTCCAATTGGCCTTGTAGTTTTATAAAAGAAGATTTTTTAAATTCATCCCACCTTTTTTCAATTTTTAGTAACAGCAGCCATGTCGGTTAGAAGTTCGGGATGCCAGACATAATTTGGAAGGGGACCACCCAAGGACCTTTCCACCAAAGTTTGGTCCCAATTGGCCCAGTGGTTTCAGAGGATAAGATTTTTAAAGGAAAGTTCATGCCACACGCCGTCTTTAAAGGGCAAAAACTCCTATAAGGGGTCAATCAATGATTTTGGTCATGTTAACTTATTTGTAGATCTTACTTTGAAGAAAATTTTTGCTGTTTACAGTTTGTCTTTATCTATAAAAATATTCAAGATAATAACCTATAACTGCAAAATTTCCATAAAATTAACAATTCAGGGGCAATAACCCATCAAAGGGTTGACCGATTTGTCTGAAAATTTCCTGGCAGGTAGATCTTGACCTGATGAACATCTTTATCCCATGTCAGTGTTACTCAAGTGCTTTAGTTTTTGAGATATAAGCCAAAAACTGCAGTTTACCCTATGTTCTATTTTTAGCCATGTTGGTTGACAGGCGGTGTTATCAGACATATTTTTTAAACTAGATACCCTAATGATGCCTGTGGCCAAGTCTGCTTCCATTTGACACAGTAGTTTCAGAGGAGAAGATTTTTGTAAAAGTTGACAGACAACGGACGAATGCCAAGTGATGAGAATAGCTCAATTGACCCTTTGGGTCAGGTGAGCTAAAAAGGTTTAAAAATAGACTTGTATGTAAATGCAAATTTTAGAAGAAAGAGATTGATAAGAGTAAATTATTTAATACATACTCTTACACATGCTTTATATATAGCATACTGGTAAAAATATATAAAGTAGTTCTAAAATTATATATATCTTTTATTTGATATATTTTTTTCATTTTTTTTTCATTTTCTGATTATTGTAAAAAAACTGTACTAATGGAAAAATATGTCACGACACAAGCTTCATATTTCACCAGCTGACCTCCTAATGATCCATCACATATCAAATGAATATTGACCACATGTATATCTATGTAAGATTTTGTAACACCTGATGTAAATCACATCTCAATTTCTATTAACATGTAATATTGCATGATCTGTTGACATAATTGTATAACAACAGGTTGTTAGATACCTAATACATACATACACATAACATTCATAGCATTAATCAAAATTAACATACAATCTTACACTTTAACAGGATCTGACCATTGCCATTTATGTTATAAATCTGGTTTGTTGTCATTAAGACAGCTTCTTGTTTAAGTTCATTTATTCAAACCAAAAATAAAATATCAGAAATCTTCCAAGGAGAGATATTTGTTTGCCAGCTTTAGCACAGAACATTTGTATTTTTTTGTGAATATTCCTAATATCTTTCAAGTACTTTAAAAATATCTAGTAGTAATCAATTCTAAAAAAAGATTTGCTGATTTTAAACATATATACATAATATTAAATTTATACTGGTAGCTCACTCTATCATGGACGTCAAAATGGAATCAAATTTATGTTGAAGAAGCACTCGAATAGCACGATATAATGGAACCAACAATACAATGAGAACGGTGTATATACAACATAAAAAATTTACAGAACCAGCCCAATCAAGTTTCATGGGGCCGCAGTGACCATGCGGTCTAATTAGTTCATCCAACTTCTACTGAACACTAGCCTGTCAACAATGAGTTCATGAGTATGAATCCAGTTCATGGCAAAGTATGTTCAATTCTGATCTTAACTAAAAAGGACTGCCAGTTTTTACACCTAAGATCTGCAGTTGTCTAGTTGTATTTGGGATTCCTCCACCAATAATGTGCCTAAAGTGGCATAAAAGCCAAATGAATCTATTAATCAATCTAAAGTTTTCATTCCTGAGGTACGGAATTTTTTTTTTATTTTACAAATTCATAGCCTGTCATATCATTTTTAAAAAATAAGCGACTTTTTTCGAATTCAACATTCTTGTGACAATTTCAGTTTTTGAAAATCTAATTAAGTCTGAAACATGAGAGAGTTTGGAAAGGTTTTAGTGAAATATGGTAGTTTTAAATGGCTTCAACTGTTCTTACTATCCAATAAATTTTATGTAAATCTATTGTTTTAAATCAACACTATAACATGTTGTAGATAATTGATTACCAAGACTCTAAGCATCATTTGAATTGAGAAATGATCTCTACAGGGTTTATAACATTGATTCTTTCAGTCCATTTCATGATTAAAATCCACAATCTCACAGATTTTAACTTTTTGACTAAGATTTTGCTTAAAATAGTGAAATATAAAATTAACATATGAATTCTCTCACCCTGGATGTTACAATGAAAAAAAAAATTACCAATAATTCAACAGGTTTTAAAATGTTTCCTGTATGGTTTAATTTTCACTTACTTGACTTCTTGATTTACAAAACAACTGGACAACCATGCTTTGTCTATTTCCTAAAGATAAAAACTAGGTATGAGGAGTATAGTAAATTTATTGTCCCAAAGATAAATGTACTTATTATTGCCCTGATTCTTCGCCTTGATAGTTGGTATCAATAACCGTAATATTCCTCAAATATGCAGTCGATAAGTGTTATAGTCAAATAGTGAAATTATTATCTTGATTTTTATATAGAAAAAAACATACTGAGGTATAATAATAAAATACTTATCATAATTATTTTGGGCACATTAGATTTGTATGGGTTAGTTTTTGCTAACTGTAAAATATATGCATATGAGGCATTTAATTTGTCACTCAAAAAATAAAGACATCTTAGTAAATGTGTGTTACTTTAAGATGAAAAGCAGCAATAAAGTTCTCTAACATTGCAAAAATGTGGGGACAAAAGCAATATCCGATATATATTTATTAATTGTATTTCCGCAAATCCTAAAATAAAAGGGAAAATGTTTGGATCTTTTGTAAATTTCATGAAATTTTTCAAAGCAAGATTACCACAGATCTTTTAGTGGTATGGGCTATTGTACAATAAATAGATGTTAGCAATCTATTACGGGAATTCACATCATTAAGGCGTATATTGGAAGGAGTTGAAATGGTTCTTTTTGAGGCAACAATAACCGGTAATCATCTAGTCAGATAGTCTTGATAACAAAAACCTCCATTTTGTATGTATAACACATCTCGACATCAGACTGATTAAAATCTTATATAATCAGAGCTGATAAACTTAATTATAATCCTGATTCTTCACTTCCTTTATAGGTCTATCCTACTTAACTTTATAAGATTGAAAAATCAATATTTGATAGCATACAATTTGTAACTGGTGGACTTAATTAACCTCATTTATGGAGACAATATGCATGTTATAATAATTATCATTTTCCTGTACTAATGTCAGAAAAAGACAACTGCAAGATTTATAATCTGTGAAATCAACCAAATGCTGGGATTTCAGAGACAAATTAAGTGTTTGCACACAATGGCTACATTACATAAATCTTTATAAATTACAGAGAAAATAGGACTTCAAAGAAAAAGATACACTGCTGACATGTCTGAACAGAGACTGAAATAATTTTTGAGACCTAATATCTTATATTTGAGATAAGAATCAAAAGAGCAAAATTAAATTATCTAGTTCCTACATGTATATGTAATTTATTAAAAATGTAGAAACAAGAGTATAATATGTCTTGCAATTTTTCAATAAATTTGTTTCAAATGATTTTACTACATTTTTTATATTTGTTGAGTTGAAGTCCTTAAACTTTATGACTATAAACCACCATTGTTGCTTAATAACTGTATATGCTTTGGGTTGTTGATATTCTGTCAAATTATATGTGAATAGGATGCAATTTTTACAAGACTGCTACAGAAACATTTTAATTCTTGTGTAAAATGGGAAAGGATGCAGATCTCAATATCTAAATCCTGCATTTTGGTTCTTGGTAGTTATGCTCTTCAACAAAAAGTAAATTTGCTGCAATAATGAGGGTCTGGATTGTGGGAGAGGTCTCAAATTCTCACTCCATTAACGTTTGTTCCATTTTTTCTAGTCATTCGATTGGTTGACTGATTATTGGTTAATATCCAATTGAATGTATTATATGCACATCAGGATAGAATATGTTGATGCAATATGAATATGAACCCTGATTTCTACTAGACCAACATACTAAGCCAGATTTTTTATGTGGTAGTTTAAAAGTAACAGTCTGCTGGAAGACATATCACCATACAAGGACACATTATTATGACTTCAAGTCGACCATTCTTTGTTCTTACTCCTATTCCAATTGTTTTAAGCACAGAAGTAGGAACATTTAGTCTTTGGTTTAACCTGGCTAGGATTGTAACCACAACCTCCTCTACTCAATGCTAGCCATTACAAGATTACCAAAGCAGTTCCATTCATTAAAAATTTGTTTACAGGTAAATCTTGTAGGGATGGAAATTGTTTTAGGTCAAACATTCATAATTGCAAAGATAAAAAATATTGGTTTGATACAGAATATGGTGCAAGTGTGGAAAGGTTGCTTTCCGATAAGCAATAATACAATATACATAATATTATATTGACATATACCGCAATAGATCCAAATGACATTAGACTGACAGTAAAAAACAGTAAAGTATAGGTTATACAGGATCTAGAAAGCTTTCATTTGCATTATAATCTCACAAAAATGTAAGTCTAACTTAAAATTTTGTTTGTTTTAAAATCTATTACATTATTTGTGAAAGTTTCCACATTGTTAAATCAACTTGGGCTTCCCGTAGCTGACGTCTTATATGGTTTGCTTAGATTACAAAAATGATGCATATTATCCTATTAGAATCAAAATAATTCATTGATGCCATGGCCTGTGCTTATTTTAACATGAAGATGATTTCAGCCAAAAATAAAATGTTCTTAATCGAAATACATAATGAGTATTCTTCCATTATTCTTTGATTAGTTGGGGTTTTGAGGCATTTGCAGCACATTTGGCTTTTTTGCAGCAGCCACTTTATATTGGTGGAGAGAGCCGGAGTACCAAGAAAGAACCACTGACCTTCAGTAGGAAAGTTGGCAATCCTTGTCAATTAAGATCAGAGTCAAACACACCCCACCACAAGTGAGATTTGACCTCACAACCTCAGTGTTGACAGGCTAGTGATCATCAGAAGTCATGAGGAACTACCTAGACCACTCGGCGACCAAAGCCCCTTTTCTTCCATTAATGGTTGTCTTCAGTGTGAGACTACCAATTGAAGAATGCTCACATCTCCCACTTCTTTTTCATCCAATCAAACTCAGTGTTATTGAGAGGAAATACATATGAAATAGTAGTTTGCAATTATAGGGATTTTCACTTTTCATTAAATTTTTAAGCATAAAAAGACAACTTTACATTAAAAGACTGTGCAATAATATAAGATATAAATAAATAGATATCTGTGTTGATATGAAATTCCATATCAACACATAAACAAGAGGCTCTCAAGAGCCTGTATCACTCACCTGGATTTAACTTTTCACCTTGAGCAGGACTAAAAATTTAAGTGCTGCAGTCAATTTGGCTGATTTTTCTATAGGGTTCTATGTTAAACTAAGTTCAGCTATGGCAGTCATCTTGGTTGACAGTCCAGGTCAATGGACACATTTACAAAAGAGAACATCTAAGGACCATTACTGCTAAGTCTTGTTCCAGACGTTTCAGTGGTTTCAGACAAGAAGATTTTTAAATGAATTTTCCCATAGGATAGTTCCGCTGTGGCACACTTGATTGACAATCCGGGTGATCGGACACAATTCTGAAAGAGGACCATATAAGGACCAATGCTGCCATGTTTAGTTCCAATTGGCTCAGTAGTTTCAGACAAGAAGATTTTTGAGTGAATTTCCCATAGGGTCCTATGATAAACTAAGTTCAGCTGTGGCGGCCATCTTGGTTCACAGTGCACGAAATTGGAAACATTTCTGAAAGAGGACCTTCTAAGGACTATTGTTGCCAAGTTGGTTCTAACTGGTCAAGCAGTTTCAGACAAGAAGATTTTACAATGAATTTTCCCATAGGGCCCCATGTTAAACTAAGTTTGGCTGTGGCGACCACCTTGGTTGACATTCCGGGTCATCGGACAAATTTCTGAAAGAGGACCATCTAAGGACCATCTAAGGACCATTGCTACCAAGTCTAGTTCCAATTGGCTTAGTGGTTTCAGACAAGAAGATATTTGAGTGAATTTCCATAGGGTCCTATGTTAAACTAAGTTCGGCTGTGGCGGCCATCTCGGTTCACAGTCCACGAAATCGGACACATTTCTGAAAGACCTCCTAAGGACCATTACTGCCAAGTTTGGTTCCAATTGGCCTTGTAGTTTCATAGAAGAAGATTTTTTAAATTCATTCCCCTTTTTCCTTTTTTTTCATAACAGCAGCCATGTCGATTGAAAATCAGGTATGCCATACATATATTTGGAAGGGGGCCACCCAAGGACTATTCCACCAAAGTTTGGTCCCAATTGGCTTAGTGGTTTCAGAAGAAAAGATCTTTAAAGGAAATTTATGCCAGATGCCGTCTATAAAGGGCAAAAACTCCTATAAGGGGTCAATCAATGATTTTGGTCATGTTGACTTTTTTGTAGATCTTACTTTGTTGAACATTTTTGCTGTTTACAGTTTGTCTTTATCTATAATAATGTTCAGTGTCTTTATCTATAATAATCTAAAACTGCAAAATTTCCTTAAAATTAACAATTCAGGGGCAATAACCCAACAAAGGGTTGACTGATTCGTCAGAAAATTTTATGGCAGGTAGATCTTGACCTGATGAACATTATTACCCCGTCAGTCTTCCTGTAAATGCTTTAGTTTTTGAGATATAAGACAAAAACTGCAGTTTACCCCTATGTTCTATTTTCAGCAATGGCGGCCATGTTTGATTATGGATCAAAACCTCGGATATAATTTATAAACTAGATACCCTAAGAAAGAGAAGATCCTTTAAATAGTTTATGACAATGAACAACGACAGACACCAAGTGATTCTACACTCCACTTGTGATCTATCACTTGTGGTTTGGATTGGATTAAAGCAAAATCATCCGGTACACATGAAAATTTTATTTAGATTTTGCCACAAAATTAAGCTGACTCTTTTCCTCCCCATGCCATTCAATAAAAGTAACCTGGGTAGATATAATTAAATAATTATGTTCCTGTACAAATTTTCAAACTTAGGTCATTAAAAGACAGAAATTTCTCTTTAATAAAGGTATACCCTGACAACATATGTTACTTGATGATGTGTATACAAGAAAACCATCAGTCTATACAAAATAAGGAAGTATGTAGTACTATGATGACAAATCACAGCTTCATTCCAATTTTATGATATCATTTTACATATGTCCATGTCACGCATTATAATTAACTTTTCTGTCCTTTGTCGTACTTATCCATAACAAATTTAGTTGTCTTGTGGTTTGGGATATGGTTCATTGCAGCAGACTGTACATATGTTAAAACCTCAAAACATTATAAATCTGTTGGTTGTCCATGTTCTAAGACAGCTACTGCCTTAAAGACATACATTCCTTATCCTTTCATTTAGGGGTTCTGTATTTTCATATGGTCTATATTTTTGTTTTGGGGATGCATGTAATTTTTCTAGTTTTTATGATCATCATTGATGGTATAAACAAAGTAGAAACTCCCAAGGACTCTACTGCTCAATTAGATATAATTTGCCTATCAAAGGCCATACATATCATAAGGATAAATTAAAGAAATCCTTATAAGTCATGTCACTGGTTTTTGCTTGTATTTTTTTCAGTAACAGTAGCCACACTCCAGATATAATCTGAAAGGAGACATCCTAAGGACCACTCTGCAAAAGTATGGTCTTAAATCACCAGTACTACCTCTATCATAAAAAAGGTTTTCTAAATAGTTTTTTGCTGGTTTTTCTGTTTTTAGTAACAGCAACAATATTCCTGGAAGGTCCGTCTAAAAGAAATAATTTTGAAGAAGACTACCTATGGACCATTTCAAGAAAACATGGTCCAAGTTGTCATATGATGCTGATTTTTCTAGCTTTAGTAAGTGGCGAATTTGATCTTTAAAGAAAACTTTACGACAACGGACTCCAAGTGATGGCAATAGCTCACATGGCCTTTTAAAATTTAAAAATGAAAATAACACTGACAATGGACACCACGTGATGGAAATACCTCACATGGAAGTTTGGTCCAGGTGAAACATTTTCAAGTGTAGAATTGTTCAAAAGAAACTAATTTTCTATGAAAGGTTCAAAGGAACTTATCTTTTGTGAACTAAGATACAGTAACAAATTAATTTTTTGCCAAAAAAGATAAAAATAGAATCAATCACAGGTACGAAAGTACAATGGCCGCCATACGTTGTTTGGTAAAAGGGACTATAAAGAATTATACTTATCATAACAAAATTTGGTTCATCCAGGTTCAATGGATTATAACATGAATTAGTTGACTTTTTTTCTGTTTTCCTTCAGGAAGAATAGCCCAAGATTGTCATTACTAAACAAATCATAAAGACTTCTGCCCATAGATTCATCGAAGCTTAGCACAAATTCATCAAACTGTTACTTATAATAATTACAATGACTTTTTTCACTTTGATGAACAGTTAATAACATTGAGAACTTCAACATGTTCAATGAAAGTGATTTGTTTTAAATAATGCCTGTCTGTTAATATAAAAAATACAGTCACAATAGATTCTGTGGAGTTGACACTCTATAAGTACTATTCTTTTATTTTTCATTATGTGAATAAAATTTTTTTTTAATTATAACAAAGAAGGATAAAATGAATGCTATGTAATAAAATAAGACTCATGAACATTAAGACTGACATACAGGTAAACCAATTTACATTATTTACTATTAAGTTGGTTACAATTTCAATTTTGGAAATTAAATAAACATGACAATATATTTGTATTTACATGGCAGAATCTTTCACTCATTAAATATTAATCTTAACTAAGTCGGGTTCTGGTGGCCATCTTTTGATTAGCAATCAGCACTAAAGTACATGTAACAATTAATGGGAGATACCTTGAAATGGTCATTCGTGCAGACTTCAAATCCGTGGGTAAAGAAAAGAAGATGTTGGAAATTTAACAGATCAGAAAATTCCTTTTTTGGGCCTTGTGGCCATGTTTGACGGCAGAATGGTATCAAGATATTCATATCCTCTTAAGCATCACTTCAAGTAAGTTTCATACCATTCAATTAAATTGTTAAATAAAAGACAAATTTTAAATACATTTCCTATGGTCCAATGTTAACAATGTCCAAAACTGGCAGCAATCTTGGATTTCCAATAAAAACCAAAGTAACACCACTTGGGTAGTACTTCACAATGATCATACATGACAATTTTCATATCTATTCCTCATATCTACTTTCATATCTATTCTCAAAGAACATCTTAATTTCAACAATCGGAAAAAGCCCTTTTTGGCCCATAGCAGCCATGTTTGTAGAAAGGCACCAAAGTAACAATTCTTGTTAAAGACCTTTATAGTTACATATTTATAAAGTTTGGGATCAATCAGGTAAATCATTCTTCAAATGAAGCTTTTCAAAGTTCAGCAAATCAGAAATTAGAATAGGCTCTAGTGGCCATGTTTCTTGACCAATAAGCAGCAAAAGGTAACAACTCTTGACATTACAACAAACTTCTGTTCAATGGTTCTCAAGTAGACGAACCAAATGTAAAAGACAGACCCCAAGTATTGGCAGTAGCTCACATTGGCATTTGGCCAGATGAGCTAACAATAAAAACTGGTCACCTAAATACATCAAATAGTGATGAAATGCATGTAAAACCTCAACAAACAATAAAAAAAAATAATAATTAAGAGCAATCTAAAGTCATCAAGGAAAATTTTTGGAATATAGATGTAATGTGTTTCCATAAAAAATCTTTGAAATGCTTACTTACTATTTTCAAACCCTTTTTTACATCCAAAATGACTTTCCTGCAGCTAAACAGACCAATACTTCCAATATGTACTAATACGCCTGCATATCTTTGTAATAACCACTGTACAAGCCATGCTAATAACCTTTAAAGAGAAAATACAAATACCAATCCTTCATATTATTCTTAATGACATCCTTAAAAAACTCCAACCTTTATGATACAACAAGCACAAGATGAATTTAATGTATCTATTATCAGCTGATTATGAATATAAATTTAACATAAAAGATATCAGTTCTGGAAAACTCCGAATTCATTAACATTACCAAATTTTGTAACTGGTTAATGAATTCAATAACTTCATCTAAGCAGATATCAATTCATGATGCATAATTCCCTGAAGTTAACGAATTTATTAAGTGTGTAAAATTTATCTTGGAAGGTAAAGAAATTCTGCTGGCGGTAAAAATCAGTTAATTGGGTAATTTTAGTCGTCTTGTAAAAGAATAAACATATTCTTGAACAGTGAAGTCCAAAGTCAAGAAATAATTTCTCCATTGAAGTAAGTACACATAAAATTTTATCATTTTGTATTACTGTAATTTTTTACTTCCCAGATGGATTTATTTTTACCAGACAGAGATTTCTGATATGATATATTATTCATGTAGAAGAGATGTCAGGATGCCAAGTTGTATATATATATCGAAATGCCAAAACCAAAATATCTAAAATCACTTTTTGTGCAAATTATATTTATAAATGTTTAAAATTTAAATATATGATGAAAAAATTATAGACTTGAAAAGAAATACATGTACATTGTAATTGTCTTGTTTGGCTGAATATGAAATTTCATTTACATAGTTTGTAGAAAGATTATGAATAATACCCAAAATAAGTTTTGGAAATGGTTGGAAATTTTAAAAAGTTCTGTGCCAAATATTTCTCTTAATTACCATTTGTGCCCCTATCTATCCATTGATGACATAAAATTTACATTTTCCACCAATGACTATGTATTATATATAAATTTTTTGGCGTTACTATATTCGTTTCATTGCCAGACTTTACCAAATAAAGATTCAAATTAAAGTGCAAAGAAGTTTTACAAAGAAATTGGCCTTGGCCATTGAGAAATTCTGAATATCTACTTTTACGATAAATACATGTGTACAAGTGGTAAAAATGACTACAGAAGGTATAGGAAAATGATTTGCCCCGGGTTTTATAGAGATATGACATTATAATCTGTGTCCATGATGTAGACCAACCCTACTTCCATGCATAGTAGTAGGGTTGCATATGTATCGCGGAAACAGGTTGCACTCTCGAATGTCGGTGTGAAATAAACATGCCTAAAGGAAAAGAAAACTGAATCCAGTCGTTTAATGCCAGTGCATATGACTGCACAGTGAAGTATTATGCTACTACAATGCGAAATTATATTAAACAGTCACATAAATGGGGAAACAAGGCCTAGATTTCTTCATATTTTTTATGAACTGTGGAATCTGCACTTTTAATATATTATTAATGGACAGTAAATCGATGGATTTTTTATTTCAAATTGAACTGAGGGGTTATTTTTATTTCTTGTCATTATTAAATGTATACCACATTTTTATTTTACAGCTGTTGAATCATATCTGTTTATCTCAGTCGACTTACATCTCACCACTTTCACAGGCATAAATACAGAAAATCACGTGCAAATACAAGCCTTTTATGGTGATCGCCATTACCCATATTTGGATACGTCGCTAAGGTGGGGCTTTGCAGCATTTATTGGCACAACCATAATAATATTCTAATGTTTTATGACATGTGTAATAAAAAAGAAAAAAGGAGCTCCATATAAAGTTTTGCATCATAAGATTAAGGAGAACTGCTATCCTTCCATGCAATTTAATTCTCAATTAAAATGTTTTGAAGATGTGTAGAACATGGTGAAATACTCTATTTGCCTTTGGCTATTAACAATTATCATGTAATCGCCTGATAATTATTAATGTCCTAATTAATAAATTATATTCTAATAAACATTTAGAACAATTAATTGGGACAATTAAAATGTATAGGATTATTAACAATTGATCATCAAGAGTATTCACTGTTATAAAAACATATGATAATATGTGGGTAATATACAAATGAAATAACAAAATACTGTTGTAACTTTACTGCAGTTAATTTATTTATTTAAAGTAAAAACATTTGGTACTGATTAGACATTTTACTATCAATATCACTTGATTTTAATGATGCATTTTCTATAGTACATTTCCTGTATACTATAGTCAATATATACACCATTCATTGGAAAGTTTAAAGCAAAAGTAGTCGTATGACAAATGGTTGATGACAGAGTACTAAAATAATCGGTTTGTTTACATTTTGTTTTTGAGATTTACCTTGTGCTTAACAAAACAGTCACGATAAAACACACCAATGTCCATATATAAGAGTACATGCTGTTTGCTTTTCAGTTTAATCGTGAAAAATTTGTCATTTTAAAACATTTTTTCTCAAATGAACTCCATGTACCCTGACCTCCTACTCAGACAGTACCGGTGCTTCCATGTTTCTGAAACTGGGTCAAATATTACATGTGACCCTTCTTGACCAATCAAATCGAGTGGCCTTGCCGCCTTGTTATTCCCAGCAAGTCGGCCATTGCTGTCGCCATATTATGTGAGGAATTTATGAATTACCGAAAATTTTATGGTTTGACAACCATTTGAATGATTTGTAAAACTATTTTTATCAATATAGTGTCACAGAAAACCATGGAGTGACAATGAGTCACCCAAATCCAGCAGGAAACGGTTGCTCGCTGGAGGATTGTTA
Source organism: Mytilisepta virgata (assembly GCA_028015205.1). Lineage (NCBI taxonomy): Eukaryota > Metazoa > Mollusca > Bivalvia > Mytilida > Mytilidae > Mytilisepta > Mytilisepta virgata. Next base: position 18,819,177 of record CM051520.1, on the reverse strand, counting down.
CACAAATTTATTTGCACTGGTAAGATAATTGAATCTGTTTATTCAAAGTGCCATTGTTGTCTTGATAGTTTCAGTGTTATCACTTCCAAGTTTTTGATATTCTTTTCCACATAAGCTGAAAGTATTGAAGAAAACCCATTTTATGGGCAATGTTAGGGATCTGAAATGACAAAATAAATGTGAAAAATATCCTTCTTGAACGCGACGTGACATTTGACCTTATTTATGTGTTCTAAAGAATGTCACGCATGTTTCTTGAATACTCTATTTGTTTTGGTTGTCAGTTCATTCTGGATGTTGTTGATGTCTTATCAAATTGTATTCTATTTTATTTTAGACGGATATATGTGGTATAAAATGGAGAAGGCTAACCACAAATCCAGAACCTCATCATGTTCTGGGATTGGATCATCTTGAGGATCCAGTGTTAGTATCCTACTCAAAATGTATTAAATCAGACATTTTGTGTGTCTGGAGACGTGTTCAGAAGTTAGCTACAGAGCAACACAGTGATCATTTGGCTTTCAGTAAAGAACTGTGGATATTTTGGTATGGAGATGAACCAGCAGCACTTGATACACATGTATCCAAAGAGCTCACAGGTGTGAATCATGTTGACAACATTGTAGTATAAACCAAAAATGATTTTTTAATTTTATTTTGTATGACAAGTTAAAATTTAATGTTACATTTTTGTAATAAGATTAATAAGAAATAGCTGGTATTTATAAGGTCCTAAAATATTACAAAAAAACTTTGATACAAGAGTCTACGAGATTTAGGTTGCTGTGTCCAGTAAGCACAAGTGTTATGAACATTAATATGATAAATGTTACCAGTGTTCTCCCCGGAAAATTTGGATAGCAGCATGGTAATGCATAGCGATTTAATGAAAGCGTCTCTGTACATATATTCAGCAATTCAGCATGTCACATGTATTTTTTACTTGCATGAATCAAATAATTGAATAGTTTTTTTCTTTTTAATATTATAAATAGAAATGGGAAATAAAAATCAAATTATGGGCCTTCACCTGCATGAATTAACCCTTCTTTTAGCTAATCCCATCCCTAACCAAATCAAAGCCCTACAGGAGTGGGTCCCTTGAAGTGAATGAAGGTCAGAAAAGGACATTTTAATATTTATTTAAATACTGAAGTAAAAATACAAGTACGTATTGTTAAACTATCAGAGATGTCGGATTTCTATTTCAACTTTGTTGATAGATCAGAATTTTGGCATTTGTATGTTAATTCCTAAAATCTGTCTTGTGGTAAGCTTCAGCTCTAATAAAGGTTTCTCCAATGTGCCTTTATAATTTCTGGTCATGGTAATGATGATCAGTCACTGAAATATCAAATTGGAAACATCAACAAGCCTGAAACTAGATGGAAGCAAACATGAAACTTTGTCGTTTGAAAAAATGTCTTCAAATCAATGTTGTTGTTTAATATTTAACACGTCCACAGTTCAGCAGTTGCATAGACATGCAACAGTTTCAGAAAAATACTTTGGCTTGATTTGATGATGTAGCTTCCAACGTCCAAGGAACGTCTTGATTTTGTTTAAAACATGTGCTTTGATCTCCAGTTGCCATATTATTTTTGTTCATTGATATAAGCGTTGTGACCTTGGGAAGTAAACTAACACTGTCGTGAGCAATGATGAGTGAACATCAACATGCGATTGATAATTATTTTCATTGATCTAAGCAATATTTATTACATGTACCGACGTGTTGGGAAAATTCTCAACCTGGTAAATACTATCATGGATGATTTTAGTCAGATATTTAGCTGATTTCAGTTATTTGGTATTGCAAAATTTATTTGAAAAGTTGTCAAACTGGACAGAAGCTGCCAGAAAATATTTTTGCACACCTAACACCCCTATTTCAGTTATTTTTAGCAATTTTCAGTTATTTCCTCTACTCATCAAAATCATCCCTGTACTATAATGCTATGATCAAAAAATTTATGGTACAGCCATTTGGATATACTCTACAGTGCCAGGATGTTTAAAGGACCTGGGGAGTCACTGGTTACAAATTAGATCTGTAATCTCTGAAGAGTGAAATATAAAAAATGAAAACAACAATTTATAATTTTTCCATATTTTCCGCCTTTTAAGGTTGTGCCTTTTTAATTGGTTTACAAAATCACAAAAAAATAATTTATTAAATGGCTCAGATGCAGAGTTGATTAAATAAATGATAATAACAAAAAGGATTTTGAAACTAAAGGAAAATCTGTTCATATTTCTAACAGAAATGGAAGTAGGGTCATGGGACAAAGGCAAAGACCATGGATTATCGTATGAATGTAGAACATTACTGTTTAAAGCTCTTCATAATCTTATTGAAAGGTTAGTGTCTCCTTTGCCAAATGTAAGTTTGGAACATTAGATGATCGCTGATCCAAGTATTACAAATACTAGTAAAGACATATATAGGTAGCAGAGGTAAAAAAAAAATAGTATAGAAGGGAAAGTAAGCTTGCCCTCCTGAATTTGGTCATAAAATTTTTTAAAAAGAGACTAGGCACATTCAGCCTTTTCAGATTCTAGTTTTTTACCTAAGTGGTTAATTTTTCAAATAACAATAATAGCACTTTGTACACTTAAAACATTGTTTGAAAGAAAAATTTAGTTCTGCCAAATTATTGTTTATACCATCCTTCAAAAGGTATCTAACCAGTTATTTGCATAAAAAAAATACAAGTGTCTGTCATTTACTTTTATATATTTAATGACTTAAAGCATTGAAATGTTCTCTAAACTTCCTGTAAATATCCGCAATATGTAACTTGTCCCACATAGATTTTTGTTTTGGTAAATCAGTATCATTTATTTTAGATGTTTAATGACGAAAGGATTTGTGAGGCTTGGTAGATGGTTTGTACAGCCATATGATATACAGGCACAAAATACAGAACGACAGTAAGTAAACAACACATTAATGCCAACTGATTTTCAATTTTTTAGTCCAGCACTGGGAGTTTTGATAAACAAACTAGCAGTTCTGGACTATTGGCACCATGACAGTTTCAAGGACAAGGGCAACGTCCTCCCAATTTGACACTAGTTCAAAGAACTAAATTTGAAACAAGAAAGCATGCATAGGAAAAAAAATTCTATTAGACTTTTAAAAGTTATTTATATTCTAACAAGACAACCTAGTCAACAAACATTGAACACATGTAAAAACCATTTGTGAGATGCTTCAAAACATGAGCAATATCCAGATACGTGCTTCATATTTGTCAACAACATAGCAGATCATTTGAACTTTGCTACTGATTTGGTCTTCAACATTAAAACAACTATTTTAAGGAATAAAAAGGATAAATGTCTGAAAAATGAAATAAAAAATACTGCAAGTATGATATTATATAGTTTTCCTATTGTTAACATTCATTGACCAGGTCAGTCTTGTGGGGTCAAAATATGAGGCCAGACAACAAAATTTCCTTTAAAAAATGAATCTAGGAATTTGCAGATGATAGTAAAGAATTTTTTTTTTTTTTCTGAAGGACCCAATGAACAATTATACATCTTTTTGTAATAATTTAAAATCAATTGCCAATGAGTATGCATGACATAATTTATTCACATAAATTTTTTAATATTGGTCAAGAAAATTTGATTCCTCCTTTAAAAAATCCTCTTTACCTTTGTAATATAGGAGTTTAGCATCATTGCTGGACATAAGCACTTTGTGCTATGTTTCTTTTTATTTTATCGTGCAAATATTAATTATATAAAAAAGCATTAAAACTTTCAGTAAAATTAACTACTATAAAATAACATAAGAAGACATAATTTTTGTGATTTTTTTAAGTTGATTGTTTATGCTATTCTACCTTGTAAATATCTTCTTTGCTGTTGTTGCTTTGTACTAAAGAAGTGATTTCCCGTTGTTATTTCTAACAGTAAAAGATATTTGAGTAAAGAAACTATTTATTGATATATCTTGTTACAAATTTCCAGTGAAATAAATCCTTCTTTTTCAGGACCCATCTTTCATTTAGCTTTAACTTTTTCCTCCATGGAGAAAGTTCAGTTTGTGCCAGTATTGAAGTAAAACAGCACCCACCTGTATGGAAACTTACACCTCAACATTTGAACTTAGCACAGGAAAACCACACAAATGTTCAAGGTAAAACAGTAAATTCAAGCGAAATGTTCCATTTATTCTCTGATTACAAAAAGGGGAACGAAAGATTACTAAATTTTAGACACTGAAATTATGCTAATATTTTGTCATTTATACGGATTCCCACCTTTTATGTAAACAAAACTACATGGATATCAATTCTTTTGGGTGCATTTAGACTTAATTATTTTCAAATCTGTTTTTAAAGTTAGTGATGTTTTCAAATAACTTAAAAGTGATTCAAACAGGGGTATATCCCTAACATTGAATTAGTTTATCCATTCTGTTGTTTGACTTATGCTTATTATGAATTTATTCCCACTACAACTTGTAACCATAAGCTACTAATCTATTTTGGACTTCTCCCGAAGGACCCATTTTCCTAAAGTGGTGACATCACTTTTCGAAATTGGTTCATGTCGGAGAAGTCCATAATACATTTAGTATATCAAATGTTATTTTAGGTATATTGGTTTATAGTATAGTTGTCTTGTTAAAATAAAGAAACCCATTCATTTTAACATGTTATTATTAACAAAAGCAAATTGTTAACATCTGGAAATCAATAATCACAAAATATGCTATACTGTGTCCTTGGCAGCTCAGCCATTTTGTATCAAACGATAGCTAATTGTTATGCCCTCTGGCGAAGGGGAATAATCGTAACTAATAAACTTGTAAAAAATCACAGGAAAATAAATATAGCCCCTTCGTTAGATTTATTGCCCCTGTAGTCTGGTATAGTGCTCCTGTATCAGTAAAGTACCCCACTTTACTAAGTGTGTCTTTCCCACAACATATAAATTGTTAAGTCAATTTGTTTGGTAAAATATTTATGATGTCTGTATTTATAAATAAAAATGTTAACTGCACCTTTTGTTGCAACTCATTTGGATTTTCTAATGCTAAGGTAATGAAATTTTTAATGGTAGCATATTTTCCATTTTCTGGGCACAATTAGATTATTATTGTGGTAGATGTAATATGTTGCAACTTTCTTTACTTACCAAAACTGTGTTTACATAAATCTATGTTAACCATTGATTTTTCCATAGGTGATTTACATTATATTGCTTCTGCTTTGGAGGAATTTAGGAGAGCTTACAGACATTAGAATTTTAATTCCTTTCCCAACGAAAACAATTTTTTGTCAAGAATGAAGCCTGGCACTGAAAATATAAGGATGGTCTTGAAACTAAGAGTAGCGGACCCACATGTTTGAAAAGGTCATGGTGGTCCCTGATATATATAATTATCTGACAGAAGTTAGCTAAACATTTGGAAAACTTCAGATAGTCGTGTTTATGAATAATACATGTAAATGACCAAATGATTAAATTTTATATGATTGCAGCTACTTGCTACTAATTTCTTCCATTTTACTTTTTCATTTCTCCTCCTACATTTATGAATGAATTTCCATGAAACTTGCAAGAAATCTGAAGTAATTCCATTTGAACCTCATATTTTCTTTATTTTATTTTGATTTTTTATCAGATTGATATTGGGGATTTCCATATTTACACTTTGACTTGCAGGCAGCATGGAAGGCTCGAACCTGAATTCCTAAATTAGGATTGCACAAAGTTCAGTTAAATCTGTATATGAAAAATATGTATAAATATATGTTAATTATTTGCTACTTGTAGTAATACTTGCACCATATGGATTAAATGGTAATTTAACTGGCCAGTCATACCGAGAAACTGATCAGAATGCTCATAAAACACTGGATGAATGGAGCAGATTTTATCCTATTGAAATGTCTGATAAGGATGATCCTTCTAAGACTCCAGCTTTAGTGGAAATCATTGTTGGTAAGAATTGAATTTACAAGGTACATGTACCAGTGAACTTTTGTGTTGGCTTGGAATTTGTGAAAAATATAAGTCCAGTTTGACCTTAAATGAATATTTATACCCCCCGCAAACAAAGTTTGGGGGGTTATATAGGAATCACCTTGTCCGTCCGTCCGTCTGTCCGTCTGTCCATATATCTTGTAAGCGCAACTCCTCCTAGACCGCTCAATGGATTTCAACGAAACTTTACAGAAAGGAAGTACATCATCCAAAGATGTGCATGAAGAAAAATCTTTGCTTTCCGAAATCACACAAGGGAGATAATTGGACTTCTATTTTTTTTGGCTTATACATTATATATGGACCTCGTAAGCGCAACTCCTCCCAGACCGCTCAATGGATTTCAACGAAACTTTACAGAAAGGAAGTACATCATCCAAAGATGTGCATGAAGAAAAATCTTTGCTTTCCGATATCACACAAGGGAGATAATTGGACTTCTATTTTTTTTGGCTTATACATTATATATGGACCTCGTAAGCGCAACTCCTCCTAGACTCGCTCAATGGATTTCAACGAAACTTTACAGAAAGGAAGTACATCATCCAAAGATGTGCATGAAGAAAAATCTTTGCTTTCCGATATCACACAAGGGAGATAATTGGACTTCTTTTTTTTTTGGCTTATACATTATATATGAACCTCGTAAGCGCAACTCCTCCTACACTGCTCAATGGATTTCAACGAAACTTGACAGAAAGGAAGTACATCATCCAGAGATGTGCATGAAGAAAAATCTTTGCTTTCCGATATCACACAAGGGAGATAATTGGACTTCAAAGCGGGGGGTATCCTTTGTGAGCTTTGCTCACAGTACATCTAGTTTGTTTTAATTGAAGACGATTTCTTATTGAAAAAAACAAAAACAATCTATATTGACTCATGTGATCCATCATATCTGAACAGTTTTGAAACAGAATAATTTCTTGACTAGCAGCTTCTTTAAGTTTAAGTCATGCTCACCTATAATTTGAAATAATCAATTATGTATTTGTTATTCTGATTGACATGCTACATGTATTTTTGTAGCTGGTGTCAGGATGAAGTATCCTTCCAGTTTTGTGTTACTATGTGATATTGAAGAACATTTGAATAAGACACCACCAGCACCAACCCCTTCAACAGCAATGCCACGCCCACCACCTGTAATACCTAACAGTCATCTTACACCACCAGCTTCCCCAGCTGATGTTAGTTTATTGGCTGACCATGGAAGTAAATGTGGAAATGGTGTTAATTCATATGGTGGGACTCACCACCATCCAGAAATTAATACTGAATTAATTGCCAAATCTGAGCGAGTCTTCTCTACAAAGATACAAGAAAAGGTGTTACAGGATAATTGTGTCAATCCAGTTATTGCCAAAAGGTATGGAAGTTTTCAGTTGCACTTATTTTAATAATCTGCTATTTTTATAATCTTTTGTGATATGAGACATTTAATAATTGGTTTGTTTTCAAAATTTATCATTTATGGGGAGGGGGGAGAAAATGCATGTACAGTATTAATATTTGATAGTGGTTTTATTAGGCAAAAACTGGAGGCGTGCCAGAAATACTATTAAAATTTTATGCATGGTATGATAGAAGAAACAAAATTTTTGTCCGCACTGTACATTTGTTTAAAGGTTGATTGGATTATAACTGGAACAATATATTACTTTTAACATGCATTAATAATACTGTTGCTGTCAAAAACGCAATATCTAAGTTTATCCTAACATTTTAATTTTAAATGATCTGATTGGTCTTTCTGCACATTGAGAAAATCCTCAAATTTGGGGTGTTTTCTGAGACCAGGCCTGGGCGCCATAAAAAATTATTTTTGCTCAGTAAAGAAAATTTTACTCAAATTCCCATTCTCAGCCAATCACATTCGAGTATCCCCATATTTAAGAAAATTCTCAGACTTAAGAATATTCTCAACTTTTATGGCGCCCAGGCCAGGTCATAATTATATAATGAACAGATCTTAAATGAGAAACTATAACGAATGAACAAATGTACAAGACATAGAATTGAACCTTGGACCAGTATTTTCCCTCATGATTTGATACATGGTGCATGAAAAGACTCCTTACATTACAAAAAATATTAGTTCGACTCCGATCTTAATTGACAAGGATTGCCAATTTTCCTACCGAAGGTCGGTGGTTCTCTCCGGGTACTCCGGCTTCCTCCACCAATAAAAAACTGGCAACTGCGAAATAGCCAAATGTACTGAAAACGGCATAAAATCCCAACTAAACAAACAAAAAATATTAAAGTATTCACATTAGAAAAACATGTCTTTTATTATTATTTTTGTCAGAAAATCATTACACCTCGAAAATATGCATTGGAAGTAAATGGATAATAATCATTGAAGCCATTGTTTAACTTACAACTGTCAAGGATGTAAATGTATAGAAATACATGAAGTTACAGTAGAATTGCCATACTTACTCTATTTATTTGATACTAAAATACACCTATTTTTTTAGGAAAATTGGTAAATCGATGAAAAAATAGTGTTTTTTGTATTTCCAACCTGGTCACTGTACTTTAACTAGAATAGGCAATCAAATTAATGGTTCATACTTGTGGTATTCTTATTTGATTTTGCTTTCATGATTTATCTTTTTGTACCTTCAAATTAATAGAAAAAATATATAAGTGAACCAACACCTGAAGTTGTGATTGTGCGGTAGGGTAAAAACGAGTGGATACCACTAGGTATTCACAGTCATCTTGAAAAAAATTAATAAGTCGACAATAAAGACAACAATACTCAAGTTTTTACCGCAAAGTATCTGTTTATTTGGTCGACATGTTTCGCCAACAAGTGTGGCATCTTCAGTCCTGAAGACCCCACGCATGTTGGCAAAACATGTCGACCAAATAAACAGATACTTTAAGGTAAAAACTTCAAATTAATAGTTGATTTAATGTTGAAGAAGAAAACAGTACCATACTTCAAACGACCCCCCATGTTGTTGACTATATGTGAACATCTCACAAATTATTTTTACAATCTGGATTTGGAACATCAAGAAAAAAAGGTAGGTAGGTAGGGATTATAAAAAATTTTTTTTGCAAATTTTTGAACATAGAGTGTATGTAGAGACATTTTGACTTCAACACTGCTTATTGAAAAATGCTAGGTAGGTGCTAGAAAATAGGGTAGGTAGGGTAATTTACCACACATATTTTTTTTTTAATTTTCCCTTAGAATAGTAGATACAATATTTATAATTATTACTATATGTTTAATTTTAGAACTTCTGAAGCCATAAATGAAGACACAGCTGTAGGAGTTTGGGATTTTAATGATCCCACGACCAAGCTCAGCTGTAATTGTTCTAGGTAAATTATTCATATGTTTAATTTTGGACCTACAAAAGGTTGGTCAGTGATGCTGTGTTTTTAAGACGTTAGTTTCTTTTGCATGCACAATTGTTAAAAGGTAAAAAAAATTGTGCTGACAGTTTCATGCTTTTAAAAATTAGTTTATGTACAGATTTAGGAAGGTATTTTTGTCGAGCCTGCGACTTTAGTCGCAGAAAACTAGACATAGGGATAGTGATATGGCGGCGGCAGCGACGTTAACTAACTTCTTAAAAGCTTTATATTTTAGAAGGTGGAAGACCTGGATGCTTTATACTTTGTATATAGATGCCTTATGTTACGAAGTTTCCGTCTGTCATATGTACATTGTCCTTGACCTCATTTTCATGGTTCAGTGACTACTTGAAAAACAAATTAAGATTTTTTGTAATGTTAATTTCTCTCTTATTATGAGTAATAGGATAACTATATTTGGTATGTGCATACCTTTCAAGGTCCTCATCCCAGTCAGACAGTTTTCAATTGACCTCGACCCCATTTCAAGGATCAGTGAACAAGGTTAAGTTTTGGTGGTCAAGTCCATATCTCAGATACTATAAGCAATAGGTCTAGTATATTTGGTGTATGGAAGGATTGTAAGGTGTACATGTCCAACTGGCAGGTGTCATCTGACCTTGACCTCATTGTCATGGTTCAGTGGTTATAGTTAGTTTTTGTGTTTTGGACGGTGTTTTTATTACTGTATGCAACATGTCTGATAGCATTTACTTTCATTAGAAATACACGACAGACGAGACATTTTTGTGTGTCCACTCTTGTTTTCTTATGTTGCTAAATATTTTTACTTTGTACTTTACATTTACAGACACCGTCTGTCAAAAAATAAACCAGTGTTAACTGGACAGAACAAGTCACAGACAGCACCAGCCAATAAACATGGAAAGGATTCTAAACCTGAGAAGCCTGAACGACCACCTTCTCGTCTAGGTAGAAGCAATACTGTGCCATTCCATCGCCAGTTGAATATGTCTGATCCACAAGTTGATATAGATCTTGTGATGCAAAGGGTACCAGTGCAAGGTGTCAACTTCAATTCAGCACCAGGGCAAACCACATTACCACAGTTAAATAATGTTGGAGATGGTACTAGTGTTGTAGAGGGTCATTCACCAGCAGCTGTACCTTCACCACTTGAAGAGCCTCATAGTCAGTCCCATGCCAGTCAAAGTGGTGAACCGACTATGCCAAAGTTAAGCCCCCATCCACCACCTGACGTTCCTGAGAAAGAAGGAACCACCAAACCAACAGCTGATAATTCTAGTGCTACAGTGAATGGACACGTTGATTTTGCAAAACCGAATGATGTTTCTACTCCAAAAGCTGCTGCAGAAAATGTTTTCTCACCACCTTGGGTTCAGTCAGAATCTAAAAATGCTATTGTTAACCAGTGGATCAAATCTCATCAGCAACATAAACATGCAGATATTCCAAGAAAACCTGTACTGCCTACATTAGAGACTGGCGGGGACAGCTTTGTTACAGAGAATCTCTATAATCTAGACCCATTAAACATGTGGTAAGTTTCAGAACACAAGAAAAAATTGAAGTCAGATTTCTTCTGATCTGTCATAATTCAGTAGTTTTATGATTATAAGTTTGGATCCTCTGAAGTTATTTGGGGGGGGGGTCTTTAAAAATGCTGGATTTTTAAATATAGGATACTAAGTATTTAAAAATAACTGGGCTCAATAATTGCAAAGTTGATACATATGTTTTGTTATGATTCATTTTTATATCAGAATGTTTTTTACTTGTGTGGTTCCAGATAACATTGGAATAATCATGAATTTTCTATAATGGTAGCTTCATATTTGTGCTCATGTACACAAGATGCAGAAATGTTAAATTTAATTTATTATTTAATCAAACTTTGAAATGTTGTCTTCTGTTTGAAGGTTAAATTTCCCAGTAGCCAAGAAACCAAGATATGAAGACTTGTCTCCAGATGGAGAATCCTCTCTGTCCATCTCACAAAAACATAGGAGTTCTCCACAGTCAATGGAGGATGACCCATACGAGTTTTCAGATGAAGCCTCCATTAACCCAGCAACTATAACAAGAGGGAAATTGAGGGAAAGTCAGAGTGATGGCTTTCATAATAGAAAATCTCCCTATGGAAGAATGGTAATTGGGAAAGATCAATATACTTTTATTTTAAATGTAAAAGAACTGATTGAAAATTGAGAAACGTAGGAAAAAATCAAAAGTTTTAAATTCCTAGAATGTAGATTTGATTGTCTCATGATGGTAAAGTAATTTTTTTATTCTTCTTTAAATTAATGGAAAATTATATGAAAATGGGATGATTTTCTTCTATTATTTAACAGAATTCTTTTTGCAATCTAGAATTATGATGGGTTTTCTTTACCTAGTGATTTGGGTTCCTGTATACCAGAGTTCACAAAAATCGCCGGTCCTATCGGTCCCGACCACCAAAATTTCATAAGATCTGGTATTTGAGTGTGTTGTGCCAGCTCGATTGTCCGACTGTTTGTCAGCTTTAGATTTTTGTGGAAAAAATGTATTTTTCAACATTTCTAATTTTTCAATTCGCGATTGTTGTGAAGTCGAAAATTTCAAAATTATTCATCAACTGAATTAGTTTTTGTCATCATCGTGTCTTCCATTCCTCAAAACAAATAAGTTTATTCATCCAAAAAATGAAAATAAATGTTCTAAATTTTTAACAAATTCAATTGCTTTTTTGTACCTGGAAGTTAGGTTAAGATAGTAACAACAAAATAAAGTTCGGTATAACTACACTTCCAATTTGTGTTAGACACATGGATGAAATTTAAATTAATATTACAAAATTAAACATATTCTGCTTCACTGAGTTCATAATTCCTTTTCTGTAACCTATAAATTGAATTGACATTGATCTTATACGAAAATGAAAGAAACAAATCAAATAAATATTCACATTAGGTTCCGTTTCGAATCCAGATTACCACATGTCAAAACATGGCGGGTAGTTTTCAGTTTGTCATCGTTATGGTTTATGGATTTCACATGGCAATTTCCATTAATATGGATAATGAATTCGTGAAAAACAAATGAAGTAAGAACTCTGAAAGTTTGGGCTTTAATTGCGTCTTGTTTTACTTACCATTCATTACAAAAATCAATCTACTTGAAGTCAACAACGATCCCATAACAACAAAAAACCTTATTTTCCATCAGTTTTTCTCATTTCCTAAATAATAGGTGATTTTTAGTATCACCGAATTTGCCGCAGAAGAATAAATTTTATACAAATAGAACTTTTTTTTTCTTTTTGAGTTTATTTTCAGGTTTGCTCTTGATGTTCCAATTTTATCCTAATAACATGAATAATGAATATGGCCTAATCATCTTTTATTGTTAAAAGTTTCCCAAATTGTAGGACCACCAATTTTTTTGTGGGACTGACAAAATTTTGCATTCTGTCAGTCCTATGACTGACAGAAAATTGGAGGTATTTGCGAACTCTGGTATACGATTTTCAATTTTTCCTGGTTGTCAAAATTACACTCGGGAATTTTTCAGTGCTTGTTGCATTCCATATTTTTAATTGTTCAGTTTATTTAGTTTTATGTATGATTTAAAAGTTTCAAGTTAAGTACCTTGCATTTTTCTTTCAGGAGGATGAGTCGGGAAGACTAGACAGAGATGACAAAGGAAATGGTAAGTTTGGCTTAAATTTATGACCTTTAGGCTGTTAATTTCAGTTATTTCATGTTAAAACAAACAATTACTGACCTGTCCATACTGAGGTACCATGTTATAAGCCAGTTTGTAGTAAGTTACGTAAAACTTCAATTATAATTTGCAAGGATTGCTGCTTTTCTGACTCGATTGATGAATCTTTTGTGAAATCTTTATACATGTACTTAATCAGTAAAACATCTCACATTTAGTGGTAAAAATGCTGTAGAAAGATTATAAACATGATGCTAGATTTACATTGTACATATCAAAATATATTCTTCATTGAAACTACAATCATTTTGCGAAAAATGTGATAGTGAGATGTGGATTGAGCTGTTCACATTACTGGTTCTTATGGCTATCATACTTGTGTTCATTTTGTGTTGGAATTGGATCTTGTTTTAAAGTGACTTACTTTTGTTTTTAACAATTACTTATAAACCAGTTGCATTCATATTTAAATCGCTTTCCTTTTTAAATCCTTTTTATGGTCCATTTTTTGGTGCTTACTTTTCAGAACTTGGTTCATTGACATCACCACCAACAACTCCAAATACAGTTTTAAAGGACAGTTTAACACAAGTTAATGATCTTGTTCCAAAGACATCAGATCTTGATCACATATTTGAATCTGACTCTGATACTGACGATACAGTAAGTTCTATCACAAGATGGCTTACGACTCCATGTTTCTTATAAAAGTCACAGAAAAAAAAATATTTTGAGCCCAAACAACATTGTATTAAAATATTTTATAAATTTCAAACAACTACGTTTATAACAAAGAATTGTTAGTGACAAAGATGACTTAGGATTAAAGAAAGATTTATCGTCACTGTATATGTCTGCAGAAAAAAATATTATAAATGAAAGGATCGAAGTACCTGTGTTTGTATAAATCATCAAAACTGGTATCATAGATTATTGGAAGAAGTGAGAGGTTATTTTGATTTGATGATTGCAACAGTGAACTAGAAAGCTTATTTAAATTGAAAAAAAAATGAACAACAAATAGTTCTGTACACATCTTTGTTAAATTTAAGTTAGATGACAATTTTTGTAAAGTTAAATTATATGTTAAATGAACTTTAAAAATGCACTGGAAATAACTGAATGTTTTCCTTGTATTTCAGTTCATGAATCAGGATATACCTGTCTCTGAAGATCTGAAGCATACCAAAGTCATTACAAATGAAGGTGTTATAGGTAAGTTATCAACTATAAACCTCATTCTCTACCAGTAAGACACATGTGCATCAAACTGAAAACTTAAAACCATGTGTAATGAATAACCGATATGATTTATAATTTGAACCATTTAATTTTCATACACATATATGTTTATTTATGCACATGTAGTTATTATATCCCCCGCAAAAATAGTTTGGGGGGTATATAGGAATCAGCCTGTCCGTCTGTCTGTCTGTCCGGAATTTTTTTGTACCCGCTGTTACTCAAACATGCCTTATCAGACGTTAATGAACCTTTGCATACTGTTAGATCCTAGCACGTAGATGTGTGCATGCAAAGTATGTCCTGGTCCAATAATTTTTTCCATAATTTTTTACCCTTTTGGATTTAGAAATTCTGTCTATCCCCCAATTTTTTTTTGTACCTGCAGTTATACCAAGTTGGACTTAGAAATTGTGAGATAATTCACCATAATAAGGATGCCCTAGGCCATTAAATTAACAGTAGCGGGAGTATAGTTAGTGAGGTCCTCTCACAGTTCTAGTTTCTTTTATATTTGGCAAATGTTTTTGAATTGCATTAATTAGACAACTCACATCTGTTGAACAGTTTCTTGAAATTTAATTACAATTAACAGTTTACCTAGTCACATTAAGTAAATTTCCTCAGTGTGGAGAATTTTATTGTCTTATTTCAACAGGTTTTAATTGGGTTGCTCAATGATTTTTTTTTGTTACAGCTGTAGCAGAATTAAGTCGAATGTATCCTACACCACCATCAAATAATCCTGAAATTTCTCCTGCATCATATTGTCATGAAGTAATGGAACAGTTTGATAGACCAGTTATCAAAAAAGAGATAAATGCTCCATGTCTAGAAGAATTCTTCAAAGTAAGAAAGACTTTTTCTCTTTCAGCCATGTTATACCTTATTTTTACAAAGATTATAAAATTAAATGAAATCTCTGATGTTGAAATTGTAAGACCAGTTTTATATAATGTAATTATTCTAATTTTTCAGCATGTTTAGAATTTGATGGAAAATTAAATGTGCCAATGTTTCAATCTTGGTAACCAGTTTATGACCTGCCATAATTCTACTCTTCTTCGTAAAATTCTTTCAGTATTCATTGTTCATGTCAGTGTTTTCCCTAGAAATTTTTTGAAGCATAGGGGGATTGACTGAAATGATGGTGGTCATGAAATCTGAAGGATGGGGGTAAAATAAATTTATATAGTATTATAAGGAATTTAAAAATTTCAAGCATGGGGGCCTAAAATTAATGCATGGGGGTACCACCATGCATAAACCCTCTGGGGAAAACACTGCATGTAAATTTCATTAAGTAATCCATTTAAGTTTATTAAAAGTCAAAAGACTAATCAGAATAATTTTATTGTATTCGACCTATCTAGCACCCCGGATGCTTGAATTTTCTTTAAAAAGTGGAGAAATTGTTTTTAATCATAGAAGCAAAATTGTAGAAGCTGATTTGGAGGTCAGATTGGAAATAATCTCTCGAATTATTTGGGTTCGGCACATACAATTTATTGACCCATTGAAAGGACAGAGTAAGATTGGTTATATGAGATTCGGTATTATGATTGGTATTGTCTACCAAATTAAAATTTTCAAATGTCAGAAGTAGTCATCTACATGTATGAATAACAAATGATAAGCATTATAACATTGAAGGGGATTAGAAATATATTGTTAAGTATCATTTATCGGGAGCAGGGAACTCATCAACCATATATGAAACTCTGCTGCAGGATAAATGAGTACCACATAACACTACTTTGATGGATAATTAGTGTGTCAATAAAGAAAGGGGCACATAATACGGCAAGTGAGTTTATTTGATTATTTGTTTGTTGGAAGATGCAACCTATTCTATACTGATTAAGTATAAGCTTTCATGTAAACTTTTATATTTCATTTAAAATATTATTATTATTCAAAGGATGTACCCAGTGTGTTCCAGCCTCCAGAACAAGAAGAATTTGTTAGTTCAGATAAATACTCAACAGTAACTTTACCCAGTAACAAACTGTCTCCTATACATCATCACCCACCTGATTACAAAGCATCTTGGCAGTTCCCTATGCCTATTATGGAGAAACCTCCACCTAACAGGTATACATACAGAATTGTCGACTGATCAAACCAACCCCGAAAAATACTTGCAAAAACTAATATTTGATTCTTGTAATTCAATGTACACACATTTATAAGGAAACGTTTTGGTTGTCTCATCTATGGCCATTTATAGTAAATAATTTATGATTGGGTACCAATATATTTACCTGCATCACCGACGGTGAAAGCAGGTTTAGTAGCCGCTCGACTCTGTCCATCCATCCGTCACACTTAGGGGTACATACTTTGTGTAATCTGTAACTTGACTGTATTGAACCAGTATTGGGTAGGGCAATACTAGGCAAATGGCTGCATCTTTTTATCTAAACCACATACATATAACAGTAATAATAACTTTGCCCTGACAAACATGTGACTGAAGCAGGTCTAGACATTTAATCAGTCTTTTTTTTTTTATTGATTTCTCAATCCATGCAACTAAGATCCAAAGGAAATACAAATATCCCACTGATAAACATGTGAAATAAATGTATTCAAAATCGTCTTCATTATAGGATCAATATTTGTTTGGTAAAAGTTCCTGTTTTTAAATTTTAATTGTGTAAATCATCTCGTCATTGCAGTAAGATTTCATCTCTAACATGTTTTAATTCTTGGTGTTAGATAAAAATAAAGAAAAATATATAAAAAAAATTGCTTAAATATTGTAAGAAATGAAAAATTACTGTTATTTATCTGTTTATTTAAAGCTGATTTTAATGATTTTGTAGTTACATTAACATACCGTCCATAGAGAATATTCCTAGCTTGCCATCCCGTATGCCCTCAAGTGCAATAGAATCTTCGCCAGCAATGTTCCAGACTTCTAGTGTTGGACCACAGAGAACACCAATGAGTTATGAACTACAGTCTCCTGCATCAAATGCATCTTCTTATCTCAACAAAACTCTCAATTCTGTTGATAATCAGGGCACTAACAATCAAATAGCAGAAGCGCATAGTTTAATTGTAAATATTTTATTAATGGACTCCAGACTGAATGTCTTTAAAGATGCTAACTTTGACAGTTGTAATTTTTGTGTATGTAACGGTAATATTAATGGTGCTGATAGTGGGATTCTCATTGAGGATCCTTCAAGAGAAGAAGAGAAATATAGTTGTACTTGTGGGTTTAGTGCTATTCGCAATAGACGATTTGGGATTAATGCAGGAATATTTTATGAGGACGAAGTTGATATTACGGGTGTTAGAAATGATCGGTTTGATCGAAGGAAACCTGGACTTTTATCATTAGAGTTTACTGGTGAACACAAAGGTGATGATCCGAATATGTCAGTGCTTGAGTTGCTGTTAGGGCAGTTCACAGTACCATATCCTTCGTCATCATCTTCACAACTTCTCATCAGACTCACTATGAATACAGATACGTCATATGCAGCTAACACAGTAGACGATTTCCCATTAAGAGGTAATAATTGAAGTGTTCACTGTTTTAATGATGTGTCTTAATTGGTTACACTAAAATAGTGTAAACATCAATCAGATATGTTTTGTATAATTTTAATTTAAGCAGAATGCTCAGGCACAAGGTATACTATAACTGATGATGCTCAACTTCATTGAGTTGGAATGCAGTCTTCTTTATCTTTAGACCTATGTGAAATCATTTTCACCAAGAATTGTGTTATCAAAAAATATTTTATGTTTTGAATTATGAGTGATGTCTAATCCATAAACTGATGTTGTGTAATGCAAGTGATAAGAGCTTTAATTAGTTGTAAGAATAGTAGAATAAAATAGTTAACGAATGTGGCTGGGGCATATAGATTTCCCCATGTCCGTCCCTCCGTACCTACATCCCGATTTGGTTAAGTTTTGCGTTTAGCTCCATTTCTCAGAAACCTATAGTAATGTATCAATGATATTTCACCACTACAGTCCTCTTGTATAGTACAACACAGTTCAGCAACACTTAGGTCGCTATGACCTACATTTCATGCTTTAGTGACTTTGGTTAAGTTTGGCATTTAGGTTCATTTGTCAGAAACCTATAGTAATATATCAAAGATATTTCACCACTACAGTCCTCTTGTATAGTACAACACAGTTCAGCAACACTTGGATTGCTATGACCTACATTTTATGCTTAAGCAACTGGTTAAGTTTTGTGTTTTGCTTCATTTCTTTGGAACTACAATGTATGCATAGTGTATCAATGAAACTTCATCAGTGCATGTGCCTTTGGTAGTAATGAGCAGTCATACAATAATTGGGTCATTATGACCTACATTTTATGTTTGAGCAACTGTGGTTAAGTTTTGGGTTTATGTTCATTTCTTTGGAACTAAGCATAGTGTATCAACGAAACTTCATCAGTGGATGTGCCTTGGATAGTACTGAGCATTTTAGGCAGGGCTAAATTACAGACACAATTTGTAGTTTTATTAATAATTTTATCAGTTCAGAAAATGCAATTTTGACAAGGTTGAAAGGAAAAAAACTGGTTATAAGTTTGGAAATATAGGGTAGGCAGCTAGGCTTACACACACATTTATAACCAAATTATCCAAGGGTAAAAAAATTTGGTTATTAGTTTGCAGTGGACAGTGAAGCATGTTAAATGAAATACCTAAATTAATATCCTTGTGTACATTGTGATGGGTTATCCCGGTTTGTTTTCCAGTTTTTTACCTTAAAATAAAAAATATTAAACCTTGTACTGCCAGAAAAAATGTATCTATAGTACAGGATATAAACAAACTTAATATCTACACGAATGCGTTTTGTATGTAAAATCTAAATTCATCTGTTGATTGTCAGCTCATTACATCTTTAAGATTAACAATTCTTTTTTAACTCACCTGGCCTATAAGGCCATGTGAGCTATTCTCATCACTTTGCGTCGGTTGTCGTCATCGTTGTAAAATTTTCACATTTTTACCAACTCCTCTGAAACCAATGAACCAATTTAAACTTTAACTTACATGTAAGTGGAATGGTCCTTGGATGGTCCCCTTTAAAATTTGTGTTCGGTTTTCCGGGACACCATCTAATATGGCTGCCATAGTCGGACATACATTTTGTAGTTTAACCTTAGACCATATGGGAATTTTAACATTTTCGTTATCTTCTCTGAGACCATTAGACCAATTTGAACCAAACTTTGGTGGAATGGTCCTTGGGTGGCCCCTTTTAAAATTTGTGTTCGGTTTCCCCGAACACCATCCAACATGGCTGCCATGGCTGGACTTAGTTTAACATTGAGCCTATGGGAATTTTACTTTTTCGTCAACTCCCCTGAAACCACTGAGCCAGTTTGAACCAAACTTTGGTGGCCCCTTTCCAAACTTACGTCCTGCATTCCCGACTTCCAACTGACATGGCTCAGGGTTCTCGCTAAGGCGCGTACATGCGTCCTGGACGCGCTAAAATTGGATTGGACGCGTCATCCTTCAAACTCATGCGTCCCTGGGACGCATGTAGATCTAATCAGCTGTGTCTGAAGACCATTATTTTCATTAAAAATCTCGAGCCGCCATTTTTTTGTTTTCTTGGAGATCAAAGCGGGGAAGGGAAAGAGACGACAAAAAGTAAGCTAAAAAATGGCGGCAATCGGAATTCTCGTGATTTTTCATTGGCCACAGTGTTTATTTCAACCGGTAACAATATGTAAACCTCATTTAAAAATAAATTTAGCGGATTTTGACGTATGTACATGTATGCACAAATGGAAATTTTGTCAATATTGATTATTAAGGTGTTCAAACAATGTCAATTGGAGGATTTTAAGAGTATGTTTGAGAAAAAATAATAGTAAGGATTATAGATAAATAAATATTACAAAATAAAATGGCAATAATAGATAAGTTGTATCAAAAGGTGCAAAGATTTTTGCTCATATCTGTAACAGAAATTTTCTTCCAAATTCGCAGCACAATGCATAAGTCCATTTTTTTTTTTTTTTTAAATTTCAAATTATATTTTCAGTATGTTAAGGCAGCACATGATTTTAATTAAACTTTAACAATAGTACAATAGGCCTACCATGGTCAAAATCATGCAGGATTGTACGTTAAAAAAGTGGCGATGAGCCCTGGGACTCATCAAAATCAGCTGGGACTCACCATTCTGAAAAATGATGAGTCCCAGGACTCATCATGAAAAATTCTTAGTGAGAACCCTGATGGCTGCTATTACGTAAAATAGAAAAATGGGGTGATGAATTACAAAAATCTTCTATGAGACTACGAGGAGAGTTACAACCAAAGTTGGCAGTAATGGTCCTTAGGAGGTTCTCTTTCAGAAGTTTGTCCGATGCATCTTACAGTTAACCAAGATGGCCACCACAGCAGAATTTAGTTAAACATAGGGCCCTATGGGAAAATTCATTGAAAAATCTTCTTGTGTGAAACCACTTGACCAATTGGAACCAGACTTGGCAATTTGAACCAAACTTTGGTGGAATGGTCTTTGGGTGGCTCCTTTAAAAAATGTGTTCGGTTTCCCCGAAAGCCATCCAACATGGCTGGCATGGCCGGACTTAGTTTAAAATTGAGCCTATGGGTATTTTACTTTCAGCTCCTCTGAAACCACTGAACCAAACTATAGTGGAATGGTCCTTACAACTGTTGAAGTATGGATGTCTTGAATGATCGACGTTGATTTCTTGGATATTTTTCAAAGGACATGTTTCATCTTTACAGATGACTTCCATCATTACCGATGCTTTTAAAATAGATATTTCAGTAACGGATCGTCTTTAACAAGCCCTGAAATTATGAAGACACTGGACAAACCATTATTGGATGCAGAACAAAGATTTTAATAACTAACTTGGAGGTCATAATCCTGATCTATCCATGAAATGAAAATCTGATCTCTTAGTTCAGCAATAAATTTTGTGTAGCTACATGCATTTTTACTTCAGTAGTTCAATAAAAATAAAAATTTCCATTGATTTTCTGGCCCTTCATCTAGTTTAGGCCCCCATTCCTGTAGCCAGTGTAGGGCTATGATTTGGTTAGGGTTAGGTGATCAGAGAAAGATTTCTTCAAGCAGATTAGAGCTTGTTTAAGTTGTTACTTTCATAATTTGATTTTTGTTCTCTTTTATTTACAATATTAAAAGGGAAAAACTATTAATAGCTGAAAATACATTGCGGCACAACGCGGGTCAACTCTTTTAATTAAATGATAGCAGTCTCTATGGCAGTACCATGCTGCTATCCAGATTTTCTGGGGAGAACACTGTCTTGTCTGAAACCAGTGAGCCATTTGGAACAAGACTTGGCAGTATTGGTCCTTAGATGGTTCTCTTTTAGAAATGTGTCCATTGACCTGGACTGTAAACCAAGATGGCTGCCACAGCCAAACTTCGTTTATCATAGAATCCCATGGAAAAACAAGCCAAATTGACTGCTACACTTAAATTTTTAGTCCTGCTCAAGGTGACATGTTAAATCCAGTTGAGCGATACAGGCTCTTAAGAGCCTCTAGTTTCATCTATTAAAGTACTTAAAATCATGTTTTTCAACATTACTTTGTATGGGATTGAATAGTTTCATATATCCCACAGTTTGAATTCTGTACAAAAGGGAGAGAAAAAATGCACTTGACTTCACATTTTAATGTAATTTTGTTGTGATTTACAGATGGTAATGATGTTTCCTACACAGCTTTAGATCAAGGTCGGCAAGCAATGGAACATTGTCTACCAAACAAGTTAGATGATCATTTGATGAAATCTACCTGTCTCCATAAATGGCAATTTTTGCAAGGTAATTACAATTTCGCAAATTACATGTATTTAGAGAAATGTTGAATATTATTTAAAATAAAGAATTACACATTTGAAGTACTCAATTGATAATTAATGTACTGATGTTCTTTATCTTTTACAGTGAATAAAATGTAAAAAATAAATTTGCTTGAAAAAAAAAATAAGCATTCAGGTGAGAAAATTTTTTAAAGTTTAAAGCTTCAGTTATAAGAAAAAATTACATGTTCAGGAAAGAGTGTAAAATGTCAAAAAAGAATTGTCCTTAATAGAATATAAAGTCCATTATGAAAAATTAGTAAGTATGGGTTCATTGATAAACAAAATGCACAAGTGACAGACTTTATAAAATAAGTGGAAAATAGGTGATATCTTTATAATGTTTAGAAATTAGTTGATAGATTTTATTTTGATAGGTGCTACTAAAATACCTCTGAATTCTCAAGACTCTCAGCATCTGTTAAAGTCATTACAACCCATTCTACAAGATGCTATACAAAATAAAAGAGTCACACGTCTATGGGAACAGACATTTAAATTGGCTGGACCTCTGACGTGGAAAGAATTTCACCAGCTGGCCGGCCGAGGTTTGTACTTTTTCATTCTTTAAACAGAAGATGCACTCATGCATGAGCTTAATGGTATATTTATTTTGTTTTGAATTTATATTTACTGTATACATAATTCATGATCCGGAAAAATGTAGGACAGAAATGATAAGTTCCAAAATCAGGAAAAATATTTATCAAGACTTATAATTTAATAGATATGCCCAACGTGTTGTTTGGTGTATTAATAACATGCTGGTAATTAAATGTGCAGGAAGCCTTTTGCATAAAATATTTTGTTAAAAGATTTCATTACTGGAAAATGTATTATTTTTATGATTATATTACATATGTATTTGTAATATTTCAGGTACTGAAGAAAATTCTTCACCACAACCAATTCCAGCTTTACTGGTGGGCTTTGACAGAGACTGGCTTTCTGTTTCACCATATTCACTTAGATTTTGGGTAAGCAGTTTTCAAAAGGAAAATGGGGAGTGCATATAGTTGTTACTGTATCCATCCATCTGAAGTATGTGAAGGGTGGATTTTGGTATCATTAGGTGGTCGGTCACTTATACTAAAAATAGTTTATTTTTTGTTCCTTTTTGAATAACTCCATTTGGTAAATGTTCATATATCTAATTTATTTTTTGGACTATCAGTGTTGTTAAACTCTGTAATGTTTTGTTTGTTAATTATACGCCCGTCATAGACGGGACGTATTATGGTATACTAATGTCCGTCCATCCATCAACACTTCTTACCATAACTCAAATTTGTTTCAATCAATGAAATTTTAACACAACATTAGGATTGACAGAAGAAAGCTCTCTTTCGATTTTGACGGTTTTCACAGTTTTGTCATTCTGGAGTTATGGGACTTAAATTGTCCAAATATAAGCAATTTTTCACATGTCGTGCACGAACTCGAGTACGCCTTCACTTCTTCAAACTTTAACAAATTATTACAAATGATGGTTCGAGGGTCTGTATAATTTTTGACAATTTTTCACATGTCGCAAACTAACTCCAGTATGATTTGAATGATTTTTTTCAAAATTCTACACATTCTTACAAATGGTGGTCTGAGGGTCTGTATACTTTTTGGCGATTTTCACTTTTGTCATTCAAGAGTTATGGGACTTTGATAAGCAATTTCTCACAAGTATAAAATTTCCTGCCTACACAAAGAGGATATTTAGTTTGTTGTTACAGTGTTATAATTTAGATATGTTGAGCCATTGAAAAAATAACATGATACTTAATTTGCTAAAAAAAAATCAATATTTTCCTACTCCTTATAACTTCGTAGCCGTGCAACAATTTATTTTTATTTTAGAATAATGAAATTTCTACAACTGTGTCAAACAAAGTAAAATTATTATAGAATCTTTTAATAAATCAAACATTACTAAAAATACTGAACATTAATTTCAGAAGCTTGTGAAAATTGAAAATTAAAATTAGTGAAATGGTTTTTAAAAACAACATATATGAAAACTGTAATTCACAAAAACTGTCCTGAAACCACAAGGTTTAATCTGTTACACTTTCCAAAAACAGGTAATAGATAATTACCTGGTAACATGTCATATACCTATGCATTAAACTAATAAATACATAATCCAATGCAAAGTAAATCATATGATGGACGACCTGAAAAAATTATCTCTTTGCTGTTGTAATTAATCAAGTGATTCAATATTCATGTACATTTTATAAAACTTTGCTACAGAAATTTAGTGTGGGAGTTTTTGAATATTTTGTTGAATTGTTTTGAATTTATATGTATGCACATTTGTTCTGAAGAGATTCTTGTCAGGAAGTGAATATTTCATTGTAATGCAGGCCAACTATGTATAAATATGGCTGATTCTGTCATAGGATATTTCCTTTTACTCCATAGTGTCAAAATCATCCCTTATCAATATGATTTTGTGGAAAGCAAAATAAAGTTTTTTCTGTAATAGATGCATTACAATTACATTTATATTCCTTGTTATTAGTTCCCTACTGCCAACACCCAAGGAGACTGAAGGTGTGAACTCCTTCAGTCCATCGGTCAGTCAGTCAGTCACAGTACATTTTTCCATAACCTGTTTAACCAACTTATCTTATTTTTGTATATGAGCTTTTAATGATGAGCTACTTTTCATGTTGTTCGGATAATTATTATGAGAGTTATTGCCTTTGGAAATAAAAATTATTGCTTTAAGCATTTGATGTGTTTTTTTCCCAGATCTAACCAGTAGGGGACATTGTATTGCCCAGGAAAACTCTCAGAATGCTTGTTTTTGTAAGTTTGCACATTATTTCTTTCTGTCATCCATATATCTGTCAATGTATACATGTATGTATCAAAGAATTAATCATTAGACAATACAATTGCAATACTCTTTTTTTCAGGAAAAACAATTTATGGAACCATATGGCAAACAAAGAGATATTGCTTATGTTGTTTTAGCACCAGATAATAATTACATAATTGACAATGTTAAAATATATTTTAAAGAACTTAGTAATACTTATGAACTTTGTCGTTTTGGACGTCATGCTCCTTTTGCCAAAAAACTTCGTGACGGAATCATGAGAATTGGTAGAAAACAGGCAGCATCAAAAACTACAGAAGAATCTGTAGAAGACTGGTTCAAGCAAACAGGTATAGTAATTTAATACAAAAAAAAAATTCTTACTAATCTGGATAGACTATTGATACGAACTTGTTGGATTTATATTTCTGCCAAATTATTAAGTTTCAGCAAATTATAGGGCTTCTTTCTGTAATTTTTACGAAATCTGATTTAAATGTAGATACTGATAGTGTATTTTAATACTTAAGTGATATGCATGAAAATTATTTTGTAAAAATGATCATATATGTCAATGTAAAGGCTACGTTTTAATGCATACATTCAAATCTCTATCGCTCAAAATCACTTGTCTCGAACATCATGGATCTCGTTTGAAAGTTTGGTATTTTTTCTCATTAATATCCATGTAATTTAGCTCTCAATTTTTCAAACACCAATTTCTTAAATTATCGAACTAATTTTATGGACCCACAAAAATAAAATTTAGAAATAATTCATGGCAGCCATACGTTTGTTGGAGATTTTAATATGGGTAACATTATTTGAGCAAAATTTTTTCCAGAGGTCTAAAATTTAAGCAAAAAAATCTTTCCCATGTTAAAATCTAATATAAATTTATGGTTGAAATGAATTTTTTCAATTCTAATATGGTAAATTAGATAAATGAAGTGGTACTATTAGGCTTTTCCAATGTCAGCCACTTTTATTTCACAGATTTTGAAAATGAAATCGAAAATTTAAGAAAAGTAAATAAAATAACTTTTGAAAACAAAAACTTACTTTGTATTAGATTTATTGCATTTGATTGCATAAAAAGTCTAAACAGTTGTAGTAATTAGCCCGCTCTGATAGTTTGTTTTTTGATATTCGAAATAGTGGTATTGTAATTTTTACTATGAAGTCAGGAACGTACTACCAATAATATATCGTAAATTTGATTACATCTTTATTTGCAAAGCAATAGCATCACAAAATATTAGAATTTATTTATCCTCAAGAACTCAAATTGCTGTTGTCAATTGGCATAGGAGGCATACAGTGCTTTACAAATAACTACAAATGTAAAAAATAGAAGCCAGAGGATTTTGGTTAAATATCAGTCACAGGTAATATGTGGAATCTGATTGTGTTGGTAGTTGATTGACCTTAATTGTGTCTTAATTAAGCATCAGTTCTACTTTTACAAGTGGATCTAATGTTTCTAATCTGAAACAAACTTAATATTGTAATACAAATTCATTGCTTACTTTGAATTATAATGTTTCCGGACCTATGCAGAAGAGAGCATAAAGCGGGCTGTATTTAGTTAATAGCCTGAGTAGTAAAATTTGCATTGGCTAATCACTAATCCAACAGGTCTTGTGAAATACTTTTTTTCTGAAAATTAGACCTGAACAAGCAGGAAGATCTATAGCATGAAACAGACTTTGTTTAGACTTAGATTCCAAAGGAGTTCTGGATTTCTGGATTTCTAGATTTCTGAAAACATAAGTAACAAACTATTTTGAATTAAGACAATGAATACAAAATTATGTATATATTGAGTAAGAAAGGATATGAAGTATTAGGCTCAAGCAAAAGAAAATGGCCTCATTTAATTCAGTGTTTGGTAATTTTATTTCAGGTGAATCTCCAGTATCAAATAAATTGAGGCTTTATGCGCAAGTGTGTACTTCTTGGCTTGGTAAGTTATATATTTTAGCCTATTGGACAATAGCTTCATAATAATACAAAACAAGTGGGTACTTCCTGGCTTGGTAAGTTATGTATTTTAGCCTATTGGACAATAGCTTCATAATGATACAAAACGTGTGTAATTCCTGGCTTGGTAAGTTATATATTTTAGCCTATTGGACAATAGCTTCATAATAATACAAAATAAGTGTGTACTTCCTGGCTTGGTAAGTTATATATTTTAGCCTATTGGACAAAAGCTTCATAATAATACAAAATAAGTGTGTACTTCCTGGCTTGGTCAGTTATATATTTTAGGCTATGGACAGTAGCTTCATAATAATACAAAACAAAACTTAGGAATTCACAAACATAAAATTATTCAAACAAATCTGTCATAAATTTTGCATCTGATGATGTGTCATTTAAGACTTGCCTTTTTTTTGTCCCAAATAATAATGTCTTCACTTTTGACAATCTGTCACAATGTATTTCCTTATTTCTGATCTTTTACCATAACAAAATTAACAGATAGCTAGAATCTGACTAATTCCACTAAGCAAGCTATAACTGTCTCATCAACTGTTTATTACACATTTACAAATATATAGATCTTCTTTCAGGCAGATTCAAACATGGTCAAGTGTTAAATTTATTCTCAAGCAGGGGGTAGAGAGGGATATGAGAATATCATGCAGGAAAATTTACAATTTTATGTAAATGCATATTTACCATAACGCACAAGTCACTAGATATGTTAAAGGATTGTATTTATTATTTCAGCACCTCTTTTAGGACAGCAGACATTAGATCAGTCTGTTTTTGAACCAAATACAAACTATAGGGCAGGGTATAAACCATCGGAGGCTAGTCAGTCAAACTCTGGTGGTGATCATGTATTTACAGTACCTCAGGCAAATAACAGTGAAGATAAAGGTAATTATTGATGGTTTTTTTTTCTTTATCTGTTTTTTTTTTTTTTTTTTTAATTGATAAATCAGTCTTCTAATCATTTTCTGTAATGGCAGAGTTCAAGGAAAAGGTTATATGATAAATTGATAAATTGGCCTTGAATGGTGTAACTAAGTTTTGGAGAATTTCAAAGATTATTCCATCTTTTTCAGAAAATGGTCATTCTGAATCTTCCAATTATAAAGATAGCAGTTTTCATGAGAATGATCGTGAAAAGCCTTCAGACTGTCCAGCTTTAGTTGTGTACATAATTGATCCATTTAGTTATGGTCAGAATGTTGAAACAGAAACAGATAAATTAATTAAAATTGGTCTTCTAAAATGTTATTATCAGCTTGTTAAATCACTACCAGATCATCTTCAACAAAATATCAATTTACAGGTGAGTTTATTTGTTAAATTCATATCTTCAATTATAGAATAAATAGTTCTACATTTTATTAATAAAATGTCTACTCCATACTCCAA
Organism: Mytilisepta virgata; assembly: GCA_028015205.1. Classification (NCBI taxonomy): domain Eukaryota; kingdom Metazoa; phylum Mollusca; class Bivalvia; order Mytilida; family Mytilidae; genus Mytilisepta; species Mytilisepta virgata. The sequence continues at coordinate 18,790,766 of CM051520.1, read as the reverse complement.
TTTTATAAGATAATGTTAAGATACATGTATATATTTATCAATCCTTTCACATATGGCTTCTCCAGAGGTACTAACTCTTAAATACATTTAATTAGATTTAAAGCTGTTTTAATATTCTGTTTTATTTAAAATCTTAACAAAATGCGTTCGTTTTTCAGTCTATTAAATGAAAGTATTGAAATATAAAATCTAAAATTTTGGTCTTGTTATGTAAAGGATCTGTCATTGGAGTTTCTTTATTTGTCCGAGTATCAAATTAAAGAAAGGTAACTTTACCAATTCTGCTTCTAGAGCCGACTCCTTGTTAGCTAGCTTAATTTGGGATCTTGGTTGTCGATAAAAAATTAATTTTAATACTAAATGTACATGCTGTGATTTCAAAATAAGACAAGCTCCTGTAATTCTACAGGAAAAATATTTAATGCAGAATTGCAGAATTTTTTTTTACATTTTATAGAGGTTGAATGGTTTGAATAGTTATTATTCTCACAATTTTTCTAAAAAATTATAAATGAAGTTTTTACAATTATTTGATAAGTGTTTGAACTTTCTTGTACAAGATATCTAGTTTATATAGACCGGATTTTCTTTTGCTTTTGGAAGTATGAATTTGTCCATACGGTCCCTTTATTATACATAGTGAAATGGCTCCCAAAGTATCATTTCCGCTCTTTTTACGTAGTTGTCAATTTTCTTTCAGATCATTCCATTACACACAGTTTTAGAATGTGCAGAGAGAGGTTGTAATATTCAGCAATTGAAAGCAATATCTTTTTCTGTGTTTACTACCTGTCGATGGAATTTATCACACACAATACTGGGTCGGTCATTGACAGGGTTTGGTCCTGCAGCAGCTGCCGAGCTCTTCCTGAAAAAGAAAGACGTAAGTCAATATAAGCCATGATTTTTGTTGCTGATTTTGATACATTTACATGTTTCCTCTGAAATCATAGGTAGACAAATTCTAGTCTTCACCTTTATTAGCTCACCTGGTCCAAACTTTCCTTTAAAGATCTTCTCCTCTGAAACCACTGGGCCAATTGGAACAAAAGTTGGCAGCAATGGTCCTTAGGTGGTCCTCTTTCAGAATTATATCCGATGACTCGACCCGTCATCCAGGATAGCTGCCAGAGTCGAACACATTTTAACATAAGACCCTATGGGAAATTTACTTAAAGATCTTGTCTCAAACCACTTGGCCAATTGGAACAAAACTTGATCGCAATGGTCCTTAGTTGGTCCTCTTTCAGAATTATATCCGATGACCCTATCCACTATCCAAGTTGGCTGCCAAAGTTGAACTTAGTTGAACATAACACCTAATGAGAAATGAATGATCTTCTTGTTCGAAACCAGTGAGCCAGTTGGAACTTGACAGCAATTTTCAAGATGAACATAGCCCAGGTGAGCGATACAGACTCCTGGGAGCCTCTAGTTAAGTTTATTTCAGTTCTGTGACTTGTGATACGAACATAATGAATTTAACCATATATGTAATTATTGTCAAAACTGCTCAGACCTACCTATAGTCTGACTGCTTTTGTCTTCCAAAATACATACATTTGAAATATTTGTCTCATTAGTGTTAACCTATCCTATTTCTGTATTGACAGGAAAAAGAAAAAATGAAATTGTACAGTCCTCCATTTGTGATTGCTCCAATCAAAGATAAGCAAGCTCTGCTGGCAGAGTGTAATGGAGACAAGTTGGAGAAAAGTAATGTGCTATATTGTTCTTATTGTCTGTCTGAGGATCAGAGATGGTTAATAGCAGCCTGTACAGATGAACAGGGAGAATTGATGGAGACTGTCACAATAAATATAGAAATTCCTAACAGGTAATTTACTGTTTGATTAGTTTGATATAGAATCCTTTGCTTTCTGATGTATGATATAAGTTATAACATACATATATTTGTATTGAATAACAGAAGCATTAATTAGGGAGACTGAAATTGTCAACAATGTCACAGGCAGACCTATACTTTGACATGAAATATAGATGATTTCGCTGTCAAAACTGTCGTTTGTTTTATCAGCCCCATCACAGACAATACCATGTCATATTACCATTGACAAAAAGCCATTATTTCCTGTAGGAAGACTTGCAGACCCAGTTTGTTATACTGAAAATTTTGTGCTGTAGAATAAAAAAAAAATAGAAATTACCAATCAGTTTACTTGTCAGTTCAAGTGATTCTAAAGTGTGTCTGTGTGTATATGGAATGCTAATAAAAAAATAGACATCATAAACAAAAAGCAGATTATGTTAAGATATTGTCAAAGTGTTGTGTAATTTAAATACCAGTGCAGCAATTTATTCCAATGAGGTGTGAAATAACAGTTATACATGCATGTATATTTTCAAGTAAAATTTATTGGTTTTTAATTTTAGAAATCGAAGAAAGAAGGCATCTGCTAGAAAAATTGGTCTGAAGAAATTATGGGATTTCATTTTGGGTGTTGTAACCATGACAACCATTCCTAGCAGGCTAGTGATTGGGCGATTTGGTAGAATGGGACATGGCGAATTGAAAGGTATATGCATATGAATATTTACTGTTTGATATAGCAGACAAATTTGACATGTTAGTGACAAGATTAAAATACTACCAACTACACAACAATAGACTTGGACCAGTATCAGAGCTCCTTATTATTCATGTAGTGGTATTATGCAAGAATTCATTCATTGACTTACATTGTAGATGTAAATATACATGGATATGATTTCAATGAAAATTGATGATAGTTAGAACAGTTGCAGTATATCATACAATTATGACACTTCAATGAGTGTAATATTAATTTTTTATTGACCACTTTCAGGCAGTATTGCTTTTAATGGTCCATAAAACATTATATTACATGACAGTAAAGTGCTAAAATTGTTTTATTACATTTTATTTTAATACTTTGGAGGATAAAGTTTCTCTTGAAGTCAACTTTTTATAAATTCCACGAGTTGTATGGTATACTGCTGCTTAGAAGCAACAAACAAAACCTTACTATTATAAGACCTTTAAAACTGTTTTATTTCAATGAATAGCCAATAAAACAATTCCATTTATAACTTTGTAAATATTGGGGAATTTTTTTTATACACTAATATACAATTAAATTTAAAAGTTGGCAGAAATATCTCAATAGCTGTCAGTCCTGTTAGAGTTCAGTTGCATGGGTTGCAACTATAGATATCACACAAAGATTTGGTTTGTTTTAGGGTGTAAATCATGTATCATCAGCATACATGTATGTACATGTACACATACAATAAAGAGCATGAATTCACACAAATGTTTGGATCTTAATTGGGAATCGCCTGTCTCTAAAAATAGTTCACCATGCAATATCACTAAATACGGACTAGTTTGAAACCCTATCGCTAAAGAATTTAAAAGTACAGAAGTAATAAACAAATTTATGACAACTTATCGTAGGCTTTTTATTCTGTTAAAAAGTCACATTTCAAAATGAAGTGTTATGAAAAAAAAACAACATATATTACGTGTATATTAAAATACATGTAGTTATAATAAATTTATTATATTTTATAGGATGGTCTGGATTATTAAGCAAGAAAAATATTCAGAAGTCCAGTAAGCATATCAAGGAATTGTGTCCCAATTTTTGTTCATTACCAAACAATACAGAAATTCCAGGAATTCTTAGTGTCTGTCTGATATCACTAGAATCTCATTCATCATTCCAAGTTTTAGCAGATTCTGTCAAGGCAGAGGAGAAAATGAGTAGCAATTGTCCATTACAAACTCCACAAGATGCTTCCTGTACACATATTCTAGTCTTTCCAACATCAGCTAATGCACAGGTATAGTTTATAGAATTTTTTATTTCTTTTTCATTGCTCTAGAGGCAAAATCCTTATTAGATTAAAAGAGGTGAAAAACAGTGATTTCTAAGTGAAAGAAAATCAGTTTTTGAAGTAAAGTTGTATTTCTCTCTAGGAAGTGAGGTAACAATAGCTGTCGTGAAAGTCATTGCTATACAAATGTCATTGTGTTGTCACATAAAAAATCTCACCAACTTGTCCTTCTAGAAAAAAGTATAAGTCTGAAAAAAATCAAAATTTTTAAAGTTATAAACTAAAAAAAACACTTTCTTTCATACACAACTCACATTGGTGAATTGATGTAAAAGTAGATTATTCTGATGCGTTAGATTTGTCATTGGTTGTTTATAGAAATGTAATGCACATGAGAGCGCAATGCAAGATGAGGAGAGTTTCAAATGCTAAGAATGTTTTTAACTGAATTTTCCTGTAAGGGAGGGTAGAGGGGGGGCAGCGTAAAACTTATAATATAAAGTGAAGTCTTTAATTATACCACCCTCCCTGCAAATAAAGTTTGGGGGGGGGGGGGGGGTATATAGGTTTCAGTCTGTCGGTCCGAAATAACGTCCACAACTCTTCCTACATTTCTTGCATGATTCTCATGAAACTTTATGGAGTGTTAGATCACTCTATTAAGATGTGCATATTGTCAGGAATTTCTGTTTGGACAAGAAATGTGAAAGATATGGCTGTTTGGACTTAGGCAATTTTTTAACAAAACTTCGTTAACATGTGTTGTCCACAACTCCTTCATTACATGTACTTGCATGATTCTTATGAAACTTTATGGAGTGTTAGATCACATTATGGAGATGTGCATATTATCGGAATTTTCTGTTTGGGCGAGTACCTTGAAAAATATGATGGTTTGAACTTCAGCAAATGTTGTCAATCCAAACTGATGTAGACGTTGCTGCGGGGGGTATTATTCCCTTACAGGAAAGTTCTAGTTTTAATTAATTTTACCAAATTTGTTTTATAACTGAAATAAAACCATGTGAAATTACTATAATATGACTTGTTTCAGGCAAATTCACAGCAGTTATGTCCAGATCCAGGAGCATCATTAGGTTTGGGAAACATTGAAGATGTGATGGACGATGATAATATCTTGTCAGGATTACATGAAGATTTTAAAATGGACAATGATTTAGATGGTGGTTTCCTGTTTAATGTGTTCGAGGAGATAACAAATTCTCCTAATACTGTTCTTCCAGGAGGAAATGACCCAGAATCGCCAACAGATAATGGTAGAAATTCTTTATCAGCAATGAATGGTTCATCTTCTGTGAGTATTTTTGTGTAGTCACTATATACATGTATTGTTAATGTTATCCATAGAAATTGTGATGGCATGGTGATTTTTCCAGGTGAGGGTAATTTAGTGCATAATCGCTTCTTCTGGGGACAGAGTAGACTGAACATCTTAATAGATAAAATATTTGTTTCATAAATTATTATGTTTAAATCGCCTCAATGAAGTTGAGGGGGACAATTGGAGTACCCCCAGCGTCCAGGTGCACGTCCACAGCCTGTTCTCAGTTACTAGTTGACTTAGGGTCATATGTTTTTGTGTGCAGATGCATGTTGAAGTGACTGACCATGTGACTTAAGATGAAGGTCATGTCCTATATTACACGATTGACTGGCTTTTAAGTTTTATGTGAAAAATCAGTTTTAACATACAAAGTGACCTACAATCATATTACTTGGTGTGAGGATGCATCTCGGAGGAATACGACCGCTACCCACCAAAATTAGGTCACTCTGACCTACTTATTGTGCTTCATTGACTTAGTTTAAGTTCAGTTCTCTGATACCAAGGGACCTACAATCATATTACTTGGTTTCAGATGCAGCTCAGGGAGTAACGCAACTTCACATCAAAATTAGGTCACTCTGACTGATTTATCACGCTTTCATTTTCTTAGGTAAAGTTTCTACGTGCGAGTTCAGTTCTCCAATATCAAGGGACCTACAATCATAGTACTTGGTGTGACTCGAGGAGTAACACAGCCTCCCACTAAAATTAGGTCACTCTGACCTACTTATCATGCTTCATTGACTTAGGTTAACTTTTATGTCAGAGTTAAGTTCTCCAGTACCAAGCAATCTACAATCATATTGGGGAAACAAGGCGAACTTTGTAATCATAGTTGAATCTATGTTATCAAGTAACACATTTAATCACATAAGTTGGAAAAATAAATGCAATAAACTTGTTAAAATACAGTATGATCGGTTAACTTTAAAGAAATGAAACTCATATAAAGGGTGTTATGGGATTTGTTAAGGCATTAAAAGCATTATCAGGACACATTTCAAAGAGTATCCAGAGAGCAGCATGGTGCCCAGAGAAAAAGGCAGTTCACTTCAGAGATGGGATTTTGTCTCTTTAATATTTACCTTATATCCACTACCAGGTTTTGTATTTCTTGTCCTAGAGTCAAAAGTCAAGAGTTACCTTTCTTGGATTTGATACATAGATAAAGACAAAAAAATTGTGAATGTTTTATAAAATAACATGTGAAAAAGACCGAAATTTGAGGATTTTATGGGATTATAAAGTTAGGAAAATGAATTTTAGAATATTTTTGTCAAGATTAAATGCTATTAAAGTATGTACAAAATGTATTTGGTATCAAAATTGCTTGTGTTTGTTCAAAATTGATTTGGGGGCCTCGGTGGCCGAGTGGTCTAGGTAGTTCGTTATGACTACTAATTATCACTAGCCTGTCAACACTGGGGTTGTAAGTTCGAATCTCACCTGTGGCGGGGTATGTTCGACTTCAATCTAAATTGACAAGGATTGCCAATTTTCCTACCAAAGGTCGGTATTTCTCTCCGGGTACTCCGGCTTCCTCCACCAATAAAAACTGGCCACCGCGAAATAGCCAAGTGTGCTGAAAACGGCATAAAACCCCACCTAAACAAACAAACAAAATTGATTTGAATCGATGTCAGTGATTGGAGCATTATTTTTCTTCACAAATCGCATTTTATAAACAATTTTAAGGATTTTGAAGACCAGCCCATCTTCATGTTCTTATTCAAAAACGAAAAAAATTCAAAAAGAAGGTATCTTGTTGTTACATTAAGTAAAATAAAGAAGAATTGGCCTGAAATCAATGCCTTTATTGCCTTTAACATAAACAATATGTACATTCAAGTCTCCCATCTTGTCTGGGAAGCCATTGTACGAGGGTTACTTCGTGTGGTGAAACCATCGGTGAAAGTGTTAATAATTCAATGTAATTGATTAGAATTGTTGTTAGCTCACCTGACCCGAAGGGTCATGTGAGCTATTGCCATCACTTGGCGTCCGTCGTCCGTCCGTCGTCCGTCCGTCCGTCGTCCGTTAACTTTTTCAAACGTTAACTCCTCCAACACCATAAGTCCAACTGCAACCAAACTTGGTACAGTTATTAATTGGTATAGGTGCTACAAATCTGTTGTTTGGATTTTTGATTCGTATAAAAACATGGCCGTCATGGCTAAAAATAGAACATAGGGGTAAATCGCAGTTGTTTGCAAATAAGTCAGAAACGGTCACAGATATCAAAATTCTGGCATAGGGTAAAAGTGTTCAGCACCTCAAGATCTACCTGCCCTGAAATTTTGAAGAAGATCCAACGACCCATGTAGGAGTTATTGCCCTTTTTTTGACATTTTTGGCTTTTTTTAATGTTATTATTTAAAAAATCTTCTCCTCTGAAACTACTGAATGGATTTGGATAAAACTTAGCATGATTGTTCCTTAGGGTATCCTGCACAAAGTTTATGCTTCGATTTTTGATCCGTCGAAAAACATGGCCACTGTTGCTAAAAATAGAACATAGGGGTCAAACAACAGTTTTTTTTATGTTATTATTTCAAAAATCTTCTTCTCTGAAACTGCTATTCAAAATCAAATGAAACTTGGTAAGATTGTTCCTTAGGGTATCCTGCAAAAAGTTTATGCTTCGATTTTTGATCCGTCGAAAAACATGGCCACTGTTACTAAAAATAGAACATAGGGGTCAAACAACAGTTCTTCGGAAATATCTCAAAAATCATTAGGTTACGGCAAATTCTGGCAAGTTGAAAGTGTTCAGCATGATGAGAGCTACCTGTGTGCTGATTTGCGTGAAAATCTGTCAACTGATGTTAGAGTTGTTGCCCTTTTTTGACATTTTTTGGCTTTTTTTTATGTTATTATTTCAAAAATCTTCCTGTCTGAAACTACTATTCGAAATCAAATGAAACTTGGTAAGATTGTTCCTTAGGGTATCCTGCAAAAACTTAATGCTTGGATTTTTGATTAGTCGAAAAACATGTCCGCCCTTACTAAAAATAGAACATAGGGGTCAGAATGCTGTTTTTGCTTATTTTTTCCTGAATTATAGAAAGAAAATGAAGACGAAAGCTACTTTCAAGGTAAACATGGTATCCCAAGTTGAATGGTGATGATGAAAGTTTGTTTTGGACGGCCATTTTTAAAATGGCTGCCACTTTCCCGCCATTTTTTACACTTGCTCGGATTTCAACAATATTTTGTTTTTAAAGTAAACATGGTATCCTTAGTGAATGGTGATGATGAGATTTAGTTTATAGTGCATTGTTTGCCAGGTGAGCGATTCAGGCTCTTGAGAGCCTCTTGTTTTTCTAAAATTATGTTGTGTATTGTTGTGATGTTAGAAAATCTACAAGAATGCAAGATATTCAGACAATTCATATGCAAATTTAATGGAATGCAATATTATATTTTTGATTTTTTATGCCCCGCCCACAAATGTGGATAGAGCATATAGAGTTACCCTTGACTCTCCGTACCTCCGAACTATGTGGTTAAGTTTTGCGTTTAGATTCTTTTCTATGGAACTAAGCATAGTGTATCAATGAGACTTCATCAATGGATGTGCCTTGGGTAGTAATGAGCAGTCGTACAATAATTGGGTCATTATGACCTACATTTTATGCTTGAGCAACTCTGGTTAAGTTTTGCGTTTAGGTTAATTTTTTTTGGAACTAAGCATATTGTATCATCTCTGGATGTTCCTTGGGTACTACTGAGCAGTCATACAATAATTGGGTCATTATGACCTACATTTTATGCTTGAGCAACTCTGGTTAAATTTTGCGTTAAGATTCATTTCTTTAGAATTAAATATTGTATTAGTGGATGTGCCTTGATTTTAGGGCAGGGAATACGTGTATTACAAACAAATTTTTAATTTATCCATATTCATTGTCCATTTTATGAGGATAATTGTTCATTTCAGAATGCTACAGACTTAGACCCTCAAGATGAACCACCAAACTTACTACAGCAACCATTAGCCATGGGCTACTATGTCTCAACAGCAGATTCTGGACCTTTGCCAAAATGGTTCTGGTCAGCCTGTCCAGAAAATGAGAACCACAAACCATATACATTCAAAGTAATTATGACATTTGACTTTGTAATAACACTTTATTATACTACCTAAATCAATTGTTTTTATTAAGACTTTCTTTTATTCACAGATCATCACTTATATTCCTGTCCAATACATCTAAAAAATGGTAGAGCTCTCATTCTATACGTTGTTGGCATATTTGTTAAATAAAATGTAATATCTCCTGGAAGTGTTGATATTAAAGTTGGTGCATAATTTGAAGAAAGATCATCTTTTTTGTAATATTTTCAAAGATTGTCTCAATCATAAAGTCTGTCAGTGAACAGGTGATTGCCACATGTGACCTTTTCTCATGCAATTGTAGATTTTAAGAAAATTATTTTTTACCTTTGATTAATAACATAATCATTTTATTTCGTCCTTTTTAATAATAATTTTTAATATTATGTATTGTGTGTCATGAAAATGTATGTTTTGTCAGGTAGTGTATCCTAAGTTTGGCAATATTACCTACATCATTGCCATTACTTCTCATGGAACTCTGGGACATTTGAAATAATGTCATAGCCTGTTATTGCCTGGATACCTTAATGTTTCATTTATATTTTATGTATATTTGTGAATCCTTTATTATACAGCTTATCTTTATATTTCAGGCTTCATTACACATTCATTTCTCTTCAAAACAAGACGATTTCATGTCATCTCAAAGAAACACTCATCCTCTAGATTCTGGTATGACATGTGATGTACTCAGGTCAGTATAAAATTAGGACTTTCAGTTTGCAACTAAATCTCCTACATTATTCAGAAATAAGTAAATTATACATATATGAAAAATCGCACAATTCAGATAATGACAAATTGTACTTTTTTGAGGGGGTGAGGGGTAGATGAAATGGTAACCTGATACTTTTTTGGGAAAAATTTACAGGAGCACTAAAATTCTTAACAGTCATATGTCCTAAATGAAAAAATGATTATTTTATCTGTCAGCATAACATTTGTTTGTGCCAGTGTCATATTTCATCAGAGAATTTTGAAATCTTGCCTTAAGATGCCTGAGATTTCTCTATCTTGCATTTTCACCTTTGTTGGATTCTAAAAAATTTCTCCCATATGAAACTTTAATTGAAGATTTAAATTTTCAAAATATCACCTCCATTTTAGCTTGAAAAATAATAACCAGTTAAGGTTAATTTTAATTTAATTGCAGGTATGTTTTAGAGAACTACAATGCCCTGTCATGGTTGACCTTTGACCCTGTGAAGAATGACAGACAGTCAAGTTTACCTATACACATAGTAGTTCTGATGCAGATGTATCATGCATTAAATGCATTTATTTAAAAAAGCTGTGATATTTAATGTTGACTGTGATGCGTTTAATTCATGTTTCATCTGTTGTGATTGATCAAAAACTGAAAGGATTTGGATCTCAAAAAAGTCTACATATTTATTGTATTTTTATACATTTTATGACTTCCTGGATATTTTGTAAATTTTCTACCTTCCAGATCATTAATTAAATTATTGTTGAGTCAATGAAGTATAAATGTGATTTAGTAATTTATTGTAAGATATATTTTGTAATAAGGACTTTCATTCGTATCATTTCAGAGTATTATTATGAAAAAAACCATTTACACATTACTTAAATTTCTGTAGTGCTATGATGAATGGGATATTGCAATGAACGTTTATTTGCCAGTATTGCTGTTATTTGTTACTAAAGCTTGATGCTTTGACTTTGTAATGCTATTATTTAGTATAATTTGAGAGCATTCCTTGTCCGTGTATTGTCATAACGACATACTTGGCATTCACTTGGATAAACTATATATGCCAGATATTTCATATAATTTGATGGCATTCTTTTTTTAGCTCACCTGGACCAAAGGTCCATGTGAGCTTTTACCATCACTTGGCGTCCGTCGTCGTCGTCGTCGTCTGTTAACAATTTTTCAAACGTTAACTTGTCCGACACCATAAGTCCAATTGCAACCAAACTTGGTACATTTGTTTAGTGGCATTATGTGTACAAAAATATCGTTCGGATTTTTGATTCGTAAAAAAACATGGCCGCCATGGCTAAAAATAGAACATAGGGGTAAATTGCAGTTTTTTGCAAATAACTCAAAAACCATAACAGATATCAAAATTCTGGCATAGGGTAAAACTGTTCAGCACCTCAAGATCTACCTGCCCTGAAATTTTGAAGAAGATCCAACGACCCATGTAGGAGTTATTGCCCTTTTTCTGCATTTTTTCCAAATTTTGCACTTATTAAGCTCAATATCTTGGATACTATAAAGGAAATTTGAAAAATTTAAATTTCATATTGTTAGGCACACAAAGATCTACAAAATTTGTAACAGGATCGAAGTTGTAGGTTCATTCCTTTTAGGAGTTATTCCCCTTAGATCATCAAAAATTGACCATTTTTGCAGTCTTTATTCATTGTAATAAAATCGTTAACTCCTCTTACACCATAAGTTTAATTGCAACCAAACTTAGTGTCGTTGTTCCTTGGCATGAGTGCTACTAAACTATCGTTTGGATTTTTGATTTGTAAAAAAACATGGCTGCCATGGCTAAAAATAGAACATAGGGGTAAATTGCAGTTTTTTGCAAATAACTCAAAAATGGTGACAGATATCAAAATTCTGATGGGAAGCTAAAGTGTTCAACACCTCAAGATCTACCTGCTTTGAAATTTTGAAGAAGATGTAACCACCCATGTAGGAGTTATTGCCCTTTTTCTTGATTTTTTTTTGAAATTTGTACTTATTAAGTTGTTGTCAATAGAGAAAAGCTGTTGTTTGCTTAAACAATCAGCTCATTGAGCTCTACAAAAGTCTGAATTGGGTCGAAGTTGTCAGATGATCCATTATAGGAGTAATAGCTCATGAAAGACTCCCTTAAAGCTTAAGGACCAGGTGAGCGATTCAGGCTCCTGGGAGCCTCTTGTATCAGTATTTTCATGACAAAAGAACTTTTGCTTGATTTCTTGTGACTGGAATACAATAGGAATGATTCTTTGCAGGAATTTCAAATACCTTCTAACATAACATTTAACAAATTGTAAAGTACATGTAACTTATAGGAATGACAGGACATGGTGTAGACCTCATTTCAAAAATTTATCAAATTTGAAAACAATATTTGTATTTTTCAGTTTTTTTGGATCATCTTTTGTTTCACATCACTTTACATTTTTCATTTAAATAAAAATGAGAAAAAAAACTGATGAACTAAATTAAGACGATTTTGCAAAATATGGTAGTTATTTCATGTTTTTTTGTTACAATGATTAAAGTACAGAAAAAAAATATTTTGATAGGAAAGATTTTTTGTATGAGAGCATTAAATTGACATTAAATAAAATATTCCCATTGGTATTTTTTTAAATGGTTGTGTGTTCTAAGTGCTATTATGTTTGCCCAGTGCTATTATAGTGTTAGGAATCTTTTTGCCAGTTCTTATTTGTTTACATTGAGCTACTAAATATCAGGGAAAATAGTATATACTTATTGACTGGGTATGAGTGTAGTAGTCAATTGGCCAGGAGGTACCAACTATTGCCAAGAGGCAAAGCTGAGGGTGATAGTATGGAGGGGACAATATATTAACTGTTCTCCAAATATCCAGTAAGTGTTTTATTATAGGCCAGTCAATAGTTCTATGTTTAGAAAGACAAAAAAGTAAAATTGTTGTCTCAATTTTGATATAAAAAACACACACTGAGGTATAATCAGGTTAAAAATTCCCAATTAGGTGAAAAAAAGAGGCTCATTTTAAAATATGTGGAACATCCCTGCAGTTGAAATAAATCTCTTACTGTATGGACACCTCAGTTCGTATAATGGATTTTTCAGATTTTGAAAGTCTAAACGTTACAATTATTAGACAATCTTTTGTTGTTTAATTAACCTTATTGAGTCGTCCAAGAAAACATAAAAATTGTAAAGTTTTTTTTATAAAGGTTATGTTTGTATATACATGTATCACAAATGATTTTAAATGGTGAATTTCCAATAGAAAAATAAATGCACCTGAAAATTTTAAAAAAATTAATAATTTAAATTTATCAACTCAGACTTATCATAAAATTTGTAAAACTGTTATTTATGAATATTTTTAATATGCTTTGTGCATATTTTATGCAAAAAGGGCTTGTAATACTTAATTTTATAAAATCATAGGAAGAGATAGCTTCCTATTACATTTATAATTCAATAGGTGGTTTTTTTGTTTTTTACTATGGAAGACATGATTGAACAAAGTCAGGTATGTTCAATTCTTTCAGTTATGACTTAATAGCTTATTGCAGCTTTCACACAAGTGACTATACAATTCACATTGACTGTTGTATTCAAATTTTGAAAACTCCATTTTATGAATTGAGGTGTCCAGACAGTAAGTTCATAGTAGTAGTTGTTTAGTACCTGCCGTAAGCATATATTCAATATCTGATTATCTATTTTAGAGCTGTCGATGGTAATTAAAAGTATAAGTGGAAATAAATATATGTTGTTTTCATAATAATGAATAGAATTTTTCTGCTGTATTGGTGCTAGGAAAATACTGAAGTGTTCAGTAGGTACATGTGGGTAGCAATAAATGACATAGTTAGAATGGCCTCCAGTGGAAGCAATATGCAATATCTTGTGTATTTTTATGCCCTCTCCATGAATGTGGAAGGGGCATATAGATGTACCCTTGTCTGTCCCTAGATACCTACTGGCTTGGTTAAGTTTTTGCATTTTAGGTTAATTTCTCAGAAACCCATTGAGATGTATCAGTGATATCACACCACTATTATCCTCTTATAACACTGAACATAGATGAGCAACATTTGGGTCACATTGACCAATATTCAATCAATGAATGTACTGATCAAGTTCGGCCTTTAATTTCATATCTCAGGAATCCGTGGTTTTGTATCAATGATACTTCACCACTTTTATCCTCATACATTATATAATACATTTCTCCAAAATTTGGTTTGTTTTTTTAATTTAATTTCTCAGATACCTGTTGAGTCGTATCAATGATATACCAGTTCATTCATCTTATGTAGTACAACAAAAGTCAGCAACATAGGAGTCATGACCTATATTTTATGCTTAAGTGATGAAATTTGTGCATTTAGGTTTATTTTTAATGAACCTATGGTAGTATATTGATGAAATGTCACAATTACAATCATTTTATTAAGTACAACACAACTCTGCAACATTTGAGTCACCATGAGCTACATTTTATGCTTGAGTGACTTATTAAATTTTTGCATTTATTTGTATTCTTAAAGAACCTATGGTAATGTATTGGTGATATTTCACAATGAGTCTTATATAGTACAACACAGTTTAGCTATATTTGAGTCCCTATGACCTACATTTTAGTTACAGATCACCAACATTTAGGTCCACATACATACATTTCATGCTTGAGTGACTACATTAAATTTTAGTGTTTGGGTCCTTTTGTCAGAAACAGAATTTAGTATAACTACTGTGGATTCAATATTTTGAATTTGGTCAAAGTTAAATGTAAGCAGGATATATTATGAAACTCATATATTTAAAATAATTCTGCAAAAATTTTCCAGTCAGATAATAAATGGAAATTCCAATGTGCAGGAGGACGGGGCATCCCTGTCTTACAGACATACAATCTGTAGTATCCACGGAAGTGTTTTTCTCACTTTAAGGTCAAAATATCTTTTCTATCTTCAGCAAAAAATTGCATGTAAGGGTAATTGAAATTGATAAATGTGTATAATAAGTACAGGTGAAGATGATTCCTTAATCACAAGATGTGTTCAGGTGGTAAAACTTTTCATTCATTAAATATGACATTTAATTTAACTTCTTTGAATTACATCAAATATTTGATCTCTAGTTACAATTTGTTTTTACAAAAACTGAAAAATTGTAGTGTGAATACACCTTAACACTTTAAAAGCCATAATGAATTAATTCATAGATTCTCGTACACCTTTTTCTTAAAATTCTGGCCAGAGGATGGGATTTAGAAAAAAAATTTGTTACGTTGTTAATTGTATTAAAATCTCATTTGATGATTTAATAAGGTGCAGTTGTCTCGTACTAAAATTTCATGGTATATATTCCATGTTGTATTGAGCAGTATGCTACACAAAGGATTGAATAAAAAAATATCATAATTCATGATAACAAATTATGTCTGGTTTCATGAGCACAGACACAAATAAATCCCATATGTAAATAAATTTTCCTGTGAAAAATGGAAATTAAAGAAAATTTGGAAAAGAGGCAAGTACCGGCAGTTTGGAATGAGAATCTAGTTTGATTTTATTTAGCGTAATGAAAGGTAAATTTGAGATTTTTACTAGTTCTCCTCTACTTCACTTGAAACATTTTGTGCAGTATTAATTATAATTATTTTATATACATGTATATCTGTTGACAATAGTTTGTTTTAATGTACATCTCCAGGTTAAAGTTAGGCTTATGTATAATGGGTTTGAAAATCATTTGAAAGGGAACATCTAGGGTTATTGTTTATAAGGGTTGGAATTAAGGTTGCATTTTATGTGTTTTAATAAGTGGTTGGGTGCTATTGACATGAAAGGTAGTTCTTACCCTGATGGCATGGTTAAGTAATAACATTTATGAATGGGAAAATGAATGTTATCAAATAACACATTCAATTTTTGTATTTAGTTTAGTTTGTGCCAAAGTTGATTTTCTGTAATCGCATATTATGTGTATTGTCTTTATTCTTGCCTTCACTTTTTTTTCCTTAATTTTCCACTTATTTTGAATTTCATTGATTTCAGAAAATAGTTCTCTTCTCCATTTAAAAAAAATTGTCTTTGCTATTGGTATGTTAAATTGTTGTTCCTGCAGAGAGACTAGCTGTTGAACATTTTATAACTGCAACCCAAATGATTCAGGAATGTACTTTAATATTTTAGACTCAGTATTCAAATAAATTAAACCTGGAAAATACTTTCTCAGGATATAAATGTCTTCGATGGAATAAATTTTTATTAGGGATATAGCAAACATTAAATATGGAAAAATTAATCATTTAAACAAAAGTAGTTGAACAAATTTACATTATCAAAATAAAAATGTTTGCATTTAAGAGGCATAAATTGGTGCAGTATTAAAGATAAAATAATATGGGTGAAATGTGTTTGGCTTTTTTGACAAGGAAGTTGAAATAATTCAAGAAACTTGCTGCCATAATGCTGAGTTTCTTGTTGGTTTTTAAATGGTAAATTTAATTGAAAGATGTCTAAGTCACCCACTGCCCACCCGAGGTGCAATTTATTCTGTGGAGAAATTGAAATACAATACAAACTTCTTTAATCTCCTAATGAATATGAAGAAAAAACATTTTAAAAAGAAGTAGTAACAGGGAAAAGATTCTTAAAACTGAAAACAATAGATTTTAACAAAATGGTCCTGTTTTAGTACAAAAAAGCGCTTTGTAACATAGATAAATTACAGAATGCAAAAAATTGTGTATACAAGTTGTCTCGAGTATAATTCAGAAGAACAGAATTTTATCATGTAAGAGTAATGAATGTTCTGTTGGGGATGAGACCATATTCAAAATTGAATTTTTTGTTAAGTTTAGCATTACATGGATATACTGGTGGGAAACTGTATAATTGGTTGTAAAAACTCATTACATTTTCAGAGAGAGGACAAGTTTCTGCTTTGTATATATATAAAAAGATGTAAATAAAAGGTTTTTTATTTATATATTTTGCAATTAATGGGAGCAACTTCCCCTCACACATTTCCAAAGTTATATTGTAAATATTTGTACATTTGGCCATTTTGTAACAAAACCAAAGTTTGTTGTATCTTATTGTTGTGTAAAAATAGATCAAGAGTTTGCAATAATTCTGGAATTTTTGGGAGTTGATGTACAGATAGTAATAGTAAAATGATCTGTGTATAGATCAGATCATGTGGATGGTCCCTTTTTGTGCATATCACCAGTAGAATTATCTTGGGAACACAAAATGTTGAATACTTAAACACATCATATAGAGATTTAGGTGTTAAAAATTTGCAGAGAATGAATATAGATTTAATAAACAAATTTGAAGATTGCATAAATGAGAGCACAAATTACATTGCCTTTCCCTATAATATTGATATTAATGTTACCTTAAAGAAGATCTGTTAAACATTGTTGCAAATTCTATTTGTTGTTTGTAGTTGTTAACAGTATTAAAAGAAAGATTCGAAAATAAGTAGAAATCATGTCAAAACCCTCACTTATTTTTTATTGCACATTCAGGCCAATTGTCTTGCACTGTATTTTTGGTGCAAACGTTAATGTTACGACATAGTATGAAGGCATTTTATAATTGTATCATTGTGATGTATAATTGTTTTATGTCATTGACATAGTTCTGTAAGTATGATAATATTATACATTTTAATAATTTATTTCTGTTGAAACAAAACATGAAATATTGACTCATTTCATCAAAATGAAAATAAATAGAATAAAATTATTGTTTCAACTTTGTTGTATTACATTGATTTCTTGGATTACCAATCTTGGTTCGCCCAGTCTGGAATAAGTGACATTTAGTTGTATTACATTGGTTTCTTGGATTACCAATACAGTGAATCTTGGTTCGCCCAGTCTGGAATTGGTGACATTTAGTTGTAATTAAATCTTGAGATCCTTTGTAAGAACTTTACTTGTAATTGAAATGTAAGCCGGCAAGAACTTGAAAATCCTATTGATGAAGCTCTTTTGGTAGAAGGTCAGGTAAAAGGCCAACATTTAATTTTTGGACCAATGCAATTGTAGAAATACATGTATAGAAAAAATAATCACATAGTGTGAATGGTCTAAAACAAGAGTATTAAAAGGATATACAGTCGACTCTCGTTACCTGGAAGTCCGTCGCACTGCAAAAACAATAATTAAAATAGACGTCTGTAGGTGCCAGAGTAAAACGATACGTACTATGGAAACCTCAATTTATTTATCCGTGTTCATATACTTATATAATTAATGTATAACATTCTATATTTATGAAAATGATAAATAGTTGATTAAAATAGAACAAAAAGATTTGACAGTCCGTATTGTGTACACACCATAAATTGACTAATTAATCTACTCAAAATGAATTGTTTTTACAAATTTATGTGAATTCTCAAAAATTCAATTGACAACGATTGTCAATTACCGGTGAAGACATTTAAAATCCGCAAGGTGATGTTTTGAAAGATGATAAATATTTGACATAACGAATAAAATCTTCGTTGTGTTTATAATTTGGGACTTAAAATTTAGTTCGAGATAGAAGAAAAGTATTGGTTTATTGACTGCACGGTTCACACATACAATTGCTTCGGTAATGGCACGATTCTTAGATATAGTAGGTATTTAAATCTTTAGATAATAAATACTGAAGTTCATTTGACGGCAGGTATTTACCTTCCTCGAAGTTAACACTACAATACTGAAGTTTCATTTGACGGCAGGTATTTACCTTCCTCGAAGTTAACACTACAATACTGAAGTTTCATTTGACGGCAGGTATTTACCTTCCTCGAAGTTAACACTACAATAATAAGGGCTTCAGCGTAAGCTCGTTTGCTAATTTACAACTTGTTGAGGATTATTTTTTAGTTTTTCAAAAATTGATGACAAGTGTACGAGATCAAATGCGCACCTTGGGCAATTTGAGCGTCGGAATTTAATTTATGAGAATTCCATAATCGGTTCTATGTAATGTAAAAGTGCATGTCTTCATGTAGTAAACCACATAGATCAAGATGATCCGGAAAGCCGTTATGTCATGCTATACATAAATATTCCAATGTATGGTGTATGAGATTTTACGCTTAGAAACGCACAAAAATATGAAAACGCAAAGTCCAATGTTTTATTTTGGGAAACCTCAAAATTCTGTCTTGTACAACTATGACATATATTGTGTCTGTCAGTTGTTCTTATTCTAACGTAAACTCTAGATTTTGTGTTCACAAACTTCCTCGTATAAAGTCCTTGCTTTGGTATGGGAAAACCGAAAAGTAATTTACTTTAAACAACAATTCAAACGTTTAATGCCGTACAGAATAGGTCAAAATGTTTTATTACAGTGTATATTGTATGGCTCTTTATGTCGGACAAACGGAAAGGATAAAGACAAAAAGTATCGATCTCGACAAAGGCGGGGTACAAACAAAAATAAACCCGCGACAACGTAAAATCATACTTATGTAGGTAGCAATGGTTAAAATCCACATAAGCAGAATAATAGATTTTTTATGATAACGAGTATGATATGTACAAGGTACAAATATTTACTGGAAAGAACTGAACGGAATCGGAAAAGAGGGAAAGAGCAATCAAAGAAATTAATTTTTATTTATTTAAACCCAGATACAAAATTCATAGTCTACAATACGCATTTCTGGACTAACCAAAATTTTGGGATAAAGAACAGGATGGAAACCTTTACTGGCGTCTTTTGTCCAAATAGGCAAAAATTACAGATATTAAGAAAATCCCATATACAATTTCAGCTGTTTCCATGGAAACGGGAGAAAACTTTATAAAAAAAGCTAAAATTCAGTCACGTGTAGGTCAACCATCATTATGAAGGTGTGAGTTTTGTAGCTCTTCTTTTGAAATTATCTGTCAAATCGGATTGCTGTTACATTTAATTATTCTATCTTTTTCGGGTGATTTTTATTATATTCTAAATATATAAAATAAAAGGTTACAGGCTGTGATTCAGCCTGATAACATTTATACGAGTCATACCTATGTTAGGTGATGACTTTGTACGGAAATTAATTACGTACATAAACATCTAATTTTTCATTCTTTATAACATATAAATATTCCAACATTACTTCGGAGATAATATCGTTGCTTTTATCCGATCTTTATGGTGTAAAAAATTGAGAACCATGCTTTTCAAATTGGTAAAATACGATGCTACCATAACAAATTTAATTGTTTGTTATTAATTTGCTGGTTTTGGGTTTTTCTTATTAAGCTGACGATGGTATATTATAAAAGAAATATTAAATGAAAGGTTGATGGCCGTACATCAATTGTTTCTGATTGGCTGATATAAAAAAAATCCTCTTCTCTGAAGTCGCTTGGCCAAATGAACGAAACTTGGCAGAAAGCATCTTACTGGGAGGTAAAGTTTCCTCATTTCGTCCTGTTCAGGCAACAAACATGGCAGTCATGGGCAGTTATTGTCTTTCATCGGTTGATAATCTTCTTCTTTGAAACCGCTTGGCCAAAGGGTACGAGACTTGACAGGAAGCATCTGCTGGAGGTTATTTACAGTTTCCTCATTTTGTCCAGGTCAGGCGACAAACATGTCGGCCATGGACAATTCTTGTTTCTGATTGGCTAATATAAAAGAATCTTCTCTGAAATCGCTTG
The DNA here is from genome assembly GCA_028015205.1 of Mytilisepta virgata. NCBI lineage: Eukaryota > Metazoa > Mollusca > Bivalvia > Mytilida > Mytilidae > Mytilisepta > Mytilisepta virgata. Next base: position 18,770,095 of record CM051520.1, on the reverse strand, counting down.
CCCAAATTGAACGAAGCCTGACACGAAGCAGATATGGGAGGTCCTTTATAAACTTTTATTTTGTCACCATCGGAACACAAATATGGCCGCCAAGAGCAATTCTTGTTTCTGATTGGCTGATATAAAACAATTTTCTCCTCTGAAGTCGCTTGGCCAAATGGAACGAAACTTGGCAGAAAGCATCTAATTGGGAGGTTCTATACAAAGTTTCCTCATTTCGTCCTGTTCAGGCAACAAACATGGCAGTCATGGGCAGTTATTGTCTTTCATCGGTTGATAATCTTCTTCTTTGAAACCGCTTGGCCAAAGGGTACGAGACTTGACAGGAAGCATCTGCTGGAGGTTATTTACAAAGTTTCCTTATTTTGTCCAGGTCAGGCGACAAACATGTCAGCTATGGGCAATTATTGTTTCTGATTGGTTGATTTAAAAAAAATCTTCTTAAAGTGCTCGGCCAAATAGACCCAAACTTGACCGAAAGTGTCTATGACATATAAAAAAAATCTACAGAACCGCAAAATTGCTTCAAACCAAACATGGTCTGAATGTTCCTCTTAAGGTGCTCACCGAGTGTTGTTGCTCTGATGCCAATCCCTAATTCAAAATGGCCTTCAGCAGAGGACTTAGGTTAACATAAGAACCTATGGTAAATACATGCAGAATATTCTGACCAGAAAGTAGAAGGACCTTGATGAAGAAAAATTTGGTTCCTACAAGGCTTACCACACTTCATAATGATAGGGAGAAGTGACTTCTGTCTTTGAGGTACATCAATAAAAATGGCTTTCATGCCATGTAAGCGATACAGTCTCAGCCCTCTGAGCCTCTAGTTTTCTATTTATTTTGAAATATATTATAACTTAAAATGTTAAACTATGTATTTTACTTTATCAAAATCAGTGGCTTAATGTCAGATAGTTCAGGGGTATATGAAAATTTTAGTCAGTAGTTTTCAATTGTCTTTATAGTTGCAAATTTTAGCGAAAATGGGTACAACTTGTGTACCGTTGATTGTGATTGTATCGTGTTAATGTGTACCGTATAATGACCGAAAAGTGTACGGTGTTTTGATTAGACAAAATTCGAAAATATACAGAAAAAAAATTGTTTGCCTATGCATAAGAAAGAACAATTAGTTAAAATTTTACAGTATGTCTCTACTGTCATAGTCGCGTTCTCGAGGACCGTCTAAGTTTATCTAGGTTTAGTACATGTACAGCGACGAAAGTATGAATTTTATTTCAAAACAATTATGACCCAGCCCATCCTTAGTTCGTTCATAATATTTTTTTGAAATGGACTTTTGAATTAGATTATTCAATTACCCGCTGACCTTAAGAAAAGAATGACCTCATAATTTTTATTAATTTCTGTGACCCATATATTCGTTATAAAGTCTAAATCTAGAAGTTTACGATATACCCTCAAAATATTTGGTACGTAAAAGCACTACTAGCTGTCCTTTGTCATTTGATATTGGCTTCCGCTTCATTTTTTAGTGAGTTTGCCAACCTTTAAGCCTTTTTTTTATTAAGTCTATATCTCAGAAGGTATAAGACCTAGACCATCATACTTGTTATACAGTTGCACCACGGTGTAAAGTATGTACACTATGACGAGATAACAATAAACCCTTTAAGGAAGTGTTATTTCAGGTTTTTCCGACCTGCAGCTATGAAATCCTTAGCTAGTTTTACAGTTTAAACGAGCACATTCTGGCCCTGCTATCTAAATTATGCACCCTCCACTCTACTTTTGTCGCAAGAGGTCACCTTGTTGGTAGTGATACTGTATTGTTTTATATATAGTGTGTTATATACACCAGAGTGTCAGGATAGATAAAGGGGGAGGTTTGGGTACCCATAAAACCGGTTTAACCCCACTACTATTCAGTGTCTGACTATCCTGACTCTCTGTTGTGTTCATGTTTGTGTTTTCTACTCCTTTATGTTATTTTTTGTACGACGTTATGTCAGTCGAGTTGCTTTGATTGATTGGTATGTTATTGTTGAGCTTTCCTGTTATCCATTTTGTTGTTTATTGCCAGTATCATATGACCTTTGACCTTCACACCATTTGCATAGTTAAGTGACTTCATGAGATGTGGTACTAGTTTTCGTGATTACGTCCAAATCCCATAAACTATCAGAATAAGATCTCCAATATATTGTATGCAAATATGCCATTTAGAGATCTTGTCGTTCAGTGGTAGTTCCTTGTTGAAGGCTAAACAATGCCCTCTTTTTGTCACTTTTCAGATCAGTTGGTTTGCTGGTTTTTGTCTCATGGGCATTTATCTCACTATTTCATTCTCGACTGTAGTATATTCAAATATCAAATAAATAGAGATACATAAAATGGACGTAACTTATACAGAAACGAGAGCAGTTTACGGGAAAAGGTACGTTTATGAATCTTAACGAATACAGCTCCAACTTTGGAGTTAATCCATATATGATATAATTATATACAATCAAATCATAAACGATTTTTTTAAATAGATGTAAGAATTTGAAGGTATTTTACGAATATCTTAATTTTGTAATGATCCAGTTTTAGAGTGATACCTTGGCTTATGACTCAAATCTGATAAGATAATTGCTAGACTACTTGCCATTTTCTCCTTCATTCAGCTGTAAATCATCTCAAAAACTATAAATTTTAAATTATTGATAAGTGATCACTATAGACATTACTTGTTACAATATACAAGATGGAGAACGTAGAAAAAAGAATTATGAGGAAATGTTCATCCGCAAGCTCTCTTAACTTACATAATACAACTCACTGAGGTCCTATAATTTAAATCGACAAAAGGCAGAGAAAAAAAATGACAGTTGTAACAAAGAACACATAGTGTCTGAATGGAAAGCCAACAATCTAGTTATTGAGTTTAGTACATCAGCATACGAACAGTTTAAAACATTACTCCAACAGAATTTATTGAACAGTAATACTTTCAGTCTCAAAACAACTGAGGGATTAGACGGTCAAAATGCTAAAACAGATACATGTATGAAAGTATACAATAGATTGAGAGACGGCTCTATGGGCAGAACATTAAAATTTGTTATTAACTTATACCACACATCATCCAGAGCAGTAATCAATGGTAATCCTGTAGACCTGTTTGTCTCAGATATATATACAGACCTATGTTCAAAATTATCCATGCAGTATGACGGCTTATCTGTCATAAATAAGGGCAGTTTTGACACCATCGAACATACATGTACTCTACAGCCCAAGGAACAACAAAACCACAATGACATTGAAATACTGAAACAAAACAAAACAACAGCATCAACATAATAACCAGATAAACAAACCTTGTATAGTTGATAGTGTACAAGAGTCACTCTCAATGATTCTATCTGATAGGACTAACATCTGTACCACACCTAGTATGACACACCAAAATATACTTGATATAAACAGGGAAACATTGGCACAAGAATCTATAAATGTCTGTTTGTGTCCTCTATGTAATCAGGAGGCTGGTGAAAACACAATAGAATGTGGTCAATGCCAGGCATGGGTCCACTTCTCATGCGGAAATATTTCAAACCCTTTAATCATGGATGACAAGGAATATATATATGCCCAGTATGCTCTGACAATTTACTCTACACCTCAACACAAACTACTGGTAATTCCTTAAATGAACAAGGGCAAATAATTGATTTATCATCTGAAAGTGCTCGACCGGATGCGGTAAATAGAAAAAGATCACTTCTAGACATGACACCACCCAGCTCAACAGATACTGAAATCTCAGACGGTATAAGCATGGGTCCTAGCCCAAATAAGCAAACACGTCCATCAAATAACATTAGAAAAGATTCGTGTATTCAAAAAATGCCTGAAGACGATGGCGCTAGATTTAAACAAAAGAAGCAACAAAATAGACAAAATTTCAAACCAAATCGTGAAAACTCATTAGAAAAGGCAATTAGAAAGTGAGATTGGAACATTACGATCAACATTAGAATTGTATAAAAAATCGCAACATTTAAACCAACAAAAGGGGATAACCAATGATAATCCTCCTAGAGAACAATTTCATTCTGACCCTTCATCCTATGTAACGCCATCAAGTCAGTATATGAACATAGAAATAAAACTCCTAGAACAAAGGATGAAATCAATGGAAACCCATATTACGCAAAGTATGCAAATACTACAATTACAACAGTCACAAATGCAGATGCAAATGCAAACTCAATTACAACAGAATTTATATCACATGCAATCCAACTAAAATCCACACCCTATGACGTATGCTATGCATCCACCTGCATACCAAATTCCACCACGTCCACCAGCTCAAATATATATGCATCCAGTAAATCCTTACATGGCCAACACAATACATCAAGGTCAACAACTGAACAATGGAATAGGCAATATGCAGGCATATAGATATTCGGCACAACAAGGTCGTCAGTTCATGAACCCGCCTCATAGACAATACACACATCCAGAAGTAGTGTTACCTCATGGCCAAATGAATCAGGTCAACACAAGTTTAGATAGAAACACCAGTGTTTATATGTCAAATGTCAGTCAAACAGTCAAACCTGGAGCCATGTACTTAGAAAAGAAGTCCTCTAATGTCAAACCTAAACTTATTATACATCAAAATAATAGAAGTGAAAACTTAGAAAGAATACATCAAATTAACAGAAGTGAAAACAAAGATAGATTAGACAAAAATGCTAGTAGTCACACACAGAGTTTCAATAAAGTGGATCAAATAGGAGTCAATGTTAACAAGATTTTCTTAGATAATGCTGAAATTGTAAATAAGGTGCTTTCTGATCAGGAGAAATCAGTGTCAAACTCTCAGAACGGTCAAGGGGAGATAATCTCTACTGTTGCAGAGGTACACACAAGACCATACAGTGCAATGTGTAATGACTCTTGTAAGCTTCAATGTAATGATGCTGATAATTTTTTAGGGGTTCTTCCGTCCAACAAAAAACCACCAGAACTACTTCTGATGGAAGAAACAATTACAAATCGGGAATAAAACTAGCTTCTAGCAATATTGAAGGAATAACCTCCAATTCTGCCTTTCCGTACATTTGAACTTAAATTTTGATATAGTATGTATACAGGAGCACTGACTTCATGATTTTCAAGCTCACAATTTTGACAAATATTTTGAAAATAAAGCATCCTTTGTGCGTTGTTCTGATTCGTATGAACATATCTCCCGTGTAAACTTACCAAGAGGAAAAGGGGGTGTAGGGATCGCATGGTCTTCATCAATATCAGGATATCTGATCCCAAGATATGTGTGTACCTTCCGACCCACAACACATCTGTTAACTCAATAGTAGACTATGGGGAATATCTAGACATTTTAGACCATATAATCAATAATTATAGTGCAACATATAAAAAAATTGTGATAGCAGGAGATTTTAACGGAACATTATTGGGCACTAGAGTCGGCAACAAACATGATGTGAGTTTACAGGCATTTGTCAGGGATCATAAATTACTTGTTCCAACATGAAGAAAACCTACATTTATACAAAATTCTGGAGCTGGTTCGTCTCAGATTGATTATATCTTATCATCATGTGAAGATGTAATTCTAGACTACGTTATTCCTGAAAAACATGCAACAAATCTCTCTAGTCACAACATTGTTACTGCAGTCTTGGCTTCTAACATCTCGTCAAAATTGAAACATTCCACCGCCATCTGGAAATATCAATGGGATAAAACGGATCTTTTAGCATTTCGAAATACTATTCAACTTGAACTAGGGAACTGTAATGGACAAATTCAAAATGTGGATGCTGAATCAAACTTGGAGTTGTTAATGACAATTTTACAAAAAGCTACCAAGGTTTCCACCCCGAGGAAAATTATTCACCTTAAAGGACCTAAGTGGAAGGCCTCTCCTACAGCAAAAAACCTTATAGATATATGTCACAAGACATACAGAGAATGGCAAATCAGAGGGTCAGCTGAAACACAATAAGATCACAGCCCAAAGGGAACTCCGTCGTCAGTTCCGAATGGAAAAAACACTGGATAGACAAGATCTGTACAATCAGATTATGGAAAACCTGTCTACAGAACTATTCCATTGTCTCATTAAAAGGAACAGGGGAAGTTCAGAAGTCAAAACTCCTTTGTTAAAAATAGACAATTCCGAAGTAAATGATCCAGATAAGCAGCGTGGATGCTTCATGAAATACTTTGAAGATCTCTCCTACAGCAAAAAACCTTTTAGATATATGTCACAAGACATACAGAGAATGGGAAACCAGAGGGTCAGCTGAAACACAAAAAGATCAAAGCCCAAAGGGAACTCCGTCGTCAGTTCCGAATGGAAAAAACACTGGATAGACAAGATCTGTACAATCAGATTATGGAAAACCCGTCTACAGAACTATTCCATCGTCTCATTAAAAGGAACAGGGGAAGTTCAGAAGTCAAAACTCCTTTGTTAAAAATAGACAATTCCGAAGTAAATGATCCAGATAAGCAGCGTGGATGCTTCATGAAATACTTTGAAGATCTAGCCATTCCGAAGGATAAAGGGTATGACGAAAAATACCTCGAGCTTTGCACTATTATGCATAAACTAATCTCTGAGTTGTGTAGCAACAGTACTGATGTTTTTGTACCATTTACTGAGAATGAGATCCAGAGCGGTATTAATCACCTACATACTAGTAAAGCAATAGACGAATTTGATATATGCGCTGAACAACTGAAGGCAGCAGGAGACATTTTAGTTTCGATTATTACAAAGACATTTAACTCAATACTATGTAATGGTGCCTTCCCAGAGGCACTTAAGTCTGGAATACTCACACCAATTCTAAAGAAATCCAAAGAGCCTTCTAGTTTGGATAATTATAGAGGTATAACTGTAACTCCTGTCTTCACTAAGTTATTTGAATGTGTATTACTGCCAAAAACCGAACAACATTTTGGAAATGACCAAAGTCCGCTTCAGTTTGGTTTGACAAAAGGCCTATCCATGCTACTTGCAGCATTGATAATCTCAGAAGCAAAATGTGAGAGCAAACTTTCTCCTCTTACACCATTATATCTTATCACAGTTGATAGTATGAAGGCATTTGATGTTGTCAGCCATATAATCGTTCTTGACAAGTTGTACGAAACAGGGGTGCACCCTAAGATCTGGACTATCGTAAAAGATCTATATAATGGTATGACTTCAAAAGTAAGATGGGCTGGTGGAATTAGCGACAACTTTAAAATACTCCAGGGAGTGAGACAAGGCGGGATTTTGTCGCCGCTGCTATATAAAATTTATAACAACAATTTGTTAATGGAATTACAAATTTCAAGGAGAACAGGAAACATTTATATGGGTTGTCCAACGTGTGCCGACGACATCGCTCTTCTCTCAAGAGATGCCTATGAACTACAATGTATGTTATCAACTTTACATAGACATTCTTTACAAGATAGAGTCTCAATTCACCCCACAAAGACCAAAGCAGTGGTATTCAGTAAATCAAATAGTATAAAATCTTCATTGTCCTGGAAACTTGGAGACTCTGACATTTCTCCAACCAACCAAACAGTGCATCTCGGTATTCTTAGGTCAGCACTGAAAGAAAATGTATTAAATATAGAGGATCGTATTAGTATAGCTAGAAGGACAATGTATGCCTTACTTAACAAAGGGCTACACGGCTCAAATGGTATAAATCCAATTGTCTCTTACATAATTTACCAGTCTTACGTCATACCGAAGTTATTATATGGTTTGGAAGTTCTCCCACTGAATAATTCTAATTAGACATCTTGAAAAGGTTTCACATCTCAAATCTGCGCCGATTTCAATCTTTGCCCACACGTACGGCAACATGTATAGTCTATTTACTATTGGGTGCACTACCAATAGATGCAGAGATACATAAGAGACATCTTAGTCTTCTACATAACATTGTCACTTGTGAAAATACAACAATAAGAAATCTCTTGTTGAGACAACGTGCAGTAAATGATGATAACTGTGACAGGTTTTTTTGGTAGACTTCAAGAAATTCTCGAATTTTATAATTTACCAGATATTGATACACTATTACTGGAACAACCATCAAAATTAGCATTCAAATATCAGTGTAAGTGTGCAATTCAGTAGACATGGACAAACCTACTTAAATCTGAAATTGACAATAAATCAACTCTAAAATATATAAATGCAAAGGTACTTGCTATTGGTACACCTCATACATTATGGAAATCCCTCTGCTCAATGGTATCAGAAGTAAAGATGGGCGTCACTAAAGCTAGGATGCTGACTGGCACATTTATGACGCAAGCAACTAGATACAAATTTAAAATAGAAAACTCTGATCACATTTGCCAGCTATGTGCGATATACTCAGAGGATATTAAACATATTTTGTTAGAATGTCCAGCTCTTCATAGTGTTAGACAATTATACTACAGCCGTTTGAAAGTAGAAGTTATTCGTTTAATTGGTGAAAAGAAATGGCTTGAACTTTTTGGAAACCAAGAATCTATCTTGCTTCTGATTTTGGACTGCTCAAATTTTAGTGAAAACTTTAGTACAGAACAAATAACAGTCATTACAAAAATATCTACTGAATTGTGTCATCAGCTATATATTAAAAGATTAAAATTGTTGGAAGGACTCAGAATAACATCCACAATTACCAAGGGGACAAGATCATCTAATCTGTAGTATTTCTAAGTGATCAGTAACTTTAAAACATATATATTATTTGTCTTAATATATATATATATATCAGTGACTGAGATGATGGCAAGGTAGTCTGCTCTTTTTATTCTATAAACTTTACTTATAGTGTTGAGACCAGTTTTAGATTTTAAAGAATAGTATTGAGTGACTCTTGGGTCGTGTATACATGTACATATTTCCCTGAGAGGACCTATGGAGAACATGTAAAAAGTGTATATATGTTTATTGTTACAAGAAATTCTTGGTGTTCCTAAATGGAAGGATAATACTAACAGAAGAAGAAGAAGCATGTGCCATTTGTTGAATAAATAGAGTTACATAAATTGAGTTAAGTACAAAGGCTATCAGTGAATTTATTAGCAGCTTACATTTTTACATATCTGTTTATCAAACATTGAGCTTTATATTATTTGTTTTCTTTGTTCATAGGAAATCGCAGGTGGTAAATTAATACTTAGAATGGATTAAAACGCCGATGGCTAGCTTATATAGGGATAATTGAAAAAAAAATACCTTAATAAATTTGGTAAAATATTTATAGAGGAACTAATGAAATTATTAACGGGTGGAAACATTAGAAAATATAAGATTTTTGATTGGTGAAAATTATAGAAGTTCTGGAGATCAAGGATCACGTGGTAAAAAGCGTCGTTTTCAAAAAAAAGTAATTTCGGCGTCATTCGATCCTTGATTTCTTATAAATAAACATCGTATTTACAGAACTTCTCGTATATCTTAGGTGAGTAAATTAGTATTTTATTTTACATTATATTTCAGTCTTTAATTTGCTTTTAATAATTGAAATTGAAAACAAGCTGCGGAAATATTTTATTTCACTGTAAAGTTTCTATTTAAATACGTCACAGAAAGTTTCTGTCAAGTAAATAATTGTAAATATAATATCTTCTTTTTTTATTTGCAAAAGAATGATTTTACATTTCTTCATATTAACTAGTCTTATGAAAGAGAAGAGTATTTATCTGGTTTATGTATTGAAATTAATAATTACCCGAACAGAACCAATTTATTTGGCACCGCCAAGCTTTTATATGGGAGAAAACTCCATATCATTGAAAAATGCTTAAAAGTTAATTAAGTCAAAATAACGAAATTTTATAATTATTATGCATCAGAACATAATAGATTTTTAGCCACAGATATAATGAAAGGTTGTGTAAAGATGAAGTGCAGGTATTTACATGTAACAATTATATTCAGCTAATTATATGCAAATTGGCACAACAGTTTGAAGTTTATACTTTATTCTATTTGACACCGCATAATTTAAGTAAGTAAATATTGAAAACTGACATTTAAAAATTAGAATCATTATTTTTATTACTGTTATTATTATTATTATTATTCAAATCAGACAAGTATGTCACATATTTTAGAGAAGACCTCAGCTTAAGCATTTGACAGTTTGAAATTCACTTTCTTTATTTTAAGTTTATTAAAATAGTTAAACTTCATTTAATTTTACATTTATCTTTTTAGAATAACAACTTTCATTTGAATGCAAGTAAATAAATTAAAGCGAGTTTGTTCAGAGCTAGAATTCCCCACTTTTCATTGATTATATTGAATTATCCCCCTTTATGAATCATTTCCCTTGATTACAAATAATGATATTGTTTTCAGATATGATACATTGTATTAATTGTTTATTTTGTATGTGTTGTAAATATATTCGATCCTTGATTTCTTATAAATAAACATCGTATTTACAGAACTTCTCGTATATTTTAGAAAACGCATTAATATTCGCATTAATATTCGCATAACATTACTACATGTATTTAGTTATAAATCTACCTTACTATAACATTCTGAATACGCTTATGATAATTAAAATCAAAGACCCGAGTCTTAAAAATTTGCTGAAGATGGCTCACTCCTTCTCACCTCCTAGTCTTTTATTTCCAGAAAACCTCTTATATTGATTTGCAAGAGTGTTAATTGGATTCTAATCGAGTAATTTGAGTTTTACATTCATAAATACTTTGAACCATTGACTTTGTGTTAGTTTCTTTGTTGAAGTGTTTGTATTTTCGTGACCTACATGGGCGTAGCAAATAAAGATATCAGTTATTTGAGTAACCTTCTTTTGATTTCTAAAGGTCGAGAAATTTAGTTTATCGGCAATTCATACTTTTTCATTTTGAGGTAATAATCAGACATTTTTCAGTATTCACTAGACATTGAACCCGCGCGAGCGCGGGAAAATAAGCTTTTTTTTTGTGGTGGCCATATTGACTATAAAAATTTGTTGCGGCCATGCCATTCATGGAACAGGAACTCAATATGGATGATGTGGCAGGCTTCCATAAACTTTCCTGTCAAGTAGGTGGAATCAACTGATAGTTTCATGTCTATATGTGCTGCATGTAGTATTCTTAGAAATGAATTTTAATGCAGACTTTAACCAAAGTCAATGAAGCGTGAAATGTAGGTCATCGTGACCCAATTGCCATGGCTGTTCGTTACTACCGAAGATGTATCCACTGATGCAGTAGACTGTATGCCACGTAGAATTACCAAAATGGACCTTAAGGTGCCATCAAAGTCAAAATCTATGACGAAAACACAACCACATAAATTGTCAATATTTTTATTGTTATAATTAATTCTGAACTGGAACTTGATGAAAAGCTTTCATTACATACACATTTCATAATGCATTACCTTTTTCCTTCAGAATAAATATGAAAATGAAATTGTAGACGTAAACATTTCCTTAGTGACGGATGAATTTTTCAAAAGATGCCGTGAGTTAGTTAGAGCATATTTTTGGAAAATAATTGCTCCAATTGTTCCATTGTCATCATGGGCAGGGCAAGCGAGGCTTAATTTCACAAATATATCCAATAATCAGAAGGTGAAAGCATTTTTAGTGTGTGGCTGCTTGTGTTGTCCACGTTTATATTTATCAAAGATGCCCGAGATAAATTTCGTCATTAATGATAAAGATGACCATTTGTTAAAAATATTTTTATCTAGGGCTTACAGTAGAGATATATTTAGACAGGTCACATGACAAATAATTTAAAAATAGATAATGGTTGGTTTTATCACTTTGTGCAAGGTAAACATCCGAGCAATCCAAAAAACAACTAAGTTAGGAATTCCTCTGAACTTTACCTTACTTCTTCATTATCTTCAAAGTTCATAACCTTTACAGTTAGGAGAAATTGCGTTATTGTAGAAAAACAATCCTGAATACATAAAGCGGAAACATCCCACTCGAAGAAGAATGTTTTTAATTTTTTTTTATTCTTCTTCTGTAATTTCAAACAGAAATACATTAAAAATATGTGCATACTTGTTTATTTAAATCAATGTGCTAAAATGATGCCTTCGAGAACCTTCTAAGGGATACGTTGGGAGAATTCATATCGGAAAAGTACATACAAATTCCATTTGCACATAAACAAAACTGTAGTTTAAATTTATAAATGCAGATTGTCAAATCCGATAATAACCTTTATAATCTGAACTATACATCGTTTATTTTGAACCACGCGTTTTGCCGCCTATTCGGCTAATTCGTAAATTTAGTATTATAGATGACATGATACTCGAAAATAACATGCAATACATTATGACGTCAAAAACGGATGCTTCGCCTATAAATAATAATAGACACTAATGTACTAAATATTGACTTCGTCTCGACCGATATTCAACGTGAGTAAACCCAGTATCAAAAACCATTAGTGCCTATTGTGATTTAATTTGATTGGATGAACAGTATAGACCAACATTGGTTATACTGTATACTGGTTTGGTCTTTAATTAACCCGCCACTTGTAAATAATGGCTAATGTCATTATCGATTCTTGAATCAAGGGATCATTGTACTTATGTTTGGAAATTAAATTATAAGGAATGTTTCCAATTTTTGAAGAGGTTATACTTCAATAACCTGGTTTGGGTCAGTTTATGGCATTCATAAACCGCAGGTTTATTATGCGTAAATTGACACAAACCAGGTTATATCGTATAAACTCTTCAAAAATTGGTATCATTCCTTAAATAATTATTCTATATCACCGAAATGACTATTTTATGCTATCATTTGCACAAAACTCTATCGCTATATGAATTGTTGTTGTATAACAATGTAATATTCCTTGTTAAACACAACCACAAAAATTAGCGCTGATATTGTACTGAGTGCACATCGGTAGTTTTATTGGTTGGTTGGAAGGTCTTATTTGCTTTAATATACAATGAAGGCGCTATTACACAAAATGGGAATAATGTCCCTTCGTAGAATATTGTATCACACCCGCAAGATCTTGCGATAATACATTCTACTACGGACAGTGTTTCCTAATATTCATAAAATAACCCCGTATTATAGTCCAAGTACATTATATTGCAACAAGTGACTATACAAAAAAAATTGCAAGCGCCCATACAGTACACATACAAGCACCTATACAGTTAGAGAAATAATGTGTTGTTTGTTTGAAAGTAATTTACATCATTTTACCGGCAAAAAAATTCGATAAAATTTGGTTTTAGGGTATAAAAATGAATTGACTTCTGGATAACCTAAAGAATACCTTCTTATTTCTTACCATTTTTTACTTATTCAGTTTTAAAGTCAAAATTTCAAACACTAAATGTGAGAAGCATCGTTATCAAAGCTTGATAAAAGTGTTATTAATCATATTTGTGAAAAAATGTTCATGTAATTTTATATCGGGCGAAGCCCGACTAAGTGTAGAATATGGGTCTCAAATCCAGATATCATGTAGACTGTAGTTTCAAACCGGAAGTAGCATTTGTAAATCTATCCCAGAAACCCTCAAAAATACAGCGCGACTTCCGGTTAAAATATTTTCGCACTTGCACAAACTTAAAAAGAAATTATGTTTTGGCGATAGCCAAAACATAATTTCTATAATCTATACGATATAATTTTCCACCGACTTTTTTCGAGTTTTTGTGCGCATTGGGAACTTTATTCGAAAATTTCTTCAATGACCTACAAATATGACACCATAACAACGGCTTCCAATATGGCCGTGTTTACATGACGACGAACTAAAAAATATGATATGGGCTTCGCCCGATTTTAGGCTAAAGCCTACTCCATATTAGGCATGTAAACAGCCAAGTGTCAAAGGAGGCAAACATACCTAAAATTTCCATAAAATCTGTGTAAAATTCAAAAATCTATTATTGAGTATGAGCGATCATCCTTGCAAGTGACCGATTTGCTGCTACACAAAATCGCAACTTAACAACTGACAGAAAACATGTTCATTTCCGCTCCCACACTGTGACTAAGGGAGCTAGAAAAAAGTTTCGTTCGCCGGAAACGGAAGTAAGGGAAATAACTTGCTTCAAATTATAATTTTAGAGTCAGAATCGTGATACCGGAAACGAGTTTCTGGAAAGGGCTATTGATGTGCTCACATCAATGGCCACGCAAACAGCATATAAAGTATACTATTTCCATATACCCCGTCTATTTGCACAAGAAGGTTTTATAATTTTGATTATGAATTCATTGGGCCCACAGGGGTCGAATCTCAAAAATTGTGAATTTTACCTTGGGACCTAAACTCCTCAATTTATGCATTTGAATTCTTTACAGTATTATCATATACTTTCTGTAGATGCACTATCAGGTTTAACCATTTTTTTTTTAAATTAGAGCCCATGAGGATATAATTTCTAAAACCGTGAATTTCAAGCTAATGGCCATTTTCCATAGGCTTTAGAGTTTTTGATTTCTAAATATAATAATGACAGTGATTGCAAGTATCTGTAAAATAGGCAATAAGGATTAATGTTTTTTTAATTTGGTATAACTGTCCCAACTACTTGCGGGTGGGGGGGTTGCATGCGGGAATCACTATCGATTCCAACAATATCTTTTAAATTTTCATTATTTGTGAAGGTATTAACGCTAAAATATATTTATTGTTTTCTTGAAGGGAATTTCTTTTATATTAGTCTTTGCAAAACAATACTTTTATGAATGAAGTGTAATACAGATTTTCGAATTAAATCGTGCTCTTATTTACTATGACATTGTTATATTAAAATATAAATTGGTGTTGCGTAATTACTAAACACATTGAACAAAAAAATCTTATAAAATTTATATTAAAATCAGTCACCCGTGACTATGATCAGGTTTCATGGCCTTAATACGTTTGACCAGTTAAGTAGAATCAACAAAGGGTGGTATTTATTATTTGACTAAATTTAAGAGCTGTACTGTAATGGATATTTAGTAATAGACACTGAAACTGAAGGTAAGTAAAATACTTCTCTTTACGATGATTTTTGATCGACTGAAAAATGATATTATTTTCAGAGTTCTTTGGCTTTAAAGTTTTCATTCGAATTTGATTTACCATATTTCAAGACTCGGATTTTAAAGCACTTTTTGTATATTTTATTTTTTTTAAAATTTATCTATATATATCGAACGCCCAGATCAAATTTATTTATTATTATAAATTAATTACAAGTATTTATCTATAATTCTAACACACACACAAATTGATAATGTAACAGTAAATTAAGTCTATCAGTAAAATAAGTCCGCCAAATTATTTTTCCTAGGTAAATAAGTCCGATGGATTTTTTTTCAGGAAAAGAAGACAATGGATACATTTTACTAGTAAAATTAGTCCAATGTTAGTAATATTAGTCCGGAACATTTTTTCTAGGAATAATCATGTCAAATAAATATTCCTGAGAAACTGTTCTTTCATATAAAACAAAATTCAATTATCAAAGGAAAAAAATGTAACCTTTTTATCGAATAATCATTTTTTTCATTTTCAGTTTTTTAAACAATGTATTTCTTTTCTTGTAAATACCAAGAAATTTCATTATAATCTTCTTGCTCATTTCCATATAATGACAATAGATCATTTTTTCAACTAAGTTTTAAAGGCTGAGGAGTGAAATGTGTTTTTAAAGTATTTTAAGACTTTTGCAGTGAGTACTTTTCAAAATGAATATAAAAGATGTTTATCAACATAACATTAGCTAGAAATCAAGACAATATAAAAATAAGAAAAATATATAAATCAATATAATAATATTTAATAATTATATCTCGGGGTGGATCTATTTTCCTAGTAAATTTTTGTTAATTTCCATCTATTCAATTAAAATTGATTATTATCTTTATCTGTAATAAATTCCATTTTTCCTTAATATTCATTTCCACAATATATCATATTTTAGAAGTAGTTGCTTTTTTATTTATTTCATAATACCTGAGACTACTATAATACTGTAGACGGATTCCTAGTTATTTTTTTCCAACAGTTTTTCCTCGTAAAATTGATACTCGGACTAAAACTACTATTAGCTGGAATGGTTTTACTAGGAAAATTTGACACCATGGATCTATTTCCCTAGGGACATTAGTCCACCCAGACTTATTTTACTACGACCAAATTATCACTTACAATAACACATCGCCAAAAAAGTGTTAGCTTTTGCAGCAACTTCAACTAACGCCAGGCGGAGCTGTTTTTTCCGGAAGCTATTAAAAAACTGTGTTAGGAAATATTTATCACCTATCTATAGACGATTTGGTACCAGATATATTTACAATCGATGTTTCCGTCCAGACGTGCTGCACCTATAGCGTTAACTGAATTGCTAGACTTTTTGACATGAAGGAGTAGTGAGGGCATACCTTATTCATATCTATTTTTGGGATGTTCCAGTGTACAACATGAATCAAGAGTCACATTGTTACTGATTTATAATTTTTTCTCTTGAATCGTTAATTTGATAATAACTTTAGGGAGAATTCATATATGATCGTTTCTGATTGTTTTATTGTTTTCTTTTACCATTATACCACTAATAATTAAATGTTTAAACAGTAAATAAATAAAACTCATCAACATACGTGTAGAAGGTAAGGAAACATACTTTCCAGTCCAAATCCTTCTTTGACAATTGTAACATCGCGTATTTTGTTTGCAAGTACATTTTCACATATACCTTAATCATACATGTTGTTTGTATTATATATATTCCTTTCCTTAGTACTGAGTTTAGTATCATCAAAGTTACCCAATAAAGTCCTATTATTTAATAATTGCTTATATGACTTCTGCCGTGATTCCGCCCGCAACTAGGACATTTATCCAAAGTAACATTCTAGAAACCTATTGCTCATTTACAGTTACAGTGTAGATTGACACTAGGTTTCGAAAATTTCTCGCTCTTTCCATATAGTAAGAAATATGTTCGTATTTAGTTCGTAAAAAGATTTTTTTAAATAGAGATATATTTACTATTTGAGCCTTCCCAAGAAAATTCAACATTCTGTGCAGAAATTAAATCACAAAGCCCGATGATAATTTTAAAAAAAGTTTCAGCAACATTTTCCAGGGGCGGGTCCAGGTGAGGGCGTAATGGGCGTACGCCCCCCTTTAAAAAAAAAAAAAAAACTATCGTAATCTGCTTATATTGTATTGAATATGGCATTTTATCATATTCATTAATTAAACACATATAAAATATACATGCTCCAAGTCAAGAACCGTTACATTAGTGCATTTCACAATTATTTTATGTTTTTTAGCAATGTTTTTTTAAACATTTTGGGCCTTGAGATTTACTGGTTTGGATGTATTAAGTCGAATACTTTTCATTGTTAGCTTAACTAAATTTTATTATAGTGTTCCTTTAGTTTCTGGATGTGAAAAAGATAGAAAATGTGTCTATAAGACATGGATGCACCTCCCTAAAACAATATAGGTGTTGCTGAACTGCGTTGTACTATACAAGAGGACTGTAGTGGTGAAATATCATTGATATATTACTATAGGTTTCTGAGAAACGGAGCTAAACGCAAAAATTTACCGAATAGGGACGTAGGGACGTACGGACGGACAAGGGTAAATCTATATGCCCCAGCCATATTCGTGGCGAGCCATTAAAATAAAAATTTGCATGTTGATTAATTACAGGAGAAAGATCTGTCCAAAATGAAGACCAAGTCGGCTTCATTCCAGCTTGTTGTTAGGAATCTTGCTGTGTCTGTCAAAACAAAAAATATTCTTCATGGTGTCAATGCAATTGCACAGAGTGGAGACTTGCTAGCTATAATGGGTACTACAGGTTAGTGTTACAATCTAGTTGATCATTTTAGATGCTGTTTTTAATTTGTGAAATCTTTTGAAACCGTAAAAATGACAACGCGAGGTCTGTCTGCTTTAAAAACTTTTTTGACGTGTAAATTCTAACGACTTTGGAGAGCAGGTATTATTTCTCTAAAAAATATGCTTAACAAGGGTTTCACCACAGATGAATTGTTGTCGGAACTTGGAAAATGTTGTGATATCAAATCGTTAGATGCTACAATTTTCCAATATAAGAAAATGACGCTGGGCTTCTTTCCCATTTCATAACACCTCGAATACCTAATCTTTGGTAAGTGTATCATAGGCTTTGTTGAATAATACGAAAGGTGTCGTGTAGGTAACTCCTCTGGAGAACGCTGGTTGTTCGTAGATTTCAGTTTATGGTGTTGTGTTTGTCATCTTCTATTTGCATTTCCATGTTTTTTAAATGATTATCCTGTTCTAGATTGTATTCTTTCTATTTTTCTGTTTTTTAAATCTCTTGATCATGTGATTTCGAAAAATGTCAGAATGCATCAGTTCACGTTTGGTAAGGCTCATATGGCTTTACAGCAAGGGTACTTTAAATTGATCTTAAAACAGGGTTATCATCTTTAAGCTTTTTTACAAGTAAGAAAATTCTAGCATATTCATGGCAAGTATGTGAAATTCAATCATTTCTTGTAGGTTCTGGAAAAACAACCCTTCTCAATGCTATAGCCGGAAGAATCTCGGTTACTTCCGGTGAAATCACTTTGGATGGAAACAACTTTAATAAACAGCTCAGACGACGCCTAGGATACGTTATGCAGGACGATATCTTCATGTCCAGACTGACACTGTATGAAACATTATATGTTAGTATCAGCATTGTAATTACAATAAGAAAAGTATCACTTGTAACTACTCAAAAATTACCTGACCTTAATCTATAGGGTTCTTCTCTTTGTGTTGTACTTGCTGAAGGGAAAGAAAATTTTAACTTAAATTTAATAATTTAATATCGACATTAAACAGTAGCAACCCTATGAAAACAAATCTAAACCTGCTTTGAACTGGTAATAATGTGACTATAAATTCAGAGCAGATTGTAAAGCTTGTGGGACAGGCATTTTCTGTATAGTATAAATGTTATGTATCCACATATTTTCTAAACATCCAACCGAGCAATATTGGCACAATTATATATTGTAAGTTTTGAAAGATAAATAGGGCCTTTGTCTTACTTAGTGGACATAAAAACAGAACAGATGAAGGTTATTTATTTTTATTTCCAACTTTATGCACTTATCTCGTTATTAATTTTGCCTAGCAAAACAATTTGAAAAGTATGCCCATTACGCGTACATATACCATATTTGTTGCTACATAATTTTTTAATTAAAAAAATGTGTAATCTTACGTATGTAATTTTACTTTGTTAAGTTCACAGCAATGATGCGCATTCCCGAGAGTGTTGCCTGGAAAGACAAACAGGAACGTATCAGAGAAATAGTGGACGCCCTGGATTTAAACAAATGTCTTTATACTGGTAAGTCATCATATGGGAAATGCCATCACAATGGAATTCGCCACAACAGAAATGTCTACGTGCTGGATTTTGATTCCAAACTTCAGACACACAGCCTAGAGCATGGATTGCAAGTTGTACTGTACATTTCAACTCTTTCATTCCTTTTTGTTTGTTTAGTGTATAATTCCTCAACAATACAATTTATTTGTCATTTTCATTTTTGATGCACAAGATGTGCACTTTTATTGACTTATGACTAATCAGTTGTGTTCAAGGCCTAACCAAATCAATAATCCAAAAATCTGAAATGCCTAAATCATCGAATGATAGAGCTATCCACGAGAGACTTACTCGTTACTGTTTACAAAATTAAATATTGTAACAGGAAAGTTGTAAAATTATTAAAGTATAGAAATATTGTGAACTGAGCTGGTAATATCCTCGGGGACTCGGTGGTAATGATAAATTATGTGATACTGATGTGTGAAATGTCGATAAATAAGGATTTGGTTGTTTCTTTTTATTGTATTTTAAGAGAAATGATTTTTAGATTTTTGAGAAAGTGCAGTTAATAACGTTGATATTGGGTAGAAACATTTGTGTGTTCTATAGTTTTATTGTTCTTTTTTCGTTTATTATTATTTTTTATTATTAGCTATACTAATTTGTACGTATGTCACGTATTTAATTACAACTAACTTAGATATTACTATTGTGTCGTCTCGATTGTATATTTCATTCACACCAAACACTGTAACAAGTACACATTTGTTCCAAAAATGCAGTGCTGCTTATTGATGCTTGGTGTGGTCTTGATCTTGACGTCGATGTGAAAAGTCTCTATCATGTGTTATATGGGTTAGTTTCTTGTGTAAATTAACCTCAGTTTTGTGTTATATGGATTAGTTTCTGGTGTAAATTAACCTCAGTTTCGTTTGTAATTGGATGTTTCAGTAATAGGTGACATGTTCAATCGTGGTTTGTCTGGGGGAGAAATGAAGAGAGCTAACATTGCTTGTGAATTATTGACAGATCCTGACATTATGCTGATAGATGTAAGTAATATGATTTTCTTTTTAATTTAATTTTTTTCATAGATATATATATTTCTTAATTTAATTTTGAAGAAACGTGAATTTACGGTATAAATTGACAAATAGATACAAAATTATTTGAAAACATTTATAAATAATGCATTTGTTTCATTAAGCTCAGGAATTGATTAGTTTTTGAAATTTTTACTATAATGTTTGACATTTGAAGCTTTCATAATGAGTAATGAAAATACCGACTTCGATATTCAAAAACTTTTCTACAGGAACCTACTTCCGGTTTGGATTCCAGCACAGCGCACAGTTTGATGTCACAGCTACGTAATTATGCAACTGATTACAATAAGACAATTATAGCTACCATTCACCAACCGTCAAGTCAAGTGTATCACATGTTTTCTACGTTACTACTGCTCATGAATGGCCATGTGAGTTTTGATTTTTTTCAACACTATTTAGAAAACATAATGTAAAATATTAGCCAAAGAAATGGTTTGGACCTGGTGTAATTGTCTTTCCTGTCGTTTAGTAGACCAGGTGTAATTGTCTTTTCTGTCATTTAGTAGTCTAGGTGTAATTGTCTTCCCTGTCTTTTATCAAATTTTTAAAAGTCATTATGTACTTTTGCCTCATTCTGCAGCGGATTACTTACGACAAAAAACACGTGTTACTATAAATCTCAAATATTCATAAAGTACAAATGTACTTGTGTTGACTCAACGTTGTTCAACTTTTGTTAAAAAGACTGGTAAATTTACATATCTGATATTTTGTTACATCATATCTCAAGGAAAAATCAATACACACACAACGGAAAATTTTAAGCTTGTAACTTTGAAATAGCAACAAGTTAATTTTTACGGAAAACCCCAAGGTACAGTACAGCTTTTTATCCCCGCGCAACGAAGCGCGAGGATTATGTTTTGCTGTTCGGTACGTACGTACGTTAGTAATGTCCCGGATAATCTCTGTAACCACTGGATGTAGAAAGATGAAGATTGGGTCATTGATTGTGTGTGGGGACTGTGCTAAAGGTTTCGGAATTTGAATAGCGCCCGGGGAGCCGAGCTACACGGATGGCCTTAGGGTACATTATTCCTTTGTCGCGAAACTCCTCTCATGTTATTTGGAATACGGAACTGAAATTTGGCTCAGTAATTGCCCTGTCAATGTAGATTTTGCAAAAAGTTTCGGAATTTGAATAGTGTCCCTGGGGGCCGGGCTACACAGGCAGCCTAAGGGTACATTATTCCTTTGTCAACCAACTCCTTTCAGGTTATCTGGAATACGGAACTGTAAGTTGGCTCAGTAATTGCCCTGCCAATGTAGATTGCGCCAAATGTTTCGGAATTTGAATAGCGTCCATGGGGGCCTGGCTACACGCAACTGCTCTAATGTTATTTGGAATACGGAACTGAAAGTTAGCTAAGTAATTATGCTAAGGTTTCGGAATTGTTTTAAGATGCAGTTTCAACTTTGGTAAAATTCCTGGAAGTCTCAAAGACCATTATTGTTTTAATTTTTGACAAGAAACCATGTATTTTCTGCATCACATCAGCAGTAACACATATTGGTATCATCTAGATGTAAAAAATATGTGATTTCAACTTTGGTTAATTTCCTGAAAGTGTTTAAGACTATTACTTTTGGAATTTTACTAAGCAATTATAGATTTTTTTTATCAAATTAGCTTTAAGACTTATCAGGGTCATTTGGATTTCAAAAATATGTGATTTCAATTTTGGTAAATTTCCTGAAATACTCAAAGACTAGTTTATTTGTGATTTCTACTTAGCAACCATAGATATTTGGAATCATTATACCAACAGTTTGGATTGTATGGATTTCAAAAATATGTGATTTCAATTTTGGTAAATTTCCTGAAATACTCAAAGACTAGTTTATTTGTGATTTCTACTTAGCAACCATAGATATTTGGAATCATTATACCAACAGTTTGGATTGTATGGATTTCAAAAATATGTGATTCCGATTTCGGTAATTTCCGGAAAGTATCTAAGACTATTATTTTGGAATTTTACTAGAAAATATAGATTTTTTTGGATCATATTAGTTTTAAGACTAATCTAGATCAGTTGAATTTCAAAATATGTGATTCCAATCTTAGTAAATTTCCTGAGAAACTACTCTATTTGTGATTCCTACTTAGCAACCATATATATTTGGAATCACTATAGCAAAAGCACTAGTTAGGATTGTATGGAATTCAAAAACACAAGAGTAGCGCGGGGATATGTAGCGGGGCTGCTTCGACTAGTTACTGATTATTTAATGAATGTTTTAGGTACTGTCCCAAAAATAGCTGTAGTTTATGTTAAACACTCAGTAGTGATGTTTGTCAAATCAAATGTATATGATTAAATGGTGAGTGATTATGTTGTTTAAATTTTTTGTGTGCATTAGTAAATTATAAGCGCTCGAACAGAGGGTAAAAAATATAGAACAATCGAAATTACTGTATAAAAATATAGGACAGTTTTTAATCGAAATTACTGTATAAAAAATATAGAACAACTTTTAATCGAAATTACTGTATTAAAAACCAGAAAAGTTTCAGAATATCCAGAACAGTTACTGGCATCGCTTTTTATGTGTTTTCTTTGTGTTTTATAAAATAGGTAACTTACTTTGGAAAAGCATCAGCCGCCTTGGACTATTTTGAAAGTATCGGATTACCATGTGCTGTTCATTTCAATCCAGCTGATTTCTTACGTAAGTGTAGTACCAGTAAGGGTTAAAAACAGAAACTTTTAGCTGTTATTATTAGGACAGTGCTACACAGCTATGGGAACTTGATGTAGTTATACAGATTACAAAAGCATTTTTGGTCCTGCTTATCCACTCAATATACTGTAATGATTTTATAAGCCAAGTTACACTAGAACAAGAAGCTGTTTAAATAATCAAAATATTTATTTCTGTTTGACGCCACCACTACTCAGTGTCGGTACGACGTTCACAATTTGATGGTAGTGTCGTGTTTCCTGTGGCTTTGTTCAAGTTTTTTTTCATGCATTGTTAATTGGACCCTATTGATTGCTTGGTTTGTATTTTTATCTTTCGTCACCTAGCTAATAATGAAGGGCAGAAGACTATACTTTTAGGATAAGAGGTACTTTAAATGCTCTTCAGTATGTATTGTTATTAAATAAAAGTATATTGATACCATGTTTAATGCAGAATTGTGTCAGTGCTGAAGGCTACAAATAGGAAAACAGGTAAGTTGTCACTATCGATTTTATATGTAATACCGACATACTAGTCAGCAACAGTCTTATTTATTTAGGTGGTTTGCACTCTTGCAGTCCTAAATGGGCTTCCGTACTTGCAGGCTGCACGACAATGCTGACATGTACTGCTATCATATGAATAATTATATACGTCTACATGTATATTCTTGTAGTTGCTTTGATGCGATCAGAAGACGATACAAGTAAGAAAATACTGGAAGCCGCAAAAAATAATAGGTAATTTAAATTTCTGTTCAGAATACTAAGGTAAAAATAAGTACTCTGTCGTTCAACTTTTGTTATCAATGATTAAAATTTAATCTCGCGTTAAACTTCAGCGAATAAATTTATTCACTGATTAAAAATGTCAAACATTCGAGCCAAGATTGTTAAGACATTAAAACCTTGAGTTAAAAATTATAAATGTTACTTCATCAATAAATGTCTTTCCTTGAGATTATCTTATAAAATTTTTATCGTAGAAGTTCTCCAGATATTGCTCTCAAAAAAAGGTGTAGAATAATTTTTTTCGAGTTATGAATATACTGGTTTATTATCTCCCCTCATGCTTCTTATGTTTTATGACTTGTGTATTTTCCATACAGTGAACTTGTCTTGTTCATCAGTCTGTCATTAAATTGTTCAATTAACAAAACAATTTAATATGTGAACCATTTTATGGGATAAAAATGATAAAATTGTCATATATTAATTCT
Source organism: Mytilisepta virgata (assembly GCA_028015205.1). Taxonomy (NCBI): domain Eukaryota; kingdom Metazoa; phylum Mollusca; class Bivalvia; order Mytilida; family Mytilidae; genus Mytilisepta; species Mytilisepta virgata. The sequence continues at coordinate 18,745,707 of CM051520.1, read as the reverse complement.
TTTCGCTTGGATATATTCTTTTTTACGCACCCTCGTTAGATAAGAATGAACATTTTCAATTAAAAAATCTCGTTTGAGTTTGGTTATCAACAAAACATATAAAATTGAGGCCCTTTTAGGGAGAAGAGGACACATTAAGCTTCTTATATGGACATATTGTCTTCATTTTTTATTGGCTAGTTAAATAGTTAGAAACGTGGATGAGGTTGGTTATCAGAAAGATCTGAAATGGGTAGCTTTTTTGGGGAGGAAAACTTGTAAAAAATTTTATAATGTTTGCCATCCCCCCCCCCTCCTTATTTTTTGTTATATTGTCTTTGAATTCAATTGAATGATTCTACTCAGCAAAAATTATGAGTATATTTGTTTTAGAAAAATCTATAATGATAAAGACGACACACAAGATGAAAACTTATATTTATATACTGAAAAGCTATGCCAGACGGTAACTTTTATAAGGAGGGTGCTTGTGTTACTCGAGTTTGCTCTCTAATCCTACTTTCAATTTTTAAGCTAAAAGAATAAATCTTTTTTATTATTTCAGAAAATTTGAAAATATGATAGAACAAAGTGTAGCAGAAAATGGAAAACATTTCCACTACAATCATGCATGTATAACTACAAGTGATCCTGACGTTTCTGTCTTAGGCTTTAAGAAAACTGGTAGGTATGCATGTACTAATTTGAAATCAGATGGGATACTTTCCTCTGTGTTAAAGTCTGTGAAGTACAAGAATGAAGTAACAGTCACAAATATTAATATTAATAATTGATGTCGAGATTTTAGTCACCAATTAGAAAAATAATGCTAAAATTAGAATCACGCCATTACAACGTACGTTACTTGATCGTTTAGATTTAATTTGTCAACATAAATGACAGAATATATTATACTTCTTTCCTCCTTACATATTGCAACAAAACGTTTCTAATAGAGAAAAAACAGAACGGAGAAAATCTAAGATTAGAACAATTTTGAATAATTGCTACATAGGCTCGTCATTGACAGCAGAATTTTTTTTCTCTAAAGAGTCACTGAGGCCAGGGCTGGATTAGTGCCCTCCCTAAACCATGGCCTTTGTTCTTATAAGGGTGTTTTTTTATACTGAATATTTTTAGCAATTCAATTACGACAATATAGTATTTTCAAAGATTTCTTTCCTGACTGTCCATGACACTCGATTTTCATTTTTAAACCACCCCTCTTGTATAGTATCCCGACTACTTTTTAATTATATTTTCATTTTATAATTTAAAACGAAAAAGACGGAAATAGGAATTTCTGAAGCACATGCCAGATGCTGCCGTATTATTGCAATTCAATAATTTATACACAATTATTTGCCTTTTTTCACGCTGAAGTTGGATGAAATCAATGGTTCATTTTCTTTTAAAACGCAAGATTGTTCACTTTCATGTCAAGTCCCTCACTTTTAAAAATAAAAAAAAAATAAAAAATAGACACACTTTTTGTACCTACATTTATCAATAAAACACGCGAAACATGTAATGCACTGTTGGCGTGGCCAATGCTGCGAGCACAGTAACATCCCGTTCCAGAAACTCATTTCCGGTATCACGGTTCTGACTCTAAAATTATAATATGTAGTTTCCTTCGTTTCCGGTGAACGAAACTTTTCTAGCCTTAGTATGTAGCACAAATAAATTCACAAATTTAATGGGCTGCCCCCATTAAATAAATACTTTTCTACATTATAGAGAAAATGTATTTAAAACCATATGTAGAAAATGAATATGGTCCTATGGCGCTCGCTGCTCTCGCTATTGTGTTTCCATTATAATCTTATAAATAATCAAGTCAACAATGACACACCAATCAATCAACGTCAACCAACAGCCAGAACCTCGGACAAAACAAATTGAAATAAAAGGTAATTCATACAAAAAACATAACAAATATCGGTCTCAGAAAATACGAGAGAAGGAAGCAAGGTTAATTTGATTTTTTTAAGCATATTCCCAGTGCATATATATGTTAAATTAATGGAATATATATATTTTTTTTCAGAATCTACAAAATCATTTATTGACGTATATGCCGTTGACATAGACAATGTTGATAAATTATCAAATAATCATCTTAACTGGCCAACCTCGTTTTGGACACAGTACAAAATGTTAACATGGAGGCAGTTTAAACAATCGCGTGGTCATATTTTTAACAAATTCGATGTAATGCGAGCGCTCTTTATTGGTACCATTGCCGGGATGATATATTTTCAAACAGATTATTCGTACAGAACATTGAGAGATAGGATGGGAGTGGTAAGTGTAGAAGGAAAACACTGTGAACATAATAGAATGAACATTTCAATGGAAAACTATTAATAAAAAAATATATTATACATATTTCACAAGAGTCTTTGAGTCAGCGTCAATATATCATAAATAACATGAAATATCATGAAAATCAAGTAAAAGAATTTCTATTTTAAAAATGCTACTGTTAGACAATGTCTAGAATGTCAGAGCAGTCCGCCATTTTCGGAGGGTGAGATTTTTTCTGTCTTTTACAGATGCATGAGAAAAGCTACAGAGACTATTTCCGGAAAAAATTATTTCGCTTTTTCATGCGTCCTCTTTACTTTTTTATCTTGGTTTTAAAAATATATATTTAAAATTTAAGGAGCTCGAGGGTTTAAATTAAAAAATTACAGATTTTCATAAAAACTTGTCAAGAGAAAATTACCTTCACAATGATTGAACAGTCATCGTTTGTAATTTTTGCAATAAGCTTTTGAAATCAGGAGCATTTCCCAGCCATTTTACATTGAAATAAATGGGGGGATCGCATTTTTAACATTAATCATTTGTAAAAGCAAAACTAAATAAATGATTTAACTTAAATCCTATCTATAAATAACTCAAATACCGAATTTCATAAAACGCAGAAAAAACTGGGTATCACCATTAATATCAGAAAAATACAGGTGCATTTTACCACCATTTTCACTATGAAATTATAGGGGAAAATCGCATACGCCTCTACTTTAATTTGTTATGGTATCAAAACTAAATGTAGGATTTTGCTTAAATCATGTATATGAATAACTTAAATACCGAATCATAAAACGCAGAAAAAACTGGGTGGGTCACCATTAAAATAATCAAAATGTTGGTGCATTTTCCCGCAATTTTACAATGAAATTATAGGGAAAAGTCGCATATGCCTCTACTTTAATCTGTTACAGAAGCAAAATTAACATAGGATTTGGGTTAAATCCTGTAAATGAATAACTCAAATACCGAATTTTATAAAACTCAGAAAAAAAATTGGAGTACACAAATGATTACGGGTTATTTTTAACATAAAAGTTAAAACGAAAGTACTTGTTCAGAACACGTATTTAGTTGAACCGACCGAAATATTTTCTTCTATTGATCTCACCGCTCGATGCATGATTGAAGAACTGCTTAAAAACGTACCAAAATGTATATAGCTGACTTTATAATGTCGATTTTCATACAGGTACTAACAGTTTACTTATTAGAACTTCCCCATAATATGTCATTTGTTTCTTCCATGATTTTACCGACATTCTATGTTTTCCTTCATAACAAAGACTGAACTTTAAATATTCTTGTAAACTAACCTAACACTTAATTTTAAATATACTGTGTTCTACGATAAGTTTATATTTCATTTTAATATCAGTTTAGACAAAAACACGTTATTTACGACTTCAGTCGACTTTCCGACCTGGATACCGTTACTAAGCTCAGCAAATTGCGCGAGCCTCCTGAAAAGCTTAATTTGTTTCATCAAAGATCATATTACAACCAAAACCGCAATAAAATATGCTAAAAACACTGTTTTGAAAATTAACAAATCCATAGGCACATTCCGTTTATTATGACGGTGTGAAAAAAGAAATAACTCCATAAAATAAATATGAAGGTCATGCAAGGTAGCTTATCTGCTTTTATATGGAAGCTGTTAGGGTAAGTAATATTATTTAACAGCAGGGAAAGTGCAGGATTGAGAAAACTCAGAACTCTTGCGACCTCGGATAAGATTTCAGTTGTCTGTGACTTGTTAAGCCTACTCCAAAAACTTTTGAAATCTTACCCTTGGGTTATGCGTCTTAGATTTCTTCATCTTGTACTTTACCTGATGTAACATGTAGATTCTGTATGCCATGCACATCAAATCCTCCTTTTCCCGGTATTTTTGAACGTTTTAAAATCAAATTAAGTATTGAAAGGACGAGAAAAAAGGATATTCCAAGACCTGGAAATTTCAGTCAAACCCGGGTAAGAAGTTCTGTCATCTCTTAGTTATTCAAACATTGTCAGAGATTGGAAGTCTAAGAAAGTTCTAATTTTATAAACGTGGTACAAGTATATCAAGATGACTTGAAAGTGGACAAAATATACGATCCTTTGACTTGCAATTATTTAAATGTCAACCGTTATTTGTTTTTTAGGTTTTCTTCTGTTCCACATACTGGGGATTTGACTGTATTATCCAAACAGTATCAAGTTGTAAGTATATAGCACTATTTCATTGTACCTGATCGGTAAAAACATAATCAGATCGCGATAGACTAACGTTTCAACGAATACATCATAAAAGAGACAAAATACACAGAATCGACAGAGAGTCAGTAGTCTAACTTGGTACAGAAACTTTGGTTTGGGGAAAGGGGGGGTGTCTCTCGGTTGGATGGAATTCATTTATTAGTGTGTCATTTTTTACCTTACCTCTTATCCGTTTTGTTCTTTACTAAGCCGGTTTTGTGATATCCGAACATTCCCTTTTATCTATTCTCACCCTCTGGTTTAAAAGCGAATAGATGTGTATTATGATTACCAACAATGCGTAGCTAGAAATGATGGAATTGGTTGGACTGTACATAACGTAGATACCATAGTCAAAACGTGATTGTTTTAACGGTAAAACCTAAATAAGACACCTATAGCTGGTGGTCGGAACTGACACTCCTATAAAGCGTTTATGTATTTCGTCATGGAGGTCTATTCAAATTGGAAGAGACAAGTTTAAATTTAAAAACGTCGTCATGTTGATAAAGGGCAATTTTAACGGTACTCCTTGATTGTGGAGTACTAAACGTTTAATAATATCGGCAATACGTTTTCACTTATTCGTGATCTTACAGTAGGAACTAGGATTGGAAACCCTGTTTATAACAAGTACTTTTTCTGAATTCTGGTATAAAGAAATTTAAAATCTTTATGCAATTATTAGATTATAAAAAATTATAAGCGAATTTGGGTCCGTTTCCCCCAATATGATAAGATTAATCTAAAATTGTATGCAATCTATTTTAGTTCCTGCAGAAAGAGGAGTTATTCGGAAGGAAAGGAATGCAGGATCTTACAGACTTTCAGCTTACTATTTTGCCAAAACGACGAGCGACCTTCCTTTAATTTTAGTTGTACCAGTAATATTTTTCAGTATTGTATACTGGATGTCAGCCTTGGGAGACGGCATTTTATTTTGTATTTTTATAGGTGTTAACTTTTTAAACTGTTTGATAGCTCAGGTAAATATCCATTTTGTATTATTTCCCCTTGAATCCAGTTTTACATTTGACATGTCTTTTTCTTAAATTAAAATACTAGTCTCTTCCTAAATCTTTATCACCTTTATCATGCCAGTATATACACAAATTTCCCCGCAATCACGTACCCAGCATGCGAAAAAGCGGTGGTTAGACTTACTTTCGGTACGGATACATATGTAATCTGAAATTCAGCACATTTCAAGGATATATACAAATACATGTAATTATTATCAAAAAATGGAAAGTAGTATCGCTCACGGGGTCGTTTTGGTCTTGTCGTAAGGTGTGAACTTCCGGCGACTTCCAAAATGAAGAACAGCAAAGCAGTATTCATTTGATTTTTGTTTAAAGATAATTTTATCCTAGTCCATTTTTACCTAATAGTATTGCAAAATTTCTGCTATGCAGTGTAAAAGTAGGCAAAATATTTCCCCGGATGTGAATTGTATATTTCTTTTTTTCTCTGTATTTGATTTGTTGCTTTTGAGGGAATTTCTCACGGTACAAAATGTAGTGTCCTTTAATACTCATTTGCGAATATACGTGAATTGTTTATGCAGCTCACAAGTTTTGTAACTACCAATTTTTCTCAAATTCCTGTTGACTACTTTATGTTAAACTTACCTTAAGGTTACATGTATATATTTTTTGTCCAACAACCGTTATGTTGCATTGGTAAATTTATAATTTATAATGTACATTAACCCTACTTACATGTATCTGGCGCAGGCGTTGTCGGCTGTCATACTTCTATTTAAATACCACTATTGGTTATTTTAATTTTGAAATCGTTTCCCAGGTACATGTGGTATTTGTGTAACTACTCGAGGTTGTGAGTTCAACACTAACTCATTGTGAGAGCTAATCTTTTTTTTTAACCCCAGTGATTATGAATCCTCACGACAATGGCCAGGCATATTCACAAATATATAGAACAAAAAATCCGAAATGACATAAAAATGACTGACAGATATGCACATGTACACATCCAACTATAGAAGCTATTTTTCATATTCTACAAACCCTTTTTAACGGTTCTTTTCATTTTAAATAAGACGGAAACTACTTTCACAATGTTTCAATTTCATTTTATATTTTCAGTTAATGCGTCGATTTTACCTTTTCATTCTATTAGAAATAACGGAATTTTCATCAAACCACTGTCCAAATCATCGCAAATATCAACATTATTAGACAGTTTTAACCTTAACTGGAGCATATTCATTGTGCAAACAGTTTATCCGTGACATATCACACATCAGTATTTTTAATTGCTAAAGTGAATTATATGTCAACAAACAAGAGTGAGGCCCCTCATGGAGGGTCCCAGTAATCACATAATCACCAATTTGTTGCCAATATAATCACATAATCATTAAATATTTGCTTTGGTAATCAGAAATTGATTTTCTTTAGTAATCAAATAATCATAAACTAACGAAGCTTGGTAATCATTAAATAACAATTTAAATGTAAAATATTTAATAACAATTGCCTAAGCTTCATATAAAGTTCAATAGATTTTGATGAAACTTTATATAAAGTTTCATCAAAATCTATTGAACCGCTGAGGAGGAGTTGTGATTACAAGCTTAAACATAAACCAGAGGCTCCCATGAGCCTGTATCGCTCACCTGATATTTCAATTTGTTCATTGCTAAAGGACCATGCCATGTTTGGTTTCAATCCATTCAATAATTTGCAAGAAGAAGCCGTTGTATGTAATTCCCATAGGGTCCTATGTTAAACTAAGCCTTCCGCTGACAGCCAACATGGATGACAGATTGGCAGCAAAGTAACAACACTTAGTCAGAACACCATAAGGAACATTCATGCTATATTTGGTTTCAATCCATTTAGTGGTTCTCTAGAAGAAGATTGTGTAATTATTTCCCATAGGGTCCTATGTTAAGCTAAGTTCTCCGCTGGCGGCCATCTTGGATGACGGATCACCAACAATGTAACAACACATAGTCAGCACCTCAGAAGGAATATTCATGCCATGTTTGGTTTAATCCATTCAGCAGTTCTCTAGAAGAATGACGGATCAGCAACAAGGTCATAAAACTTTCTCAGCACCTCATAAGGAACATACATGCCATGTTTGGTTTCAATCCACTCAGCGGTTTTCTAAAAGAAATTCAAAATGTGAAAAGTTGACGGACGGACGGATGACGGATGAAAAGTGATGGTAATAACTCACATGACCCTTACGGTCAGGTCACGCCTCCTGCAATCTCGCGAAAATCTGTCATGGCGGAAATAAAACAATGTGCAAAACAACGATTTCAATATTAATAATGAAGTAATTTTACATTTAATATGCTGGAAATTATACAGTTTAATGATATTGAAGGTAAAGACTACCTCTTATTACCATACGTAAAAGTTATTTTTGCTCCATTACGAGTAATGGGACCGCTTTGTAGCTCCGCCAAGTCAAACGTTGTCACAGTAGCTACATTATTGTAGCTACTACATACGATGCTCAACCTTCATATACAGTTTCATCAAAATCTATTGAACGGATTAGGAGGAGTTGCGCTTACAAGACATCAATAGACAGACAGGGCGATTTCTATATACCCCCAAAACTTTGTTTGCGGGGGCTATAATGAGAAAAAAAACCTTTCCATGTGATTTCAATGGAAAGTATGAACAGCCGCAGCCATTGGTTGAGGGGCTGAATTTCAACCAAAAGTGTATGGTTTGTACAGGGTATTTTTGTCATCAATCCTGCAAAGTATGACAAATTTCATAATGATGTTTCAGAGCAGAAGATTTTTGAAAATTGGCCAATAAAAATCAAAGATGGTCTCTGGTGATCCTAGATAGTTATATTTTATCTTCCGATTTTATTTTATTTTTTAAACTCGGTAATCAATTAATCAAAAATACAGTCCTTGATAATCATATAATCATGAAATATTTGGTCTAGTAATCAAATAATCACTAAAAAAACGGCCAAGTAATCACATAATCAAAAACCCCATGAGGAGGCTCAAGAGTGGCGCACTTATAAATACATGCAGTCTATAATTGTTGCTATCTCCCTTTAATATCAATTAAAGCCATAAACGAATCTTAACAGAGTTACCTTAAAGTTTTCTAATAAAGGACTGCAATTGTTACATATACAGTTGTCAACATGGTCTTGAATGCAGTTTTCTGTTTTGAAACTCTTACGGTCAAGTCTTGTTGCGAATGGTTGGGGATGACAACATATACCATTTTTTTCAGGCCATTGGTCATATATTAGGAGGTGGGATAACAGATATAAAGCTAGCTATATCAAGTGGTGGTACCTTCATGTTGTTTTCTATTCTACTGAGTAAGTATTCTTAAGTATCAAAGAATATATTCATATTGATAAAGTAGAGGGGATGACATTTTATTTTCTCAACTCGTTTTAAAGACAGCAAATAATAATATTGTTACGCTGCCACGGACATTATGCATTGAAATGTCTTGTATTTATATTTTTTATCTCGGATACCACATACATGTTTGTACCAGTATAGGTGTGAATATTTGCTCATCAATATATTAAACTATAGACAGAAATTGAATAGTTAAAGTTTGTAAGATAATCTTGAAGTTCATGGTTTCAAGATGTACGTTTGTACTGAAATGATGGATATTCCATATTAAAACTGTACCTGTTTGGGTATAAATGATCCAGTTTAGCAGAAACTACTGCGAATCCTTATATAACTGAGCCGTACATTTGTACATATAAAACATATGTCCATTTGTATAAATAAATAACCAAGAAATACTGTTTCAAACACACACACGTACAACACATTTACGCTGTTTGTTTACGTTTTGAAGAAAGGGAAATCCCCTTTTCAATTCTGGTTTTTGATTGGTTGTCTTAGCTTAAACTTTACGTCACAGTAACAAAGACGTCATCCGGCAGTATAAAAGGCTGTTGCAACACGTCAGAACGGGCTACGACCTAGTAGAAACTTTAAGTTTTCTGGTGCCGCACATTAAAAGTTTAGCTAGCTATACTACATTGTATTGGTTGTATGATGTCTGATTACAGAACCAGGGAGGAGGTGCGAACTAGTTACAACTAAGTTTGTTTATTTTGGGGTAGTTTTATCTAGAAGTTTATATCGTATATCAAAGGTGCGGGTTGTCCAGTTAGTTGTAGGTGCGGGTTGCAACCTTCAATATTTTTGTCACCTAGTCAACAGAAACATAAAAAAGTGGTAGTAATTAATTCTTTGTTTATCAGTTCTTGTGATGTAAAGCTTAGGTGTTCAAAGAAAGGGATTTTATAAACGTTGTAAAAATATTTCTATTTTTGGTCGCCATTTTGTGTTCATTCTCAGCCTTGAGGGTGCGGGTGGCGCTTGTTCATTTAAACTTGTTGACCGCTAAATACTGTAGTAAAAATAGTTAATTTTGTTTGTATATTGAATTATCTAGTAGAAAGTTCCCTTGTTGTATTGTAAAATTCGTAGGGTGCTCGTATTTAGCTATTTGGTTAACGACTGGATTTCAGGTGCAGGTTGCCGCAAGTTGTAGGAATAAATTAGACGCTCTAGGATTGATTATAGCAGTTAACTAAATCTTACATATGTTTATTGGGATTAGTTAGAATATTTTGTTTTATCTAGTGAAGTAATATTTGTTGATCATATAATTTTACTTATGGTGCGGGTTGCAGTCGCACCAGAATTGTCAGTAACCGCTCGGTAGATGTTAGTATTACATGAATAATATAAGTTTGGTTTGCTCCTGACTAACCAGAGGAAAGACAAAGAATCGCGTTTCATACTTGTTTACTTGTTTTATTATAATAAAGTATTAATTCTTAGCTACGCCTTTGTCATTTGTTGAATCCTAATACATGAACTTCATCTAAATTCCGACAACAAACGGACCCCTTATTTTGTAACACTGTTTTCCTAGTGGTGTCTAACAGTACACTGGGCTCACAGTCTTACAATATGCTGTTGGTGTGGCCAATTATGCGAGCACAGCAATAGCCCATTTCCGGTATCACTATTTTGACTAAAATTATAATTTGAAGCAAGTTATTTTCGTTACTTTACTTACTTTTGTTTCCGGCGAACGAAACTTTTTCCAACCTTACTATGTAGCATAAATAAATTCACTTCGGATTGCAATGGCTGCCCCCATTAAAGAATTTTCTAAATGATCCATATGTAGAAAATGCATATGCTCCTATAGCGTTCGCTACGCTCGCTATTAACATCGACCAGCAAAAAATATAGACTGATTTGTTTTTTGCTATTTCCGTTTAGGTGGTTTTTTCAATGCTCATCTGCCGCATTGGATCCAGTGGGCGAAATACCTTTCCTTGATACATTATTCATACTCAAGTCTAAACGTCCTTAGTACACGAGATCTTCCAGTTCTTTGGTAAGTATATAATACAGGTAAATAATTATTCAAAATTGTTTCTAAATTGTAAGCTAGAGTAAACATACAAATTGTATTCGATTTAAAAGAAATGTATGCGGTACTACTTTCAAAATATACAATTTTTTCATGAACGTCTGAATAGTTACCGATATAAAGCGACCGTCTTACAATTTTTTTATTGAAAAGAAACTGCAGTGACGATAATTAAGCAAAGAAAGAATGATTTTGTTAACTTAATGATGTATTCCTCTCACTCTCAAGAGTTTATAAAAGATATAGTGTGGGTGTGGTTTAACTCGGAAACATAATGAGTTAACCCTATTTCCTTACAATTACAGGTGCAATACAACATCCATAGAACTGTTTCCGGCTTGCAGGGGAAATACAACATACATTACAAGACAAGAAGTATTGAGAGACTTTGGAATCGATAATCCATATTTCTGTTACATATCAACCATGGGAATTGTATTAATTCTTCTTCGAATTTTAGCTTATTTTGTACTGAAATGGAAACGATAAATTAATAGTACAAAATCAAAATATAGAATGTGTAATGTAACATATCAAATGTTTTCTACAATAAAATTTATAAACGATTGTTTAAACGGGTATTTACACTTATCGATGTTTGCAAATTTAACTAGAAAGCTTGACCGTCTCAATCTACAGTTATCCCGCAGTTAGGACACTTGCCCAAATGCAAAAATCTAAAACCTTATGCTTATTTAAAGATGTTATGCAATCATCCTATGAAGAAAATAAATCAATAGCTCCAATTACAAATGAAAACGTGTATGTCACAACCTTAAATTCGTCATTTTTTTTTAATTCACTCCTATTGGCCCCAAGTTTTGAAATTAAAAATTTTTAAAAGTTTATTCTACATATTGTGCATGACAATACTGTTTAGAAGAAAAAAATGCTTACATTAGAAAATGAAGGACAATTTTATGTCACAAACTTAAATTGACAATTTTTGAAATCCGACCCCTGTGATCTCCAATGTTAGAAAATTAAAATTTGAAAACCTTTTGGCACATCTAAATATTGTGCATGATACTACTGTATAGAATTGGGAAAAAAATAAAGAGTTTGCGTCATAATCTTGAATTGAAAATTTTTGAAATTCGACCCCTGTGGGCCGCAATTTTAGAAAGTTAAAATTGTAAAACCTTATTGTGCATCTATATATGGCGCATGACACTAGTGTATACATATAACATGCATAAAATGAAAGAGGAGTTTACTTCACAAGCTTAAATTGACAATTTTTCGAAATTCGATCCGTGTGGGCCCAAATTTTAGAAAATAAAAATTTTAAAACTTTATTGCACATTTGGATATGGTACATGACAATACTGTATAGAAATAAAATGAATAAATTGAAAATGAAAGACGAGTTTAGGTCACAAGCATGAATTCAAAATTTTCTAAGTTCGACCTCTGTGGGTCCCTTGTTTAGAAAATGAAAATTTTAAAACCTTTTGCGCACCTACAGTTAGTATGCAACCATTCTATATATAAATTAAATTCATGAACCCAAAAGTGAAGGAGGAGTTGATGTCACAAGAAAGTGTGATGGACGGACGGAGACAATCGATATACCCCGAAGTTCTACTTTCTTCGAAAGTGCGGGGATTACAATGACAAAATGTTACTTAAGGATGTACACCTCTGAGGAGCCAAAAATTTCTAGAATTTTTTTAGAACAAAGATCATATAATTTCAACTTCTTTGTTATAAATGATTGAAAAAATACATATTAAAGAATTTTAAAAAGAAAAAAAAATGATATGGGATGTACATATTTTTGGTAAAATCATTTCTTTGTACCCCTCACACAATTTCTCAACATTTTAGCTGATGACACTGACCAGATTGGTTATAAAATTTGAAAATTTTATTACTCAAAAACTACTTATTGTAAGTACATAATGTTTTAACAGAGTTTAGTAGGATTATAATATTTTATAAATTCATTAATATTTTCCATGTTTCCACTTGTATCACATGTTTTGGAAATAATTCCCGAACAAGATTTCAACGAGACTGAAACATCAGAAGAATACACCCTTAAAGTGGTCAAACCGTTAGTTTTCTGAAAGTATGATCTTGTTCAGGATCTGAAAAAAACCTTACCAAACAATTGAATGTTTATAGAAGAACACACCGTTTTTTCAGCTCCTGAACAAGGTCACTTAACTAACCTCGTTTTTTCAGTCATAAACAGAGCCATATTTGCCTATACGTTGAGCTATATTGTAACTACTTCTAAATGACCAATCTTCTATCTTGAGAAAATATTGAAAGATAAGTGTCAATAAGTAATTACAAGAATAAAGTTTAAAATGACTCAGAAGTCCCTGTATTAATAACAAAAGGTCATCATACTTCTATTATTCCTAACAAATTCAACCAAATGTTACCATTGAACACAGATTTTGTTTTATTTTGTATTTGCATAAGACAAGAATTTGTTCCAATTTTGATAATGACTCGTATTTGCACATTTTTGTCTCTTTTGACCTGATTTTTTATGTAAAAAATTGTAATGTGCTATATGAAGCCCGAAACAATAATTCATGCAAGTGAGGCAGTTACCTCAATAAAAAAACTCAATTTTTTTAGAACATTATTAGCTACCAAGATTGTTACTCGATAAAGCAGCCGGGAACGACAGCTATCTCTGCAGTCCAATCATGTTGCATCCCTGTGTTTTGCAATCCTTCAGTTCCGTTACAATCATATATTTGTCGATTTCCAATCTGTTTTCATTATCAACTATTTCGCTTGTGTATCTCTTAAGAAAATGTTGTCTTCATTCAACTGAGGTATTTTAAAGGTACTTAGTACTAAAATGGTCTATTTTAAGAACTTGTTTCAATTAATTTCATCATAAAAACAGGTTGGGATATCAGGATATAGCATATAAAGTGAGCAGCAAAAGCAGAGAAGGTTATTGAAATAGAATTAATAACAGCAAAAAGAAGAAGCTAGAAAAATGTTAGGACAACTGTTCGAAAGGAGACACTGCCTAGACTCTAAAAGAAGCAAAAAGGGGTACTTTCTCTGTAAGAAAAATATCTAAGGACATATATTCATAAGGGAGACGATTACAGCTCCACACAGGAATAATTAAAAATTAGCTTCAAAACTAGATCTTCTCAAACGGAGGTTTATTAGATTTTATTAGTTCTAAGTTTGATAAACCAAGCAAAAATTGTTCTTTTATGATTTGCACACTTCCTTTTCTTTACATAATTGGTATCCACAAGTGTCAAACAGTTCCTGGAAATGTATGAGTAATTTGCTCTGTATGTACTCAAAATGCAATTTCCATCAATAATTCAAAAAGATTTTTTAGCCATCGCTCTTCATAACACAATAATGAGATAAAAATGAGATTTAAATATTACTTAATATTGAAATATCTTTAATAACAGTTCATTTTCAAAAACCATGAATGTATATACATGTACAATGTATCTATACTGCAACTTGTACTCTTGTCGTACAAATTAAAAAAATACTAGAGACTCCCGGCAGCCTGTATCGCTCATCTGGTAAAGATTCTACATATATATTTTTAGAACAACAGTGTCATAATTTTGACCACTAAACTGCTTCAACAAATTTTGTTGTGATTTGCCTTAATAGTTTTAGAGAAGTTTATTTATTTATTTGTTTTATTTTTATTTAGGTAACAGCAATGCAATCATATTGGTTTCAATTGCCCCAATAAATTTTCAAAGGAGATTTTAAAGTATTTTTGTTGATTTTCTATTCTTAATAATGACGGCAATATTGATTGGCAAATTTGAAAGGGGACCAACCAAGGACCATTCCACTAGTCCAGCTGATAAAAAATGGAAAAGAATTAACTGTCTGAACACATACTTACGTGCGGAATACCTTTTTCACTCGCATAGGGAAATGTACTTTCAGCGATAAGGTGACTGACGTTCCATGATTCTAGAGAAATATGGCAATTTTCTTTCTGATCAAAGCATAAAGACTCGCACTTTTTAAAACCAAGACAAAATTCGGAAAACTGGTAAAATGAAGGAACCTTTGTTCTAAATGTAGCAAGTGATTTAATTTTTTTCCTCTGATAAATTTTAAATCTAGTGATGAAAAAAATAGATAAAATGTCGAAACAAGTAAAATCTGCTATACGGACCTGGGGTATACGGACTTCATCCGATATGACATGATCTTTATGTAAGAGAGTATAAAAATGATCTTTATGCAAGAGAGTATTAAAATGTTATGGAATACAGAGAGAATTATAAATTTTAAATGAAGGTCGGTAACATATTCACAGATTAGCTGATTAATAAAACCTCCCGCTTATAAAATTATAACGTTCATCAGATATCATAAGTACTATAGTTTGAATGTTTTTTTGTCTTTTAAGAATTAACAAATACTACTAACCATTAGTAACCATGGTTTCATAATTCAGTAACCATGGTTTCATCATTCAGTAACCATGGTTTCATCATCCAGTAGATGAAACTTTCAGTTGATAAATCTAAAAATCGTGTTCAAAATAGTAATCTAACAGAAATTACACCGAAACGAAACCATTCAAATACCAATGTTTTTTTTATCAACTGTTTTAAACAGTTAGGTGGACGGGTGGTTTCGACGTATAATTATGTTCTGATTTTATTTTTCAAATTTTTGGTTTAATTTGTACCTAATTTAGCGCAAAATTACACACAACATTAGTATCTGGGTTTATTTTACAAGACCTCTCTGGTTCGTAAATATTTACTGTGATAAGACAAGGTGAGAAATATCCGACGGGCTATCCGACAATCATAAATGCAGAGATTTGGAGATTTTCACACGGGTACGCCTTATTTTTGTAAATTGTACCCCTCGCTACGCTCTCCCAACAAACCACAGTAGGACATAAATTATGCGCATTTTACGCAAGGAATTTGGTATTCTAGTTTATTTTATTTTTTTTTAAACAAGTTACAAGATTTGTTGTGAGGAGCATAAATTTAGTTCAAATTAATAGACAAATCAGGTTTTGAAAAAACTGTAAAATAAAATAACACATAAATAAGGGGAAAACATTTACCGGACTTTTGAAACTGTTAGAGAAATCCACTGTATACAAGCCACCAAGATTCAAAGACAAAGACAAAGTTCTTTATTCACTCAGACACAGACGTGTACAAGAGGACAAACATAATACAGTTTTCAATATTAGATGACAGACACAATATACATTAGTACATAATTAAGATCGAAAATATATGTAATATAAAAAATATTTCGGTAGCTTTTTTATGAATAATGGAACATTACAATTTGATAAAATCCCCTCATTGTTAGGTCACCTGGCCTTGGAGGCCATGTGAGCTATTGCCATCACAGTCCGTAAACTTTTCACATTTCAATCTTCTTCTCCAAAAAAAACCCATGGCCAATTGAAACCAAACTTGGTGGGGATATTCATTGGATGGTCCTCTAAAAAGTTTATGTTTTTGGTTCTGATCCAAATCCAACAAGGCTTTCAGGACCATTTAGGCACTCTAATTGGCTGAAATTTAAAAAATCTTCTTATCAGAAACAAAAGCAATTGAATTGTTATATTACAGGAATCATCCTTACATGGTCCTCTACAAAGTTTATGTTTTGTGCCGATCTGAAATCCAAGATGGCCGCCACCACGGGACACATTTAACATAGGATATACATGGGAAATACATACAAACATTTTCTTTTTAGAAACCATTTGACATACGAAAGTAATATTTTGCCTGAATGATCAGATAATGGCCCTTAACAAAGTGGATGTTTTTAGTGCCGATCCGAATTCAATAACATGGCTGTCAGGGCCATTTATGCACTCTGATTGGCCGAAATTTAAAACATCTTCTTCTCTGAAACTACAAAAGCAATTGAATTGTTATATTGCAGGAATGATCCTTACATGGTCCTCTACCTTGTGTATGTTTTTGTGACGATCTCAAATCCAAGATGGCTGCCACCAGGGGACACATTTAACATGGAATCCTATGGGAAATACAAACAAATGTCTTCTTGTCAGAAACCGTTTGACAGATGGAAGTAATATTATGCCTGAATGATCAGATAATGGTCCTTAACAAAACTGATGTTTTTGTGCCGATCCGAAATTCAGCATGGCTGCCAGGGTCAATCATGAACTTTGATTGGCTTAAATTTCAAAACCTCCTTTCTGAAAATACAAAAGCAATTGAATTGTTATATTGCAGAAATGATCCTTACATGGTTCTCTTCAAAGTTTATGTTTTTTTTTGTGACGATCTGAAACCCAAGATAACCACCACCGAGGGGCACATTTAACATGGGATCCTATAGGAAAACATACAAACAGTTTCTTATCAGAAACTGTTTAACAGATGGGAGTAATATTATGCCTGAATGATCAGATAATGGTCCTTAACAAATTGTATGTTTTTGGAGCCGATCCGAAATTCAACATGGCTGCCTGTGCCATTTATGCACTATGATTGGCTGAAATTTCAAACATCCTCTTCTCTGAAACTACAAAAGCAATTGAATCGTTACATTGCAGGAATGATCCTTATATTGTCCTCTACCAAGTTTATGTTTTTCATGCCAATATGAAATCCAAGATGTCCGAAACTACAGGGCCAGTTGGAAACATACTTAGCAGAAATGGTCCTTAAATGGTGCTCTGTCAGAATTGTGTCCGATGACCCACAATGTCAACCAAGATGGCCGCCACAGGGGAACTTAGTTAAACCTAGGACCCTATGTGAAAATCGATTAAAAAATCTTCTTGTCTGAAATCACTAAGCCGATTGGAACCAAACTTGACAGAAATGGTCCTTAGGTATGTATTTAGCGACTGAAAATTAGAATTTCTTCATTACCAAGGACGATTTATTCGTGAAGCTTTTTGCACATTTGCGCTATAATATGAACCGTTATTCCATTATTTTGGCAATTCAACGATATTATTTTTACAGAATAAAAATTAATTGCCAGACAATCACTCCTTTCTTTAAATAATTTGCAAGCTTTACTTCATAATTCAAGGTAAAAACTTGTAGCCAAACTAAAATATTAAATATTTACAAATTCGACCGATTGGTTAAAATGAAGATTCAATAATAAATCTATTCTTTCCATTTCAGCACAAAATATGCTAATGTTCTTAGAACAACCAATACGATGATCATGGTTGAAATGTAACAGTTATATGGAATATCTATTGCAAAGTCTCTCAATATTTCTTGTCTTGTAATGTAGGTTGTATTTCCACCACAAGCTGGAAACAGTTCCACAGACGTTGCATTACACCTGTAATTACAAAGCAAATTCTCTGACAATCAGTTCTCAAAAGAAAACTAGAGGCTCTCAAGAGCCGGTATCGCTCACCTGGATTTAACTTTTCCACCTTCAGCAGGACTGAAAATGTAAGTGTAGCAGTTAGCTTGGCTGGTTTTCCATCAAGTACAATGTTAAACAAAGTTACGGTGTGGTGGCCATCTAAGTTGACATTCAAGGTTATCAAACACATTTATAAAAGATTTCTAAAATTGCTGCCAATAGTCTGGTTCCAAATGGCCAAGTTTAAGGTATGATGATCTGCAAATTAAATTTTCCCACATGGTCCTATATTAAACTTAGTTCAGCTTTAAGTTAAGCTTTGATGGCCATGTTGATTGACAGGCCAGGTCAGCGGCTACAATTCTGAAAGAGGACCATCTAAAGATCATTGCTGCTAACCTTGGTTCCAATTGGCTCAGTAGTTTAAAAAACACAGATTTTTTAATGAATTCCACATAGGGTCCAATGTTAAACTATGTTCGGCTGTGGCGACAATCTTGGTTGACAGCCAAGGTCATCGGACACATTTCTAAAAGAGGATCATCTAATGACCATTGCTGCTAGTCTTGTTCCAATTGGCTCGGTGGTTTCAGACAAGAAGATTATTTCATGAAGTTTCCCATAGCGTCCTATGTTAAACTATGTTCGGCTGTGGCGGCCATCTTGGTTGACAATCTGGGTCATCGGACACAATTCTTACAGAGGACCATCTAAAGACCATTGCTGCAAGTCTGGTTTCAATTGGCTCAGTAGTTTCAGACAAAAAGATTTTTTAATGATTTTTTCCATAGGATCCTATGTTAAACTATGTATGGCTGAAGCAACCATCTTGCTTGACAGTCCACGTCATTGGACACAATTCTGAAAGAGGTCCATCTAAGGACCATTGCTGCCAAGTCTTGTTCAAATTGGCCCAGTTGTTTCAGACAAGAAGATTTTTAAATGAATTCCACATAGGGTCCTATGTTGATTTTTTTTTATATCAGTCAATCAGAAACAAGAACTGTCAGTGGTGGCCATATTTGTAGTCCAATCAGGACAAAATGAGGAAACTTTGTAAAGAACCTCCCATAGATGCTTCCTGCCAGGTTTCGTTCCATTTGGCCAAGCGATTTCACAGAAGATTTTTTTTATATCAGCCATTCAGAAACAAGAAATGCCCATTACAGCCATATTTGTAGTCCGATAGGAACGAAATGAGGAAACTTTATAAAGGATCCCTCATATATGCTTTTGTCAAGTTTTGTTCCATTTGGCCAAGCAGTTTCAGAAAAGATGTTTGAAAACTAAGCCAATCAGAAACAACAATTGCCCATGGTGGCCATGTTTGTTGTCCGATCGAGACAAAATGAGAAATCTTTATAAAGAACCTTACACAGATGCTTCCTGCTAAGTATAATTCAATTTGGCCCAGTGGTTTCAGAGGAGAAGATGAAAATGTGAAAAGTTTACGACGGACGACGGAACACGACAGACGACGGACGACGGACGCCAAGTGATGAGAAAAGCCCACATGGAGTTTTCAGTGTTTATTTGTTGTGCTTGTATTTGTTCATTGGTCTTCCCCGGTTTGTCGGTCTGATGGATTTTTTGGTTGCTCCTTAGGTATATTTGTCCTCATTATAAATCAAACTTTGATCTAACGCCTTTTGTATTTTTAGATTTATGCATTTTATTTTTTTACAATATTTGTCCTACACAGTATGAGACGGGCAATCAGGTTTCTTTTTTCAAAATTTTGAACCAACAAAGGTCCGGTCTTAAAGTGATTTAATTTATAATTAGAATCATTGAATACCAATAAGGTTTTAAAATTTTCGATTTTCAAAAGCTGGTACCCACAGGGGCCCCAACCTTAAAAATATTTCATTCAGTAAACATGTTACATATCGGCAAAAGAATACCGAAGCGACAAAACAGTGGGAAAATTCCACAAATTCGAAGTCCAAGGAAAAGATAGGAGAATGGAACACAACAAACATGTATAACTAAAAGAATAAAAAACGTAAAATAAACTAAACAAAACTAGACCAAGACAGCACAGAAACTAAAACACTAGCAATGTGTTACCGGAAAAGTAAGCATGTTCCGTTGACGGCACCAATCACATTGCCAGTGAAGTGTCAGGTCTGGTGAGGTTTAAAGTCCGGTGAGGTGTCAATTCCAGAAGGACATGGAACCTAACTGAAGATATCTAGTCTCATACGCAAGATAGAAAGTTCGTATCGGCCAATCAATTCTCGACCGTAAACATTTTAGAGTGATAAAATTATTAGAGACTGAACATAATCCTGACATTGGTATGCTACTGCTAAGAAAGGGGAAGTTCTCAATCGGAAAATTAAAATAATATCTATATACAATTGAATCTCGTTATCTCGAAGTGCAAGGGACCATGGGATTAGGTTCGAGATAGCCGAAGTTCGACTTAAAAGGAGCTTGAAATTCTCGCGATTTCGACAAGGGAGATAAACAGTTAATGACTTCTATATTCCTTTCTATGCGTTCACTGATCGATTTTACTTGTCTGTTGATTTATTGTTTGAAACTGGTGTTTGTTTGTTTCTTTGTTTGGGTCATCTGATTTGCGTTATCAAATCTAGATATGAAGCAAAGGTTGGTGTACATTTGTCTGTGGTCTCTTTCACTGGGATAGATGGGATGTAAGTAATCATTAAAGTAAGGATTATTAAGTCACAAAACATCATCTATATGGTGCAAACTGAAATTAAAGGACTGGGCTAGTTTCTTTTCTTTTCGATTGAGTAGTCCCTGTAAAAATTTAGCATCATATGAAAACAAGAACATGTCGGCCAAAAGCGGAGCACAGTTTGTCCTAATTGGTTTGCCGAACGTCTGTTTAAAAACATGTTCTCCAAACTGTTGTCAATAAGAAATTCCAGCATGTTAACAATATCAGTCTCAAGAGTACTTTTTGTTAGAATCAGTGTGTTTTTGACACCTCTAGTTCGTAGGCCTTATCACAGTTGCTCTTCAGACCGTCCTTAATTGTAGTAGAGTAGTAAGGGGTCTTGAAAGGGGCGTAGTAGTGCACTTGGCAGAACCTGCTATGTATCTTTGTATAGAATCAAGAATAGAAAGGGGAATGTGTCAAAGAGACAACAACCCGACCAAAAAGCAGAAAACAGCCCAGACTACCAATGGGTCTTCAACGCAAAGAGAAAATCCCGCTCGCGGAGACGGGCTTCAGCTGGCCCCTAAACAGTAATGCATACTAGTTCAGCGAAATGGACGCCAAACTAAACTCCGAAACATACAAATGAACCAAAATTCAAAAAACACACAGGACTAACAAAGGCTCGAGTTAATGATGAATGATGTTAAAAGAATGATTGAATACCATCTTTAGATGGACAATAAGGTGTTAAGTTTTTTTGTCTTTCAGTAAGTGTCTCAACTACTATCGGAGGGCAGGAATCACTTTAGATTCCGAAAGTAGATTTCTGGTCTTTTATTCCTTCTATACGTGCCTTTCGTTATCTCAAAGGCTTTAATTCCAAACCTCCTGATATCTCCTGTTAAAGATAAGACAAAACGCTGCAATGTACGTACTCTATAATCTCAAATTATTTTTGACACCTCATGAACCAATTCAACTTTAAATTTCTTGTTTTATTACACTTACCAAAGAACTGGAAGACCTTGTGTATTTAGGATATTTACACTGGCATATGGATAATGTATCAATGAAAGATATTTTGCCCACTGTATCCAATGTGGTAGATGAGCATTGTAAAATCCACCTGAAAGAAAATAAACAAAACACAGTATTTATTCTGAATTCTTTAATTTACAAGTATTCACTTGCGACCAGTCATAACCTCTCGTCCAAATTAACTCGCTAAGTTAAACTTAGAGCAGTCAGGTAGAACAATTCTGGTCAGGAAGTAGTTCTGGTCCACGACTGCTTTTTACAAAAGCTCTTGTAAAAAATTAGAGTAGTCCTGGTCCACAGAACGGCTACGGAAAAGATGTGTTTGTAAATTCCGATATGGTGCTTCGTGATTATTTTCTAGTTTTATTTTTTATTCTTCAAATGTGGAAGTTTGACCTTGGATGTGTTATTCGTTTGTTAAAGACGCACAAAAATACCCCAATCACGCATCACGAAAATAGCCGCCCACCCCCGTCTAAAAATAAAAATGCAAAAATTACAACTTGATCATCGGCTTTATTTCAGTTTTTTATGTATTTATACAGTGTGGTATTTTTATTTATAGTGTTAAGAAGACTTTACTGAAACTGTAAGTTGGGATTTCTTATTTATTCTGAACCCTGACTGTTACTAGAACTGTTCTATAGACTATGACAGGTTATAGAACTGTTCTTGCCCATGACAGGTTATAGAACTTATCTTGCCCATGACAGGTTAGAGTTGTTCTTGACCATGACAGCTTAGAGCAGTCAGAATCGGTCAGTATTCTGTTTAAGGGCAGTCATGATTCTATTCTAGAGCAGTTCTAAAGCAGTCAGCAGAACTGCTCTATGTTAACTTAAAGCAGTGAGTAGAACTGCTCTATGTTAACTTAAAGCAGTGAGTAGAACTTGGTGAGAGGTTATATCTGCAACTAACTGTATTTGAATTTTGTAATTGTCATATCTATTCAATGTTTTAAATTTTTAATAGAAGAAAAACATATTTCTGAAGGGTGGTCGGGGGAAATTGTATTTCCCTTTGATAGAGCAGTCCTAGATTTCCGGTGAGTAAATTAAGACAGACTGCAGGATCAATTTCCCGCTAAAAGTATATTGGCTTTTTCAGGAGTATTTACCCTTACTTTGTTCTGTCTTGTACAGAGGTTTGTATTTGAAAGCCGTGGGGTACGAAAATTAATCATTAAATACCGGTGAAATTGGGGAACCCTCGGGTAAACTTTAAGATTTCAATTATCTCAGAATCGGTAAGCCTCGCCAGAGAACGTTACGGTCGCAATCTTGAATTTCAGTTCAGTAAAATCACATGTAACTTTCTACTTTACTCTATCTTGTGAATTCTTATTAACATACACATGCTTACAAAGTAGTATAGAAAACATCATGAAGGAAGTACCGCTTGTAATGGCTAGCTTAAAGTCTGTTATCCCACTTCCCAATATATAACCAATAGCCTGAAAAAAAATATATTACAAATATCATAACAGAAAAATACGTTCGTGTGTGGGTTGGGAACTGAAATGCAAGAGATCGTTTATGATGTAGGTTTTGCATTTTTTCCGTCACTCTTAGTAACATTTTCTCTATATATAGTTTTCGACACTTCTAGAACCTATTATGACAGGGAGTGTCCTGACCTAGATCCGTTCTGGACGGTTCTCTACCCAAGAACCATTCTAGTCAGTTCTACTCTAGAACAATTTTTGACGGTTCTTCTCTAGAACCATTCTGGACGGTTCTACCCTATAACCATTAATTACATTGGCGATAGCTTATTTAATTGTCATATATTAATTAAAAACAACTTTAATGCCATAATACCTCATAGAGGTGCAATCAAAAGTCTTATCAGTAAAGACGGGAATTTATGGTATCTTAAATTTGATATCAAATTATCAAGAATTTTATTATTTCATTTGTTGCAAGATCTTAAAAGTCATCATTTCAACATAATAAAGCAAGAACTAGAAATTGCAACTGTTCAAAACATAAATTTGGATGTTTATAAATTTCAAACATCATTTTACTAATTTAAAGCATAACAATCTGAAGAATTTAAATATTTATATTTGTTTTGATATATTAAAAACTATCTTTTTGAGATATTGTTATGACACGCGGAGTCTGAAATTGAAAAAAAAATATCACCTGCATAATCAGTAATTTAAGGTATTTTATAAATTTAATACTAACATCAAATTATCAAGAATTTTTAAAGTTACTTCAAAATGTTAAAAACATCTTTTCAACATAACAATCGGCTTCATGTAGAGGTTTTTTACTAAAATCAATTATAAATCCTATAGGCAATTGTGACGTACAACCATTAATAATAGTTCTACCCTAGAACCATTCAGTAAGTACTATCATTCTCACCATTTTGACCGTTCTACCCTAGAACCATTCTGGACGTTTCTACCCTAGAACTATTACGGACGGTTCTACCCTAGAACCATTGCTGACAGTTCTATTCTAGAATCATTATGGACTGTTCTACCCTAAAACCATTACGGACGGTTCTATCCTAGAACCATTTTGGACGGTTCTACCCTAGACTCATTTATGACAGTTTTACCCTAGAACCATTTATGACGGTTCTATCTCAAAACCATTTATGGCAGAGTTGGTTCTACCCTAGAACCGTTCTAGAATTTATCTCAACGGTAACTGTGTTCAAACACATCACAATAATGTAGACAGAGTTGTAAGTTCTTGGGAAAGGTGCCAAATGACAGCTGTTAAAATATGGGCGTAAACATAAGTCCTCCAAAAGCCAAAAGGGTGGCGTGCAGAATTCCCCTTTTTCAAAAAACCAGATACCAGATAATCCAAATTTATGTGTAATACTTCATTCAGTTACAACAGACTGTACATTGAAATAAGTGAAGGCTGTGTTTTTTGCCTGTTTTATCTCAGTTGTTTCTTAGCAGCAACACACCAAGGTCCCAAGCATATTGTGTGTACATTTCACAGTTAATTTGTTACCGACGTGCATGTGCTATATACAACGACCTCCTCGGCAGAGCGAGATTGTTGTCACATAAAGTTCTAAGCTAGGCTTACAACGTTTCTATCTCGCATAAATGACTAGGTGTGTGGCAATCTTCAATCAGATTTCATGACCTTTTGAAATGTTACTCACTGGCATTGTTACCAAAGCATGATACCCTTCCGGAGCATTTGATATCACTCTCGGGTTTTAGTGGGAGTTACCATTGCTAGTGTTTTAGTTTCTGTACTGTCTTCTTATAATTCTGCTAAGTTTATTATGTTTTTTAATTCTTTTAGTAATACATGCATCATTGTTGCATTTGTTTTTATGTTCCATTCTGATTATTTTGTCTTGCCTCTGGATATTGATCTCAGACACACCGCGTCCTCGTGGGATAAATACTAATGTTGCAATAAATTCTTCATAACATAAATATGTTGACATTTAGTTTTAACAAACATAAAAATCATTATCATAATAATATTTCAAAGAAAAGGTGTTAGATTGGATGTAAGTAGAGTTTTTTTTTTACCAGAGTGTACATGTGTTTATAATGGTGTGCCAATATTATTTGAACATATCAAATTCAATTGGAACTATTTTACATGTGTAAGTAGTACCTGATTAGATGAAGATGAACATATACGGGATTACATGAAGAAGAAAGTTTCCGATTCCATTGAATAGTGAACTGAAAACATTTACTAAGCTAACTCATGTATATGCATCTGTAGAAACGTGGAGTACATAAAACGTCGAACGTCAAAATATTGTGTTATTTCGTTTTTTTTAATTTATTTTTATTTATTCTTTAACTGTTATACTTTAACAATAATACTGTACTCTAGCTATTTAATAAAATAATTTAATATATAATATATATTAATTGCATATGAAATTAAAATTATTATTATCGTAATAATTTTGGATTTCTTCAATCATAGAAGGTCCTTCTTTTCTTTCTCTATTCTATCATGAGGAAAGGAAAAATAAAAGTGTAAAACGACATATTTTTTTTATTTTATAATTTATTGTCTTAGATTTCCGTAATTTAAAATAACTTAGTAAGTTAATAATCATATTTCTTAATTCATTTTTCTACCTAAATTAACAAATTGTTTGTCTGCTTGGTATATGTGCCTGTATATTCAATTATCGACACGCATCTAACCTTCCGCGGTTTATCCAAGGGATATAATTACAAGAATTACATGTCACAATTAATATTATTATACTTTACCATAGCAACTACTGGTAAAATAACTACGTTGTTTTTAGCGTGCAAATATAATAACTCCAGTTTTTCTCTGCCACCGGGAATTAACTGTTATTGTATAATATAAACATGGTCTATCAGTCTTACACGCTAATTTGGATTTTCTCCTCTCGGGACCACTAAATGGCTCTTTTTCGGAAATTCGTGATTTATTTGGCTGATAGTTACTGTAAACCGCTTGTAGTTTATACAAAATTTAGAACATGCTGTTTAATTTCCAATGCATGTTTTCGTCAAGATTTGGTAACTCACCTTTGTATTATTTTACTAAAAGAACGCAGGCACGTTGGGAATGGATTTTGGGTGTTGCAACACCCCTGACTCTTTTAATTATCTTCATTTTATGAAAGAAATTTACTCTCTGTTTCACCAATATAAATGTAGCAAAATTCTTTAACACATTTTTTTCGACTGTTTTAAGAATTTCAACTGAAATAAAGAAAAATCGTCGAACTTCCTTTCATTCTGAGTGAACAGGCACTTAATTGGTTATGTTATGCAAAGACGGCAATAAACACAGCAAATGTACAAACTAATTTCTGTTTTATAGCATTACACATTTACATACAAAAACTCTATGTATGGCATATTCCATGACATATTACATGTATTTTGCCATTTGTTCAATTTGCTTTAAGCAAAAAAACTATTCCATCTCCTTTCAATACAATTGTACTCTTGAGTTCGTAATTTTACATTTGTTCTCAACATCGCTTGTTTAAGAAAATGGTTGTGTGATTCTGAATTCTCTTTTTACTATAATATATCAGTACTCCGAAATGATGTACAAATTACCTAAAACAGAGTACATCTCACCAACATTGATAAACGGTCAGAACATACTGTATATTACTTATTCCCGTATCGAAAGTTAGTGTAAATAGCTGTTTTTTTTATTGCTTTCAACTGGTTCAAGTCAGTAGTTCCCAATTAAAACTCAATATTAAAATATAAAGTCAGATCCGTTATCAGGTCCGAGAGGGTCTTGATAATCTTTGTAAACTGAGATCAAAGCAAGTATGACAAGATGTTTTAGGTAAATGAAACATAAAACCAAATCAACGGAAAGTAATATATAAATAATTACCTGAGCTATCAAACAGTTTAAGAGGTTTATTCCTATAAAAGAACAAAATAAAATGCCGTCTCCCATTGCTGACATCCAGTAAACAATGCTGAGAAATATTACGGGTACAACTAAAATCAAAGGGAGGTCACTGGTCATTTTGGCAAAATAGTAAGCTGAAAGTCTGTAAGCTCCTGCATTCCGTTCTTTCCGAATAACTCCTCTTTCTGCAGGAACTAAAATAAATTATATACATATAAAAATATTGATATTTAAAATTATAGGAAAATGAAAATCTCTCTATTTCATTATCCATTACAAGGAGGTAGGTTTGAGCGATTTTCGTACATTTCTAATATTAACAGAACTAGAAGGAACAGCGATTCTCGCGGGAGAGGTAAGGGAGTCGATATTTGATAGGTAAAAAAAGTGGGGAAAAGCTCAAGTCTGTTAACAATACTGCTAATTGTTAAGAGGGAGATTGCGAACAAAAACCTATATCATTGATAGCACAGTTTCAATTTTATGCGACAATCTTGGCGGGTGTTTTTACAGAGGAGAAGACGCATACTTTGCTGGTGCTGACTGTTATGGATGCGTGTTCATTGTGTATCCTCGTACACCAGATATTGCTATTTACTGGTAACTGCATTATCTAAACAATATAAGTGTATCGTCATTTGCCGCTAGTGTACCGTTAATTGCAGCCTGTTGTCATTTGCGGTACACCTACATGTATACTATCGCAATAGGTACCAGAAAAGAGCAATATATATCTGCTGTAAGGGGATGCACAGTGGTGCTAGTCTCAATGTATTTTTTTTTTCTTCAACCATTCTGTATTGTCATTATGTCTTTGTTTGTTTCCTAAAGTTGGCCTTTCCCTTGGACTTTAGTTTTTTAATACTTAGGGGACGATCCGGGGGACAACCATTCCATTCTGAGTGTTTATCATGTACACGCCACGTGAAGACCAGACACACCGTACATGTAGTTCATGTAGGTGTTCAGTCTTTGATCATTTTTTTTATTTAAATGACAAACTAACATACTGTAAATGTTCACTGTACACAACGGGACCTATTATTTATTTATTAGTCCAGCTAATTAATTATTTGGACTAACCTTTTATGCGCCATCGGTATTGTGTACACGCCATGTGATTTTTGGAAACGCATTGAGTTGTAAATCACACATTAAAATGCTAAAAGATGTACATTGATTGAATCACGCGTTTCCTGTGACGGTGATCAAATAAAGTGGGGGCTTTCATATATTTAATCTATTTTACCTACTATTAATACTGCGTAAAAATATTTTCATTCAATGTTTCACGGCAGTGTTACTTGTTTGGTACGAAAAGGAAATGTAACAGGAGGGTCTGACAGCTATGCGTTCCCAAGACCCGCACTGTATTAAAGTGTCTAGAATTGCTATTCCGACAAACCTCAAATAAAAGTTTCACACTAAACCACTAATTTCATGAATTTACTGACAAACAAATGGACACACTGACAGACTAGCAATTAAGACATGCAGTTCGTTCCAGTGGGACTCCAAGCTGTTTATATAAATTTTTAAAAAGTTTTCATATTTTATTAACCATGTTAGAATAGAACAAAGATTCGAAACATATAATTCAAAAATATAAATAGAAATTCCTTACAAAAAGTAATAGTTGTATATCAAAAATAATTATAATTTGGGAAAAACAACACTGGCAAAGTAAAAATGACCCCAGAAATAATAATTCTAGAAAAACATATTTGGTGGTAAAGACATTAAGCGGAAATTTTTAACGTAGTCTCCCTTTTAATCTAGAAACTGAAATCTTCGATTAAACTTCAAAAAATTTAAACTGAACCCTCTAAGAGGGGAACTTGGCTTTGCATTTCGTAAAGTATTCAAGTAAGCAAGCTCCAAACCAAATGGAGTAACTGTGATTCTTAACAAATTTCATACCTATCGGAATCAAGTAAGTTTGAACAGTAATCAAATATACTAATCATAAATCATCGTACCATATAACTATATTTTTTGCAAAATATTTGAGTTAAACCGAATATCTAATCATAATAATTTTTTTTTATGTTAAATGATTATTCCCGTTTTATAGAATTTAAATTTGACCAAAATAGATACTATCACAAAAATGAAATAAACTTTAGCAAAAATATTATTTCAAAAGGGGAGTTAATAAAATATTAATTATGCGAATAATACTCTCCCCAATGACGGGCGTGTTTTAAGAACATTTTCACACAAAACTCAGTTTTCTAAGAAAAAGAAATTTTCTGAGGGCAAACTTGGGAACTACTGAATGTCACTATTATATGTTATATCTCAAACATTTCCAACATTTTATGGTTTTAGAGTTTTTACCGCTCAAAGAAAACTGTCTCTTCCTTTAGTATGAATGATGATACGCAATGAAGGGCATTTAAAACCAACAATTCCTCAATATATGTAGAAGAGTTTTTTTCATATAAAAAAACAGAGATATACATATTTTTATATCAAGTAATGAAACTGTGTAGTTGTAACTCTATACTTACTGCTTGATACTGTTTGGACAATACAACCAAATCCCCAGTGCGTTACGCAGACGAAAGCCTGGTTTTATAAATAAAGAAGAAGTGTGTGATATGTTTAACACTTTATACACCTAAACGAATTAAACTGTAAAAATTCCCGAGCTTAAAATCCGGAATCCGGAATTCCGCTGAGGTCAAACGGCCTTTTATTCATATATAATGAGCAGTTAAGGAAACTTGCCATCAGAGGAACTTCCGAATACCGAGGTTTTAAGCATGTTATTTCACAGACAGTTTTAATAGTTTTACAGAAATATCAAAGAAAAAATAAGACGGAAAGTTACTATATACCAATTTAAAAAAAAAGAAGATATTTGAATGAATACCGACATATAAAGCTTTAAATCAACATAATTTACGTTATACAAAAAAATAAACAAATTTCAGGTAGAACAAGACGACTGCCAAAACCGTAAATTTACTGCCGAAAAAAAAATATCGCATGAAAGAGAAAGACAATGAAAAAAGCAAAGGTAATTTATGTAACCCTATAACTCGTGATCGTCTATTTGAATGGCCAGTACTTCACGCTGTGATCTATAAATGTCTTTTTAATGTTAACTACACAAAACAAAACTGTATATAAAGTCCAAGTGAAACAATAAACAGCAAAAAGCAAACAATAAACAGATAATAACAGCTATGTCTCCAGCCAGTATTGCGAGGCTGGTCACCTTAACTTCCCGCTGGGTTCTCTTTTTATACTGTTTTTGTCACGTTCCCAAACACGGGACGTGTTAATTGATTGCTCGGCAATTAAAAATAAATGTAAACAAATCAAACATACAGTAGGTACCATTAAACTAGAGGCTCTAAAGAGCCTGTATCGCTCACCTGCATTGAACTTTTCATCTTGAGCAGGACTAAAGATTTGGCTGGTTTTTCTATAGGGTTCTATGTTCAATTAAGTTCGGCTGTGGCAGCCTCAGGGTTGACAGTCTAGGTCAATGGACACATTTCTAAAAGAGAACCACCTAAGGACCATTGCTACCAAGTCTAGTTCTAATTGGTTGAGTGTTTTCAGACCAGAAGATTTTTGAGTGAATTTCCCATAGGGTTCTATGTTAAACTAAGTTTGGCTCTGTCGGCCATCTTGGTTCACAGTCCACGAAATCAGACAATTCTGAAATAGGACGTCCTAAGGACCATTGCTGCAAAGTCTGGTTCCAATTGGTCAAGTGGTTTCAGATAAGAAGATTTTTCAATGAATTTTCCCATGGGGCCTTATGTTAAACTAAGTTCGGTTGTGGCAGCCATCTCGGTTGACAGTCCAGGTCATGGGACACAATTCTGAAAGAGGACCATATAAGGACCATTGATGCCAAGCCTGGTTTCAATTGGTAAAGTGGTTTCAGATAAAAAGATTTTTCAATGAATTTTCCCATAGGGCCCTATGTTTAACTAAATTTAACTAAGTTCGGCTCTGGCTGCCATCTTGGTTAACAGTCCGGGTCATCGGACATCCTTCTAAAAGAGAACCTCCTAAGGACTATTGCTGCCAAGTTTGGTTGCAACTGGCCTTGTAGTTTCATAGAAGAAGATTTTCGAAATTCATCCCCCCTTTTTCTATTTTCAGTAACAGCAGCCATGTCGGTTGGAAGTCGAGGATGACAGACATAAGTTTGGAAAGGGGCCACCCAAGGACCATTCAACTTAAGTTTGGTTCAAATTGGCTCAGGGGAGTTGACGAAAAAGTAAAATTCCCATAGGCTCAATGTTAAACTAAGTCCAGCCATGGCGGCCATGTTGGATGGCGCTCATGGAAACCGAACATAAATTTTAAAAGGGGCCACCCAAGGACCATTCCACCAAAGTTTGGTTCAAATCGGCCTAATGGTCTCAGAGAAGATAACGAAAATGTTAAAATTCCAATAGGGTCCAAGGTTAAACTATGTCCGACCATGGCAGCCATATTGGACAGCGCCCCGAAAAACCAAACACAAATTTTAAAGGAGACAATCCAAGGGCCATTCTACTTAAGTTTGGTTTAAATTGGTTCAGTGGTTTCAGGGAGTTGACGAAAAAGTAAAATTCCCATAAGCTCAATGTTAAACTAAGTCCTACCATGGCGGCTATGTTCGATGGCGTTCGGGGAAACCGAACACAAATTTTAAAAGGGGCCACCAAAGGACCATTCCACCAAAGTTTGGTTCAAATTGGCCTAATGGTCTCAGAGAAGATAACGAAAATGTTAAAATTCCAATAGTGGCCAAGGTTAAACTATGTCCGACCATGGCAGCCATATTGGACAGCGCCCCGAAAAACCAAACACAAATTTTAAAGGAGACAATCCAAGGACCATTCTACTTAAGTTTGGTTTAAATTGGTTCAGTGGTTTCAGGGAGTTGACGAAAAAGTAAAATTCCCATAGGCTCAATGTTAAACTAAGTCCAGCCATGGCGGCCATGTTGGATGGCGTTCGGGGAAACCGAACACAAATTTTAAAAGGGGCCACCCAAGGACCATTCCACCAAAGTTTGGTTCAAATTGGCCTAATGGTCTCAGAGAAGATAACGAAAATGTTAAAATTCCCATAGGGTCCAAGGTTAAACTATGTCCGACCATGGCAGCCATATTGGATGGCGCCCGGGAAAACCGAACACATTTTTTAAAGGGGACCATCCAAGGACCATTCCACTTATGTTTGGTTTAAATTGGTTCAGTGGTTTCAGAGGAGTTGATAAAAATGTGAAAAGTTTACGACGACATACGACGACGACGACGACGACGACGGACGCAAAGTGATGAGAATAGCTTAGGCCAGGTGAGCTAAAAATAAGGTAAACAAATCAAACATAAAATAGGTACCATAAAAATGAAAAACCATTTAAATCTTCCTCGCTGACCGGAAAACATAGGTGGTCATTATCATTTGTTTAATTAACTCTTTTAGCTGGTAATAAAGTCCACTATATATTTATGATAACATGTCCGAATCATCAACACTTTATCCACGTAACACTTTTAAATGTATATACAATAACCTACCACACGTGAGATATAGATGGTAAAACGGATAGATATTCATTATTTTATAATCTAATCTAAACAAGCCTTCATCCCGATTATTTATTGTGTTTTATATAATTATTGTAGTTTGTGACATATATTAAATTTGAACTTGTTGTATTTTCTCTTATTTATTTTTCTAACTCTTTTTGCTTATGACCATTGTATTACATTTAATATTTTCTTTATATATAGTTAAAGAAAAAATTGAAAGTGTTATTTCTGAATATTTCGTTTGATTGGCGACAGTGTCCGATATTAAATATTTCAGCTGACCCTGCTACATGTATGTACATTATGCACCGTCCAACCAATGTTGACAGTTTTACTAAGCGGTTTTCTTGTTGGTAATGGTACTGTATTGGCTTTTATAGGATGTTTAATATAACAGAGCGTCAGATTAGATAACGGGTAGGTTTTGATACCAATAAAACCGGTTTAACCCCAACATTGTTCAGTGTCTTTTCCATGTCAAGACTACTCTGACTCCCTGTTGTGTTTATGTTGCTCTTTTATGTTATCTAGTGGCCCCGGCGTTCTGTCTCTTTGCAGGCCTTGATTGGTTGATATGTCATTGTTGACATTTCCTGTTATCCATTTGCTGTTTATAAATCAATGTCACCAGTACAAAACAAATCTAATGTTAGATTAAATTTAAAATTAATTGTCAATTCCCATTTGCAGTCTAGAGTATTATAGTCTGACTCTTTCAATTTCCATTTGATAGTTAAAATACCTATCTGAAACATTTCTTAAACATTTAATTTGGCTATGTTATAAGTAAATAGTATATCCCGTCTCACGACACTGGCTTTAAATAGACTTCACAAGTTGTCACATTCCATTTACTTATAGTGAATAAAAAAAGAATTTTTAAATATGTTGTCTTTATTCTTACTTTTAGATACTTACTATTCCCATCCTATCTCTCAACATTTTGAAAGAATGGTCCGTTTCAAAATATATTATCCCAGTAATGACAGCAATAAAGATTGATCGCATTACATCTACTTTAGCAAAAATATGTCCACGCGATTGCTTAAACTGTCTCCATGTTAGCATTTTGTACTGTGTCCAAAACGAGGTTGACCAATTTTGACGATCTTTTGATAGCCTAGCAACACAGTCTGTGTCTGCAGCATACACGTCAATAATTGACTTAGAAGATTCTGGAAAAAAATTCTTAATTTCAACAACTTGTGCATCGTGTTTTATGATAAAAAATAATTTTAAAAATGAATGAACCACACCTATTCCGAGGGTCCAATGGCCATCGTCGCAGACAAGCGAGCACATACTATATATACAGCCAAGTCTCGTTATGTCGAATCCATTGGGACCTGAACATCTAGTTCGACTAAAGTAGACATTCGAGATGTCAGGAGTAATTCTGTATAGTTACTGCTGTTGAGGGTCCAAACTGATAATTCAAGTTACCCGGAATTCAACTTAAATGTGTTCCAGATAACGACAGTCAACTGCATGTACAACTATGACTAATGCACCTTTTTTCCTCCAAGAATATTTTGTATGGCTTACTTATTTAATCCTTTGCTTTTTAAACAGTTATAGCAACTGCTTACTATATAATGTATTTGTTTCGTTTATTTTAATTTTTGTTTAGAACGGTAATCTCAATTTTAGAAGATATTACAAACAATAGCTCAGCCGGACTGTCATTCCGTTTCCTTTTCTTTAACATCCTTTCAACTAAAATTTAGAGGAAACTAGAGGCTCGGTGGGCTGAGCCTGTATCGCTCACCTGACAAAATGCTTCTACAAACTTCCATTAATTCTTTGGTTGAATTTGCTTCAAAAGTTTCAGAGCAGATGATCAAAATATATTTTTCTCATAGGGTCCAAAGTTCAAAGTATTTCCCCCCTTGCGGCCTTGTTTTTCTCAGATTTGAACATAATGAGCCGACTTTGTAAAGGACCTTCCATACATCATTCCAGTATAGTTTTATTCAATTTGCTATTATAGTTTTAGAGGAGATGATCAAAATATGTTTTTTCCCATAGGCATGTATGTTAAACTATGTTCCTGCTGTCAGCCATTCAATAGTTTCAGAGGAGATGATCAAAATATGTTTGTCCCATAGGGTCCAATGTTAATCCATGTTCCTTGTTGGTGGTTATGTGTGTTGTCGAATTGGAACGAAATGAGCAATCTTTGTTAAGAACCTTCCACGCATCATTCAAGTACAGTTTGATTCAATTTGCTTCAATAGCTTCAGAGCCTATGATCAAAATATGTTTTTCCCATAGGGTCCAATGTTAAACTATGTTCCTTGCTGGCGGCCATGTTTTTTGTTGGATCCGACTGAAGTGAGCAATCTTTTGGTAAGGACCTCCAATACATCATTCCTGTAATGAACGGCTGTACCAAGAGAGCTTAATATGACCCAAGAAGCACCACAGTACCGATGTGAATTTATAAAGTGCTCTCCATCCCCTAGTTTGGTCCTTTGTAGAATAGTCTCCATGTTTTTTGCACCATCAGCACAATAAATTTACAAATGAACCCCAAATAGCAACAGACTGGGTTAAAGTGAACACATTTTTCTGAACGTTTTATTATATGAATTTTGTACAAAATGACTCTCAATAGTTATGACTCTTTTCCAAGATGTGTTGGGCCAAATTGACCCAACCCTCCTTTGAATGCCAAGAGAAAACACTGTAGCCTTAATTTCAATGTTTTGCTTAATGATAAAACAAGATCTGTTGAATATGTTTATTTGGTAAATAGATCAAAAGAACAAGCAAATTTTACATACATGTATCAATATTTGCATGTAACGTCAATTTTACCACTGAATTTGATGTTGCACAAGAAACATTTGGTATAAAGATTTTTCTACTGAATGTAAAATATTCAAACATACAGCACATCTATACTTAAAGCAACTTTATGTTAACATAAAGTTTGATAGTAAATTGAATTTGATCTCTTAATGTGTATGAACGGAACTTAAGTAGTTTGTCCGGTTGTTTTGAGCATTGTATGATTATTTTGAGTATTTGTACAGATATTTTGTTCTGAAAAATTTAACCTGAATACCTTTTTAATATATCCTTTATGCATATTTCAAACACTTCTCTTTCATAAGTTGAATTCTTGTTAATATAAACAGATCGAAAATATATTTTCCCATAGTGTCCAATGTTAAACTATGTCCTGCGCTTGCAGCCATGTTTTTTGGCGGATCGGAAAAATTTCTGCAATCTTAGTAAAGGTCCTTCCATACATCATTCCTGTAAAGTGTGGTTAAATTTTCTCAAGTAGTTTCAGAGGAGATGAACTTTAACATGTTTTCCCATAGGGTCCAATGAACTTTAACATGTTTTCCCATAGGGTCCAATGTTAAACTATGTCCTGCGCTGGCAGCCATGTTTTTCGGCAGATTGGAAAAATTTCGGCAATCTTAGTAACGGACCTTCCATACATCATTCCTGTAAAGTTTAGATAAATTTGCTCCATTGGTTTTAGAGGAGATGATCAATATGTGAAAGTTTACGGACGACGGACGCCAAGTGATGACAAAAGCTCGCATGGCCTTTGGCTAGGTGAGCTAAAAAAGCATATACCTATATCTTATCCTACTTTCAGTTTTCAGAAAGTTTGGACGAATTTCAGTTCTTTCAATATATTTTCTCCTTTACCATGGCGACCAGACTTTCTGGAAATGCATTAATTTTTTTCGGTTTTTAAATTTTTTTTATCTTATTTATCATTTATATATTTATTGATGCTCTGTTTGAATCGCCATTACACTTACAGGCAATTCCAAACCTGGGTTTTCTCTACAAAAAATTAGGTAAATTCGAAAACCCTTCAGACATATCATTATTCAAATTAAATTTCACAATTTATATTTGCCTGTGCTCACACATACCACGGCCTCCGTAATTTCTTGATACACATATGGTCACAAATCTTAAAACAAACAAATTGGTTAATGTAAGGACTTTATTAAGATACGAAAACATTTCCAGTTTTTTTTTTTTTTGGAAAAGAATTAACATATGGATGTATCTCCCTATGGAAGAAGGTATTATGTGTGTAAATTCTAAACACAAAAACCTTAATTTTTCTGCAAGATTGTTCAAGAAAAGAAAAAAAACACCTTTATTGCTGTTGTCCATCTTAATATCGCTGAATTTGAACAAAGAGAGTAAATATCTCACCTCACAGAAACTTAATGTTCTTACCACTTGTCTTGAAGCTTAAAATAGAAACGTCAGGATCACTTGTGTTGAAACATGCATGGTTGAAATGGTAATGCTTTCCGTTTGCTGCTACGCTGTGTTGTAAAATATTTTCAAATTTTCTGAAATAATTAAAAGACAGTTTTCTTTGAGCTTGTGAAATAGACTTTAAGCAATAAAAAGGAAGGCAAAAAAAAAAAAAAACAGCCCAGCTACATTATAAATCTAAAAAATTTATCAAAATATGATAATTTGAAAAATTAATGAAGTTTCTGTTCTTATTAACAAAATAAAAAGAAGACATGTTGTCTTTTAGTAAATTAAGATAGTAGTTTGGAGCTCTTTAGTGTGGTTATAGAAAAATATACGTAAATCTGATATCTATAATTGTGTTGCCCCAAATATCATTTACAATAACGTCCTTTAATCTAAAATCGTTCAGTTGCAGGTGCAATTTGGTTGGTATCTGTTTGATGAACACCAACACATTAATTAGTAATGTTTAAACAATATTCAAAGAATGCCCAAAAATCAGTGACTTTCGTTTTAATACTTATTTTTCAAAATGTATTTTTTGAATATGTCGAACAAACCATTGTATCTAATCGGATAATGGCTGAATTCTAAACTGTAAAAAGTAATTGGTTGTAATTTAATACTATAGTGATTTTAATTAGAACACGTCTGGTGATGAAATCCAATTTGATGAGTAGAAAACTTACCCAATGTCAAAAATATAAAACCTTATTGCCCAACTACAGATAGTATGCAATCATTCTATTAACAAAATAAATCACTAAATCCGATGAAAAATGAAAAATGTGCAGGTCACAATCTTAGAAATTCAACCTCTATGGGCTCCAAATGTTTACAATAAAAATTCTAAAATGTAATTGCACATCCATATTAATATACGTGAGAATACTGAAAAAAGTTAAAATATTAGTTTTGACATTTAAAAGAGGTATTATGACCAAAATCCTGAATTCACAACTCCTGTGGGTTCCAAGGTTTAACACTCGATTCTAAACATTATTTCACATCTACATTTGTACATATGGTGTATGACGATACTGTTTTCAAATGGCAGATAATTTTTTAATTTCTTTCTTCTGTAATGAATTATCCTTGTATTTTCAGCTTATGTCTTCGGAAATTTTTATTTACCTTTTATTTTTTTCTGCGGCATCTAGAATTTTATTTCTCGTATCATCGTCTGATTTCATTAAAGCAACTACAAAAAAAAAGAAAGTTCATTTAACATAAAGGTTTTATATTATACTGTGTTAGACTATTTGTATTAGGATGAATTTTGGACATATAACTAGCTCCATATGAAATATATCATGTAATCATACATTAATAATTTACCAGACAAAAGCCATATTGGCCTATGCAATAACGGAAAATCCAAATTTGACTCCTGCTATAGTTTCACATTGTATTGGCACAAAATGTAACAGTATCGTCCTAATGCAAAGGGTATTATTTTCCAGCAGAAAAATGTACGTTTATTTATAACAGTTGGTCTACACTGAAACCATTTGATCACATTCTTATGAAAATGCATACAGTTCAAGTTCATACAGTCCTGTTATTTGGATTTATATGCGAGATTTATTTTTAAATTTTTCGTGAGTTATATTTTTTATTTCATATTTTTAAGATAGTTTAAAAATAGTAGACGCTGAGTATCAGGAATAGAATATTTAAAGGAACAAATCCGAAATAAGAAAAGTAAACAAACTATCCGATACTAAGCATATTACAAGGAGGAAAATTATTTATAAATTCCACTGCAACCATTTTTTTGCCTAAATTTCAAGCAATATAAAGCTTTCAAGATGTTAGATGTTTTCGAAGGAAATATTTTGAGTTTAACATTTGTCTTTTTACACAATCGTTCGGTTTCGACTGAATTTATTGATGTATTTAACTGAATGAGCAACCCTGGTCCGAGATTGCTCTGACGTCTGACGGCCTTTTTTTGTGATATGCTGGGGCCGTGGGATGTCAGAGTGCACTCCATATAGAAAACATGGAAATTGCCGACCCAGACTCGGGGCGGTAGTTTTTAGACACGAAATCGTAATATATCCAATTATAAGTATATAAATCATACATCAATCGATTCCTTATTCATTTTCCTCTTAGAATATGTACATTTTATTCACCAACAATCTCCCTGTACCACAAACGAAAGCTTTATTCCCTTCAACCCACCATTTTCACCAAAAAATTTCCATGTTTTCTATACGAAATAGACTACAACAAAATGAAAGATAAAAGCAAAGAGAGAGGATAGTATGACTTGGTTCAGACACATAATAGTTTTAGGGATAATAGGTTACATGTTTATTATTACCTAAACTTCTTCATTATCTATTTAGACCTTTTTTGTATAGAAAACGCTTTAAAAGCCAGTGTAGTAATTTTACTTACTAAGTGACCGTTGATTAAACAGTTATATAAATTGTTCAGGTTTTCATAGTTGCTGGACGAATACAAAGTGTAATAAGCAATAACGCTCTCAAATACAGTCAAATGTGGTTTACCAGTGTCTCATATCTTTATTTGTATTATTCGTGACATATCAGAAGATAGTACAAAGTTTTCCATATATTCGGTTCATAGTGTTTTGACATAATTATATGAAATTTCGTATAGGCATCTAAAAACTTACGCAAGAAATCTGCTGGATTGAAGTAAACAGCACATTGTAATCCGATATCTTCAAAATAATCCAAGGCTTCTGATGCTTTTCCAAAGTAAGTTACCTAATTTATAAAATACATAAGGCCACACCGAATTGATTTTTAGTTCTTTTGATTTCGCCGCTCCGATTTTTAGATTTTGAAAATGTTGAGGAAAATGTTTTTGCTGCTTCGTTTTGCAAAAATGCTGAAAATTCGACCCAAATTCTTCAATTTACAAGAAATTAAAAATAAAGTATTCACCCGCTCCTTAAATTTGGTAAAAATAGGAATTATTTCAGTTTTTTTTTGCAAAATTTTAGTTAAAAACACTGTGCCGCACATAAATTTGATCTTTGTCTGAAAAACTAGAGGCTTCCAGGAGCCTGTATCGCTCACCTCGAAATAATTTGTAGAATGAATTACTAGTATTTGACTATATCCATCCTCAGTGGCAGTCTGGAACATCGCTGTCGAAATTGGTGAATGTTCAAATAAGGTCATATTTTACAAAATGTTTGGTTCTGGTGGCCATCTTGAATGTCGGGTGCGGTCATCTGATACATTTCTGAAAGAGGATCACCTAAAACCCATTACTGCCAAGTTTTGTTCCAACTGACCAAATGGTTTCAGACAAAAAGATCTTTAAGTA
Organism: Mytilisepta virgata; assembly: GCA_028015205.1. Taxonomy (NCBI): domain Eukaryota; kingdom Metazoa; phylum Mollusca; class Bivalvia; order Mytilida; family Mytilidae; genus Mytilisepta; species Mytilisepta virgata. Next base: position 18,705,221 of record CM051520.1, on the reverse strand, counting down.
AATTTCCCATAGAGTCCTATGTTAAACTATGTTTGACTCTGGCGGCCACCAATGATGGCGGACAGGCTAATTGGATAAAACTCTTAAAGAGGACCATATAAGGACCATTGCTGCCATGTTTTGTTCCCATTGGACAAGTGGTTTCAGACAAAAAGATCTTTAAGTAAATTTCCCATAGGGGTCCCATGTTAAACTATGTTTGGCTCTGACGGCCATCTGTGATAACGAGCGATATAGATATAATTCTAAAAGAGCACCATCTGTGGACCATTGCTGTCAAATTTCTTCCAATTGGATCAGTGGTCATCGGACACAATTCTGAAAGAGGACCATCTAAGGACGTTTCATAAAATAAGATTTTTTAAATTCATCCCCCTTTTCTCTATTTTTAGTCACAGCAGCCATGTCCGTTGGAAGTCGGGATGCCGGACAGAATTTTGGAAGGGGGTCAACCAAGGACCACTCCACCAATTTGTTAAGTGGTTTCAGAGGAGAAGATCTTTTAAGAAAAGTTTACGACGGACCCCAAGTGATGGCAATAGCTCACCTGGCCCAAAGGTCGTCAAGAAAAAAAATCAATTAAAATTTCGGTCGCACCTATTTTTGCCATTCAAAGAGGTAAAATTAATTTGGTGTGGCCTAAGACAGAAGGGTTATGGATAATATTGGATTAAACGTTTGGCTATTTTTTTTTTACATTTTTTAAAAAAAATAGTTTTACAGTATTTTCGGTTTATTTTTTGGTCTTTTTTATTGCCTGAATACTGCTGATAAGACTTGATTTCTTATGATATATACAGACAGTAAATCTAATTTTGTTTTATGGAAGTAGCATTATATTTTTGTAAAAGGACTTAATAAATATTGATGTTGTCTGCATGTATATTCGGCATTTTATTTGAACAGAATGTACTTACACGGCCATTCATAAGCAGAAGTAACGTAGAAAACATGTGATACACTTGACTTGACGGTTGGTGTATAGCAGCTATAATTGTCTTATTGTAATCAGTTGCATAAGTACGTAGCTGTGACATCAGAATATGTGCTGTGCTGGAATCCAAACCGGAAGTAGGCTCCTGTAGAATGGATTTCGTGAAAATAAATACATGACTGGTAGCCTTGAGCTGTTTTCTGTTCTTTGCTCGGGTTGTTGTCTCTTTGACACATTCCCCGTTTCCATTCTCTATTCTATGATTGTTGACCCAAAGTCAAGTTAAGCAGAAATATAAAAAATCGCATGGACATTTTAAAGGAGTGAAAATAGTACATAAATAAAAAAATGAACAAATACATTGATTGATTAATTCTTGCTTAACGTCTAGAGACAAACATGTCATGCTTCTTCAGGACGAAAACCAGCTCAATTTATCAAACAATTCAAATAGGGTTGTGATGGGACAAAAAGGGAACCAATTTTGACTGCCACTGTCAAAAGAGGATGGTTGGGTAGTGTCGGATAATTGAGCCTTCTGTAGTGGCCATGCATCAGCATACTCTTTTTCGAAAACCACAGAAGGGGTGTCTAGCATACATGAAGTGTGGCATTTTCCAAACAACTTACCCACTATAGTCCGCGACCAGTCTTTCCATATTATGACCTGACAAACCCCTAAACAAATACCAGCGTGTTTGTACAATGTATGCCTTTACGAGGAATAAATCTCTGAACTGAATGTATCAACTGCATTCTTTCGAAGAGTTTATACATTGTCGTCACCTTCGTGACATATTAAATAGAGTATATTCATTCGATTTTCCGTACAAATTAAAAGGATACTAAACAAAATACAAAAAATGCTTACATCTATCAGCATAATATCAGGATCGGTCAATAATTCACAAGCAATATTAACTCTCTTCCTTTCTCCTCCAGACAAACCACGATTGAAAATGTCACCTATTACTGAAATATTCAATTGAAAAAGGATTTGAGGTTAATGCACATAAGAACCACCTTAAAACTGGCAGATTATAGAGTGAATAACCTATTTTTTATTGTTCTTCATCTTGCAATTATGTGTCATCGTCATCATGAACTCAAGCCTTACATAAAGATCAATGCAACAGAGCCCCTCGCACATTTGTTGGTATTTTAGGCTCTTGTGGAATTTTTGTGTAGGGTGGAGAAATACTTGATGGATTTAATGAAATACGAAACAAAGTGAAGTTAAGTACTCAAAGTGGACAAAAATAACTAACGAGTAATAAAACAAGAGGCTCTCAAGAGCCTGTATCGCTCACCCGGATTTAACTTTTCACCTTTAGCAGGACTAAAAATTTAAGTGTTGCAGTCAATTTGACTGATTTTCTATAGGGTTCTATGTTAAACTAAGTTCAGCTATGGCAGTCATCTTGGTTGACAGTCCAGGTCAATCGAAACATTTTTAAAAGAGAACCATCTAAGGACCATTACTGCCAAGTTTTGATCCAACTGGCTAAGTGGTTTCAGACAAGAAGATTTAGAAATGAATTTTCACATAGGGTCCAATATTTAACTAGTAGTAAGTTCGGCCATGGCCACCATCTTGGTTGATAATCGGGATGATCGGACACAATTCTGAAAGAGGACCTCCTAAGGACCATTGCTGCCAAGTCTGGTTCCAGTATGTCAAGTGGTTTCAGACAAGAAGATTTTTCAATGAATTTTCCCATAGGGCCTTATGTTAAACTATGTTTGGCTGTGGCAGCCATCTTGGTTAACAGCCCGGACATATTTCTGAAAGAGAACCTCCTAAGGACCATTACTGCCAAGTTTGCTTCCAATTGGCCGAGTAGTTTCTTAGTAGAATATTTTTGAAATTTATCCCTATTTCCTATTTTTAGTTACAGCAGCCATGTCGGTTGGAAGTCGGGGATACCGGACATAATTTAAGAAGGGGGCGACCCAAGGATTATTCCACCGAAGTTTGGTCCCAACTGGCCCTGTGGTTTCAGAAGAAAAGATTTTTAAAGTAAAGTTTACGCCGGATGCCGTCTATAAAGGGCAAAAACTGCTATATGTTGTCAATTAATGATTTTGGTCATGTTGACTTATTTGTAGCTCTTACTTTGTTGAACATTTTTGCTGTTTACAGTTTGTCTTTATAATAATATTCAAGATAATAACTTAAAACTGCAAAATTTCCTTAAAATTATCAATGGCTTGACCGATTCGTCTGAAAATTTCATGGCAGGTAGATCTTGACCTGATGAACATTTTTACCCTATGTCAGTTTTGCTGTAAATGCTTTAGTTTTTGAGATATAAGACAAAAACTTCAGTTTACCCCTACGTTCTATTTTTAGCAATGGCGTTCATGTTTGATTATGGATCATTATGTAGTTTCTGAGGAGAAGATCCTTGAAATAGTTTACGACGACGGACGACGACGGATGCCAAGTGATGGCATAAGCTCACATGGTCCTTTGGGCCAGGTGAGCTAAAAATGTATTTCATAAAGACATCCATTACGGGGAATAAAAAGTCCTGAAACAATGAGAACTTAAAAGCTGAATGACACCCTTAAAAATGGAGTAAAGCTGAGTTCCAGTTCCATATTCGGCAAATCATCGTGAAATTCAGTCCGTCGTTTTTGGTGGTACATAATTTGCTATGAAATCGAAAACAAGTCCAATTTCATTTCTGATACTGGTACTTGAGAGATCAAATAGTCAACAAGTCAAATTTCATTCGTAATATAGTTACATTATAAGAGCATAAATTCGTCTTGACAACCGTTAAATTTCCGTAGTGAGAACTACAAACTGTTACTGACAAAACCCTGGATTAATAGCTTTGTGATCGCAATAATGCATTCTATTTGAAATCTAATGAATATAAAATACAATCGTCAAAAAGCGAGGCACAATTGGTACCTATTTAGATGCCGATTGTCTGTTGGAAACCTCGGTCGCCAAATTCAACACATAATGTTGTCTATAAGAAAATCAGTCATGTTCATAAAATCATCTAAGACCATTCTTCGGTGCTGTCAGTTTATATTTAAAATACAAATATATCACATGATTTTGGGCTAGCGGCAATTACTTATTGGATACATAACCACAAACCCAAGCTACTAGAATGTAACACAATTTTCGGGTTTTATCCATTTCTTAAAAATGAAATTTTTTGCCCATGAACCCCCACTTTTTCTTTTATAATTCAATTATATATACCTTAAAATGGTATTTGACAAAATTTTATGAAATCATTTTTATTTTTCATACATCTTTTGGAGATAGAGTTGTCAATGCAAAGACAATAAAAAAATCCAGAGAAAACCCATTTCATGCAAATTTTCAAGGTCTTATAGCTCTAAAATGAGCATATGAACCTATATTTTTTTCTTGCTTATTTGTTTACTATTCATATGTTCTCTCAAACTAAAACACCTATTTCAAATCCTATTTATTTCCGAATAGACCAGCGATCATCCTTAAAAGGACATTCTGGTCTTGTTTATTCTTATTTTATCTTAATTTTCTGCATCACCATATTTTCAAGCAAAACCAAGATAACAAGATTATACCAAGGTATGTTGTCTTGCAGTCAATCAAGTAAGGCCAAGCACAGGTAAAATTAAACATTCATTCTTAATTGTTATGAACTGGGGTTAACCAGTCTTGACTTAGTGCAAGTCGATATTTCTTGGTTTGATCCTGTTATCTTTATTTTTAACAATTTACTCGTTACATCTAATATTAATATACCTCACATACACATAAATGAATTGATTGGTTAATAACTACTCACATGATGTGGAAGAATTTTGACATTTTTACAAGAAATTACAGCCATGGAGAATAACATAGTTTTACATCTTACACTGTTGAACATTTTTTATGCCTATAATTTATATAAATAAATTATGAGCAGAGTTACATAGTATGTAATCTGATCTATGCTGTCCTGCCAGCAAAAACTGGAGTGTTATGTTAAAATGTGGCAATTAACCATTGACGAATGTCGAGCACAGAACTTGACTTTAAATCTTGAGTATGTTCACATAGACTTTGAGCAGTATATGCATAAGGCCGTTCGTCGTATGTTACCGTCAGCAGTTATCAATTACTGTCGCTTCCACCTTGGCCAGAGGTGGTGGCGAAAGATTCAGTCGCTTTGGCTTTCATCAGAGTACAGAGAGAAAAGTTGTGAGGCTGGCAAATGGCTTTCTAATTTTTTTGGTCTTCTTTACTCTTAGGAAATTGAAGATTGTTTCGCAGAGGGCTTAATGTCTTATGCACCCGTGAAAAAACAATGTTTAACGTTTGTCGATTATATACTTGAAAACTATGTTTCACCACTGTCGAAGTTTCCATCACAGTTATGGGCTGTTCCTCCTTCCTTTGACGTTAAACGGAGAACGAATGGACCAGAATCTTTTCATTCTCATTATAATGACTAATTTTATTCGTGCCATCCATCAATATACATTTTCCTACACGTTATTAGAAAGTTACAAGCTGTGACATACATGAGGATTAGATCACTGTCTGTAATAGCTCAATTCCGTAAGGCCGATCGTGAAAAAACGGACTTCGCTGTCGAGAAGTACGAACAATACCGAATATTGTTCGAAAGGGAATATGACCAGAATCAGTCATATTAAATCTCTGGGTTACAAGTACACTGCCGGGACAGATATGTAACTTTTCACATTCCAGTACGACGTCCTAGGCGTGTTAGTTTATTCTAGTGTCGAACATTCTAGTGCTGACGTTTTATATTTGGAAAAGAGTTTACTTTTATCTGTGTTTGCCCTCGAGAAAACAACCTCTATCGGGTTGCCAAATCTGAATGTCTACCTTAAATGAGGGCCTTAATTGTATAACGTAACGTCATTTGGTAACGTCCAACCTTAAAGGACACTAATTGTAACTTAAATTATTGCAATATATACACACTGAATGTTGGTTACTATGTGACGTTGTATAATCGTTATTCATAATTATTAGATATTTTCAGTGTATGTAATGACTTACCGGTATGTAGACATTTACTTAAATCTAAGGCATCCACAATTTCTCTGATACAACCCTGTTTTTCTTTCCACGTAACTTTCTCAGGAATATGTATCATCGCTGTGAACTTTAACAAAGTGAAATTTAAAATTGACGATAATAGATATATATCTTAACCATGAAATTTACCATTTGGAAATTATTGACAAATATGGGCAAAATTCACTTTTCAAGATTATTACCATGGGCGAAACGAGATAAGTGCATAAAGATGAAAATAATAAATATACCTACATTTGTACATCTGTCTGAATGATTTATTTTATATGTCACTGAGTAAAACAAAGTCATTTAGAAAATACGTAAAAATATTTCATGTATTTTATAATATACACAGAATGTGGGCTTCAACGGCTTTAGGTATACGCCTGATTTACGACTCTGGTAGTCATTAATGTTCCAGGAGAAAAAATTAATTTTCATAAAACTCTTTTCTCACTTAAAAATTTTACTTTTTACCTAGCGAAAACAAATATTTATTATCTAGCTGGATCAATTGTAGACAATTGTAACACGAAATGCTGTTAAACATCGATAAAATGGTCAAAAGTGGTACTTTCAGCGTAAAATCCATATCGGTATCACGGTATGGGGCATTTTGGGAAAAAAAGGTGTCCGGAATTCAAGTGCCTGTGCTCTAGATCATTTGTTTTTGCGATCAATCAAGTTGGAAAACTTTTGTAGTTTTTGATAATAGTGAAAATCACTAAAATTAAACTTGGCCGTTTTTGTAACTACAAACAACAAATCCCATTAAAAAAATGTGCTGAATGCTTCTCAGGTCATTCAACAGAAATTGTTTAGAGCCGTTTATACGCCTGTCGTAAGTTGTCCAAGCCGAAATTTGATTTTTTTGAAAATCGTTGGAATCCAGTTTGCAGAGGATAATTGCATACTGTATCAACTGACCTGGCCATATTGTTTTTTCTCCCCTCTTACTACGTGTATTAAGTCCGGTAGTGATATGGACAATTAGAGTACAATTTCTGTTTATTTGCTATTTGTAGGTCATTGTAGAATATAAATGTACCCTGATCATGAGCTATTCTTGACTGCCGGATATAAAATATTACCTAATCCATATAAAATGTATTGATAAATAAGCAAAGAGACACAACAAAATTATGTAACCCCTGATCCGTTTTTTTTTTAAAATATTTCTTTAACCAGCTCAGATGGTACCGAAAGACATGGACAGACAAAACGATTGATAGATGTAGATTTCACGAATGGTCACATTTTGCATTTAGAAATAACGAGAAGTAAGCAAGGAACGGTTTTGTAACATTAACTTTTTCGTTTAATAGCGCGACAGTATCCAGCAGCTATGAGAGCTTGTTTTACAGTTAAGATGAGCACATTCCGGTCCATATAGCGTCCAACCAATGTTTGCAGATCTAGCAAGCAGTCACCTTGTTTGCAATCAAACAGTATTGGCTTTTATAGTACATGTATGCTTTATACACCAGAATGTCAGAATAGATAATGTGGAGGTTTGTCTACCTATAAACCGGTCAGGTTAACCTTACATCTTTTCAGTGCCTATAAACCTGTCTCTCTGTTGTGCTAATGTTTGAGTTTTGTGAGCTTTTCTGTTTGTTTGGTGGGTTGATTGAAGTCTTCGTATTTTTCAAATTCACTCCTTATCCTCCCATATAAAATTAAATAGTTTCTCCCTAAGAATATACAAATAATATTGTCGAATATATCCAACAGAACATAAATCCTATTATCAAAAACTAATTAGGTTCCTTTAAACAAATGTTGAATGTTATGATTATACTTAATATGAAGAAAATCTTCCCAATTTTTTTATTTTGAAACAAAACGGAGTCATTTTCATACACGAAAGGGGCCTCCGTGGCCAGGTCTAGGTAGTTCGTCATGACTACTAATGATCACTAGTCTGTCGACACTGAGGTTGTGAGTTCGAATCTCACCTGTTGGGGGGGGGGGGTGTGTTCGACACCGATCTTAATTGACAAGAATTGCCAATTTTCCTACCGAAGGTCGGTGGTTCTCTCCGGGTACTCCGGCTTCCTCCACCAATAAAAAGTTGCCGCCGCGAAATAGCCAAATGTGCTGAAAATGGCGTAAAACCCAATCTAAAAAAATAAACATAAACGAAAGCTGATCCTATTATTTTGACACGACCAATTTCATGTCTTACTCATATTAAATTCAGATGTAAAAAGTGATCAATGGAAGAATCTGCAATCATCAGTGGTTCCATCCATGCAGCCACATTGTGACAATATATTAAATAGAATTTTCAGACTTTATGTTTTATGCAAGACCATGTTCAATGTAAACTCTGGATATTGCTTAATTGTATACTTGTGATTCTGCGCTTAAATCACTTGTGCGTTTTAAAAAGGGTACGTAGCTCTAAAAGAAACAGCAGCAAATGAATGACACGTGATCACGTTTTATTAAGTTGGGATATATGAATTTTATCTTATATGAAATAAACAGAGATTGTACCTGGTTGGCCTAATATGAACTGGAATTGGTAAGAACTGAGACAAAGCAGATTTGCAGGGTTTTTTTTTCAGTCCAAAGCAATTTCTTCTTCATTATATAAATACAGCTTCATCATATTAAACGAACAGTAATATTACTCGTAACTCCCTACTTATAAGACTAAAACCAATCTATGGCGGTTTCTGCTGCAAATTTTTGCAGTCAATGTTAGAATATCGAATGGAACCTACTACTTTGTTTTCTGTAGCAACCCGATAGCAAGCAAAGCATAAATGATATTTTCCTTTTTGTCTTTATAGTGAAGATACTTACATACAATGTTTCATACACTGTCAGTCTGGACATGAAAATATCGTCCTGCAAAACGTATCCCATACGGCGTCTGAGTTGTTTATTAAAGTGGTTTCCATCCAAAGTGATTTCCCCGGAAGTAACCGAGACTCTTCCGGCTATGGCATTGAGGAGTGTTGTTTTTCCAGAACCTGGGAGAAATAATGGCTTTATCATTAACTTACCATTCGTATGAGAGAATTGGCATATGCTCAACAATAGAAAGTTAAATAGTCAACAATTCACACCTCATGTTGACAACTATAGTTCGTGTCCAACGCGAACGCACCCTGGTATATATATTCCTTATCAGCCTGGTATTCAATCTGTATCCGCCTGGCTGCGTTCTGACAGCCGTATTTTTTAAGAATAGGATAAACAGATTAAACCATGTCTTTTCAATATCGACCCGGTTATTCACGACAACTACGTACCTATCTAAATAAATCAACAATACATACCTTTTAGCAAAATTCAAAAATAATAGAAATACTAAGGGTCCATTCCTTGTATTGCACATGGTAGATCTCCTTAGCTGAAATTTGGCTCCCTATTTCGGTATTTTTGGTTTAGTACTTCTTGTTTAATATAGGTTTGGTTTTTGGTCTTCCAAATGTTTCGGTTTTAATGCTGCTGAAGAGAGGTAACTCCTTGAAATGCTTCGTATACAGCATAGTATAAATTTACTATATCTAATATTAGTATCTTTGGATTGTTATTTTACACCAATTATCATTTACCTATATATTGAAGGAACAATTTGATCTGTTTTCTTTAGTACCATTTGTGAAATGAGAAAACGGAGATATCAAAACATGCATAAAGAAATATATCCAGTCACAAAATTCAGAATTTTGCTTGCTGTTAAATATTGTAGACGATTCTCTGTACAGATTGAAAGATTTTTTGAAATTTTATTTAAATAATTTTTGTCAAACTTTTACGCACTTTTTGAACAAGGTTACATCTAGTAAACTTTTTGATAACACCAAAATTAAGGACGCAGAAAAAGTCTAAAAATCTTAAAAGAATACGATGCAATAAAATTCTTCTACAGATGCGTTGCTTAAAATATAAGGTCAATTTTTTGTGTTCTTTCCATAGTAAACTCACTTTCGTGGCTTAATTTTCAAGATAATAGACCCTTATTTTGGTGCAAAAACCCTTACCTTTTCATATTTGAAGACTTGTACTAAAAAAATGTTAACGAAAAAAACTTCACAAAGTTCATTTCATAATATTCCAGGGTAGTTAGATATTATTCTTATATAAACAAAAGGTGACAAAGACGAAAGACAAGTTAGAACATGATGCAAATTTTGGTCAAATAAGAAACAATAATGATCATTTTGTAACTTCAGATACATTTAGAAAGATATCCTCTGATGATTTCCCTTTACATTTTATTATAATTTTTCTAAAATAGTGGACCTCTGTTTGCAAAAGAAAATAGAGGGGTCTATATGCTTATTACTGCGATACGTAAGAAAAACCTTTTGGGATGTTTGACAAATACTATGACGTCACAATGTGTAGATGGAAGAAATAAGTATTATGAAAGTCGATTCAAACTCTTTCTAAATGTCGGGCGCTGATAAAAATATATTTATCATTTTCTGTTTTCTCACTTCATAGTCAGAACATTAACCTGAAGGACCCATTATGGCTAGTAATTCTCCACTCTTGGCCATTGTATTCACGCAGTGAAGGATATGTGTTGTTTTGATAGACACCTCAAGATTCCTCACAACTAGCTGGGACAAGGCTGACTTCCTCCTCATTTTGGATCTTAATTTTTTACCCTGAAATTTAATCAACACACAGTTTAAATTATAGGTTTTTAATGCGTCCAGAAACTGATAGAATTGTGGGATAAGCATTCTTTGGTACAATTCTGATGCAATATGTTTCTAGCTAATTCACAAATGTCTAGAATTATTCCATCTGAAACTTTTCCACAGAATGACTAATTTCAGAAAACAGTCCATGAACAACATCTTACTAATAGGCAAATTACATAATGTCAAAACTAGATATAGCTTTTATCTTTTCTAGATATTTCTATATTATAATTGCACTTGAATTCTACAAAATAAGTACAAACATCCTATGCATAACACTTCCCCTCTTAAAGAAAATAAATTTTCTCTATATAAAACTTTTGAATCTTTTTAACAAAAATATGTAATTAAAGAATTGTAGATAGCAATAGAAAATATCAATATAGCATGTAATCAGTTGTATGAACATTCAAAATACTTTACAGGGAAATTTACACCCAGCTTTCTGTAATGCAAGCCTCTTTGATGCCCCCTTCCTCTTATTTATAAAAACAAGAGGACTGCGTTCATAGGAAATCTGGGGGTAACATAAGCTTTAAAAAAAATTGTAAAATCATAATAAGAGCCAACCACTCTTTCAACTGTTTGTTTAAATTGTGAATCAAAATTCGGGGTGATAAAACCAGTGCGCTTTACAATATGGCTTTTAACTTTTCTAAGGCCTTGCCTTCTCACAGTGTTATAACCGGTAAATTTAAACATTTTTTCTTTTACAGAGAAGTCAATGAACCAGTAATGGAAGGACAATTTGGACGGAATATTCTGTAATATCTTGCCATACCTAGAAAGCTTTGCTTCATTCAAACGATCAAAGAATTTCCGGATAATCTCAAGATGCTCTTTCCAAAAATCATTGAATATAAGAACATCATCAATATATGCTTTACATTCTTCGATTCCTGAAATGTCATTGTTCATAAGCCACTGAAATACTGTAGGTGCATTTTTCATATCAAACAGCATCACGTTCTACTGAAAAATCCGTCTGAAGTAACAAATGTAGAATTTCTTTAGCGCGGTCAGTTAATGGAACCTTTGGCCACATATCGAGCTTTACCAATCTAATCAATACAGTCATCCATGCGTAAAGTTGGAAAATTGTCAGATTTTGGAAGGCTGTTCACTTTTTTGTTGTCTGTACACATACGAAATGTTCCATCTGGTTTGGGAACAAGATTACACCGTAAGTGCCAGTCGCTTTTGATTGTTTCAATAACGTCATTTTCAAAGAGGCACTGTGTTATTTGATTAAGATGCTTGTTCTCTCAGACTCAGACGATAAGTCTATCCTAGTTGGAACATTCGGAAATAAATGTTTATATTCATCAAAAATTTTGATCACGTAACTGAAGCACATTATTACATCAGACAGTGCCATTTCTATCTACATAAGCAGGTTTTTAACATATAAATGTCACAATGTTGTTTGCCTACGTATATCGGGAGTTTTTAAAACCTTATTCAAATCACTTTTCTTATCAATAACATAAGACCAAAATATTTTGCTTCAAGGGTCTTTCCAGTAGTACTAATGAAACATGTACCTGTTCACTGAATTTTAATCATAATGAGCTTTCATAGATTTTTTAGCAGAAGCCTTAATTTATCTTGTGAATTCACATGCTCTTGAAGATTTACTGCGAAAGTCGGAAACACATTCGAAAAGATTTAATTTTTCATTTTCATCATCTAAGAATGTTTCTCATAATAGCTTATAATTAAGTATCTAATGACTAACTCAAATGGACTACACACTAGTGATTTTTGCACTGCCTCTCGTACAACAAATAACAAGAAGTGAATTCCTTCATCCCAATATTTTTAGTATCAAAACAATACATTCATATTATATTCTTAATTTTCCTGTGGAATCTCTCTAAGGCACATTGACTCTCTGGATAATAGGCAGATGACTTAATTGTTTGATTTCAAGCTCGTGCATGAGTTTTTAAAGAATCTCAGACATGAAATTGCAGTCTTGATCTGACTGGACTGATTTTGTCAATTCCAAAAGAGTGAAACACGTCACAAGAGCTTTAACAATGAACTTAGTTTTTATACTTCTAAGTGGTATAGCATCGGAATACCTTGTCAAGGCACAAATGATGGTTAGCATATACTGGTTACCAGATTGATTTAGTTTTCGGAGGGTCCTACACGGTCAATTAAAATCCTACTCATAGGATCCTTAGATCAGGAATTTGGTTTGATTTGGTTTTTGATTACCTTGACATGTTTGGCATGACCTACAAAAATCTGCGATATCTTTTCTGAGGATTCTCCAGTAAAAATAATTTAATATCTTCGTGTAGGTCTTGTGGACGCCTAATTGTCCAAACAATGGAGTATTGTTGCTCCATGGTTAAAATTTCTGAGCGACACATTTTTGGAATAACACTCTAATATCTAATATATATTCTTCATCGGCTGATGCATCAGAGGTCTCCACTTTCTCATTATGATTTTTTTAGTAAAATATTTTACAGGTTCCTGTGAGATCTCATCTTCGCTCGTGACTCTTTGAAATAAGCTGGCAATTTCAGGGTCTTTTTGTTGCTACACAATGAGTTGACAAGATGACACATGAGATCCGGACTGTTGAGTGGTCTTTCATTTTGAATTTACTTGGTTCTTTGTGATTATCGTCCGTTTCACCAAGCTTTGCAAAAAAATGTGCTGCCTAAATCATAAACATTATCTTTTTCGTCAGAATTATTATTTTCAAGCTTCTTTACCATAGCTCGAGTTAAAGCACATGCAGGATATAATTCTGTAAAATCTTCCAATAAGTAGTTAATAAAATTATATTTTTTTTCTGATCAAAGATCAAAGAGTATGTTCGAAACCCCTGTCAAAATAGTCATATGACTATTTTGGTCCCTTTCTTGTGATTTTTAATTTTTTTTTACCGAAGTTGGTTTATCACCGCTGCCCTTAGAATTTTACTTGTTTTCAACACAAAGATCAAAGGGGACGTTCGAAAAAAAATAACAAATATACCTAAGGCGCAATAAAAAAAAAACGTAATCCACTGGACAAACAAACCCGGGAAGACAAATCAACAACCACAATCACAACAAATAAACACAGAAAACTGAAAAACAATGAACAACACGAACTCCTATAAAAATAAGGAGTGAACCCAAGTGCTCCGGAAGGGTAAGCAGCTAAGAAGCTTTTGTGACAGCAGTAATCCTCTTTGTCGAAAGTCAGGGTAACTCACGCATGTCCTTGAAAATCGGATAAGCTGAGAAACGTAGACGCCATATGCAGGCGATGCTGGTATAATTGGTACGCAAGAAGGTAAAAGTTAACAATAGGAAAGTTGAAGTTATCACGTTTGTCATAAAGTTTTGTCTTCAAATGTCCTTCATTGTCTCTTTCAAGAAACAAATCCAAATATGAAGCCTACGTCGAAACCTACGTCAAAATATTCATAACGATCTATGAAATTTCTGGTTTCCAAATATTCTGCAAAAGTAGTTGATGTTTCCTTTTTATAACATGAGAATATGTAGCTGATCCTTCCTCTCCGTCGATGAATAGGCCAATCATAAATGTGGGCTTACACTTATGCTTGAATTTTAAAATTTGGAAATTATTACCGGGAGAGTGTAAAATCTAACCGTTGATTTCAAAAGGTCTTTTTATCATATCTAGTTAAATCATTTACCGGAAGTCCAAACGGTATCGGAGTAACACGAGAAGCGATAGGATATGAGGACATACCGAATAGACCACCCAGAGAGTAACTGTAAGTGTATCTGTCCAAAGGAGGTATAGTACCAATTGCAGGAGTAAGATATACGTGCTGATATTGCTCATTAGGAGTTGACGTAAATTTCTTTACTCCATAACTTTGATCTCCCCTTTTAATAACTGCCACATATTTAGCAATATGACCCATTCGGAATTCGATATCTTGAGTCCCGTTAGGGAGAACCTTTAAAAACACTCGTGTCCATTTTGCCACATTATCTGGTGATTTCGTATCTCGCTTACAAAATCGTTCCAAGTATAACACTCCACAAAACACGTTGAACCTTTTAAATCAATTTCGATACTAGCATTCAAATTTTTCTGAAGAATTCCTATGATATCTTTCTCCTCAAGTATCCTAGTTCGCATACTTTGCACTGGAGTCAAATCAAGAAGTAGTCTTTATTTCTGAAAAGAATAGTTCGGAACCGTAATCCTGGATATAATTATGGATTTCTTTTCCAATACCTTGTAAAAAGCGGCTCAAGGAGTGGGTTGGGATTTCTTATTCTATCACTGCTACCTTGCTCTTTTCAGTTAGATTCATAAAGGTATCACCTAAGCTATACCCCCTATGTCTAAAACTCCACGAAAAAGTAGGGCTATTCTTTATTGTTTCGACATGAAACAGTGTTATGTCATTCCTTTTATTCTTTTTTATTTTTTTTAAAGATATTACTTTCGAGGCGCCTAGCTGATTTATCTCTGATTTGATCCCGGGATAGATAGGCGTAAAATTCACTCCACGAGAAACCATGTGTATACCCAGTAAATAAAGGTTTTAATCCTTATCAGTCGGTTTCAAAGTCAGTGCAATTATCATAATCCTCTTCAATATTATCATTATTATTATACACATCGTCCGATAACCACTTGACTTTCTCCTCATCTAGGAAACCCCGAGTGGGTTTTACCGTAGCGAGAAATGATGCAGCTTGCCTCTTTTCGTACTTGTTTTCGCAGATTTATCGACAAATCTTCTTAGTCCTCTCTTATAATCATCATTATAAACAAACTCCTGAATTTTTGTATCCACCACAATCTTGTATATAAGTCAGAAAATTTTGCATCCAATTCACTCTTGCTATACACATCGTTTTCTGGTAGTGCATCATTCTCTGTGTATACATCTGCAGTAGACCCACCAGTAGATCCTCCAGACTGTGGTAGTGCGCTGATTTTGGCATCCAATTTTTGCTCAAACTGTGAGAGGTGTATTGGTCTTAGACACTGACTATGCAAGTCTTTCCTCAATTTTGTCTCGCTTGCATTAACAAAAGACTTGCTAGCCAAATCGTGTCTTATTTTTGTCTCAGTGTCTGTCAATTCCTTCTTCAATTAACTCTTTATCACCCAACTCCTTTCTTATCTCCGCGTCTGCAGATAAAAACTCCAGTTTCTCTATGTCTATTTTCTGCTGTAATGACTTCTTGTTAACCGCAGATGTTGGATCATTCAAATCAGTCTCCAATCCCCTAATGTATTTCTTGTTCATATCCAAATTTTTTTGTGCCCTTGCAGGAAAGAAAGTATCAGCAATCTGTTTGATAGTAGCAACATGATCTCAACCTGTGCCGGCTGCGACTTTCTGATTTTTTACCTACTCATGTCCAGATCTTTTCCACTCCTTAGGCACTCTCTACTTATTCTATCAAATTGCGCCTTTTTTGCATATTGACTAAGAACTACATTAAAATTAGTTTCTGTTTCCCCTACTGGAGTTAAAGACCCTACCTGAGATATTTCGTTAAAGATACCCATTTCTATAACTTTTATTTTATAAAGAAAAGAAAAAATAATGTTGGATGAATTGAGAGAGAGGGCTTTAAAAAAAATCCAAAGCAGAAAAACAGTAAACGGGTTTAGATTAAGGGCGGCGGAAGAAAAAATAGGAAAAAGTGTACTGTCAGGTAGTTATAAAGAGGATTTTTGAGCCAGTAACAAAGGTGATAGAAAAAATACCGGAGGTACCTAAACCAGCTGCCAATCAATTAGTACCAGTATATCAACCCTTACCAATACAGGAAGAAGCACTACCGCAAATAGAGGGACCTGAGGAGGAAGAGGAAGTGGAGGGAGCAGAATGATTTAAAGCCGTTGAAATGGATCCGACTGGCATGCATCTCGAAAATCTTGATGCTGAGAAACAACGTGAAGGCGATACATTTTTAGATACTGAAGATAAGATAAACGACGCACAAAAAATATAATAGAGAGCTTGGAAGATTAAAATAGAAAGCTAAAGACCCATCCCTCTTTGACGAAATGATAAAGAAAAATAAGAGGTACTATAGGAAATTGCAGGGTAAAACTGGGAAAGGTTTATCCTCGAAACGGTCTCACAAGATCGATACTTCTGGTGCCTTTTCTGATCTGGTATTGTATTTGGAGCACCTCCTCGAATATAATACGTTGACTGGAATAGATAAGACATGAAATCTAGTATTGGATGAAAATGTAGATGATGACTTTATCCATCTAGTGACAAAGAGGTACAACCCGAAAAAGTGGTACTCAGATTCAGCAAAGAGGACATTCAGAAATCTGGTTTCCCTCTCGTCACACCCACTAGTGAAGACAACCGGAAAATACAAAGTTTAACATATTTTGTGCAATAATACTGATAGTCTTTTAAATCGATTGGAACTTATAGACTCTGGCAATACTAGTGTTGATCTATTGAATGAAGGAATGTCTATTATAGATACTCTTCTGAAAAATGGGGAGATGACAGGAGAGCAACACGAGTTACTATCTAGAAAATATTTTGAGTAATAAAAAATTGAACAGAAAATTACATTGTCTAGTTCTGCTGCAAGACAAACAAGGGGATTTTGTGACTCAGTTCGAAAAACCTCTGGTGTTAGATAAGAATAAACAATACGAATTTGGTCTATCTCAGATAAATAGTATGACGTACAGTTGGTATAATATATCTTAGTCCTATAATAATAAGAAAGTGAAATACAGTTTTGACTCTGGAAAAACATTTAACGGAAATTATTGTTACGAGGACATGTCCACATATATAGCTGAGTACTTATCGGTAAATGATAAAATCGAAGAAATTAAGTTACACTTTGATTTAACGAGCTTCAAAGTACTAATCACACTAAACTTTGACAAAACAATAGTGACGGGGACAGAGTACGGTGGTAAATTACCTAATATAACTAATGGGATTAACTCTGTTTACACTTCAGATACACTGTGATCTGATTACAGATTCCGTTGTAGATGGGGAGTTCAGTGGCGCGATATGCGTATTTAGTACTGCAAATTTGTCTAAGAGTTACCCATTTGAACTAAAACCGTACCATATAGGATATTCGAGAGTAAATAAGACGAGAATCGAGTGTAATCGTGTTTGGGTGACTGATTCAGATGAGATAAATATACATCTGAATGATGTTGATACTAGCTTTACTTTTATTCTCAGAGAAATATAAAGAGTAAAAAATTAATAGAGTGTACAATAAAGAGTTGGGAATATATATCTATGTTGACCCTATAACGAGGGAAGAACAGAATGCGCAACAGGGTGTCGGTCTATTCGATAGTATATTTAGTGCTGCAGCCAAGCAGACCGTAAAACAAATAGCAAAGGAGAAAATAAAAAAATCAGCGACCGCGGCATTAGACACCCGGAGTAAAAAAGGTGAAAAAGTGAGACAATACGTGGCAGAAAAACTATCATCCAAGGCGTCCCCTAAACAACACTCGTGCCGGAGGCGCCAAAACCAGGTGCGTTAATCAAGGAGATAAAGTATGATTCTGCGACAAAAATCGGTAGGTTAATGGGCGAGGGCACCCACGAAGCACCCTGTGAACCATTCCGCGAAGCATTCAGAGAAGGAAAAATAAATTATCATAAATAGTAACAGTAAAACGTATCACAAAATACCGGAATAAATTTGATGCACTATATGGCCATTTCGTTGACTGACAACTCATCAGCAGTGCTCGAGATCAAAGTGTTGGAAAACCAATGAAATATATAATGATGAATTAATAAGCATAATCCATTAAAATCCAAAACAATTAAAACAAACAGGAATCCAAACTCAGCTAAGGGTTACCTCTACATCAACAGGAAGAGCCTTAGAAATTTCTAAATATTTTGTCAAATTTTGAACGGAAAATTTAGAGGTATTTGAGTAATGAATCATGCCAGAACAAAAATTCTGGCTACTGGGCTGATAATGCCCTCGGGGGCTTACAGTCCACAAGTAATACAAAAATAAGGAGGACAATGTTGTACCAAACAGATGACGAGAAAAGACGTACTAACAGAGAAGCCTCAAAGAAGTACTACTACTCTCACCAGTTCTGCTGTGACATCTGTGATAAACTTCTTTGTGTATCAGCAAAAAAGTATCACTGTAGGACTAGTGGGCATTGTATAAGCAATTATACCAATTTTAAAATAGAAAATGAGATAAAAGGTAGAGAAGATGAACTACCAAGATCAGAACGGGATTAGGTCGTACAGTCAGTTATTCCCAAGGTGACCAAGGTTCTCTAACGAGCGACGAAGTGGGGTCAATATCTCTCCTGATAAGATACAGACTAGATCACTCGGCTGCGAACGGTTTCAGCGATGTCGCTGACGCTCACGTGACTTTTGTCTATAGAGGCAGCACGTCGAGCTATAGATACAATATAACCAAGAGTATGAACTCGTTTCTCATCAGGGTTATTGCCGATTTTGTTGACCTGTACCAGAATTTCACGGATATTCATCTTGCACGAGATAATACAGATCAGAATGAAAGTAGAGAGTCCTCCAGATGGTGGATGTTGGCCCAGAGAAAAGTCAAAGAAGATAATGGATGGGGTAAAGAGAAAACATCCGAAATCGACCAATAACAATTGTTCCTTTCGATGTCGAGTTAGTATTACCGGGTTTTAATCCCACAATTACATTGTGCGATTCGATAAGGGGGGATTACAATCTGTCGTCATTGTGGAAGGAAATATAAGAAAGAGCACATATGTAACGATAATAGGGTTGGATATCATCAAGCGGTAATACAGGGAAAAGGCAGATGTTTGATCCGAAATCAACCACAACGTGATTCACTATGATAAAGAGACTTACCGTAGAACTGTAGACTGTCACGACGTCCACACGCCGTACATTCTGGGATTTGTGGAAAAAACGGGGTTTCAAATGTTTTGCCGGTGACAATTGTGTCGATGACTTCGTCCTCTATCTTATAAACAGAGCAAACGAAACCGATAAAGATGAAGAAGATCTCGTCGTTAACGGAAGTAACTTTGATCACTACCATTTACTCAAGAGTATGAATAGACTAGGGTTGGCTACCGAGAAAATTATTATGAATAACGGGAGTATAATAGGTTTACAAAAAAGATTCAAGTGCTTTGATCTGATAAAGCACCTTGGGTGTTCTTAGTCCCAAGCACTCTCCGATTTCAAATGCGACGTGCAAAAGGGAACTTTTGATCACGATAATAAGACCTGTAGATGGGAAGAGATGACACCCGATACGAGGGAAGAGTGCCCCGATACCTCAGGTCTGATGTTCTCGGTTTGCAAGAGTTATACAACAAGCTGAACTAACAGTGTTTCAAGGACTTCGATATGAACATCAGTAATTTTATTTCCACTAGTTCCCTGGGGTTCGAAATATGGCGCGATTATATCATCTCAGGGGTTTTACGGAAATAGAAAAAAAACATCAGGAAGAGTATATACGACAGTCAGTGTTAAAAAAAGCAAGATAATTTCGTGTCTACTCATTACGATGGGGTAACGAAAGGGGAAGTGAAGTGCGAGGATGTTCACGATTTCTTATTAAATGTCGACGTCGTGTCCCTCTACCCCACTTCCATGTTGAAAGTGTTCCCGGTCGGGTGGCGAAAGTACACGAAGGATAAGACCATGAAGGTTAGAATGGGGGTGTATAAAGTCAGATATAAAGCAAATATGACCCTGTTGCACCCCGTCGTGCCAAGAAAAAATACGAAGGGTTTCACGAAGTGGGACCTAGAAGATTCGGAGGGCTGGTATACTTCAATCAATATCGAGCAGATGACGAAATATGGATACGAAGCCGAAATAATTCAGGGATACTATTGGGAAGAGACGAGTAATGTCTTCTATAATTATATACAAAAGTTCTTCGGACTCATGAAGAATAGCCAGAAGGGAAGCCTCCAGTACACGTTAGCAAAACTGCTGATGAATGCACTGTACGGGAAGATGATCCAAAGACCGATATATAATGATACTCAGATCATCAAGGATAACAACGATCATTGGAAGTTTCACCACAAGTATATATATTTTTGATAAGACACTCGTTAACAAAATGGAGCTGAATTTCTTGTTGTTTATGTGAATCAAAATCATGTCAACATTATTTATTGGAATTATTTGATATTAAGACAAAATGGATTTCAATTCTACATTTGTGAACAATTTATTTACATCTTTTTCTGGTGAATTTTCTGGATTTGAAAGTGATGACTATAAATGCTACCTAAACAACTGTGATCTATATTCAATTGAGGACTGTACAGATAGAACATTGTCAATTGTTGTTAATTTTAGCAGTGAGAAAATATACTTTATTTTTGAAAACATTATCTTTCAAAATTATAATAGAAATTTATTTATTCAGAAAGACAAGAACGGATTTATATATAATTTCATTTATGAAGGGAATAAAGTTGTGATAACCCTATACAATTCGTCTGCAACTCTTCATATACAAGGAAAAGGATGTGGGAATTGGTTCAATGAAGAATTTAGTATTTTAGGAAAACAATTACACAATGAGGTAACATATTTCCAAACTTCTTTAATAGGAAATAACACTGACCAGATGTCTACTGGAAACCTGTTATTAGAATCAATGATAAACTTTGATAGTTCAGTAACAGACCCAAAGTTATTTGTACAAGATATGTCAAACACCTTGATAACATCAACCCCAATTAGACACTCGTCTGTGAACAGTACTTTTCATAATCTACAAAATCTTGATCATAGTAACCTAGATTTGCAACAAGAAGTAATCGATTTAAAACAGATGGTTGATTCAATTATCAAAACTATCCATTCAAACAAGCAGAATCAAAGTCTTCCTCTTTCAAAAACTGTCAATTCATCAACACAAACTGTAAGTGTTTCTACTCAGACAGAAGAACAGGAAAAGACCCTGAAGACCCGGCATACTTCAATGCACATTGAATATAGAACTGTTTCAACACAGATCTACAAACCCATTGGATCTGATGATTGGATCTGATGATGAACATTTTGACTCTCCTCCACATAATGTAGTTGACTCCCAACCAAAACCAAAACCTCCAAAACCTGAATTAACTAAAACAGAATTCGGACCAACGGATTATTCAAATGACAATGCAGTACCCATTCCCAATCCTATCACTGGTGAAAACAACAAAACCACATTAATAATTGGGAGTTCCATTTTAAAGGGTATTCAGCCCCGTGGACCACAAAACACTGAGGTATGTACCAACAGAGGAGCCAACATAGATAGACTGATAGATGTGATAAAAAAGAAGGATATGTCAACATACAGAACGATTATCATCCATATTGGTGGAAATCTCCAAAGCATAAGAGATAATTATGAAGCTCTATTATATTTACTGAATATCAAATGTCACCCACATTGTAAATTTGTAGTTTCTGGAATTCTACCCAGAAAAGGATTTGATTTGCATAAAAGGGACATCAGCGTTCCTTAGATCGGTCAACATGCATGTTAGCATATTACGGTATACAGAACAATCAGAAAGGTATTGTGTTAACTGTGGTGAACCAAATCATAATTCAAAATCATGTAGACATGGTAGAAAGGTTCAATGTCACTCTTGTAACAATTTTGGTCACAAAGAAAAATTCTGTGAATTTTATCATTAGGGTGATGGCAAAGAGGACAAAGCCCTACAAAATCAAATTTTAAAAAATTCCTTTGAAATTTTAAACCACATATGTCAAGAATGTAACAACATTTCCTGCACATGTCTGTATTGTATTAAGAATTTAGCTAATCAGAAATTTGAATCCAGCTGTTCAAAATCGTTTTACCAATTATCTAAACATAAGGATGTAATTAATAACTCTGATAAAATGACACCAGCATTAAATCAAGTTAATACAACCTCTCAGCAGGTACAAATGTACAAAACGAATACTTTTGTAATACAAATCCCTGAGGCCACTTGTAGTATTGAGGATTTTTTATATTTTTATTTACATATTATATAATATGTGTGTCTTGTTATGTGTTATTGACAATACTTATCTTATTGATAAGGATACAGAAAATGATGATCTTGTAACATATGGATATGAGAAATGCAAAGGTATTAAAATATGTTCCCACAATGTGAATAGATTGGAATGCAAGTTTGATGAGATTAAATACAATCTAATGTCTACTCCAAATCCCCCAGATATAATTGGTTACTGTGAAACTTTTTGGGGTAAAAATACTTCTGATAGAGAAATAGATATTCCTGGATATATTTTACAAAGGAAAGATAGACAACCGATGGTGGGGTTGGCTGGGCTGTCTATTTAACAGAAACCACCTCCTTTTCTAGAAAAATTGATTTTGAAATAAGTAACATTGAAACTATTTGGTTTGAAGTTAAACCTAGTTATAAGAAATCCTTTTTATTGTGCTTTGTTTATAGGCCACCCAAGTCACTAATTGGTTGGATAGATAAATTTGAGAATGAGATTAAGGTGGCAATGAAATATAATTCGGACGTAATCCTTATGGGAGATTTTAACATAAATTGTTTACAACTCAATAAAATACCACAAAGATGGTTAAATACTCTAGAAGCTTATAACTTTCAAAAGTTAATTAAGGAACCAACCAGAGTAACAAATGAATCAAAAACTTTGATTGACCATATATATGTCACCAATTTAAGCATGGTTAAAGAGGCTCATGTTTCTAAATATTCTATCAGTGATCACTATCCAATATGTATGACAAGACAAGAGAAAATGTATGATAAAAAACATACTCATTCAACAATCACTTATAGAAATTTTAAGACTTTTAATGAGCAAAATTATTTAAAAGATTTAAAAAGTGCACCTTTTCAACATATTTAATTTGAAAATGACCCATCTGTTTGTATTGAAATATGGTACAACATTTTTAATAACATTTTAAATAAACATGCCCCTATTGTGAAAAAGAGGGTAAAAAAAGACCGACAACCAGAATGTTACAATAAAGAAATCTCATATGCAAGAAAAATAAGACATAAATATAATTCACTGGGAATGTGGGCTGAATATAGATTCTGGAGAAACAGAACAAAACATATCATTGATACATCTAAACAAAAATATTACAATGATATGATAAAAAACTCAAAAGATTCTAAAACACTATGGAAATGTATTCACAGTCTAAATCCATCTAATCCATCAAAACCACACGAACTTATTACAACTGGAGACCATAAAACTACAGATCATAAAGAAATTGCTAATGCATTCAATAATTATTTCACCTCATGTGTTGAAAAATTAAGGCATTGCAGGGCACTAAGCAACTCAAATTTTAATACTCTGACAAACTATGTACAAATGAAATTCTTGAAAAAAAGGCACAACAAATTCATCATTCCTCCAGTAAAAGTTTCAGAACTATTTGATGAAATAATTAAACTAGATGTTAAGACATCTTCTGGTTCTGACAATATAGGTCCAAAAATTTTAAAACTGAGTGCTCCTTTCATAGCATCTTCCTTAACATACATTTTTAATCGAATGATTGATACTGGTATTTATCCATCTGTTTTAAAAAATGCCAAGGTAGCTCCAATTTTCAAATCTGGTGAAAAAAACGTAGCTAGCAATTACAGACCAATATCTGTTTTGCCAACATTATCAAAATTAATAGAGAGACATGTATCTAAACATCTGTATAATTATTTGACAAAGTTTAAAATTTTACACCCTTCCCAGTCTGGTTTTAGACCTAACCATTCATGTCAAACTGTCCTCATTAATATCATTGATAAATGGCTACATGAAATGATTAATGGAAATATCAATTTGGCAGTCCTCCTGGATTTTAAGAAAGCTTTTGATGTTGTTGATCATGAAATTTTATGTAAAAAACTTCAAATTTATGGTTTCCATGAAGATACTGTTGATTTTTTTAAAATCATATTTGAGTGAAAGAACTCAGCAAGTCCATATAAATAATCAGTTTTCTGATAAAAAGTTTATAAATTTTGGTGTCCCACAGGGCTCAATACTTGGTCCCATTTTGTTTGTTTTGTACATAAATGACCTTCCATTACACATCAAAATCTGCCATACAGACTTGTATGCTGATGACACAACTATGCATACATCAGGAAAGAGTATTGCTGATATGCAATTAAAAGTACAAGATGATCTCCAATGTGTTGAAAAATGGTGTCATGAAAATAACATGTTCATAAATTCGGATAAGACGAAATGTATGGTTATAGGTACAAGACAAAGGCTGTGTTTAAATCAAGCAGAACCAGTTCTAACTATTGAGAATAATATTCTTCAAAAATCATCAATTGAAAAACTTTTAGGAGTTAGAATTTACTCTAATCTGTCCTGGACAGGCCATATTAATTACTTATGTTCATCAATATCATCTAGACTTCATTTACTCTCTAAAATTAAGAAATTTCTAAATATTGATTCAAGAAAATTATTTTATAATGGCTATATTCTCCCACTGATAGATTATTGTTGTATTATTTGGAGTGGTTGTGCTAAAAATGATCTAGTCAGAATAATAAAATTGCAGAAAAGGGCTGCAAGACTTATTTTAGATGCTGATCCACTTTCATCATCAGCTCCACTGTTTAAACAGCTTGGGTGGATGACAGTAGAGAACAGAATCTCATACCACAAATCTGTTTTGATGCAGAAATGCCTAAAGAACGAAGCCCCTATATATCTCGCTGAAAAATTTAAAGAAATACCAGAAATAAACCAATATTGTTTGAGGAATGCGTCTTGCAAAAATTTACAAGTTCCAAACGCCAAAACATAGCTATATAAGAAATCTTTTATATATTCAGGATCTATCTTATGGAATAAGTTACCAATATCCCTGAAAAAATCAACCTCAAGTACAAGCTCATTCAAAAAAGATTTAAAAAATTACTTGTTGGAACATCAAGAAGCTGTGTAATTTTATATGTATAACAATTTTCACACACTTACTCAAACTTAAGACATTGTTGAGGTAATTTGAATGATGCCAATATTATATGAATTTGTAATTTTTACCTGTTTTGAAAATTGTATATTTCATAACAATTTTTTATTTCATTTATTCATATACGTGTGTGTTTGTTTGATATTTCGTAATTGTTGGTTATATCTCATTGTAATTAATGAGGGCCTCAGGGAAGATTAGTTTTATAGCTAACTGTGTAACCCTCTTTAAATAAAGAATTATTATTATTATTATTATTATTATATATCAGGATATCTCAGATCCGAGATCGATCCGGTAAATAAAATTAGTAAACAGTCGTACTTGGGTGCTTTTGTCCTTGCCTAAGTTACAAAATCATGTACGACCACATGATGAACTTGAACCCCCAAAAAAGA
This sequence comes from Mytilisepta virgata, assembly GCA_028015205.1. Lineage (NCBI taxonomy): Eukaryota > Metazoa > Mollusca > Bivalvia > Mytilida > Mytilidae > Mytilisepta > Mytilisepta virgata. The sequence continues at coordinate 18,679,158 of CM051520.1, read as the reverse complement.
GTGGAAGAGGACTTCTATTATACGGACACGGATAGTTTACACGTATCTGGAGATCAGGCGAGACTTATAGACAATTACAACGGGAATAACTTGGGCGACTTGGCGAATGATTACAAGAAGCACGCCAAGATAATCAAGGCCATATACTAGTATATCGCGCCCAAACTGTACATGGCAATGGCCTAGTTCGATCATTAACCAAAGTTACTAAAGTTTAACTAAAAGTTTTTGCTGCGCATGTGTGGTCATTTAATTGTGTTTTACTGCGCATGTCTGGTCAACTAAACATATACCCACGATTTAAAATGGTAGAACTATGGTAGAATTGTGACGTCACCAAGCATTCTCTTGATGGAGTTGATTGGTTAATCCTTATTCCGATCAAAACTTTGTTCAAGTAGTCCAAAACCTACCAAACTATAGTAGACAGATCGAACTAGGTTTATTACAATTGATAGCGATAATGCAATCGGCGTTAAGACAAAGGGAAAAGGGTTGGAAAACTCCAAGTTAACGCAAGAAGACTTTCAAAAGATGTTGCAGGGCAGGCAAGTGAAGAACAGGAGAGATTTCACCATGAATAAGGTACATCTGAAGAGATCATCGAAGGAGCAAGAGATCGATCATTTTAGTATTCTTCATATCAGGAACTTCGAGATACTTGCAAATAAGAACGAATACAAGGGAAGAATTTTCATAGATAAGAATAAATCTTTTCCTATTGGTTATAAAAATGACGTCTATACCACAATACTTCCCTGGAATGGGTAATAATAATAACTTCAAGAAAATAGAAGAAGTCAACAATATGCCAAGAGCTTTTTTCCGTATGCTCATTGTAGGACCGTCCGGAAAGACTAATTTGTTAATGCATCTTTTGTTCAAACTGCTGTATTTTGACAAGGTCATTCTTTACGCCAAGAATTTGGAACAACATTACTACCAGAAAATGATCAAACGATTTGAGGAATTCGCAAAAAAAAAATAAAAGTTGACTTGGATGATTTACTGCAAGTTTCAAATCAAGACATCGAAGATATTGATATTGTCGATGACACTGGGCAGAAGATTGTAATCTTTGATGACTATATTTGCTCTCAGCAAGATCAATCTTCAATATCCAAGTACTTCATAGGCGGAGGGAATAAAACATTAAGTGCGATTTATCTGAGTCGATTGTATTTCGGATACTCAAAGATTGTAGACTAAACTGTAATTTCTACATTGTACAGTATATGATTTTACAAGCAAAAAAGATCTTGTCTCATCTGAGCTTCAGGTTCTGATGTCATTATACTTCAATGAGAGAAGAAAGTATTTAAAAATAATAAATGAAGCGTGTTCCAAGCCCATTTCTTTAGAAAAATTATCACATGGATTGTATAAAATACTCGATAGTGAGGAGGGCATTCTTAACTAAAAGAATTAGTCATGTCTTGTGCATAATGATAATTGAAAAAATATTTAATTCTCAACAGAAGACACTAAATAATAACTTATTTAAAAAATTATAAATATCATGTAGGCCTTTAACTTTGTGCACGGCGAGAAAATATGAAGCTAACTCCGCATGAAAGTTTGTTTTGGTGGGACAGATGGACAACTTTTTTTCAACCAAACAAACATGCCACATTTTGATGGTTAGGAGCAGTGCCCATGCCCTTTATTTTAATTGGTACGCATCAAAATAATGGATTTTGAGCATGGTATTCTCAGTTATTCAGCAGGAATTATGCAATGGGACTAGAAACTGGGGTAAAAATCAGAATTTTTCAAAATTTCTGCCGTCAAATTAAAAAACAAAAACCACTCCTTTAAAAATATTCATTCTATTAACTGTTTAGGAAATATATGATATTAAACTTTGACTTAAAGTTTATTTAAAATTAATAGTTATTTACATTTAATACAATCACAAGGTATTATAAAAAAAAAATTCAAATACATGATAATTTTGTAGAAAATTTTATTATGAATACTGTCATATGCCCCCATAATAATAAAAATAACAAAAATAATCACTTTCTACAGTTGTGCTTGTTACAGAGTTACGGTTATTTATTTCAATTATCAACGAACAGATTCAGGCCATGCATACATGTTGCGTTTTTGTACATTTGCTATCTTTATGAGTAAAATACAGTTTTTGAAAAATGATGAATTATTTTTTTTTTAATTTTATAAATCCAATGAAACTAGAAAGCTAAAAAATTCTACAATCATTAACCAATATGAAATTATTATAAAAGGATGAAATTTCCTACCTGCACTTTTCAATGTTTTTGTACAAATGTATGCTAATATTTTATAAAAGGGTTTCAGGGTTAATTTATGTAACTTGTATGCATTAATAGTTATTTTTCGTACATCATGACATTATTTTTTCATTACCCCCTTATAAGTACACAGTCATTAAATTAACTTAATTTACATATTATGTCATATTTATCGGGGGAATTCCGCAATTTAGAACAAAAAAACAATTTAAAAAATAGGCAAGAGATACATAACAACATGAAACATCTGTTATATTTCCCATTTTGTAAATTATAAATTTCAAAATGTATCTATAACATCTATTATATGTTAAAGATACATTTTGAAATGTATAATTTACAAAATGGGAAATATAACACATCCTTGCCTAATTGTTGACAAACTTGTGATTTTTTTACATTGATTCTATTTAATACGAGTAATTGCTCTACGAATTATTATATAAATCAAAAAACAAAAACAAAAACAAAACAACAAACACATTTGTTCATAAATGCAATGATTGTTTTTGAAATAAATTTATTTCATGGAATTTCATGATTATTGTGTGGTAGTATGGTCGAAAGGTTGGATCTTCTATCTGTAAATCCTTATAGTACCTTTAAATAGGACAGATACACTATTTAAACTTGACATATTACATTAATTTTTCTTTTAAAAAAAATTCATTTAGATACCAATTACTCACCTTACTTTCTCGGCATATAAACCTCTAAAGTAGGGTTACTTTCAGTCTTTGTTAATTTCATTTCACCACACGAAAAATATTTTCGGTCGTCATCACGAATTGATTGACGGACACGAAGTTTCTATCTCACGTCTTCGGTTAGATTTCACGTCCTTCTGAACTTGACACCTCATCGGACTTGTCACTTCACTGTATTTTACTCTCTAGCAATGTGACATGTACCCTTAACGGGGCGGAGCAGGACACTCCCAGTTTTTTAGTGGAAGTTTACGTTGCTAGTGCTTTAGTTTCAATGCCGTTTTGTTCTTAATCTGTTTAGTTTATTATATTTTTTATTCTTTTAGTTATACATGTATCCTTGTGGCATTTGTTTGTTGTGATACATTCTCATGACTATGTCCTTTCCATTACATTTCGACTTTACAGACATTTCCCAATGTTTTGTCACTTCGGAATCATTTTCCCGATACTTTATCAGATCCTGAAACGTTTCACCTCATATTTCGAAATAATAATTAAGATTTCCATTTTGTTTAAACAAACTCATAAAGGGTCAGTGAGCTGTCGAGTGAGTCAAAGATAAATAACCCGATTACAAGAGTGAAGACACTAAATGTCTCGTATGAGTATGCACATGGACACAGAATAAAGATTATCTGATACCCGGCATTTAAACTCGTAGAAAAATGATTTTAAACATTTGTCTGAAAACTCTGATGCAGGTCACTCAATCGTACAATCGTGTCCAACGTCAGCTGGGTCTCACACTGTTATGTACACATCAAAAAGTATCAAAAGACCAAAAATAGTGGGTCTACATATAACATTTGTTGAGAAATGGACTTATTTGTGAGTCACTCAAGCACAAAACTGAGGTCAAGGTCAGGTGTCAGACTGGCACCTTCTTCCCAAGAAGTATCTACATACCATATATGGTAGATATAGGTATTAAATCTACAGAAAAATGGACTTAATCATGAACATGTGACATAAGTCACTCAAGTGTGATATTCAGATCATATTACCGCTGATCGGATAATAGTTATGAGAGAAATATTAGTTTCCGCGGACATTTTTTAGCAAACCCTTTTACCAAATGATCTTATTTTTAGTATGTGAGCTTATAATGATGAGCTATAGATCATGTTTGAATTTTACCCTGGTCGGATAATAATTGTGAGAGTTATTGCCCTTGGAAATAGAAATTATTGCCAAAATAATAGTTTTCCGGAATTTTTTCGCAAAACCTTTCTATTTTCCAATGTCTTTGTAAAACTGCTTGGAAAGGCAAAACATCATACTGTATGCTAATATTTTATAATAGGGTTGTTCAGGCATAATTTCCAACGTATTTGCAGTTTTAATTTTAAATGTTTTCATGTATGAATGTTTTTTATCCTGTATTTCATGAAAATCGATAACCAATGCAAAGTGCATGCCCAATTATCATTTTTTGAACATTGTGACATGACTTTTTTATGTCTCATTTAACTCTACACATAATCCTCTTTGTATGTATACAGTATTTGAATTAAATATTAACTCACCTTAAATATTATGTCATATGTATCGATGGCATGTTCCTAGCATTCCACAATTTACAACAAAAAACAATTAAAAATAGATAAGAGGGACATTACAAGATGAAACATGCATGCAAAATTAGTGACATGCTTGCGGTTTTTTCTTCTTAAATTAATATATTTAATATGAGTTGCTGAAAAAATTAACGTACAAAAGAATTATTTTTTACACAACAAACGCTTTTGTTCATAATTACAATGATTGTTTTTGAACTACATTTTTGTTTTAAATTTCATGCAATTTCACTTTTATTGTGTCGTAGCATGGTTGAAAATCTGAATCTCGTGTCATCCCGCCTATTTTCCTTCTATCTGTAAATCATTATCGTTCCTTTAATTAGGAGACATACACTGTTTACATATGACATAAATTTTTTCTGGAAAAAATTATCAATTTTGAAAATACTGAGATACCATGCAAATCTCCACCTCACATTATCGGCAGAGCGAGATTGCCATCACGTTAACTTCTAAAACAGGGTTACGTTCAGTCTTTGTTAATTGTTTCATCACTAATTGATTGCCCGGTACGAAGTTTTTATCTCAGGTATGAGACTAAATATTTTCTGTTTGATTTCACGTCCTTCTGCAATTTACTAATTGGCAATATTACAGGTGCCGTTAACGGAGCCTGACAATGATTACCCTTCCGGAGCACCTGGTGTCATGCTCGGCTTTAGTGAGAGTTACATTTTTAGTGCTTTAGGTTCTGTGCTGTTTTGTTCTTATTCTGTTTAGTTTTATTTTTGATTCCTTAAGTTATACATGTATCCTGGTGACATTTGGTTGTTATGTTCCATTCTCATGACTTTGTCTTTACCTTTGGATTTCGAATTTACGAACTTTCCCACTGTTTTGTCAATTTAGTATTCTTTTCCCGATACTTAATATGTGTATTTCTAGTTTAATATTTATGTGTACTCGAGATATAATCATGAGCTTTGAAAAGCACAAATAAATAAATAAATAAACAGCTAAAGGTGTGGTCGTTGATATGGAACTTTTGCAGAATTTCCCAGGTAAACACACATATTTTTATAAATCTTCTGGCTTAATCTATTCATACCCTAATGCCAATACCTTTTGGTAAGTGGTTGTGTTTCTTCGAAAAATCCCACGACGACAAACTGACAAGACCATGAAGACGTGGGGAGAAATATTCAAAAGGCTGCGGGAATGGTATGTTAATGTTATTCAGGTAAATGTAAAAAGATCATGTTCAGAACGAAAGTGTTTTGTCATTTAGCTTTAGTGACATTAGAACTAGAGGAGATGATTGATTATATAAAATGTCTATAATTTTTTTTTCAAATTCAAATGTTTATTGTCATATAAACATAAAATGTTTGTGACATATAATACAAGTAAATAAAAAACATTATAATTGTATATACACAAGTAAATCAGTATAATGATGTTCAATTTTTATAAGACGCTTCCTTGTATGGAGGAAAAATAATGATGACTTATCGTCAACATTAGACTGGGGAGCGGATGTTACAAGAACTGCCTCTATTCATGAGCATTATCTCGAGAGGTGACACAAATTGACCATTGGATTATTCTGTTCCGAAATTCAAAGGAGTAGGGATTATTGACTTAAGCTATAACTGTACTTACTAGTTGTAAATATATTACTGTAAGTACGAAAAATTATTTATAAAAAAAATTACTGTTGTTATTTTTTTTTTAAATAAAAAAATCACTGACTGGTTTGTTACACTTTTTCTTCCGTAACAGATATATACTTATGTAGGAAAACGAATGGTTTCATATAAATTTTCGAGATGCAAACAAATAGCGCGATGTGTTGTTGTCCAACATCCTACATTCTTTACCTTTGTAAATGGGAATTTTAAACGGAGGAATCGATTTCAAAAAAGTAGATGTAAAATGAATTAAGTTATGCATACTCATTAGCAATAGATTCGGAATGAAAAAGATGTGTAATTGTTTACTGGGTTCTTCAGGAAAAAAAATCTATACTATTTTGCAGGACGTAGGAAGATTACAAAGTTACATGTATCATTTGCAAATTCCGAGATTTCATGAAGCATTTTTATCACAAGCTACTAAAGGTACGGCAATTAAAATTTTCACAAGGAATACTCTGCAGGTATCCCAAGGAAAAGGCTTAACTTTTTCTTTCCGTGAGAGGGCGGCTGTAAAATCTTGGCAGTATGTTTAAAATTAAACCTCAAACTGCTCCCGTAACTCGAATCTTGATGGATGTACACATATTTCAACAAATTACTTTCTTTTGAACTACACTGAAAGACGAAATAAGACAAAGCTATACATGAGGAGTTGGAGTTCAAATAAATTCAAGTCTTACTTTTTTTCGATTGTATTGCCCGAAATGTTGACAACTAAAATAATGAAGATTCAAAAATTTGAATAACCAACACATAAAGATAGAAATAATGTCAGTAACCATTTACATAAACCTTCTTACAATGGTAAAAAATTCATCTGGTAGGAATCTTAAACTTAAGGCTTGAAAACAGAATAGACTTCTTCTATTTAGTAGCTAGCCTTCTATAATAAGAGGGTCTTCCGAGAGAGTACAACTAAGACATAGTTAGCCCTGGAGTATTAGACCAATATTGGAACAATATACGCACAAGTTGTATATTAGGAGTACTCTAATTACACTTGAAATAATTAGCCCTTACTTTTCGAAACTTGCAAAGTTACGATAAATTCATTGTGTCCAGCTTGTGAAAGTCGGTAATTTAACTTGCTTACTTTCAGTATTTATCAAGTGTCTATTTTGTCTTTACAAATTATTCTAGCCATAAAAAAATGATTGAAATAAGAACCATTTTTCAGTAAATTTATTTGATTTTTTTTATCGTACGAGGAAGTTTTATTTCGACACGAAAATCACAGTAAGTTCGGTATGGACTTTCATATTCGTGTTGTCTAAGAGGATATAAATGAAATAACAACTCCTCTTATTAAACTTTTAAAAGTTACATTTATCAATATTTTCTAACCAGTCAATAAACATGTGTTGTAAAATTTCGAGAAGCTCCAAAATAATAGAGAAAGATCCAGTTTACGTGTTGATAACAACACAGCGGTTCGTTTTAATTTTGCAACTTTATTTTGTTTTTAACATTAAAACAACTATTTTAAGGAACAAAATAAATTCCTAAAACCGAAATGAATTGATACCACATTTTGGAAATCAGAAAATGGCGCTAGAAAGACAAAAGATTCTAATAATTCGACGATTTTCCAACATATAGGTGTATTTAATTGACGAAAATTAGAGTAATTACGTGTAAAATTGTTTGTATAATACATAACAGATTACATGCAGGTTTGTTTGTAATTAAATTGAATTTCCCGCGCGTTCGCTCTTGTAATTTTTCATATTCATACTCTTAAATTTGCGCGACTCAAAACGCAGCCTTCTTTAATAACCAATCGTTGTTCAATAGAGTTATCTTTCCTTCAATGAATGACTGCATACAATCCTATGCATCATGTGCATGCTGCGTTCATTTAAATCTCGTTGAACTTTTTGCAGATCGGTAGTACTTCGGCGTGATGACCTTCGATTATCAAAACTACAACCGCGGGACTAATAAACCACTTTCAGAAATTCCATCCAGCTTCTTAAATTATTAGAACTACCAAACTTTATATGAAACGATTCGTTTTCCTACACAAGTATATAAACATTCAACTTGGCCGTAAATAGTTTGGTAGGGTAATTTGCTTATACCTGGATGAAAAAGTTGCTTTTGCTTTTGAAATTTGTTTAAACCGAGTAGCTTAACTCTTCAGATCGGCATTTAATCTTTAATCTGTCGAAAACACGAGCCAATGCCCCGCACCCATTTCTACACCAGTAACATTTAAACTGTGCTTACGTATCATAGGAATACTAAAGAAATATAAACGTTAAGATCACAAAATATTAATACTAGATGGATTTACGAAAGGAAGATTTCGTGATGATAGTCTATATCCAAAACTTGAAGTAATTTGAGCAAAGGTCACAAATGTATATCCTCTGCTATGACTACAATACTGTATCAATCCAAATTTGTCTTATAAATCCCAAAATCATTTTGATAAAAAAAAAAACAAAATAGAAGGTGCGCAATGGCAATGTACACTGAAGATCAAAGTTTCACCGAAATCAATTTACTGGTTTAGGAGGGGTTGCAGACGGGGATGCCGACCCGCTTTACATTACCATATTACAGGCTTTGAACTGGCCCTTATTTTCCTCCTTTTTTTGGACACTCCTTATTTTCCTAATTTTTGAGTTCAAATCCTAAAATTGCTCTACATTTCAATCAAAATTCCTACTTATTGCTGACATGCATGTATAACCCTTTCTTATAACATGTTTTTGTACAATAGTAGTTTTAGTACTTGCATATACTGATAAAGATCTACTAGAGATTGGTTGTAGTCATGAATGCATACAGTCAGATTTATTTGATGTGTTAATGACTATGACCCTGTTAACTATGGTAAAGATCTAATTATTGCATCGGTAATTATGATTTTTGCAGGCGAGTTATGCCCTTTGACCCTAATTTTTCGGAAAAATTCCTAATAAATCCCTACAAATTCCGTTATATTTCATAAAATACTTCCCTAAAAATGGCCTTATTTTTCCTAAAATGTGAGTTGAAAGCCTGATATTATGAAGAAGACATGACATGTTTGTATGTGGAAAACCCCAGAAATCATTTTGATAAAAAATATAATAGCTGGTGCACAATGGCAATGAATACTGAAGATCACCTGAAAGTTTCACAGAAATCAATTTACTAGTTTAGGAGTTGTGAAGAAATGGCAAAGTCCATGTTTGACTGTGGAAAACACCCCAAAATCATTCTGATAAAAAATAAAATAAGCGGTGAACAATATGTACACTATAGATTGCCTGAAAGTTTCACATCAATCCAATCACTAATATACAAGTAGTTGCAGTAAATAGGTGAGGACAGTCGGACGAAAGAACAGATGGACGAACAGTCTACCTCATCAATATATATATATATATATATCCCCCACTTAACTAAGCGGGGTTAGTTATCTCTCTGGCAAGGATCGAAACCTCTTTAAAAAGATACGCTCCCAGTACTGTTAATTAAACTCAAATATGTCGATAAATCGTCGGATTGAATTTTTTTTTAAATCAAATAGTATAATTTGAAACTAGAGGCTCACCAGAGCCTGTATCGCTCACCTGGAGTCTGGTTTTCATTGGACAATTAATCAACTATTTGACCAAGTTTGTTGCAATTGGTTCAATTGTTCAGGGAAAATTTATTTGACAAAAAAGGGCAATAACTCCGAAATGGGTTTTGGGATGTCCTTTAAAATTTCAGGGTAGGTAGACCTCAACATGGCAAATATTTTTCAGATTTACATTTCACTTCTATCTCAAATAGTTTTGGAGATAAATGACGAAAACTGTTAAATTTTGAAAATTTGACGAAAAAAGGGCAATAACTCCTAAATGGGTTTGGGATTTCCTTCAAAATTTCAGGGTAGATAGATCTTGTCATGCTGATCAATTTTACCCCATGTCAGATTTTTGATATCTGTAACGGTTTTTAAGTTATAAGCCAAAAACAATACACGCACCCCTATATTCTATTTTTAGCTACGACAGCCATGTTTTATGTCAGATCAAAATAAATTGAGGATTGTTTGTAGAGGATATGTCATAGATCATTCCTATCAAGTTTCAAACCAATCGCCCCAGCGGTTTCAGAAGAGAAGATTTTTGAATGAAAAAATTTTGAAAATTTAACAAAAAAGGGCAACAACTCCTAAATCGGTTTTGGGATTTCCTTTAAAATTTCAGGGTATGTAGACCTCGACATGGCAAACATTTTTCAAATTTACATTTCACTTCTATCTCAAATAGTTTTGGAGATAAATGACGAAAAATGTTAAATTTTGAAAATTTGACGAAAAAAGGGCAATAACTCCTAAACGGGTTTTGGGATTTCCTTCAAAATTTCAGGGTAAGTAGATCTTGTCATGCTGATCAATTTTACCCGTCAGATTTTTGATATCTGTAACGGTTTTTAAGTTATAAGCTAAAAACAATACATGCACCCCTATATTCTATTTTTAGCTACGACGGCCATGTTTTATGTCAGATCAAAATAAATTGAGGATCGTTTGTAGAATACATGTCATAGATCATTCCTATTAAGTTTCAAACCAATCGGCCCAGCGGTTTCAGAGGAGAAGATTTTTGAAAATCAGCCAATCAGAAACAAGAATTGCCTCTGGTGGCCATGTTTCTTGACCAATCAGAACTAAATGAGGAAACTTTGTTGAGGACCTTCCATACACCACTCATGCAAAGTGTGGTTGGAATTGGCCAAATGGTTTCTGAGGAGAAGATGTTTGAATGAAAAGCTAACGACGGACGGACGACGGACGGATGACGGACGCCAAGTGATGGCAAAAGCTCACCCTGGCCATAGCCAGGTGAGCTAAAAAGTGCTTCCCACTTCCCCTCCTCAAAAATCAAATGTTGCTCAATTACTAATTTTATTGTCAGTGGAGTTTGTCCAGTATAAATACAAATTATGAATCTGGTTATAATGTTAATATAAAGTTCACATTTTTGAGGTTCTTATTTACCGATATTATTTTTTAAATCTGCCATTAAAATAAGCAACATGACAACAAATGAATAGAGGCCTCGGTGGCCATGTGGTCTAGGTAGGTCGTCATGACTACTAATGATCACTAGCATGTCAACAAACGAACAAATGAATACACGTCATATGATGTATGTCTGTTTAATGTTAACATAGACAATCTATGTATGGTCAAAACACAAGAACAATAATTATACTTGACAGTATTTTATTTACAAGTATTTACATACATAACACTACCATAATATTTTAACAATAAATTATTTTCAGTCATTGTATAACAGATTTATATCCTACATGTATAATGAACAGCAATCAAGGTTCTGACACTTCATTCATTCAGTCAATTCCCCATTCAACAATACATGGTAATAAAAAATGGTTCTTTTCTTGAAGAGTTAAATTTCTACAAAAGAAAAGTCCAAAAAGAATCAATTACCTTTTGGACCACATACCTAAAACACCCCTGAAAACAATCAACCATCATTCTGACCAGATGTACCAGACACATACTGAAAGAGATCATTCATCACTTTGGTCCATATACGCCACACACTGCCTGAAAACGGCAAATCACTTTTTGGACCATACAAAATACACACATACTAAAACTGACCAACAGCCTTTTGAAATAGGTTTGTCAATCAGTGTAAATTACTTATACATGTCAGAAAAACATCTAATTCATAATTCAACAAAGACAAAAACTTATACGATAAACATTAGATTTATATATTGAGTTACTTATGGTATCCGGATCATAGAAATTCATGTTTACCAAAAGTTTAAAGCATGGATAGTGTAGATATATCTTTATCAAATTGAAACACTTTGTTGCTTGTATATGGCATTCCTGTTAGGTAACTATATTGCATTACCAAGTATGTTGTAAAGGAAATGGCTACCTTAATGTATTCCTTGTCAGAATCTGTCAAAATGAAACTGCAAAGGATTTAAACAAAAGATTTATAAAGTACTTAAAACATTAAAATAAAGGACTTCGCTAAACGCAGCATGATATGATCTCAACATGTATTTGGCACTTGTAACCCCCTGTATCTCAAGAACTAAAAGAAGGTAAAATTCTGTTAACATACTATTGAATGTATTCATTAGGATGAATTAAAAGAAATCGGATGAAAAATAAAAATTTATCTTTCCTCCAAAATTGCTAACTTTGACCCCTTGTATCTCAGAAACAATAGAAAAAAATTGACATATAAATCCCCATTAAAATTGGATGAAAAATTTTAAGAATTTACATATCCAGCCACATTGCTTTTTCTACCAATAACCATAAAGGACAGAAGAAATGTGTGGACATAATACTGAAAACACTCGTCAAGATGAATTTAAATGAAAAAAATCCCCATTAAAATTGGATGAAAAATACAACATTTAGGTGTCCTGAAAAATGATTACTTTTGGCCCCTTTAATCCCTTTTATCTCTGCAACGACAAAATTAACATAAAAATGCTTTAAATAACATTTATTGTATTTCTTATGACGAACCATTTTCATGAAGGAACATTATATACAAAGATAACATAAGAATTGGATAAAAATTTTAAAAAGTTGCACCAAAATTATAAAAAAACTTTTAGTGACCCCCAGAAAAAACATGAGGGGCCAGATTTCCATAAATAAATCCCAACCTGTTTTTCTTATGGGGGACCATTGTGGTAAAATTTCACGAGGATACGTTCAACTGAACAAAAGTATATGAGCGGAAACCTAACTGTCTATGGACCTCCAATTACTACAGGCTCATACCACAATACGACCACAAAAATGGAAAAGATTTGAATATCTGCATTATTTTTCGCCACATCTTTTCAAACAACTTTTGGATTGCGGATTCTTTTATTTATTCATGCATTTAGATATGTACACAAATAAATAAATTATGATGTACAATTGGAATGTTTATAAACATCAACAAATGATTAACATACACACATACAAATTAACACACTGTATCTTGATTATACATATTTAAGGGCTAATGAAAAATTTTCATCAAACATCTTAGCCAAAATAATAACAAGCTGAAATTATATTTTCATATCACTCACTTGAATACTTTAACCAGCTTATTGGCTTATGAGCAAATCAAAATCTTTATTCAAGTACTTTTAAAATCTGGTCATGTTGCCCTTATGAACACAGGAGTTAGTTACTTTTCCAAAAAAAATAACGTAACCTACTTTAATATGAACACTTTACTTGAGGGGACCAAAATTTTGGCCAAAAAATATTTGTAGGACCAAACACTTCATCCTAGCACCCCCCCCCCCCCCCCCCCCAGAAATCAAATAGTTGCTCCCTTATCTCACTGAAGAAGGTGAAATTTTTTTTCTCAAAACAAAAAGTTTATATGAACATCAAAATTAAATGCAAATAAACATATGAACTATAGCTATCAGGAATTGTCAGAAAATGTGTAATATTTTTCTACCTTACATTCTATATTCTCTTTAATAAGTACCAAACCTGTCTGTTATCAAGTAATAAAATTTAATAAGTATTTAAATTCACAAACTCACATTTTATTTTTGCTGGTGTTCCTGTCACAAAGTAGTTTTTCAAGAACATTTGTTATACCAGAATGCATGTACATATATAAGTAATATTTAGTACACTGTTGTGTTCCATAAAACAATCACCGGTATATTTCTATTCAATTTTAGTCGCATAAAATGAATTTTGCAGAAATTTTTTTTAAACAATCACGACTCAGTGACCACTAAAAGATACTAAATGTAAGGATCAAGATGGGATGTAAAATTCCCTATATAAACATTTATAGAATATAACCAATTTAATGATATAAATACCTCAACTAATCAATGCCAATAAACAGATGTTATAACAACTGCAACAATTTTAATGGAAAATGATATACATGTAATTCAAACACATAAATAAAACTAGAATACTGTGATGTGATCATCACAAAGAGCCCCGCTGCATATATATTTTTGTAGAGAACAGAAAAACATTTCAAGTGACTGATAGGGCATTGTCAATATACAACTTTCACATAACTTGGTTAAAATGGATAAAAAAATGTAAAATCTAGAGCACTAACAAGAAGTTGATAGGGAACCCAAAATTGACAGCGCTAACAACAATAGTTGACGGACAGACAGACAGATGGAAAACTATAGGGTCCCACATCTCTGATGCGGTGCCCTATTAATAAATATCCATATTCTAGTGGAAGGCATACAATAACATTACAATTATACAAGTTGCTATCACACTGGCTAATATAATAGTGTCTCGTCTTTTGCGTAGGTTTATTTTTTGCATCAATGTGTTTATAATTGGAAAACGATCTGGGAAAAGTTAAGGATAATATGTATATAATTAAATAATCGAACAGCGTTCCGAAGTCCCCCGCCACTGGAGCATCAGAAACCCTTGGACAAGTGAAACATAACAAAATTTTCTCAAAGAGAGAGAATAGAAGGACAAACAATTTGTGGTTATTGCTAAAGTTTTTTACAAGTTAATGAGTGGTATGAAGACATTTATACAATATGGGTATAGTGTTGAAATCTTATTTTACCATGTGTATTGAGAATTTATACAAATGTACATTTACTCCTTTTCAATAAACAGAAATGCTTTGATCAAAAGTATTCCGCCTAACAAACTCTTAAAGACAGTATTTTTCAATTTTATAAGTTTCGATAGGAGTTTATGTATAAAACCTCCCTTTAGGTCCAAGTGTATAAATATTATTCCAATGCAAGGAGAATATAAATTTTCTAGAACACTTAGATGAACATTTTGTCAATTGTCAAAGTTATTAAGGGGCATAACTCCTACAAAAATATTTCGACATGACTCATCTTCGAACTCCCTGGAGGTATCATTGAGTTAAAGCTACTGTATAAATATTATCCAAATTGGTCAAGAAATAAATTTGCTAGAGCGCTTACATGAAAATTTCGTCAATTTTCTAAGTTATTAAGGGGCATAACTCCTACAAAAATATTTCGACATGACTCATCTTCGAACTCCCTGGAGGTATCATCGAGTTAAAGCTACTGTATCAATATTATCCAAATCGGTCAAGAAATAAATTTGCTAGAGCGCTTACATGAAAATTTTGTCAATTTTCTAAGTTATTAAGGGGCATAACTCCTACAAAAATATTTCGACATGACCCATCTTCGAACTCCCTTGAGGTATCATTGAGTTAAAGCTACTGTATAAATATTATCCAAATCGGTCAAGAAATAAATTTGCTAGAGCGCTTACAAGGTGGACGGACGGACGGACGGAAGCACGGACGGACGGACGGACGGACGCCCGGCATTACCATATCCCCCGCATCGCGTTGCGGCGGGGAACAATAATTTAAAAAAAGCTAAGCAACAATCTTTATCATCATTTTATTTATTTGGTAAAATTCTAAAGATTTCACCGGGTTAAAATAAACCAGAGACTGTCTTAATGAGAGTAAAACTGAATTTTCCTTGATTCCCAACCATCAGTCTACCCACCTGCATTACATGCATCATCAAAACAATAACCAGATTTTTTCTGTTGGAAAATACGATTAAAATGACACAGGCTGACTATCAAAAGTAGATCTACTAGATATGCATATAATAATTTTCGTAAAGATTTTTTACCACCTTAATTCATATACTATGTTTATATACATGTAAGTAGTGATTTTCCTATATGTAAATGATAATAAATATGACATAATACAGATTTTTTAACATGACCTTTATAAAATTTTAATTCTGAGAATTTTACTTTCACTTTATTATGAAAATGAAAAGAAATGGGGTATTCACAGACCTAAACTTCGAATAAGACAAAACATGGTAATCAGTCAATCATAACTGCTTTTCAAGCACATTTTTCTAATTTTCAAAGACATACTGAAATACATACCTCATTTACACCAAAAAGATCTTGTTTTTAATTGCATGATATATTTAAAAGGATACTCGCTAATGTATTCATTTTCTGTGTGATTGTTCCCAAAACCTTTTTCTGGGATTGTAAATTTTCTTTTGTTGCAATAGCTATACTGTAAATAGAAAGCAATAGATCATTTCCATAGATCTCTACTGAATTATCACTTTAAATCGTCAACAAGGCCATATCCATGCTAACACTTGTAATGTTCAGTAATTGGGTTTACTGGGAATAATGCTATAAAACACTGAGCAATGGACTTCATTTTGTAGGAAACGGAATCATCAATTTTGACAATTTACAAAAAAATGTAACATTTAAACTTCTTTTATTTCATAATTAAGAAATGTTTATTCTCAATGAATTAGCTTTGATCTTAAAATGCGTTTATGTCTTACATCAGCAATAAGTCATGTTCAGCTCGATGAATTTTCCTATGTGCCACCTGTGATCTCAAAGATGAAGATAGGGCACTTTAGCTTTGCTTTTTGTCAGGTAAATGTACGGATTTTGTGTACAGAATTATTCCACCATACCCCTTGCCTCATATCATTACATTAAAGTATATTTCATATCTTACCTGATTTGATCATCTACCATTTTTTCTGAACTGTAAAATAAGCAAATACAATTAATTAATTATTAAATTCAAAGTAATCAGAGTAACAGAATAACTGAATATCAAGTTTAAGAAAGTGAGAAAGATAGCAATCCAAGCAAAAAACTTTTTCATGCACCCAACTTTCACTGCTTCAATCTACTAGTTATGTTATAACTTACACTAGACCACTCAACAAAACTGGATATTACTAGATTAAACTATGAGAGTTCATACATTTAAACTAGACCAGTCAGTCTTCTTTGGACTTATGTGTTGAGCAAGTGAAAATAACAACACTAGTCTTGTTGGTTGAAGTCAGCAACCAAACACTGTACAAAGGCTCAGGCTAGTGACACAGTATACAATACATTACTACCATAACATCCAATTTAACATTATTCTATTTATGCTTGTAAAATGCTTAAAATGACTTGTACTTCTAGCCAAATTTCAAACTTTTGTCAAGACAATTCAATACATTTGTTTAACCCTTTTGTTTTATTTTTCAAGCAATTTTTGACTTGAACAAATGTGCACTTTGCATTCTATGATTAAAACATAAATGTCATTTGAAAATGAAGGAATTTGGAGTATGCATCAGAGACAACATTTAACTTGATTGAACAACACGAGAGATTGATAACATCCATGCAGAAACTGCCAATACACCAAGACAAGCACTGTATTATGGGTTTCTTTACTTTACCTTAAAAATTTATCTTCATGAAAGGACTCGACAGAGAACTATCAACTGAATAACACAAAAGAAAGGAAATAAATTACATTGCAATTATAAGAAAGAAATAAGATTGTTTTCATCAATTACTTACTTCCGTATGTGGTCATGTTCCTTTAAATACATATCTGTTCTTCTATTTAAACCAGAGGAATTTTTATATGCACTAAAATAGAGTACAATTCTATCAATAATGATAAATAAAAAATTCATATGTTATCTGTCAAAAATGAAATTTTTATTAGATGAGGATGAAAAAAAATTAAAGTTAATAGAAAGTCCAGCATTTGTATATTTTGACAGAACAATCTGATATTTTGACAATGAAATTTTATTACAATAAACAATTGTCTGACTTTTTAATTCTGTGCATAGGATCTGGGATTCTAATTTCTTTATACAGATTATGTTTGTTTGTTTGTTTAGTTGGTGTTTTACGCCGTTTTCAGCACATTTGGCCAGTTTTTATTAGTGGAGGAAGTCGGAGTACCCGGAGAGAACTACCGACCTTCGTTAGGAAAATTGGCAATCCTTGTCAATTAAGATCAGAGTCGAACACACCCTGCCACAGGTGAGATTCAAACACAACCTCAGTGTTGACAGGCTAGTGATCATTAGTAGTCATGACGAACTAGCTAGACCACTCTGCCACCGAGGCCCCTATACAGGTAATGAACATTTCGTTTTTGTTTGATAGAAAACCAGTGGAACTGATTCAAAAAGTTCAAATTAGAGAGAAATTCAAATAATCAATGATCCAAATATTATTATTAGTGGTAGTGAAAACGACTTAAAACTTGATACTGCCATGATGTTGGAGCTTTTCAAGTCTGAAAAATCTAGATTCCACTTCACAATATATGTAAAGCTAACTTACTAAGCTATAAATGGGATGTTGTACATCCTTAAATTATTTTTATAAAGCGAATAGTTCAACTGGACAATTTACTATGCAAAATTGCTCAGAAGAATTATACATTTATATATGTATACCTAATATCCCTTCTGACAGATCCTAACAGATCTTCTCTTTCTCGTATCGCAGATATATTGGCTTTTGTTTTATGGAACTCATGTGAATAATCTTGTAAAATGTCTCTATGTCTCTGTAATGTGTGTAGAAGAGCTGCACTTGGTGAACTTAAACTGATGTTCTGTGTGTAATCAGACATTCTATCATTTACATCTTGTAACTGGAAAATATACAATAATAATCAATTTACATTGAAGACATGATCATACAAATCTAAAGGATCTTCCAAATAAAGAAATTATTATTCTATTATTACTTTTGTGATTTAATTGATAAAGACGAAAATAATTTATTGAGGAACTGAAGGTAAAATTATCTATTCAAATGAATTTCTAAAAATATATGCCCAATACATCACAAGAGGCTGCCTGATTTACAGTAACCAGGGTACCCTTCATCATTAATTGGAGTTCCCACCTGCCATATATATTGTCAAACAAACCAGGGTACCCTTCATCATAAACTGGAGTTCCCACCTGCCATATATATCACCAAACAACCCAGGGTACCCTTTATCATTAATTTGAAATAATACCTTTGAAAGAAGTTGTTCTATTTCCATTGCCATTGTATCAAACATATGTTCACTACTGGACTTGTTGATAAGAGGTGCTGATTCACTGAAAAAGAATTATATATCACCTTATTAAGTCAATACAGAGTGTATTTAGAAAAAACTTTAAATCTTATATAAAACCATACCATGTGTACTGCTATTGAAATGTGTAAGGGAACTTAAAAATCTGTTTGAAAGTAGTTATAAAATGTTTTTTCATATTCTAAAGAATTTTGCTTTATTTTTCATTTTATCTATACTTGTTTACTGATTTTTACATCTCAGTATACTGATGCACTGCACCTATGTGTAAATTTGTAACATATTCTGCAATTAAAAAATATACATGTAGGTTAAATGCAAAATACACCCATGCATTTCACTGCATAAAAATATCACATTATCAGCCCCCATACCGTATCAATATGGTATCAATGGGTAAATGAACAATACCTAGTAACATAAGCCATGCTGTAATGCAAAGAGCAGTAAAAAATTTCACTGTTAACATTATTAGATTCCTATATAAACCCCAAGTATGTAATGTTTTGATTTGAGGAACTGAAAAGGCTGCATATGTATATGTATAAACATTCTTATCTCATGTTACCAGACTGTACAGAGAAATTTGTTTTAAGAAAACAAAGAACATCAAATGCATGCATATATATTTAAAAGGAGGTCTTCTACAATTTCATGGAATATCCAGAAAAGAATTCTGATGTTCATCTTTCATGAATTACTTCAGTCAAATAAGCATTATACAAAGCAACCCAACATGCTTCTCTATACCTCAACTAGAGACTCCCAGGAGCCTGTATCGCTCACCTGGACTATGCCCATCTTGACTGGCAGCCTGGAAAATTGCTGTCAAGTTCCAATTGTCTCACTGGTTTCAACAAGATTATTCAGTGAACTTTCCAATTAGGTCATATGTAAAAATAAGTTCCGATCTGGCAGCCATCTTTAATGGTGGACAGGGTCAACGGATATAGTTCTGAAAGAGGACCAACTAAGGACCATTGCTGCCAATTCTTCCAATTGGCCGAGTGGTTTCAGACAAGAAGATCTTTAAGAAAATTTCCCATAGGGTCCTATGTTAAACTATGTTTGACTCTGTCGGCTATCCTGGATGGCAGGTCAAGTCATCGGATATACTTCTGCTGCCTAATTTTGTTCCAATTGACCAAGTGGTTTTGGACAAGAAGATCTTTAAGTAAATTTGTCACAGGGTCCTATGTTAAACTAAGTTCTGCTCTGGTGGTCATCTTGGATGACAGGTGTGGTCATTGGATATAGTTCTGAAAGAGGACCACTTAAGGACCATTGCTGCC
This sequence comes from Mytilisepta virgata, assembly GCA_028015205.1. Taxonomy (NCBI): domain Eukaryota; kingdom Metazoa; phylum Mollusca; class Bivalvia; order Mytilida; family Mytilidae; genus Mytilisepta; species Mytilisepta virgata. The sequence continues at coordinate 18,658,743 of CM051520.1, read as the reverse complement.
AAGTTTTGTTCCAACTGGCCAAGTTGTTTCAGACAAGATCTTTAATTAAATTTCCCATAGGGTCCTGTGTTAAACTAAGCGCGGCTCTGGTGGCCATCTTGGATGACGGGTGGGGTCATCGGATATATTATGAAAGAGGACCACCTAAGGACCATTGCTGCAAAGTTTTGTTCCAATTGGCCAAGTTGTTTCAAACAAGAAGATCTTTAAGTAAATTTCCCATAGGGTCCAATGTTAAACTAAGGTCGGCCCTGGCGGCCATCTTGAAACTCCAAAAGAGGACTACATAAAGACCATTGCTGCCAAGTTTTGTTCCAATTGGCCCAGTGGTTCCAGAGCAGAAGAAAATGTGAATTGTGGACGGACGGACACCAAGTGATGACAAAGCTCACATGGCCTTTTAGGCCAGGTGGGCTAAAAAGGGATTCGCTAAACCCAGCATGATACGACTGCAACATGTCGCCAGGTAAACAATTAAAGCAAGTGTTGACACTATTATGCTTGACCAAATAAATTGTTGGATATCATGTTATACATTACACAAAAATACTGGACCTAGCACAATAAACTGTTATCACAGAGATATGTCTCGCCTTTTTGTAATTTTGATTATGCAAATGTTGAAATCATAATAGCAATACCTTAACATCTTACACAAGTTATGCAAATATCCAAAGTCAATGAACCATGACTGAGTTACATGGTTAAACAATCTCCATTTAAATGAGATGTGTGAATGCTAATACAACTGGATACCAAATACCATTGACTTATTATAAGTCGTTCCCAAACCTAAATACAAAAATTTTGTGGGAAAAATTTGGTTGATTATATAGGGAATCAAAGATGCGTGACTGGAGTGGGCCCCCCTTAGGTCAGTCAATGCCCCCTCTCCCCCCCCCCCCCCCTTACAAAAAGTTCTGGATCCACCACTGATAGCAATACTTTAACATGTAAGTTATGCAAATATTCAGTTAATGAATATGCATGAATTAGCATACCTATGTGTAGCTTTTCAACCCAACCTCATCATGGCGAGACAAAAATCTTTTTGCTTGGCTTTGTGTCCAATAAAATATAATTTTGTTTGTTTACTTATAGTTACTTATAGTTGATTTCCAGTACAGGATCCCTCAAGGTTCCTCTTCACCAGACTCATAATATATGTAAAGTAAGCAAACCATTCAAAGTCAATAGACCATGACTGAGGGGGTGGAGCCAAATAATCTCCATGGCAATGAGATGTGGCAATGATAATACATCTGCATACCAATTATCATTGATCTACCACTAGTGGATCCCCATAAACTGACCTAATCACAAACTAATACATGTAAAGTAAGCAAACCATTCAAAGTCAATAGACCATGACTGAGGGGGTGGAGCAAAATAATCTCCATGGCAATGAGATGTAGCAATGGTAATACATCTGCATACCAATTATCATTGACCTACCACTAGTGGATACCCATAAACTGACCTAATCAAAAACTAATACATGTAAAGTAAGCAAACCATTCAAAGTCAATAGACCATGACTGAGGGGGTGGAGCAAAATAATCTCCACGGCAATGAGATGTAGCAATGGTAATACATCTGCATACCAATTATCATTGACCTACCACTAGTGGATCCCCATAAACTGACCTAATCACAAACTAATACATGTAAAGTAAGCAAACCATTCAAAGTCAATAGACCATGACTGAGGGGGTGGAGCCAAATAATCTCCATGGAAATGAGATGTAGCAATGGTAATAACATCTGCATACCTATTATCATTGACCTACCACTAGTGGATCCCCATAAACTGACCTAATCACAAACTAATACATGTAAAGTAAGCAAACCATTCAAAGTCAATAGACCATGACTGAGGGGGCGGAGCCAAATAATCCCCATGGCAATGAGATGTGGCAATGGTAATACATCTGCATACCAATTATCATTGACCTACCACTAGTGGATCCCCATAAAACAGAGCTAATCACAAACTAATACATTGTTGACGCCATCGCCGCCGCCGCCGCCGGAAACAGCATACCTATGTCTCGCCTTTTGACTCCGTCAAGGCGAGACAAAAACCAGATGAAAAACAAACTTTAGAAATCTAGTGACCTTGCTTTTTTGGCCCCTTTAACCCCTTATATCTTGAAAACTATAAAAGATAGGAAAAATCTGTTGACATACATTGTACTACTGAAAGCACTCATCAAAATGAATAAAAAGAAACTATAGATTGTGTAAGACACGGATGCCCCGTCCTCCTTTAGGTCACATGGACTTATTTGTTGTAGATCTGTGTTAAAGAATATGATTGTAGTTATAAAATATCAATGATATATCATCACAGCATTTTTTAGGAGGAGACTTAAATGCAAAAAATTAAAGTCACACATCTACAAAATGTAGGTCATAGTGACTCAAACTTAGCAAATCTCTGTTGTTATATATAAGATGACTGTAACTTTGAAAAATCATTAATACATTACCATAGATTCTTAATTAATAATACACCAAAATGCAAAAAACTTAATCAAAGTCACTCAAACATAAAATGTAGGCTATGGATATGATGACTCTAATGTTTCTGAGTTGTGTTGTACTAAATACTACCATAGGTTCTTTAATGATACACCTAAATGCAAAAACTTGATCAAAGTCACTCAAGCATAAAATGTTTGTCATGGTGACTTAAATATTGCTGACTTTTGTTGTACTATAAGATGAATGCATAGGTATAATATCATTGAAATGTCTCCATAGGTTTCTGAGAAATTAACCTAAACGCAAAACTTAACAGAGTCACTCATGCATGAAATGTGGATCATAGTGACCCAATTGTTGGAGAAATGCATTATATAATGTAAGAGGATTATACTGATGAAGTATCATTGATATAACACATGTATTCCTAGGATATGAAATTAAGGTTAAAACTTTATCATGTCACTCATGCATTAAATGTAGGTTAAAGTAAGACAAATGTTGCTCATCTGTGTTCAGTCTTATAAGGGATTATAATGGTATAATATCATTGATATATCTCAATGAGTTTCTGAGAAATGGACCTAAACACAAAAACTTAACCACACCAGACAGACGCACATAGTATTACATATGTATGGATGGACAAAATCTATATGCCCCTTCCATATTCATGGACGAGGAATAAAAACCTCAATTGAAATCTGATGAAAAAAAATAAACATTTTATGTTTCTTCCAAAATTGCTAACTTTGACACCTTGTATCTGGAAATCCCAACCTATATTTCTTATGGGGAGGGCCATTGTGGTAAAATATGACGATAAATTCAATAGAACAAAAGTTTGTTTGTTTAGTTGGGGTTTTACGCTGTTATCAGCACATTTGGTTATTTCGCAGTGACCAGTTTTTATTGGTGGAGGAAGCCAAAGGACCTGGAGAGTACCACCAACCTTGGGTAGGAAAATTGGCAATCATTGTCTATTAAGATCGGAGTCTAACACACCCCGCCACAGGTGAGATTCAAACTCCCAACTGCAGTGTTGACAGGCTAGTGATCATTAGTACATGTAGTCATGACGAACTACCGAGACCACTCGGCCACCGAGGTCCCTTAGAACAGAAGTAAATGAGCTGACATCACACTGTCTACAGACACCGACACTGAAGTCGACAGTCTCATACCATAATACATGCACATGTAAATCCGCATATATTTGCGGTCATATAAAAAGCTAACATATGTGTATACATGTATGTAGAAATACACCACAGACAGTAAGTAATGGGTGATATAAGCTTTTTGTACCTTTTAGTTAAACCTTCAACTTCCACAGGTTTGCTATATACCAGTATTATAAAATTATAATTAGTCATTTGTGAGCTAAGTATTAGTTAATATATTAATAAAATAACTGGGAAAGAACAGTTGTTATGGATTTCTTAATAACCTTCAAAATTCCTGGAATGTCATCTACTTTAAATGAAAATTTTGACCTTGAAAACCTATCCAATTTAACTATTTTGACCACTTTCAAATCATATTAACTAGACTCAATTTTTTTTTTATTTCAAACTTAGTAGAAAGGAGGTAAAATCTGAAAATTATTGATTGTTAGCTAAAATTTTTTAATGCCTCAATACATGTATAAATTAAAAAAATAAATTAGAGGCTCCCAAGAGCCTGTATTGTTCATATTGATTCATACAGCCATAAAAAAGTAATAGGCTACTTGGTTGGTGATTTTGTTCAATTGACATTTTTTTTGGACACAAGATCATCTGCAGTTTAAATACCATTGCTATCCAAGATTTATTTAAACTATATATCATGCTTCCCAGAAGTACCCTTGATGAAACTAAGTTTCCAATCTGGTCCTATATTAGGCACTCTTGGCCATCTTAGTTGATAGTCTTGGTTAAGTTCTTTTTTAGAAGTTTGCGATTCCAGAAATAATTTAGGAAGGGGGCAATCCAAGGATAATTCCAACATAGTTTGGTCCCAATTCATGCAATTTGCCGAGTGGTTTCTGAGGGGATATTTAAAGAGAAGTTCAGGATGGACTACAAACACTATGTCATGGCAATTGTTCATAAAGCTCTTTGTGCCAGGTGAGTTAAATATTATGTGTTAATGTACTGAACATTATTAATATTCTGTACTGTAGCTTTCGTTTTAAAGAAATGGCATACATAATTGCCTATTGGTCAACAGCAAGACTTTAAAAATAATAAAAGAATTTTATGATGCTTAAGGAAGGGGAAACTCACCCTTTTTCTTTATAAAAATGCTCGAAATTTTTTAAATGAAAGACCATCAACTACTTTTTGTATGGAACTTTTACAGTAATTATCAATAATGCAAAATCTATCACTCATGTTTATTTAATGACTATCTCCATATTTGATCCAACAGTAAACTGAATTTTGCAAAATGTACTGCTATAGATTCATTCTGCATTACTCACTTTCCATAATCACTGTGAGAGTAGTTGGTTCCCAGTTTACTGAATGATACTAATTTCAGATCGATCTCATTTTCCAGCTGCCTGGCTTGTTTACGTAAATCTAGAGAAAAAAAAAGAAAGTTTACAACTAAAATCACATAACCACTGCTTTCTGTCATTGTTTTTGGAATTCTTTTAAATTAACATAATATTCTGAATTGATCTTACCTACAGTGTTTAAACAAAGGGTTACTGCATGTCATTTTTAAACATGTTAAAACCCTCTTATCAGGCTGGGGTTTTAAGATTCTCAATGCCGTATTTTTTATACTTTGCTCTGTGTAGTAAAAATTTGTTGTATGGTTAGAAGTATAAAGCCTGCCTTAACTGGCTGCACTAAGAGAGATGTTCTTAAGCTCAGTGGCTTTAACTTCAAGACTCAACCACAGAACCACTGTCCACAAATGGCACAATCTACACACAGCAGTTTTGTGATATAATGCCACAAATATCATCAGATCATTTTCAGAACATATGCAAACTATGCTATGGAGATCTTATTATTAGGATATTTGTCAAGCAAAATTTCATGGGTAGTTAATCATGATTCTTGGCTGAAATTGATATTCAGAACTTCAGTTAAAATCAGATTTTGACACTTAAAAAAGTAGTAACTGAATGTAAACAAAAGACACTTTTCAGTTCAAATTTGATTGAAACATTGAGATTTTGTGTAATTTAAGTTCGGGATATAATGGAACTGACGGACATTTCTAATATTTCAGGTGTAACTTATTGGTTTTTTATTTTCTGCGTAAAAAAGCACCTTCCCAAAGGTTTCCCATATCTGCCATAACTTCCACGGTGTCGTAATCTCGCGAGAAAATGATCCACAACCAACAACGGTTTGACACCGAGCAAATTTCCGGGACAACATTTTTGAAAAATGAGTATTTATAAAAAAAAATCAATTTTATAATTCAGACTCTTAAGGATGTTCGCTGGTCATGTTTTTGAATTTTTGTCAGATGTTCAGAATCATCTGGTTTTATTCATTTGAATGCCATAAATTATTTTTCCCGCTAACACCCATTTTTCTTTTCATAAATCTTTTGCATGCTGAACAATAAGCCATTTGTAAAAATCTTATAAAGTCCTTGTTATTATTTAATGGTTTTTGAGAAATAAAACTTGTCAATGATAAAGTTATATAAAATCAAGAGAGCATATTTTTCCCGCCAAATTTTCAATGGCTTATATCTCGAAAACAAGCACACGGACCTTTAATTTATTTTTGCTATTTTAGTTCCTTTATTAATCCACTATCAATGAAATGTTATGAAAAGCTTGTTATTCTGATACTGAGCAGGAACATCCTTAATTATCCTATAGGATTACGTGGCCTTTGCGGGCATATTAATCAAAACAATTGAGTACTCATTCTCACATTCATTAGATACAAATCAAATCAAATCAAATCAAATACTGAAAACATACCACGAATACAGATTATGATTCACCAGAACAATGTAAAAGACATAAAACAATTTAAGACATTTAGCTACATAAACATGTTTAATAACAGTGACATAAAATTTGGAAAATATAAGACAAATAGTCACTCAATTCTTTATTGTTTGAATGGTAGCTTTGCAGTGGCTTCTCGTCCGGTAACACCACCGGATGAGCACGGTCCCGAATTTTTTTATATGCAAATTGACTAGATGCACATGAAGATAAACATCTTGAATATGTTCATAACTGTCAAACACAATCTATAAGAAAGTGACCATAACATGTGATCTATTCTAGTTGTTATGTAACTTTTTTACAATCTCACGATAAAAATAAGAAGAGTTTAATAATGAGATGGAAATGTATCAAAGTGAAGAAAGTAAAAAAAAAAAAAAAATCGGTTGTCCTTTAAGATTTGAAAGTTCTTAATTATTTTACATACCCTTCTTATACGGTGGCTTACATAATAATTAATTTTTATTCAAATTTTCCATGTCACCAATATGCAGTAACTGACGTGTGTTGTTTTTAATACAATCAAAAATATTATTAAAAGATGTCTATCATTTTATTTGAAATTCATTGGTATAATTAAACATATCTTGGTGTAACAGTCATTTACAATATTTAAAAAATATTTACTACCGCGATTCCCTTTTTTCGTTTAATGCTTTTTTTTTGTTCACCATATGAAAAGTAAATCAGTATTTTATTCATCAGCATGATCAGCGGGACCTCTTGAATATGAAATTACAAACTTTAAATTTTAGGGCAAAGTTTAATAAATCTTTATTTATTCTGTTTAAAATTTAAAAAAAAATGAAAAAATTTCAGAATTTCTTGTCTCCTCTCAGTTAATTTTTTAAGGTTCCTGTTGGTCGTATGAAAACAAATTATGACATCATTTTGAAATTTGGTAAATTATATGACAACAAGCACATAACTTCAGAGAACCCAAATTGCAACGGGTACCCAAAATGCGAACACTGAATTCATTATACTCGTACTTTCGAATAGAAGAGATACACAAGTAATAGATCTTGTAAAAAAGCTAGCCGTCTCTTAGCTTTTTATTTATAAAGAGTATTATTTTTTAATGTATTATTAAATGTTCGTAATGTCATCACATTAAACTTTCCCTTACTATCTATGTATTATTACTACCTTTCAATAGATATATTACTAGTACTACATAGTCTGTGTTTTGATGGCTTTTTTGGGCTGCCTTTTTTTACTAATGGATATTTAAAGATTTTAATTTTGTATACTTTATTTTTTTTTAAATTGCCATACAGATATGTAATAGCCTTTATCTTTAAAGTTAACTTCCGAAACGTAAGGGATGACATTTGACGATATGAAAGACAAATCAGTGATCTTCCTATCGTTGGGTTAGAGGAAGAGTTATTCTTATTCCAAATTAATGCTCTTAAAAGCAACAAATGAATTTCTGTGTTTTATTAGACACCCAGCGATTAGTATAAAAAGGTAAACTGAACGAATATTGTGACGATTTTCCCTAGTTTAGGTGATGCTATCCCGTAATCATGCACGGAGTTGCATCCGCAGATCAGCTATTCCAGTTGACTGACCAATCAGAGGCCGTTGATCATGCATGCGTCCATCTCATGATGTTGGGACGCCCGGGCCAATCAGGAGTCTTATTCTGGTCCTTTTTAACGACTGGTTCCCTCTGTTTAGCTTTTGATTACGGGAATCGTTAGTCTCATGCCATCTTCTTTTATGGACAATTCAAAAGAATAAAATTACATAATTTCGTTTGTTCATTATTACATGTATTACGCACAATGTAAAACTCATCCTCCCAAGTCAGGGTTTTGTATACTACTTTACTCTCTGTAAGTTGCGCTACAGTGATGCTGCCCTGCGACGTCATTGACTTTACATAACATTTTTGACGGCACAGAAATGAATTATCGAAAATCTAATGGATGACTTAAAACAAATTAAAATTTGAAAATGAAAAAAATTTTGAAGAAATTTCAATTACATGTACCGGTGCCCATTGATGTTTATTATCAAAAATATGGAAAATGGTCGCGATATGGTCCTGTTTTCAATTTCAGTCATGTTGCAAACATTGTTAAATTCACTTATCGTGGAAAGACATGCCCCCTTATTATTATTACTATTATTATTATTATTATTATTATTATTAATATTATTATTATTATCTTATAAAGCAATTTTCATTGGAATCCATTAATCTTTTGTCATTCCAGATTAATATTTCGCCGTACTAGTTACTAATACATGTGTATTAAATTGCTAATGCATTCTTAATATTATTGTTGACCTTTCCTGTTATGCATGTTTTTGTTTATTCATTATATGGGTCATTCTAAAAAAATTCCATATTTCTGCGATCCTTTTTTTTTTATTTAACTGGTTTAAAAGAGATATATAAATTTTTGCAGGTGATAAACAGTAGTTCATTTTTATGTAAAAAAAAAAACATAGAAAGGCCATCTTGAAAGTCTTTATGAACCAACGGAGATGTCCTCAAATGTTCGAAAACGATACAAAATAGGTTGTGATGTCGCCGTACCGAGTAACTCTACTTTCGTGATAGGCATTTTCTTCCTTCACTTTATGCACTTATTTAAATAGTTTTCAGTTAACCACATTTTTGCCAATGAGATAAAAAAGGTACAATATCTCTAAAAATGGAATTTATTATTCTTTTATTGTAAAACTAAGGTAACAACCGCCGTGTTTTATTTTTGTTGAGTTCACCGTAAAATGTTTCCATTTCAACGCGGTACTGAGAATTTTATAGAGAAGTCATTTGTGTTCGCATTTATGTCCCTACATAACTCTGTTGTATTTGGACGCTCACTAAGGTTAACAATATCAATTCTGTTACATCGTAATATCTTTATTATGAAGACCAACAGATAGCTGAAGAGTCATATTTTGCAACCAATTGAAATATCCCTGATATTGTGAATATAATTCAATGTACTTAGGCAAAAGTCCGTCATGTTACTTTCATGTCACTTTTGTTATATTTAGTCCATGGTGTTACCGGTCATATTTTTCGCCATATATCTTACCGTATTATTAGTATTGTTAGTATGAAACATGTGTTTAAGCGGTCTAAATTAATGATTTCAGCTATGATAATCGGTAAAATAATACGTCAAATATTTCAAATTAAATTGCAAGATATAAAAAGCAAATTGTAACAAATTCGCTTCCAAACAAATCTGGGTTCTAAAATTAATCCTAATGAGGTTTAAAAAACCAACCAAATGTGTAAATCACGTAATATGTGCGTTTTAAACATAATTCTGATGTTTAAATAACACTGTGAACAATAATATTCAAATAACCACACGTCACAATGGACACTGGCAGGCAGCAAGCTTATATTTCAGATATGTTTTGAACATTAATTGAAGTTCCTATTGTTGCACAATTTCTGTTTCATGTTTCTGAAGTTCAGAATGTTTCAATAAATGTCAAGTTCTTCTGATACCTTTCTGTCATTTCCTGAAATTTTCTGTCATGAAATATGGACGTTTTTTGAGAATGACCCATATACATGTATCCCTTTTAAACTTGTGTCCAGGAATCTGGACTTTTTGGCTAATATGACCGCTGCTAATAAAAATAGAAAAAATGAGTAAAATAATATACTTAAAAATATTCTCTCCTGAAATGTGCTATCACAGTGCCAATTGAGGTTTAACTTTCATGGTGACTCTTCAAAAATTTGTTAATGGATCAGTACCTTGATTGGCTTATATGGCCGGTGTTACTGAAAATTAAAAGAAAATTAGCAAAATTTCTTTAAAAATATTCTTCTGCGATACTTGTTGGACAATTGAGATCTTTGATCAGGCCCCCTTTTTACACTGTTCATGGTTTAGATCTTTGACCAGTTTAACCGCCGTTAAAGTAAAATAGAGAAAATCTGCAAAATGATATTAAAAAATATTTTCCAATCTTTGGTGGAATGGTCCTTAGTTGGCCCCCTTTCCCAGTTGCGTCTGAGGGGCCCTGACTTTTAGCCTCCGTTCTTAAAAATATACAAATCAGCAATAACTTTTGAACATCTCCTGTGAAAGTACGATGACAAATTCGTCTGTACGTGATCTCCTTTCAAATTATTGGCAAAGTCCTTGGACCGCTCATAAAAATTAGAAAATATAGCCAAAAAAGAAAAAAAGAAATAAAGATAAAATGAAAGGAAATCTTTTCTGAGCAATTTATACCAAACTTTGTTGAACTATATTTCAAATATCGAAAAAACAAAACAATACCGAAGCTACAAAACAGTGGGGAAAAAATCCGTATATTCGGAATCCAAAGGAAGACAAAATCATGAGAATTAAACATACAAACAAACACCACAAGGATACCAGTATAACTAAAATAATAAAAGAAATATAATAAACTAAACAAAATAGTACAAGACAGCACAGAAACTAAGGCACTTGCAAAGTGAACTCCCAATAAAAACCGAGAATTATATCACTGACAGGTGTTCCGGAGGAGTACGCCTTCCTGCTCCGTTAACAGTACCCATTACATTGTCAGTGACCTGTCAAGTTTGGAGAGGTGTCAGTTCCAGAAGAACATGAAATCTAACTGAAGATATCTAGTCTAATACGTAAGATAGCATTTTCCTATCGTGATGACGACAGTTAATATTTTGAGTGATTAACAAATACTGAACATGTTGTTCCCTGTCTAAGAAGTTTATGTAAGAGTAATCTCGGCGTGCCGAATGTGTCGTCGTATTTATCACATGCATGCACTGTGTAATATACACATCATAGGTATGTTACTGCTAAGAAAGGGAAAATTCCCAATTGAAAAATTAAAATCGTCACGTTTGTCAAGTTTTGATATCAATCGCCCCTTATTATCTATTTACAAGTAAAAATCTAGATATGAAGCAGAAGTGGGTGTATCTGTGGTCTCTAAATCAACAGAGGATCATTTATAGAGAACCAAAGGCGGATTTATAGAGGTCCTCCATACATAATGTCTGCCAACTTTGGTTACAATCTGACCTTTAGTTCCTGAGCACATGACCAAACAATCCTTTCCCATATGGTATCCATGGAAACTTTGAGCAGCCGCAGCCAGCGTTTAAGTGGCTGAATTTCAATCAAAAGTGGAACGTTTGTAAACGGTATATTCCTGTCATAAATCCTGTTAAGTTTCAGATATTAATATCCAACAAATTGCATATGTACACACGATTGTAGCGTGTTGCTCTGTCACAATCGTTCATGTTTCTTTCGTTCCGTTTGCGTGTTCGTTTCGTGTTCATTTCACTGGGAAGGTTGAAAAGGTCAGTAGCTGTAACAAGTAAATTAACTCTATAATCCGTCAAGTAGCTAGCTTTAGATGGTTATCTTATACCCATACCTTTAACTTTTTGTAAGACTTATCTGAACCCAGTCATTCAGGAGTTTCCTACCTTTTACATGTTTTACAAAAATGTAACAGCATAAACTATGTTTTGCAACTGAAAATGACCAAAAGCAATTGATACAAATTTCAAAAGTTTTATGCAAACTAAAGCGACTTTTACAATTCAATATGTGCATTAACAGATTAAAAGATCTATTACAATGAAAACATATGTTTACTAAACAAATCTCCCTGATATGTAATGTGAAAATGATTCAAATATTTTAATATGACGAATATGTAAACAGATATGAACAAATGAGTCAAAAGCAAGAAATTGTCATGGAATGTTATTGCAATTACACATTTATATGAGGCATATTTCAAAGCTAAGTAACTATTGATCATCTATGGCAACAAGTATTGACAGGTATATAAGACACAGCGGTGGGACTTTTGGAATTCAGATTCTTCAAGCAATTACTGTTCTTCATCATTTCTGTTTCTTGATGGCATACAGTTGTGTAATTGTATTATGTCTTAAGTAGCAACACACCAGTATGACTGCATTCACTACGTAGGTGGTACAACAAACAACACATATATCTTCAAGTATATATACAAGTATATATCCTAAGTAAACAGAGCCAAAGTTTGCTAGTACGGCTGTCAACAAAGCAACAAAGGAAAGGCTGCTGGAAAACGTCAAGGCTGAAAAATAAAAATTTTGCAGATTATTGAGGAAAACAAAAACTTTCACAGTATGGAAACTGTTGTTGGGTGGCTTTTAAAAAGGAAGGAAGTTCATGGAAATGCGGTTATTTATACTTTGTCACCATCATTATAAAAATCTGTACCCTTATTAAATGCCAGGCTTTAAATTGTATAATACGAAAACGCGAAGAATTTAACAAGAAACGTGTGACATGAGTTAGCATACAATCCTTGACCCATGCTCCTGACAGACGACCACTTACAACTGTGACAAGGTGAAACTAGTTACAAGTCTGATTTAAACCTGTGTCAGAAGCAGAAAAAAAATACACAAAAGGGATACGGCTCGTCTTTAAACCATAATAAATCTGGAAAAAACTTTTTTTATAAACAACATTCTTTCTTACTAAGTTTATTTTGTACATTATACATCAGGTCCAAAAAGACCACATTTTCATTCATTTACTTTTTGAATTAATGTCGGTTGGAAGTTGTCAATTAAAAAAAAGTTCAATGAAGAAAACTGGAAAACAAAGAAACCCAGACGTCAAGAAGTTATATTGTATAGAGAACCACAAGTTTCTAGAATGTCTCAGTTCAGGATATGTTCAAGAAGAGGTACAACAGATTTTCAGCATCTATTTAGTAGATTTTTTTCTTTCCTGTTCATTTACTTGTGGAAAAGAATAAAATTACCAAAATCTGGTCAAAGTGTATTATTTACGAAATATTTGCCACAACTTATAAAGAAAAGCAAGCTGCGCTAATGTTCGTGTAAAGACTGAATAATTCCCATTTTGTAAGTTTCATTACTATTAAAATATTCAGCAGGGAGCATATATATTCAGCAGCAATATAGCTACTGAAAACATTTTCGACCTCGATTTCTTAGAAAACAGATATTTTAGTGAAGATTAGCACATAAAGGATGTGAAGGAGTACTGCTAGTGGAGATGCTTTCCTTTGTGATACTGAAAAGTTGGAAATTCAAATTATAATTTTGCTATTTATATCATATTTCATAAAATCCGACAATTTACAAAAGAAAAACATTTCAGAACAGTAAAGACATTAAAATTATCCAGCTTCGTGATCATATAGTATACAAGCATCTGAGAATTAAAGGTAGACTTGGAAATGTGGAATATACCAACACAACATAATATACATACCACATACAATCTGTAAAACATAGAATATTATTCCAAATATACTGTTTGGTTGGTTAATAATACTATCCTTGCCAACAACATGTTCTAGTAGACCAAATCCTTTTCCGTATCTGAAATAAATAAAATATTCCGTAATTATTTTGAAGTATCAGTATACATGTATAAGAAAACAAGAGTGGACACACTACGTGTCTCGCCTGAGTGTGCACATGGACATAGAATAATGAATATCTGATACCCGACATTTTGCAAAAGAAATTAAGGTCAAGATCAAAAGGCAGGTGTCACACCAACATGTATCCATTAAGAACTATCTATTGGCCAAATATGGTGGGTCTAGGTATTAAAGTTGCTGCGAAATGGACCTAATATCGAAAATGTGACAAAGTCACTCAAGCATGCAATTGAGGTCAAAGTCCAGAGACAGTTTTCAGATTTGCATGTAGCCACGAAGAACAATCTATACACCAAACACGGATGGGCCTAGGTATTACAGTTGCTGAAAAAAGGACTTAAGAAATTTGGATGAAAGTCACTCAACCATGAAATTGAGTTCAAGGTCCAGAGACAAGTGTCAGACTGGCATGTTCCCACCAAGAACTGTTAATAGACCAAATACAGTAGATCTAGGTATTACAGTTGTTAAAAAATGGACTTAACCATGAAAAAGTGACAAAGTCACTCAAAGATGAAATTGAGGTCAAGGTCCTAAGCCAGGTGTCAGACTATCATGTACCCACCAAGAACTATCTTTTGACCAAATATGGTGGGTCTAGGTATTACAGTTTGTGGGAAATGGACTTAACCACGAAAAAGTGACAAAGTCACTCAATCATGAAATTGAGGTCAAGATCCCAAGCCAGGTGTCAGACTGACATGTACCCACCAAGAACTATCTATTGACAAAATATGGTGGGTCTAGGTATTATCGTTTCGGAGAAATGGACTTAACCACGAAAATGTGAAGCAGGTCACTCAAACATGAAATTGAGGTCAAGGTCAAAAGCCAGAGGTCAAATATGGTTGTCCTAGGTATTACAGTTGCTGAGAAATGGATTTAACCACGAAACTTGGACTCATATTTTAAATTCATGTTTATGAAATCAGTGAACCATGAAAATGGGGTCAGGGTCACAAGACAAGTATACGAAGGCGAACCTTATACGATAAGCTACCTTATGGACTATAAATCATAATTGTAGGTATTACATGTGCATAGTCCTATAATATATGAACTCGGGGGCATTATTTTCTATTTATATTTTCTTTTTACTGATTTTGCTATTTTTATTTTTTTTTTTTTTATTATCAATGTGCATTAGAAAATAAAATGCTCCGCTGGGCGCAGCTTGATACGACCGCAGAGGTCGAACCCTGAACAGTTGGGGCAAGTATGGACACAACATTCAAGCTTGATACAGCACTGAATTTGGTTGATTGATTGATTGTTGCTTAACGTCCAGTGGCAAATATTTCATGCATCTTCATGACGAGAACCAGTTCAATTTATCAAACAATTCAATTAGGGGTGGGATGGGACACAAAGGGGAACCAATTTTGACTGCCACTGTAAAAGGAGGATGGTTGGGTAGGGTCGGATAATTTAGCCTCCTGTAGCGGCCATCAGCCTACTCTTTTTCGAAAACTACAGAAGGGGTCTTTAGCGTGCAGGGAGTGTGGCATTCTCCAAACACGTTACCCACTATGGTCCGCGGTCAGGCTTTCCGTATTATGACCTGACAACCCCCCCAACGAGACTGAATTTGGATTGTGAATAAATATTTGACACAGCATAGGTTTCTGACACAGAATTAATGTGGTCTAAGAACTTAAAATTTTTTAATTTACCTATTCAAACAATATCAGTATTATTTGTTTTTATATATAAATCAGAAATAACCAATTTAAAATTTAAAATTGGGCACACATATCAATTTCTTGCTATTGCGCAATACTGTGCAATTGAAGATTTCTTGCTATTGTGCAATACTGTGCAATTGAAAATTCCCCCCCCCCCCAAAAAAAATAAATAATTTACCCCTTTTTTAGCTTTTGTGCAATACACTATGAAGTTGCACATTGACCCCCCCCCCTCCCAAAAAAAAACCAAAAAACAATAAAATTTATTGTAACCCCCCTTTTTTTGCTAAAAGAAATTTGAAATTTCCTTTTTAATTTATGAAATATGAAATGAGAAAAAAATTAAATGTGTTTGGATTACCTCCCTTAGCCCACCAAGATAATATCATACATTTCTATTTACTTATACTAAAGTTATTGTGCAAAAACCAAGAAAAATGCTTATTTGGGCCCTTTTTTAGCCCCTAATTCCTAAACTGTTGGGATCAAAACTCCAAAAAATGGTCATAAACCTTGTGTTAAAATTTCATAGATTTCTATTTACTTATACTAGAGTTATTGTGCGAAAACCAAGAAAAATGCTTATTGGGCCCTTTTTTGGCCCCTAATTCTTAAACTGTTGGGACCAAAACTCCCAAAATCAATCCCAACCTTCCTTTTGTGGTCATAAACCTTGTGTTTAAATTTCATAGATTTCTATTAACTTATACTAAAGTTATAGTGCGAAAACCAAATGTCTACAGACTCCGACGGACGACGACGACGACGACGACGACGCCAACGTCATACCAATATACGACCGCAAAAATTTTGCGGTCGTATAAAAATTAAAAATGAAAATATCAGCATGAAAACGTTAAATAGTGAATATATAATGCGAAGGCATATATTATAGGACTATACATGTGCACAGTTATTAAAGTTTTACAAAAGTTTACGCCGCCGTCGCCGCCACCGGAAAGTAACATCTATATCTCGCCTCCGCGACTTTTCGTCGCAGGCGAGACAACAAAAGAATCGAAATAGTTCTGAATACACTGTGAGTACATTATCAGTTTCAAAGTTACAGTTGGATCTCGCATAACTAAAAGCTGCTCTGATTCCCAATTGCCTAATGACTTGATGGAACTTATTATTGTACAACATATTTTTTTCTCTAAAGTCTTTATGTTCAGCTCAAGAGCTTGACAAATGTCATTCTAGCCATTGATTTACATTTTTAATTAATATTTTAACATGAAAATATTTTTAACGTAACTTTGGAGCAACTTTTTGATCTTTTATGGGGGGCCATTGTCAAATGTTTTTTTTCGTCGAAAGTTTGGTCCTGGGCTTCTTTTTCCACCCCTATTGTGGCCTAAATTTTTGTTTTCATCTAAATCAAAAAATTTCCTGATTGACACAGGTCCTGCATTTTTTCACACCTAAAGTGATCCTGTCTATTTATTTTGCCTAAGTCCTGGTCCTGCCTTTTTATTTCAAATTTGATCCTAGCCCCCCCCCCCCCCCCCCCCTCTTTATAGGATACAATGTACCAATTCATAAAATATTGGGCGCAGACATCTTGTGAAGGAACATTCAGCGGTGAAATGAATGTGAGACTCGTTGCCCATTGGTCAATATTAAATTAAACAATAAATATGAGATAAATCAATTTCAAACTAGCTGTTAAGAATATGGATAATTTCAATGATTTAAGTGGGTACTCCCGATTTTTAGCAAATATTTTTTTCGGCATGGAAAGCCATGGGAACATACCATTTTCGTTGCATTAAATCGGATACCTTTCCACTTAATTGAGTGGCTGTTATTTTTTCAAGAAATTAATTTTTATTTTTATGAAATTTTCTTTCATATATCTTGGTACCCCCATATGGAGATTAACATAGACACCGAATTGGTACTTTGCATTCAATATAAGGGTATTCTAAAACAAGAAACGAAATAGAAACGATACACAGCGAAACGAAACGAAACACAACGAAACGAAACAAAACACAAGAAACGAAACGAAACGAAACAAAACGCCAGCGAAACAGATCGATAAAAAGAAATTTTAAATGAATTCCGAATCATTAGAGCAAATAATTTATAACGATCATTTCTACTTATTAAAAGAATATAGCCGAAATATTTACGATTGATGAACTTAATAAATAAAATTTGAGGTTTTAATATTGGGAAAGGAAGCTATATTCGATCCAAACATATTGTCTTAATTATACTATGTTTTGTTGTATGTGATATCTAGTCGACCTGCCTTTTTTCACCTCATTTTTTATTTAACCTACATTCTTTTCAAATTCCTTCCTAGGCTTGCTCCCATTCCCATTAAAAATCAAATGTTCGTACCCTGTCGTGAAAAAAGATGTATGTATCTTTAACAAAATGTTTAATTATTATGTTCAGTGTCGACAAATTGGCTTTCAGTGGCGTAGCGTCATGTGAGTACATGATGCCGTTTCTTCCGACAAAAAAATTGTTTAACTTAAAACATAAAAAATCAAAATAAAGAAAGCAAAAAAAAAAAAATCAAATCAAAGCTGGTCGTGATATTTTTCTACAGCCGTAACAGGAAACATTTTGTTCACATTTCACCGGGCGCATATGCCAAGGTGGCGATTAGAGTTTTAGTTGGTGTCATATTAAAATTTCCTTTTCTTTAAAGTCTTCTTCAATAACCCGTTGTAATCAGCATTAATTATTAATTAATTAAAATGCCCTTTACCATTTCTACAGACCCGTTAGCTTCGGGGAAGGGGGGGGGGGGGGGGGGGGTTGAATAATCCGACACATGAACATAGTCTTAATAATTATAAATATTCAATCCTATTTAGTTCTACTAAGTGTACATAAATTTAAAGTTTTAATCAAGTTGTTTTGGGGGACGGGGAAATATATTCTTCTTTTTTTAATATATAGTTTTATAGAAAGTTTTCAAGCAAATACCTCTTTTTTATTCGTTTTACGCAACTTTCAGGGCAATGGATTATATATTTAATTGTAAAATAAAACGAATTGACGGCACTACGTATACCTTTATGACTTTGATGAGAATCTAAAGAATTGAGATAGGGTCTATCATATGCCGATCTGAAGTTTTACAAATTTTGTGTAATTTTATTAATTTCTTTCAATTTTTTATTTTGTAATGTTGTATATGGTGTTTTTGCTTTGACCATATGGGTGTTATTGCAAATATAAGTTATTGTTAGTTATATCTATAATCACATAGGCAAGATTTTATTGGTAAAGGAAACAGAGAGAACGAGCAGAGGACCCTCGACCTACGGCAGGAATTCTGGCAATACTTGCTAAGATTACGTACTTGCCATTAGCTGCATGTGAGCTGAAAAACTCATGTCAATGGTAATTGTTAACACGCTGGTCATCACAATGTACCAGTATGATGGATGGATGAATTGTTGTTTAACGTCCAGTGGCGGCCAGGTGCATATCAGGTCGAGAACATATTGATATGATAATGAATATGATCCTTCCTTTGTACTAGACTGACACGCTGATCCGGATTTTTAATGTGCTAGCTCACGAGGTAACTGTCCGCAGGAAGACATATCACCCCCATTCGGATACATTATACTGACTCCGAGCCGACCAGTAGATCTTTTATTCCTAGATGCCGCGTGCTTGGTGGAGGAGCAGAAAATACCAATTTTAATGTCTTTGGTTTGACCCGGCCGGGGATCGAACCCGCGACCTTCCGCAATCGAGGCGAGCACGCTACCACGGGACCACCGAGGCGGTTCTGTACCAGTATGTTCACTATGTATAATCCATTCGACCACTATACGACACGGCCTTTTTATTTCTTTTTTAGACTTTAGGTTTAATGTGTGTACACTTTACCAACAGCAAGGAGTGGCATACAAATTGATATCTTGCAGGAGTTTTCGTGTGACATGAAGTATCCTCTTTTATGGTTAAAAACCTGATTTTATAAATATAAAACCGAGTCTTCTCAAAGGCGAATTCAATGTCTCAATATCAAATCTCAATACTGATGCTCTCTTTCGACTTCCAAGCTGTTCAAATATTCATTGATACCAACTTTGTTGCACAATAAATGCATTTTTCGAGGAAAGATCGAAAATGTTTGAGAGCCGAATAGTTGAAGAGCATATTAAAATTCGAAAATAACCAAAGAGTGAGCGAAAAAAAAAAATCAGACACAAAAACTGACCATGATAAACATCTTATTATTCAGTCTGAGTAATGACAGTGCATGGCTTTTAAATCACATAGTTCAGAGCAGATGACCACAGTGGGTTAATATACATTTGTAATGTATTGATATATGGAAGTTTTCTTAAGTTATTATTTCCTTCTATTTAAAATGTTCAATCATATTAATAGTTTACAATTTTAAAACATTCATTATCCTTGTTTAATCTTCATTTGTATTTTGTTCAACATTGATTATATTTAATTGTCATGCCCAGCAAGGGAAGAGATCAAAAGTTCAAAGTAGGATAAAAAAAAATAATTCAAATAGTTTGGGGGTGGGGGTAACAATCGCTGCAAGTTTTGTTATCCGACATCGATTTTCGGATTGAAAAATACGGATTCAAGTGATGTCCAAGTCAATATACGGAACAAACAAATGTAGGAAAACGGAGTTATGTTCCATGACAAATGTTTAATTAACTTTTAACTAATTACGTGGGATTTACATCTACCTATATGCTGATTAAGGATGATTGTATTAAGAGTCTACATGGGAGATTTTAAATTTTAAACTTGGGAATCTTTTGATTTTTGACATACCATTGTTAAGTGTAACGGTGTTCACTTGATTAATATAGAAGTTATAGAACCGTAACAGGTTTATAACCACCCTCCATTAGCTGCGCTAGTGGAGTACTCCTTTAGCTCAGCTGGTAGGACTACTGAACCAAAGGTTCCGGGTTCGATCCCCGGTTGGTGCGGTAGGTAATTTTGGGAGACAAATCGTGTTCTACTGTTACACATACATTGTTGAGGAAAAACAGGACCCATGATACACAAAGTATACTTTCAAAGCATATGCCCATATTGGTCAATCAATTTTTCCAAAATTATGTTAAGTGAGGGGGGGGGGTCAGTGAAAAAACTATGTGAATTAAGTTTTTTTTATCCTACATTGAACTTTTGATCTCGTCCCTAATGGGCTCCGTGATTGGAAAAATAAAAGACCTTGTATCTATCTGTTGTTATATATATAGAATTTGGTACGATCGTCATGTTAAATGTCAGACCTACAGGAGACTCAATACTCGTGGTTAGATTCTTAATATCAAATTTCAGTTCATGAAAATTCAGTGTATCAATTTTTTTTAATAGTTTGCAGTGTGAAAATTTTGTATACGCAACTCAGTCTACCGAAGAACAGCCTAGCTAGTGTTTGGTTTATTGTACTTTGCGATACGCAATCTAATATTAGCCGGTCTCTTGTTAAGATAAGACTTTTTCACCTTTCATCGCATTCACGCTCCACCTCCTGACAATGTTGCAAAAATGTCTTTAATTTTTTATTTTGAATACTGATCAAAATAATCTTGACATTACATTCACCGCAAAATCTGTGCATCTCCCGATTTTTTAATTAACACTTTTTGTTAGTCCAGGGATTTAAATAGTACTATTTAAATACTTGCCAATGGTAATTCGTCCTTAATTTTTTATCAAATGTTTTATTTAAAAAAGAATGTAGTATTATTTCAACCTGTTTCGTTTGGTTTCGTTTCGTTTCGTTGTGTTTCGTTTCTAGTATAAACAGTGGTTAAAGAGAAGGAGTGACTTCCCTTTCATCACAAAGTATACAACATAGCAAAAATTAAATTCATATTTATAAATATAATATTGTACTTAAAAGTTTTGAATTTGATTTTATAACAATTATGTTTATTGAATCTAAGAATTAATTTCCTATCTCATGATATTGGTAATAGCATTACAAGAGGCTGAAATAAACGCTGACGTGTACTTTACTAGTTCCTACCTTGAAGTAAAAACTTTAGAACAACTCATGTTTTGGTTAATATCACACCACGCTCTAAAGCTTGAATCTCCTTCAGCATGAATTTCAACATATAATGCATAAACTGATAAAAAGATTCCAATCGCACAAAATACTAGAAGAATATTCCCAAATGACCGAGCACTACTACGAATTTTGTTCGCCATTTTGTCTAATGACAATATGTGCTTCCGACAACAAATAAATAAACACGTGGACTTCCCATCACCCACATATTTTTAAAATATCTATTTGATGTGGTGGTCCGAATTAAATAACTACAAATTAAAGTTAACTGATGCATATCATAATGATCCGATCGAACTAATCTAAAGGTCAATAATTGTCACGTGTGAAGTTCTAGATATTGACCTACATAGTAAAACATTTGTCTGGAAGGCAAAAACAGGAACGATGGTTTTGCGGTATTTCTACGATTTGATGTCACAACCATCTAGAGCCGTTTACATATTTCTCAAAGTGAATAGAATACCCTTTGAAGCAAAGCCAGTAGCCTTAAGAAAAGGTAAGATTGCTTCAACATGTTCAAATCAGTCACAGAATAAATTAATATCCATTTTGGTTTAGTCTGTTTTATTTTTGTTTTGTTTAGAGCGAATAGAAATAAAATATCTGGACTATACCAAAAACAACATGCACTTTTGAACAAGGCCGCACACTCACCACTTGTGGTTAGATCTTTCGTATCAAATTTAAGTTCATGAAAATTCAGTGTATCAAATTTTTTTAATAGTTTGCAGTGTGAAAATTTTGTATACGCAACTTAATCTACCGAAGACAGCCTAGCTGGTGTTTGGTTTATTGTATTTTGCGATACGCAGCCTAATATTAGCCGGTCTCTTGTTAAGATAAGACTTTTTTTACCTTTCATCGCATTCACGCTCCACCTCCTGACAATGTTGCAAAAATGTCTTTAATTAAAATTTTCGTTTAGTGTAACATATTTTCGACTGCTGACGTCTTTATATATGTTTTAGGAGAGTTCTTTTACCACTAGGTGGTATATGTCTCAACTTGGTAAGTTAGATTCCTCATGTTTCTATATCCCAGATATTTAACAGTATTTCTCTACAGAGAATTAAACTAGATATATTATATTTTTGAATCAAAATCCATGCCTTAATCTTATAAACTGACGAATACAATATTTATTTTTATTTTCGAAGACTACGAACCCATTTTCAGTTTTGTGATTGACGAAAAATGGTTAACCAAATGTTAAAAAAATTAATCTGCACTAACACCCAAAACGAGTCAAAGCAAAATCACATATACAACAAAATCAAAATTAAAAGAATGGTATAAATAGGGATTCTTGTATAAAGGTACACATTGCCGTCAAAAGGTTCAAGTTAGATATATTAAGTTAGGTTAATAACTTTTCGTTTTGTGCCATATACTAACTCTAGGGGTAATGCACCTTGATCATTTTCATAAATTCTTCTCTGTTTTTTTTAAAATTATTTTACAATAAAAGAATTGGTAATCATCTTCAACAATTTTACAGTAACTACTGTACACTACCGTTCATGTTGGGGGATATTTTTATATCGACCTCTTTCTACGAAATTCATCCTACCAAGTCAGGGTTTTGTATCCACGTTCGTTCCTTCAAACCGTTTGTAGGAACGAACGTGGATACAAAATCCTGACTTGGGAGGATGAGGAAATGTAGAGAGAATTAGTCTATATCTTTGAAATTATTTAACAATATCAAATATTTCTCCAAACCAGTGCTTAGTTTTATATGGTTATATAACAATAATTTATAATCTTCAGTAAATAAAGATATTTTCTCTTCATTTTAGAATACTCTTTTTTTTTCAATCTCAACAAATAATTTTTACATGGAGGTTAAATCTTTTCATAAGGTAGTTCTAAATTACAATGGTTCTCTATATCTAAATTAAATTCTTTAAAAATATTATTAGCTAAGGCCGAATTAAAAAAATATGTGTGGTTCCTGTTACCCTACCTACCTTGAAGTTTTTTTGGACATTTTTTAATAAGCACTGTTAAAGCCAGAACGTTTCTACTCAAAATTTGTAAAATAAAATAAAAAAAATCCCTACCCACATAGCCTATTTTCTATCTTGATTTCACAAGAACTGCACTTATTTTTTTTACTAGGTCTAATGTACGTGTATACCAGGATTAAATACCCTCCTCATGTAAATTCCTAACTTTGAGAGCTTCTGATACAAGATGATTAATATTTTTGAGAGTGATCTGGAAAAGTACATCAAAATTTGAATTATACATATATATCATAATTATCATATAAAAATATGTCTTTGTCCTTTTACAGGAGAACATTTCTCTGATGAATATAAAAAAATTAACCCCTTCAGTCTTGTACCTGTAATCGATGATGATGGTTTTATTCTCACAGAGAGGTAAGAAGCACCCGTTGAGACATCTGTTATTTTGTAACATATCCAGTATTCTGATGTTCTATTTACTCTGAAATGCAGTTATTTTGTAATTCCGAGAATATTTAAGTGATCACCAAATTAAGTCTTAAGAATAACAAATATGGCTGTGTTTATATACACCTAAAAAGTCAGTCTGAGTACAGACTTGCCTGTGCAGTTGAAAAAAATTAAAGGCCTGGCATCCACTAGATATATATAAGTTAATGCATTTTGTGTTTCAGACAGATTTCTTTTCGCGAAACCATTTTGAAGTGTGCGGACATAAATAAAATAATAACCACGACATGTAAGTTCATTGTCACTATGATCTGGATCCCTTTTCACAAAATATAATAAGAGTAAAATTACTCTTAATTCATACAGATTCTAGTATAAAGAGGACATATGTACCTAAGGAGCAATAAAAAAAACGCAATCCATTAGACGGATAAAACCCGGGAAAGACAAATGAACAACCACAAGCACAACAAATTAACACTGAAAACTAAAAAACAATGAACAACACGAACTCCTATAAAAACCAAGTATAACTTACGATTGATTTTACTCTTTTAAAAGATATTTTGTGAAAAGGGCTCGTGCTCTTTACAATCATCTTTTGAAAACAATAAATTGCATTAAAAGACAGATTGACAGTACATTTTCCCTTGTCCAGTTTTGTTGATAGCTGTCTCATTAATACTTGCAAAATCCATATCATTATATTTTCGTATTTTCTGTCAAAATCTGTGTAATAAAGTACTTAACAACTGCATGCTCGTTCAGTAGCGGTATCTATTGTCCCTCCTGCTAGACTAGTGACATGGGGGCATCCTCGTCGGTATTTATTTGTCCACCAAGGTCAGTAGTCTGGCACACGGGACAATAGATTCGTTAGTGACCTAACATGCAGTTATTATGTGTATAATATAACCTATTTAAAATTGTATTTCTCTCGGCACTCTTAAAAATGATTTAGCGAAAAGAGGATTGCGACCGTGCAATTAGTCGATCCGTAAAGGAATATCACGCCACTGGGAAATTTATTTCTGGAACTATTGTGAAACTATAGCCCTTGTGTGGAGGGATCTGAAATAAACTATCAAGATCGCACGAAATGATTTGAATTACCACTCATACAAACCGTTTTATCTGAAATTACGAAACAAATTAGATCTTTATCGCTGCTCATTTTAGATTTGACTGATCTGAAAGGAGATTTAAAGTTTAGCATGTTTAGGATATTATAAATTTATCATTCTAATCTTTCATTTTCAGTGTTGCTATCCTGAAGTACCTTGCAACAAAGTACAACCTACCGGAACACTGGTATCCTAGATCAAACCTAAAAGCTCAAATAAGAGTGGATGAATACATGAACTGGCAGCACTGGAACACCAGATTGAAATGTGCATATCTGTTCAGGCATTTGGTAATATCTAAACATTTTTTTTGTTACTTAGGAAGCAACCATTATATTTTTAGGCAGGGCAAGCAGTCCTGGATTTTTTTTTCACAGACTTCACCTGGCCCATTTAGGGCCATGTGAGCTTTGGACATCACTTGGCGTCCGTCCGTCGACTGGCGTAAGCTTTACTTTATAGATCTTCTCCTCTGAAACCACTGGGCCAATTTGGACCAAACTTTGATGTTCTGGTTCCTCGGGCCTCATTGAACTTCAAAAAATGTGTTCGGCATCACTGATTTCCTCTGTTACTAAAAATAGAAAAAAAGGAGTGATGAATTTAAAAAATCTTCTTCTATGAAACTACATGGACAAATAGAATCAAACTTGTCAGCAATGGTCCTTAGGTGGTTCTCTTTCAGAATTATGTCCGACGACCTGGAATGTCAACCAAGATTGCTGCCGTAGCCGAATTTAGTTTGACATTGCCGAATTAGAACCACACTTGGCAGCAATGGTCGTTAGATGGTCCCTTTTCAGAATTGTGTCCAATGACTCAGACTATACACCGAGATGGCCACCACTGCCAAACTTAGTTTAACAGGACCCTATGGAAATATTCTTGTCTGAAACCAGTTGGCCAGTAGGAACAAGACTTGGCCGCAAGATGGCCCTCTTTAAGAGCCTGGACTGCTTTTATGACCGTTGATTGGCAAATGGAATGGGGATGAGCAATACAAACAGTATTTTACATATTATAATAAGGTCTGGTTTTCATGAGGAACGTTCCAACAAAGTATAAGATGTTATTTTCTTCCCATTGAATATTAAAAAAAAAATTAGGTGTATTGGATCCCTCTCTTTTTTAAATGTTTTACATTTGATCATAATTTCCAAGTTTATGGGCTGACACATGAAATCTACATATAGATTTTATATAGTCATAATTTTTTGTCTCGCCTGCGACGTATGTCGCGAAAGGCGAGATTTCGGTATTACTCTCCGGCGGCGGCGTAAGCTTTTTCAAAAACCTTTTTAGCTTTGCCTACACTTAAGATCTTTTTTCCACAGATACATTGTGATATAAACTTTGCAGCAGCATACTTGTCTTGTGACCTCGAACTCGTTTTCATAGCTCATTGACTTCTTAAACATGTGTAAATTCTGCGTCCAAGTTTCGTGATTAAGTCCTTTCCTTATCAACTGTAATACCTAGGCCCATCTATTGATAGTTCTTACATACCTGTCTCCTCCGGACCTTGACATCAATTTCATGCTTAAGTGATTTGCGTCACATTTTCATGATTAAGTCCATTTCTCAGCAACTGTAATACCTAGGCCCACCATGTTAGGTCTATAGATAATTCTTAGTGGATACATGCCAGTTTTACATCTGACACCTGATCTTGGTCTGAATTTCATGCTTGAGAGACTTACATTACATTTTAGTGATTAAATCTTTTTCGCAGCTACTGTAGTAACAAGACCCACAATAGTTGGTCGATAGAAGTTCTTAGTGGGTATACATATGTACAAGTCTGAAACCTGACTTTTGACCTTATTTCATGCTTGAGTGACTTGTGTCATATTTGGTCAATAGATAGTTCTTGGTGAGTACATGCCTGAATGAGACCTTGACCAGAATTTAACACTTGAGTGACTTTTGTTACAATGTCATGATTAATCCATTTCTTTGTAGCTGTAACAACTGTTTACATCCCAGCTCCTTTGTTTTTACAGGGGTGATCTGAGACGGATCACCCCTGCCAGATCACCCCAGCAAGAGTGCTTTCTTAGTTTAAAGTTGGCGGGAACAATTTACTCACGATTAAAACTTAGAAAATTTAGGCAGAAACATAAATTACAAATTAAAAATTAACATTAAAATTTTTGAAAGAATCTACTGAGATTCGAACCTGGGACCCTTAGTATGTTGTCCAGACGCCTTAACCACTAGACTACGAAACTCACACCGAAGAAGTGTTAATTTTACCTATATACACATTATGTCCTGGGTTCCAATGGGGCATACAATATAATATATATATATAAGTAATTATATAACGTACAATAGAACTGAAATCTTTACCTTAAGTTTATTATTATTTATCCCGAATGAGCTTGGATGTAAAATAGTTATCCCACTCGGACTTGGTGTGTCTGTATAAGTGTAACAAAAAATTTGTTCCAGCGTGACATTTGTTCCGCCGGAACTTATTTCATAGAAAATATGTTCCACCAGAACTTATATCATAGAAAATAAGTTCCAGCCCTGTAAAATTTGTTCCGGAACTAATTTTTTAACCAAATGTGAAATAAGTTCCGGAACAAATATCACAGCTCCATGAGTTTCGTTCCGATATAAATTGTTTAAAAAAAGTCAAATAAATTTTCCGTTATAAAAGTTAAAAAAAATTTTGAAATATTAAATTAAGTCAGCATATCTGTTGTATTAAAGTAGATAATATGATTAAAAAACAAACGCACAATTAAGATTAACAATGGTGATAAATAATTTAAACACCGTGACTGTTAAATTTTTCTACAAATTCTGATACAAAGTAACAAATATGTTTAATCGTAATATTCATATATAAAAGATTGGCATTTAGTTGACATTTTGGTTCGTTTGGATTTGCGTAGGACAGGAGTTGAGGTATCAAGATGGCCAGATTCTAGAACATCTATCCTGTCATGATCAACAGATGTGTTGACAACAGACGTATTAGACAAAGTTGACATATTAAAGTATGTGTTCAAAGATTCCTCTGATGACATGTCATCGGTTAACATGAAATTGGCTGAAATTAACTGACCAGTAGTTTTGTCCTTCTCAATATAATACAAATGTTCATCTTAAACTATGAAATTTATCTATGTGATTTTTCGTATTCTTCTTTTTTCTGCATCATTTGTTGCATTTGGATATTTTTTTTCAAGAATGTAATTAAATATTTTCCTATTTTCTCCAAAGGATCCATATTGGATGTTTACTCTTTTTATTATTATATATTATCAATGTAGTGCTTGTTTTATAATGTACTTGAATGATAACTTTAAACACACTAATGACAATGCTCATTATTAAAGATAAGTTGTATAACCAGTGGAACATATTTCACAGACTAGGAACTTATTTCACCAGGTAAGGAACAAATTTCATAGAATTGGAACTTATTTCACAATGTTAGGAACACATTTCATAAACCCAGAACTTATTTCACCAGGTAAAGTGTGGAACTTATTTTATAGAGATGGAACAAATTAAATAGAAATTGTCTGTGAAAAAAGTTCTCCCGGAATATATTTCATGTGATATTTGTTCCACTGGAACTTTTATCACAGGAACAAATTTTGGCTCACATAAGATCATCCCTCGGGCCTCCGGCCCTCGGGGTGATCTTACACAGACACACCGCGTCCTCGTGCGATAACTATTACATCAACCATATATGGTCTGTAGATACTTCTTGGCAAGATATTGACATCATTTTCATGCTTGAGAGACTCTTATCACATTTTCACAAATAAATCCATTTCTCAACAAATGTTATATGTAGACCCATTTTTGTCTCGCCTGCGACGAAAAGTCGCGAAGGCAAGATATAGGTGTTACTTTCCGGCGGCGGTGTAAACTTTTTTAAAACTTTAATAAATTTGCACATATAATACCTACAGTTAAGATTTATGGTCCACAGATAGCTTATCGTATAAGCTTTGCCGCATTATACTTGTCTTGTGACCCTGACGTCATTTTCATGGATCACTGATTTCATAAACATAAATGTAAAATTGCGTCTAGTTTCGTGGTTAAATCCATTTCTCAGCAACAGTAATACCTAGGTCAACTATATTTGGTCTATAGATAGTCCATAGTGGGTGCATGCCAGTCTGACACCTGGCTTGGGACCTTGATCTTAACTTATAGTTTCATGCATGAGGGACTTTGTCACATTTTCGTGGTTAAGTCCATTTCTCATCGGTTAGAACCACCATATTTGGTCAATAGATAGGTCTTGGTGTGTACATGTCAGTCTGACACATGCCTTTTGACCTTGACCTCAATATCATTCTTGAGTGACCTGCATCACATTCTCGCTATTAAGTCCATTTCTCTGAAACTGTAATACCTAGACCCATCGTATTTGGTCTATTGATTGTTCTTGGTGGGTACATGGCCGTCTGAGACCTTGACTTGAATTTCAGACACCTCAAAGCTGAAATTGACCTGAATTTCATGCTTGAGTGACTTAATATACATTTCATGATTTAGTCTATTTCTCAACAAGTGTTCTACATTTGTAACGAGGCCCACCGTATTTCGTTGATGGAAGTTCTTAGTATATACCACTTTAGCATCTGAAACCTTACCTTTGACCTCTATTTCATGCTTGACTGACTTGTGTCACGTTTTGCCGGGATAATATCCATTTCTCAGCAAATGCAATACGTAGACCAACCATATTTGGTCAATAAATAGTGCTTGGTGGATACATGGCCGTCTGAGACCTTGACTTGAATTTCAGACTTGAGTCACATTTTCATGATTAAGTCCATTTTTCTGTAGCTGTAATACTTATATCCAAATTTACCTCAGTTTTAGGCTTGAGTGACTCTTGTCCCGTTTTTACAAATAAGTCCATTTATCAACAAATGTTATAAATGTATTATATACAAACCCACCATTTTTGGTCTATAGATAGTACATGCCAGTCTGAGACCTGTCAGCTCACCTTGGACACAGTTTTAGGCTTGAATGACATGCTTGAGATTTTTCAGACAAATTATCGCCTGACCATTACTGTTTCTTTTAACACACTTTCCTTTGACTTGCAATGTCAGGTATCAGATAATCATTATTTTGTGTCTATGTGCATACTCAGGCGAGATATGTAGTGTGTCCACTCTTGTTGGTTTATAGAAACTTTTTGGTGGGTACATATCATTCTGAGACCTGTCAACTGACTTTGGACACAATTTTAGGCTTGAGCGACATGTATAAGATTTTTTCAGACAAATTTCACCTTCAGGTGGAATATAAATTATAGAAATATCTTCGTTAGACATATATCAAAAAATAAATATAATATAATTCAATTATCACATTATCAGTTAGTATAAGTTTAAGATGCTTGTCTTAAAAGGAGTATAATTTAGACCACGATAATTCTATCCTCTTGCAGATTTTTAATTTCTGTGATAGTATTTAGTTTTTTATCGGATACGAAAAGGCATTTCATATCCTGCCTTGGAAATATTATATAGTGGCATCTTCTATAATACTAAATTTACGAATTAGCCGAATAGGCGGCAAAACGCGTGGTTCAAAATAAACGATGTATGGTTCAGATTATAAAGGTTATTATCGGATTTGACAATCTGCATTTATAAATTTCAACTGCAGTTTTGTTTATGTGCAAATGGAATTGGTATGCACTTTTCCTATATGAATTCTCCCAACATATCCCTTAGAAGGTTCTCGAATGCATCATTTTAACACATTGATTTAGATAAACAAGTATGCACATATTTTAAATTTATTTCTTTTTGAAATTACGGAAGAAGAATAAAACTAATTAAAAACATTCTCCTTCGAATGGGATGTTTCCGCTTCATGTATTCAGGATTGTTTTTCTACAATAACGCAATTTCTCCTAACTGTAAAGGCTATGAACTTTCAAGATTATATGAAGAAGTAAGGTAAAGTTCAGAGGAATTCCTAACTTTGTTGTTTTTTTTTGGATTGCTCGGATGTTTACATTGCACAAAGTGATTAAACCAACAAGTGATTAAACCAACAATTATCTATTTTTACATTATTTGTCATGTGACCTGTCTAAATATATCTCTACCATACAATTCCCTGTAAGACCTAGATAAAACTATTTTTAACAAATGGTCATCTTTATCATTAATGACGACATTTATCTCGGACATCTTTGATAAATATAAACGTGGACAGCACACGCATCCACACACTAAAAATGCTTTTATCGTCTGATTATTGGATATATTTGTGAAATTAAGCATCGCATGCCCTGCCCATGATGACAATGGAACAATTGGAACAATTATTTTCCAAACATATGCTCTACCTAACTCATGGCATCTTTTGAAAAATTCATCCGTCATTAAGGAAATGGTTACATCTACAATTTCATTTTCATATTTATTCTGAAGGAAAAATGTAATGCATTATGAAATGTGTATTTAGTGAAAGCTTTTCATCAAGTTCCAGTTCAGAATTAATTGTAACAATAAAAATATTGACAATTTATGTGGTTGTGTTTTCGTCATAGATTTTGACTTTGATGGAACCTTAAGGTCCATTTTGGTAATTCTACGTGGCATACAGTCTACTTCATCAGTGGATACATCTTCGGTAGTAACGAACAGCCATATGACAATTGGGTCACGTTGACCTACATTTCACGCTTCATTGACTTTGGTTAAAGTTTGCATTAACATCCATTTCTGGAATAGTACAGCATATATAGACATGAAACTATCAGTTGATACCACCTACTTGACAGGAAAGTTTATGGAAAGCCTGCTACAACATCCATATTGAGTCACTGTTCCATGAATGACATGGCCGCAATAACTTTTTATAGTCAGCATGGCCACCACAAAAAAAAAAAAAATGCTTATTTTCCCGCGCTCGCGCGGGTTCAATGTCTTGTTTATTCTGAAAATACCCATTAGACCTTGCAGATCATTTGAACATGTTACAAATTCAAAGTGTTTGTCATATCATCAGTGAGATCTAGCTTTTGATAGCAGAAATACAAGTTTTTGTTAATAAGATCTATAAACATGTAATATATTTCATTGTTATTTATTGATTCTGGCATTGCACACCATCTTGCTTGACCAACCCTATGATGGAAAGCCATATGTAGGTCTTGAGGTTGCTTACAGGAACTACATAGGAGTATTCATTGTACATCGTATATAGAGAGATGGAACTAGTTTTAACCCACTGTATATTCTTTGCTGTCATAAATCAGGTCTATTTTGGACAAGAATCATCTATATTTATATTTTTTAGTTTCTCAACCTTATTTAATAATTGGACGTAGTGTTGTTTCTACTGATTTATAGACTTGGTTATTTTGTCTGGGCTATTTAGAGTTCGCCGCATAATGTGTGGTTTCCCGCTCATTTTTATTCTGTAGCAATTTACAGATGAGATTTTTTGACATATACTGCTTATGCGTTTTTTTCTAATATTTCAGGTGGATACATCGCGTTATCTTTGCCAAATTTCATATTTTCTTCTATTCGGATATTCTAACGTTAAACTGACTTTTTAAAATTGACAGGGGCCGTTGAACGTCAGAAATCGCATAACTGGGAATATTTTTCGAACGAGTTTTGCCTATGTATATTGAATATCAAATAAATGTAATTTTCTATCGAGAAAACCGCATACGTTTTGCTTGAGAGCATTTGAATTATTATTTCCAAAACTTACATGTAAAGTCGTCATTTCTTTTCAGACATAATTGATTTATAAATAATATAACCTTTTTGAAGAGCTAAATGGCTATAAATAGAATCATGATTAAAATTTTAATTTAATTTCTTGTTTTGTCATGACTGAAGTGTCTACTTAATTATATTTCTTTCCATTTCGACATAAAAGGAACGGTGATGTTCTGTTTATCGTCATTTTTATTACCACTTTCTTATAATTTAAGCTGATCGAACCTAGAGCTAGAAATATACCAGTTGAATGGGATAAAGTGGAGTTGTTCCGACAGGAAGTTGCTAAGACTGTTGAATATCTTGATAAAAGTTGGTTGAAAGATCAGGCCTTCTTATGTGGCGATGATATTTCCGTGGCTGACATTTTAGGAATTTGCGAATTGATGCAGTTATATAGTGTACATGAGGATAAATTTTATGAATCCAACCCCGTTGTCAAAGCATGGATGGAAAGAGTTAAGGCAAGGCTGCAGCCACATTTTGATGAGGCACATGCTTTGATTTTCAGAACACGAGAGATGTATCCGAAAATTGCAAAGCAGCTTGCTAAGCTGTGAAACTGACATTTTCTTATATACGACTAACATAAGTATTTACATATTAAGTGTTTTTTACAGTAATTTAATTGTGACAAACAAATATGTATTTTTAACAAAATAATTATGTGAAAAAGAACAATTAATGAAATAAAACCATGTAATTACCTTGTGTCCATTTGTGTGAACGATATATGTATTAACTAATTTTCTTGCTTATTTCAGTACGCATTAATTAAATTATCAATCTCCATTTTTATATCGTATAAACTTTGACTAAATTGTGCGACAAATGTAGATATTTTTAACCTTTTTGTTGTTTTTTTGTGTTAAGGTTCTTTCTAAACAAACCGTAACCAACCCATACTTCCATGTCGGGGGCTGTACTATGATTCCACTTCATTTCCTCGCAGAACCCATAACTTTGGAGGATAACGCCAACCTTAATAATGGAAGCCTTTTTATTCCACTATGCAATTTTGATATTTTACATCAAAGTGTTCAGCATAACATTTTAAACAGAAATTGGCCGTTTTAGTCAACGTTATTTGTGATAGTGTTATTTTAAAGTTTTCACGCAGCACAGGGGATTAAAAGTAGAACAGATAAACAACACGAAGTAAAAACAACTAAAAAAGCGATATTAGCAGCAGTAATATATGGCACCGTTGAAGTCGCATTTGACGAGGAGCCGGAAGTGACGTTACAGGAAGGTATGTCACCGGCAATGACGTAACAGGAAGTGAAATCACCGGAAATAGTTTGTGCGCATGCTTTTTCGGAAGTGATGAATTTTCTCATCATTTTGGAAAGTAATTTTTTAACCGGTAGTGTTAATTTCGCCGGGTTTTTTAAGCCGGAAGTGTAAGGGAAATAACTTTCGGGTCTAAACGTATATTATTCTGATTTATTTCCCTTGAAGTTCTTTTGGTCTCTGGATTGTATCGGGATAAAGCCTCCCTTCGAGGTGTTTAGTCTCGGACCTATTGCTGGAAGATCAAGTATCGAAAGGGTTCACATGATAACCTTATCATGCAATTGCCTTCGGTCATTCGCACGCTTTTGATTTAGCAGTGACAGTTTTAACCACTGACTCCTAGGAGTTCGCAACCCTATACAATACCATGAAAAACCCAGATACAACCCTGATTGAAAAGCGCGGGAAAATGGGACATAATCCAATCACAGTGAAAGATTCAAGCCTATACACATAGAAGAGGGACTTAACCCACATCTACTGACATGGAAAACCAACAGACCATACAGAAAAAAAATGCGCGGTAAAAAGGGAAATAAATCAGTCAAGACAACGGACTTCCGGTCATGGATACTCTTTTGGTACTTGACCTTTTAGTGATAGGTCCGAGCCTGAACATCTCTACACAGTCCAATGAAAGACAAAAAAACCTCAAAATAAAAAGCGCAGAAATGGGGAGATAATCCGGATGAGCATGCACACGAAGATTTCCGGTGACGTCACTTCCTGTTACGTCATTTCCGCTGATGTGACTTCCGGCTCCACATCGCTCCACGACAAATGATAAATTAGAACCTCCCACATACTACTAGCAGAAACATGCAGAAAATGGGACCATCTAAAGATCATAAAAGTAAAGTTTGGTTGATATGAATTTGTAGATTGAAGGGAGCAGGATTCCTTTTCAGTTTGTCATTTTATGGAAATAATTAACATAATTAAAAGGACAAGAGTGAAACTATATAGAATAGAGAATGGAAACGTGGAATGTGTGAGAGACAACCCGATGTTATGTGTGTCTCTTCCACATTCGTTGGTGGAACATAAGGAGAAAGAGAAAGAGAAAAGGAAAACGCGTGAGGGAACAAAGTCGGAAACGTTTCATGTGCCCTGCATGAAGAAGCGGTCAATCTAGATTCATTTATACCTATATCCGGTGTCCAGATTAATCAAACGGCGAAAAATAAAAATCAACCCACAAAAACTTAATCTCAAAGGAGGGGGGGGGGTACTCTCCAAACTTTTCTGCACGTAGGCTAGTAATATTTGTGGGGTCAAATTTCTCGATTTTGCTATATTTTTGGGGGTCCCAAAAAGTGCAGGTATTTTCTGGGGGTGCGTTCAACAATGATAGTTACTTGTAGTATTTTAAAGTTTGAGCTTATGTCTGAATGATATGAATACATCAGTATGATTATTAAACATTAATGCACAATGTCAGTATCAGTGTAAAAATGTTGAAAAGTCTTACCTATATTTCACATTTGCCGCCCAACTTTCAGAATTCTATACAGTGAACCTCGCATGCTGATACAGTTCATCTTAGTTAAAATAAGACCTTGTTTGATAAAAGAACCTTTAATGAGCAAGCTTACATACCCCACGCTCGAACTTAGGGGGGAACTACAGAAACTTACTGAGCTATCCAAGCGTCAAAATTAATAACCGATATTTTCACAAGCCCTCTCCCGAAGGAATGAATTCCCCTTTTCAGATTTTGCTAATAATTGAAATCATCCGAGTTATGATGCATATATATGCGTGACATTCATTCCAATATAAAGGGGATCGAATATAATATGAAGGCGCTATTCAGGCGACAAGGAGATATATATTTGCAAGTCCCTTAAAATGGATGGATGGATGAATTGTTGTTTAACGTCCAGTGGCAGCCAGGTGCAAATCAGGACGAGAACATGTATGATAATAAATATGATCCCTGCTTTGTACTAGACCGACACGCTGAGCCGGATTTTTAATGTGCTAGCTCACGAGGTAATTGTCCGCAGGAAGACATATCACCCCACTTGGACACATTATACCGACTCCGAACCGACCAGTAGATCTTTGCTCTTACTCCTGGATGCCTCGTGCTTGGCGGAGAAGCAACAAATACCAATTTTAATGTCTTTGGTTTGACAAGGGGATCGAACCCGCAACCTTCCGCACTCAAGGCGAACACGCTACTACGAGACCACCGAGGCGGTTCTTAAACTAGAGGCTCAGAAGGCTGAGCCTACATCGCTCACCTGACATTAAAGCCATTTTTATTGATGTACCTCAAACAGAGAAGTCACTTCTCCCTATCATTATGAAGTGTGGTGAGCCCTGTAGGAACCAACTTTTTCTTCATCAAGGTGCTTCTACTTACAGGTCAGCGTATTCTAAAATTTGGCAGTTCTCCAGAAGATTTTTGCATGTATTTCCCATAGGATCTTATGTTAACCTTAGCCCTCTGCTGAAGGCGATTTTAAATTAGTGATCTGCCCCAGAGGAACAACACTTGGTGAGCACCTTAAGAGGAACATTCAGACCATGTTTGGTTTCAAGTAATTCTGCGGTTCTGTAGATTTTTTATATATGTCATACACACTTTCTGTCAAGTTTGACTCTGTTTGGCCAAGCAGTTTTAGAGAAAATCTTTTTTTTTTTAATCGACCAATCAGAAACAAGAATTGCCCATGGTAGTCATGTTTGTTTCCTGATCTAGACAAAATGAGGAAACTTTGTAAAAAATGTAAAAAACCTCCAGCAGATGCTTCCTCGTTCCCTTTGGCCAAGCGGTTTCAAAGATGAAAGTAATCAACCGATGACAGACAAGAACTGCCCATGACGGCCATGTTTGTTACCTGATCAGGGCGAAAAGCGGAAACTTTGTATAGAGTCTCCCAATTAGATGCTTTCTGTCAAGTTTCGTTCCATTTGGCCAAGCGACTTCAGAGGAGAAGATTTTTTATATCAGCCAATCAGAAACAAGAACTGCTTATGGTGGCCATATTTGCATTTCGATCGAAACAAAATGAGGAAACTTTATAAAGGACCTCCCATATATGCTTCCTGTCAGATTTCGTTTCCATTTGGGCAAGCGATTTCAGAGGAGAAGATTCTTTTTATATAAGCCAATCAGAAAAAGGAACCATATATTTACTCCGATCGGGATGAAATAAAGCAGTTCCAGAGATCGAGAAAAAAATTTTTTAATCAACCAATGAGGAACAAGAATTGCCTATGGTGGCCATATTTTTTGCCCGATCAGGACGAAATGAGGAAAATTTGTAAAGAACCTCCCATAGATGCTTTCTGTCAAGTTTCGTTCCACTTGGCCATGCAGTTCCAGAGAAATAATTTTTTTTTAATCAACCAATGAAAAACAAGAATTGCCTATGGCGGCCATGTTTTTTGCCTGATCAGGCCGAAGTGAGGAAAGATCCTCCCATAGTTGCTTTCTGTCAAGTTTCGTTCCATTTGGCCAAGCGATTTCAGAGGAGAAGATTTGTTTTATGTCAACCAATCAGAAACAAGAACTGCCCATGGCGGCCATATTTGTAGTCCGATCGGGACGAAATGAGGGAACTTTATAAACGACCTCCCATATATGCTTTCTGTTAAGTTTTGTTCCATTTTGCCCAACAGTTTCAGAGAAGATTTTTGAAAACTCAACCAATCAGAAACAACAATTGCCCATGGCAGCGATGTTTGTTCTCCGATCGGGACTAAATGAGCAATCTTTATAAAGGTCCTTACATAGATGCTTCCTGCCAAATTTAATTCCATTTGGCCCAGCTGTGGTTTCAGAGGAAAAGATTAAAATGTGAAAAGTTAACGGACGAACGGACGACGGACGCAAAGTGATGACAAAAGCTTACATGGCCTTTGGCCAGGTGAGCTAAAATGGTTCCCAAATTTAAATTTTCCTGAGAATCACTCTCATACCAGGTATTTGATTAATTTATACCTTGATTTGAATTTGAAGAAAAATTGACAAAAATTTGGGTATCCAGGTGATGACTTGATGAAGACGGACGGGTCAAAACATTATACCCTTGGAAACTGCATTGATTGTGATATAAATATATGGTTGCAGATCTTCTTGTTTGGAAACATTGGGTCAGTTGTAATATAATTTTATTTGGTCTTCATTAAGAATATCATCCACCAGACTAATTCATGGCAAAGATTATGCAGCAAATGACCCCAAGGTGTTCTTTATATTCCATTATTACTCAATTTTATTGAACTGATCTGGCGAAGTTAACCTTTTAATTTACCTAAGGCAAGTTTATTTCATTTTGGGTATGTTCAGCATTATTGAATTGTGTTTAATAGTAGTGTGGACATATACATGTACTAAATAAAAAGACCACGGTAAAAACTATTTCAATATGAAAGTTTTCGTTTTAAATATTTCTGTACATTATATATGAAAACTGCTATATGTGCTAGCTAGGTATAAATGGGTAATTGACAATATGTATAACTGGACAACGAAACATGTTATAACCTGACATCCCTAGTGAAATTGACTGTCCTGTATTTATTCAACTGATGTAAGCTCCGCCCGATCAGGTGAAATAAATTAAATAAAAATAAAAACTGATAACTCTACTCCAAAACCATGTGTGTCAGTCAAACTAATCTTCATAAAAGACCCAATAGAAAATTTAGATGAACCTACATTTACTTCAATAAGTCTAATATATCTACGTGCAAAAAAAGATGAATGCTTAAGTAAGACATAGACTCTCTTTTATGGGATTTGATTTCCATAAAGTACAATAAGCTCTTTGGAGCTTCTAGTTCACTTAAAAATTGAGTTAAATCAGTTTTATATACTTCAAAATCTATGAAGAAATGTAAGGATCTAGAATAGAGAATGGAAAAAATCTTGACTGTTCTGTTAGCAATTTTTCAAATTTTACATAAAATTTTTCTGAAATTAATCATGAATCATAAAAAACATTAAAAAGGTTACTACCGTGTAACCAAAAGCATAGTTACTTTGCTTAAACCTCTGTCATGTTGAGAATTATCCACCAGATTAGATGACCGATTTCTGTCCCTCATAATGTTTTGAAGCTGTAGAAAATTTTCTAGTGCTTTAAAAAATGTATACTTTTATTGATAAACTGAAACAGTAAATAGTTATGGCAAATGTATTCTTGAGATAAATTTCGGATGTATGCAACATATTTTTTCCTTTTGTGACCTGAATGTTAATGTCATATAGCTCAGTCCTGTTATTTGCCCAATTCATACACTCTTTATTGACAAGTTATTTAAAATCTTGATGTGCCCTGTTTTGATCATTTGCTTGTTTTATTTTGGATTTACTTTGGTATTTTCAGAGTATGGTATTTTGTTACATCCTTTGCTTTTAACTGGGTGTAATTTGTATGCACATGTACTTCTTATAAAATTCCTTGTCCTCCATTATACAGATTGGATGCAATTAATATCAAGCAAATAATTACGCTCCAACCAATGTTATGGGTAGACTTTAAAGTTGCAGTGATTTGTAAGATTTTTCTCTGTGCTGGAACTTCATGGTGATTACATTGTAAAATGACACACAGCAAGGAAATGGCTGCTCCTTTGCCTAAACTTTTGTCAAGTCCTTGTGAGATTTTTTTTCTGTCAAGAATTTATCCACCATATCAACCTGGACTGAAAAAATCTGGGACAAAAAGCATAGAGAAAAAAAAATAGCTGAGTGCATGTCTCATACATGTATGGAAACCCCAAATATCAGATACTTAGTACAGGTAATTCTGTTAATGTTCATTGACTTCCGCAATAAAATGTAGGAGCTACTGATCACATGGCACTTTGTCATTTCTAAAAATGCATAAATATAAGACTGTCAATATTTTATTTTGCATTTTTTCCAGTTTCTGCCTTTCTGAACACATTGGGTGGTAGACAAATAATCATATTTCATAACAGTTTTAACTAATCTCTGAATGGATTAACTATTTTCTGCATAATGAATTCATGAAAAATCATCAAACTTTATACTTTCTTATAAAATCAGTGAAAAGTGTAATTCATATGATATGTGTCATGTCTGTGGCTTTTTGCTTTTCTTTTTTAGCATCTTCGGTGGTCCAAGAAACTTGAATGTGGTTCTGCAAAAAAAAAAATTATTAAGTAATCTCATAATCAGCTAATTGTCCTTAAGTTAATATAATTAATACAATTGATTTTCCAAGCTTTTAATTTGCCTTTTTTGAACAATGAGGAATTTCCTTATTTGCCCTTATGGTCTTAAGGCTATGCATGTATGTAGCACAACTTTGTATTATAAAGCTATTATAACTTATGCTGCATAAGAATTATTAGTTATTTGTATATAATATGGAATACTGTGTTTATATTTTAGACCTGTGTTTAGTTTTTGTATACCAGTGTCTACCTGGTCCTGAAGGGTGGTCAGTTGATCCTTGTTGAAAATGGCTTGACAACCTTTGGATTTCAGTAATCTTCCTATGAGATGTTGTCTCACTGATGTATACTCAATATCCTTATGTTAATCAAACTTCAATAATTATACTTACTGACAAGTTGGACAGATAGGACTGAATGTACAGAAAACTGCAAAAAATAATAATCATTGCATTAATGCATTTGTGACATAATGTGTTCTTCATATGTGTCATCATTACAAAGCATACATATATTCAATATAGATTAAATTTCTGAAATGGGAGCCTCAGCTGTCAAATGATTTAGGTATTTTGTCATAACAATTTATCTTTTGAAGATCTTATTCTATCTATCTTCCACAATCAATGAAAACTTGCTGTAACAATATGACTAAAAATGGTCTAAAATACAAATAAACATGCAAACAATCTGTATAAACTAATTTGATAAACAAATTCTATCAGACTACAGTGATGTGAAACTACTGACTAATCTTTAGTGCTCAACTTGTACTACGT
The DNA here is from genome assembly GCA_028015205.1 of Mytilisepta virgata. Taxonomy (NCBI): domain Eukaryota; kingdom Metazoa; phylum Mollusca; class Bivalvia; order Mytilida; family Mytilidae; genus Mytilisepta; species Mytilisepta virgata. The sequence goes on along the minus strand of CM051520.1, from coordinate 18,617,577 downwards.
GATGTTGCTCCTTGTTTAAATCACACAACAACCTCTAATGTAATCATTGTGGTTATTATTGTTGTATCATTGACATTTACCCATAACCATACATTTTCACAGAGCATATATAAGATTTGTGTGATGGAAAAACACATTTACTTGATAAACACACTGAGCAAACATATCCAATATCTATGAGACTTCTGTGACAGAAACAAGCAGCCCTGTAGTCTACTTGAACTTTTGGTGGTAAAGTAAGTTTTGGTCTCTCTAAAGGATCTGGTAGGAACACCCACTAAAATGAAAATGATATGTATTTTAACCAACACTGCTGTTCATTCATGATAGATACAAAATCTGCAATTAAATAGAAAGTAAAAATTACAATGAATATTCTGCAAAAATTGTGGAGTAACATTATCGTGGATAAAAAGGCACAAAATTTTATGCTAACTGAATAAAAAATATTTGATAACAAACATTACAGGAAGTCCTACTACATTTATATAATGTACTATAACGTCGTAAAAACAAAAGTAAATCTATTGATCTATTAAGTTGCGAAAAAAAAACATCACTTACATTTAGCATTTCTCATGTTTTTACAGAAAAACTTACCAGTAAATATTGTAGTAATCCAGTCACCTGTGGTACCTTGAGATATATACCTCCAGTTATATCACATGCCTGTTGCAGTAAACCTGAATCATTGTCTAATATACATGCATCAATAACAACATTCTGTTTCTGAGCTGTGAAAACAGCATTCATAAGATTCATATACTGTTCAGGATTGTCTTCTGAACCTTTGATAACTAAAATCCTGGAAGATATTATACCCTCTCGAAATTCATGTTCTTTCTCAATCCTGTTCAAATAACACAAGGCAATAGCCATGGAACCTGCTATTAATGAGTCAGAATATAATGCACCTTCCATACTCTGTAATACAATGTTTCTGACTTGATCTTTTATCTGGTTATTCATGTGACAAAACAGTTCATAACGTCCATCATTTGATACAGAATCATTTGATGTCTGCGTACTAGGATACAAAACTACACTAAAAAATAAATAGGTAAATCTATTCTAATTTTAACAGTAGAATCTATTATTTCAACCATTAACTTAAAAGCAATATAATTATAAGGCATAAATATTTTATTACGGACTCAGTTAAAGCAATGAAAATGGAAGTCATCAATTCTCAACCAACTTTTTGTGGTCTTGGGTGGCAACAAGGAGTTTGAGAATTTATGATTATTGGTATATCTTTCATAATAGATTGTGCATTTTTTCATTTCATAAACAGAACAACTGTATGGCATATCATGTATAAAACAAAACTACAGTTATATTAAAATGTTCGGCCCAAGAATATGTTACTTCATTAGGGTAACCTGATCCCTCAAAAACATTTTTCCTGAAACATTGATTTTTTTTTTTGGAGAATCGAATAAAAATGCAGATTTATGGATAATATTAAATTATTCCTGTGTAAAAAATATTTCCTACTAGCCTTACAGTTTTGTACTGGTCAAATTTTCTGAACCAAACAATTAATTTTTTTTTCTTAGGCCTAACCATGTAAAAGTCTTTCTCTATAATGCTAGTGATCAGTTGAAGTTGGATGGTAGGTTAAATAAAAAAGTAATTAACAAAAATTCAAATAAAATGCTCCGCTGGGCGCAGCTTGATATGACCGCAGGGTCGAACCCTGAACAGTTGGGGCAAGTATAGACACAACATTCAAGATTGATACAGCACTGAATTTGGATTGTGAATAAATATTTGACACAGCATAGGTTTCTGACACAGAATTAATGTGGTCTAAGAACTTTTTAATTTACCTATTCAAACCATATCAGTATTATTTGCTTTTATATATAAATCAGAAATAACCAATTTAAAATGGAAAATTTTAAAGAAGTTTAATTTTGGACCCTTTGGACCTTAATGTGGACCAATTTGAAAACAGGACCAAAAATTAAGAATCTAAATACACGGTTAGATTCGGCATATCAAAGAACCCCAATAGTTCAATTTTTGATGATTCAATTTTTGATGAAATCAAATAAAGTTCAATTTTGGACCCTTTAAACCTCAATGTGGACCAATTTGATAACCGGCCCCAAATATCAATTTCTTGCTATTGCGCAATACTGTGCAATTGAAGATTTCTTGCTATTGCGAAATACTGTGCAATTGAAGATTTATTGCTATTGCGCAATACAGTGCAATTGAAGATTTCTTGCTATTGCGCAATACTGTGCAATTGAAAATTTCTAGCTATTGCACAATACTTATTATAATAATTTACACATCCTGTTTGGTGTGTATCTCTGGCCTTATCATTATTATTTACTTTTATATATAAATCAGAAATTTAATAATAAAGTTTTTGGCAAATTTCCAATATACATAATTTAAAAGCAGTTTAGGTGAGATAAACAAAAAAGCTTCATCAGCAACATTTTATATTGGCAAATTTCCAATGGAATTTATTAATAATAAAGTTTTTGGCAAATTTCCAATATAAATAATTTTAGGTGAGATATTCAAATGAGTTTCAATTACCAACCTTACACTGCCTTTTAAATTATGTTTTGTACTTAAGTAATTGTCCATTAACCTGGAAACCCTTTTCCCCCCTTTTTGCACCTTATTCCTTAACGGTTTGAGCCATAACTACCAAAGACAATTCTTGCCATCCCTTTGTGGTATTCCAAAATATCCAAAATCTAAATACATGGTTAGATTCAGCATATCAAAGAACCCCAAGATTCAATTTTTGATGAAATCAAATAAAGTTCAATTTTGGACCCTCTAAACCTCAATGTAAACCAATTTGATAACCGGGCCAAATATCAAAAATCTAAATAAATGGTTAGATTCAGCATATCGAAGAACCCCATATATTCAATTTTTGTTGAAATCAAACAAAGTTTAATTTTGGACCCCGATTTGGACCAACTTGAAAACTGGGCCCATAATAAAAAAACTAAGTACATGTTTAGATTCAGCATATCAAAGAACCCCAAGAATTCAATTTTTGTTAAAATCACACTAAGTTTAATTTTGGACCCTTTGGACCTTAATGTAGACCAATTTGAAAACAGGACCAAAAATTAAGAATCTAAATACATGGTTAGATTCGGCATATCAAAGAACCCCAAGAATTCAATTTTCGATGAAATCAAACAAAGTTTAATTTTAGACCCTCTAAACCTCAATGTGGACCAATTTGATAACCGGGCCAAATATCAAAAATCTAAATACACGGTTAGATTCAGCATATCGAAGAACCCCATATATTCAATTTTTGTTGAAATCAAACAAAGTTTAATTTTGGACCCCGATTTGGACCAACTTGAAAACTGGGCCCATAATAAAAAAAACTAAGTACATGTTTAGATTCAGCATATCAAAGAACACCAAGAATTCAATTTTTGTTAAAATCAAACTAAGTTTAATTTTGGACCCTTTGGACCTTAATGTAGACCAATTTGAAAACAGGACCAAAAATTAAGAATCTAAATACACGGTTAGATTCGGCATATCAAAGAACCCCAATAGTTCAATTTTCGATGAAATCAAACAAAGTTTAATTTTGGACCCTTTTGGCCCCTAATTCCTAAACTGTTGGGACAAAAACTCCCAAAATCAATCCCAACCTTCCTTTTGTGGTCATAAACCTTGTGTTTAAATTTCATAGATTTCTATTTACCTATACTAAAGTTATTGTGCAAAAACCAAGAAAAATGCTTATTTGGGCCCTTTTTTAGCCCCTAATTCCTAAACTGTTGGAATCAAAACTCCCAAAAACAATCCCAACCTTCCTTTTGTGGTCATAAACCTTGTGTTAAATTTCATAGATTTCTATTTACTTATACTAGAGTTATTTTGCGAAAACCAAATGTCTTCGGACGACGACGACGACGGACTACAACGACGCCAACGTCATACCAACATACGACCGCAAAAATTTTGCGGTCGTATAAAAATGACTTAAAAGCATTTCAATTATTAGAGTTTATTCCACTTTAGTAATCTCTAATCTACAACCCATGTATTGCAATCAATGAAAGAAGAAACTTCACTTTTGCCTTATTTTGGAAAACGAGAAAAATGTAATTCTAAAATCTATTTGTATCTACTATTAACCATACCTCTTGTTAGCATGAGCAGCAATCACTGATAGATTATTCATACTACTCAACATTAAATGAGAATTGGCAAACACCATTACACTCTCTAGGCACCGGGCAAGGCTTAACTGAAAAAATATATATATACATGCAGGATATTGTTTTTTTCACGTACTTTTGGTAAAAGTTCAGAATTAGGATTAAGAATGAATTTAATTTTTTCAAAGGGAGATAAATCTTGAAATTCTGTTTCAGTTTCATAACTTCATTATTAAACTTGTTTCCAGCATCTTTGTTCAGCCTGCATGTAAAGAAACTAGAGTCTCAGAGGGCTGAGCCTGTATCGCTGACCTGGCAGAAACAAGAATTGCCCATGGTGGCCATGTTTGTCGCATGATCTGGACAAAATGAGAATGAACCTCCCACTGCTTCTTGTCAATTATCGTTTCATTTGGCCAAGCAGTTTCAGAGAAGAAGATTTCTTTATATCAGCCTATCAGAAAGAAAGGTTTGCCCATGGCAGCCATGTTTGTCGTTTAATCAGGATGAAAAAAATTTATTTCATAAAAGACTTTCCATAGATGCTTCCTGTCAAGTTTGGCTGACAGTTGTGGCCAAGTAGTTCCAGAAATTTTTTTTTTAAATCAACCAATGAGAATCAAGAATTGCCATGGCGGCCATGTTTGTTGCCCGATCAGGACGAATTGAGGAGATTTTATAAAGGACCTCCAATATATGCTTCTTGTCAAATTTCGTTCCATTTGGCCCAGTGATTTCAGAGGAGAAGATTTTTTTATATCAGACAATCAGAAATAAGAACTGCCCATGGTCACCATAATTGTAGTCCGATCGGGACAAAATAAGGAGACTTTGTACAGAACCTCCCATAGATGCTTCCTGTCAGGTTTCATTCCATTTGGGCAAGCAGTTCCAGAAAAAATTTTTTTTAATCAACCTATGAGAAACAAGAATTGCCCATGACAGCCATGTTTGTTGCCTGATCGGGACGAAATAGGAAAATTTATAAAGGACCTCCCATATATGCTTCCTGTCAAGTTTTGTTCTATTTGGCCTAGCAATTTCTGAGTAGAAGATTTTTTTATATCAGCCAATCAGAAACAAGAACTGCCCATGGCGGCCATATTTGTATTCCAATTGTGAGGAAATTTTATAAAGGATCTACAATATATGCTTCCTTTCAAGTTTTGTTTCATTTGGCCTAGCAGTTTCAGAGGAGAAGATTTTTGAAAACTCAGCCAATCAAAATCAACAATTGCCCATGGCGGCCATGTTTGTTGTCCGATTAGGACGAAATGAGCAAACTTTATTAAGGACCTTCCATAGATGCTTCCTGCCGAATTTAATTTCATTTGGCTAAGTGGTTTCAAAGGAGAAGATTTAAATGTGAAAAGTTAACAGACGACGGACGGACGCCAAGTGATGACAAAAGCTCACATGGCCTTTGGCCAGGTGAGCTAAAAATCTCCAGATAACTGATTTTGGATCCATCTTGGTGAGATCCTACCAAACGCCATAGTGTAAATAGATTCACTCAAAATCATTAACAATTAAACCAAAACCCTTTAAGTTTCATGAAATTAGATAACATACACCTTGTCCATTTCCAGCAGCAGTATTCTGACCCCACCATACTGGATTAGTGTCTAATATTATCACTAACTGGCTACTGATAGATGATCCACTCTCTGAAATTCACATAAACACATCAAATAAATAATCTCTAAAAAATAATATGCAGTTTCTGTGGCCAATGATGCGAGCACAGCTCAATAGCCCTTTCCAGAAACTCATTTCTGGTATCACGATTCTGACTCTAAAATTATAATTTGAAGCAAGCTATTCTCTTACTTCTGTTTCCGGTGAACGAAACTTTCTAGCCTTAGTACGTAGCATAATATGGCTGCCCCCATTAAACAAAACTTTTCTAAATGATCCGTATGTAGAAAATGCATATGGTCCTATAGCGCTCGCTGCGCACGCTATAAACTGTTTTAAATCACAATAATATTGAGTTGGTGTGGCAAATTAGTTTATATCAAATACATAATCTCTAAAAATATAAATTGTTTTAAATCACAATAATATTGAGTTGCTGTGGCAAATAAGTTTATTGATACATGTACATGCTATGCTCAATCTAATTAAAATTAGATCTACTAATTGCTCCTTTCAGTCACTGCATGTAGTGACTGAAAGAAGCAATTAATAAGTCTAATTTTAATTAGATTGGGCTATGCTTTTAACTTGCTTTTGAAAATGTCTTATCAATATTACATAAAATATACCAGTAATAACGTATGTACCATTAGGCTTTTTGTTTATGTAAGACAAGATATGGTAAACTGGTGATCATGATCAACAAAACCAAATTCTAGTGAACATATGATTCTAAACCTAATGAGTATATCATTTTTAAGTCAGGTCAAAACACTTTTATTTCAGTGTATGCAAAATTTGTCAAACTATCAGACATTTCCAATAAAATCACCCTTGTCAAAATATTTGACCCAAATGCTCTGAAATTATTACAACATTTATACACTCCCAAAAATTAATTTGAAATGGCAAAAATGACAAACTGGTTTTTTTTTTTTACATATTTTGAAAATTATATATTTTTAGATGTCTGGATTTTACATTCACTCTAGTGGTGAAGTCCCTTGGTTAGACAGTCTGTAGCTATCTTGGAGGTCTGACTGTTATTCCTTCCTCTTCTTAATGATGAATAAATAAACAGTTTCCTAGTACTTTTAAACAGTAGTCAAGGTATCCATTACTTTCAATGCGACAAGGACCATCAGTTCAAGTGACCTGTCAGCAAATTTTTCAGATGACCAGCAGATTGAAATGACCTGCTTTCCAATTGATGTACCTTTTATTGTAGTATCTTCACATTTCAGGAATAAACTAATTCCTTTGAGAATACACACTACTTTTTTTATTTACAAACAAATGATCTTTGACAGCATATATTAGAAAAGACCTTTTTTTATCATATACAGTGATGTGTGGCTATTTTAACCCCCCTCCAATAACCATGTGACTGGGTTTTTGAAAAAGTCTATATACAGCTCAACTGGGTCTAGCTACAATAATTTAGAGCCTGTGACAACTTTTGACTCAGCAGAGCTACAAAGCAGTCCCATTATTTGTAATGGAGTAAAAATAACTTTCATGTATGGCAATAAGAGGTCGTTATCTGAAATATCATTAAACTGTATTATTTCCAGTATATTAAATGTAAAATTACTTCACTTTTAATGTTGAAATCATTGTCTTGCACATCTTGTCAGATTCAAACTGATAGATATCACGAGATCGCAAGAGGTATGGCATGACTTTATATGGATATCCTTACTATGACTACGATTAACAATATCGCGGGAAATAGTATTTTGTCAATGAAAACTTCCTTATTTGGAACGTGACTTTAGCCAGAATCCCATCGAACCAGAAAGAAAAGAAAATTCAAAACATGGATTGGAAATCTTCCGTTAGGTGATGGTTGCTTTATTTTAACTGATAATGATAAAAATATAATATTTTTACCGTTTTTGAATCAAAACAGGTGGAAAATATGCCTAAATTCCCCAGGTGCATAGGCCGGGTGTGAATCACACCCAGCTGCTCCATAATTCACGATTAATGGGGACACTTTGTAGCTCCGCCCAGTCAAAAGTTGTCACAGGAGCTACATTATTGTAGCTAAACTGGGTCGAGATGTGAATATACTCTTTTTTTTAAGTTTTAATTTATACTGTTTTAATGTACAGGTCTGAGTAAACTTTTATGTGACTGTACAAAACATTTCACCTGATTTGGTGGTGTTCCTACTTACAGAAGATTAATACCAAGAAGAAGAATTGATAAAGAGAACATTTTCCCAACACACCTGACATGTCTGATTTTTTTTTAACAACAATTAACTATTCGTAAGTTCGTGCTCGTGTTTTCAAAGACACCATTTTGTCAAAAAGCTCTAAACGCTTTGGTAAAGTGTGGCTGGATTGGTCAAATCAAAACTGAAAGTAGAAATTGAACTAACCAAATCCCATGATACAACAGACGTCTTTCGGAACTCTTTGGTTGTACGGAATGCCTTTTGAATGAACGATTCGGTCTGCATGAATTAGTATTGCAACAGAAAAATGGAAAGAGAAGGTATCGACATGATAGATGGATAAAAGTGCCACAAAATTTGATTAAATAAAAAAATTCTTCAATGATAAAAAAACTGTCAACTTGACCATATTATTTTCCTTTAATTTTGTACTTTCCATATGTCGATAAGTACAGTGGAACCTCCGAAAACCGGCCCCTCTGAAAACCGGATTCCTCTATAAACCGAAACTTTTGCCTATATATTCAAGTAAAAAAATCCTCTGAAAACTGGACCCTCTGAATTCCGAACACCGGCCGTACTTTCAGGTACAAAACATATATACTGTTGTCAAATTAACCTCCATAAACCCGGTACAGGACGCTTCGGCCATACTTCCACGTCGTCCATAGTCGTATCGGCCATAGGACAACATCGGCCATATTTTGAAAAGACGTATCGGCCATACTTTGAAAAGACATATCGGCCATAGGACAACATCGGCCATACTTTGTGAAGACGCGTCGTCCGTGGTTTTCTGTCATAGTTAAAACAATAAGTTTAGTTTTGAAATATAAAACTAAGGAATCAGATAATGATTAATTTTCAATTTTAAGAAGATTGTTAATTGCTTATTATCATTTCTTTGATATAATGAACATAAGTATTAATTATGCTTTTGTCAAGAAATTGTAAAGGAAATATAAAACGAGATCACTATAAAAACAACAGCACCCAAGCTGAGTTCAAGTGGATACAAACATACATTGGGTAGTGAAATTCTTGTAACAATACCAACGGAATACCTACATGCATCTACAAAGCCGTCTTACATCACTCTGGGACCAGTATGACGACGGCAGCATCCGTACCTTTGACTTTCTCTGTTCAGTGGGACATTTTTATGCACCACCGGTTCCACAACCAGAGACCCTTCCAGAATCAGACACAGAAGATTCAGACTACGAGTCCGACTAATTGTTCATTGTTATTAACTTTATTAACTTTATGTTTAGTGCTTGCTTTCAATAGTAACTTTCTTGATAGTATATTATTATATTTAGTGCTTTATGATACTATCATATTTATGTTACAACTATGAAATGATACTTGTTGTATTATTATATTTTATGTTATTACCACAATGGAATAAATATTTAAAGTAGGGCCGATATGTCTTTTCAAGGAATGGCCGATATGTCCTAGTGACGATGTGGTAGTATGGACGACGTGGAAGTATGGCCGTTGCGTCTCGAAAGCCATACACCGGCCGAAACAATGTATTACCTGGAAAATCAGTGAACCGTTATACATTTCATCCTTAATCGATCGATCATTGGCATCATTAAACTAAATAACCATTTTGAATAAAGGTGTGAAAGTCGTAAACCAAACAATAATCAGGCATCAATAAAAACGGATTGAAATTTAAAACAATTAATTGTATTAAAATAATATGCACGTGGTACATGTTCATATGTAAGCACATGGCACATGGCACAATTTTACAACATCGTTATAATACATTGTAATGCACTTCCGGTTTCACTTTCCGGATCAGATACGTCTTTTCCGGAACCTCCCAAAACCGGACCCTCTGAAAACCGGCCAATTTCTCAGCTGTTCGGTTTACAGAGGTTCCACTGTATATCAAAAACTAACTCCTCCTAGCTACAATAATGTATCCCCTGTGACAACTTTTGACTTGGCGGAGCTACAAAGCGGTCCTATTACTCGTAATGGAGCAAAAATGACTTTTACGTATGGTAATAAGAGGACATGTTTACCTGAAATATCATTGAAGTGTATGATTTCCAGCATAATAAATGTAACATTACTTCATTATTAATGTCAAAATCGTTGTTTGGCACATTTGGTCATTTTGTCGGTTTCAAAATTGTTTTCTTTCCGCAATGACATATATCGTGTGGTCGCAGGGGGCATGGCCTGACCTTATACGGATATCGTATTAGTTATTTTATCAATGGAAACTTCCTTATTTGGAACGTGACTTTAGCGAGAACCCGTCCGGTACTTGAAAAAGAAAATAAAATTTAAAACATGGATGAAAATTTTGAATGCCAAATTTCTAGATTGGAAATTTCCCTTTAGTTGATGATATGTTACTTTATTTTAACTAATAATGATAGAAATTTAATATTTGTAAAGTTTTTGAACCAAAACTGTAAAATATGCCTATGACCCTCCATTACGAGTAATGGAACTGGTTTGTAGCTCTGCCGAGTCAAAAGTTGTCACAAGAGCTACATTATTGTAGCTAACTTACTACTGTCTGAACACTTCAGTTTGTAAAATGGATTTTTTCAAAATTTAAATACCTTAATCAATGTGAATTGTCTAGTCACTTGTGTGAAAGATGCAGTCAGCTAAGTCGTAACTGAAACAATTGAACTTACCTAATTTTGTTCAATCATGTCTTCCAGAGAAACTAAAAATTCTGCCTATGGAATTTTCAATGTAAAAGGGACAAACTCTGCATAAAAAATATTTAAAATAACAATTTTACAAATTTTAGGATAGGTCTGGGTTGATAAATTCAAATGATTAATTTTTTGAAATTTTCAAGTGCATTATTTTTTCTATTAGAAATTCCCCATTTAGAATCATTTGTGAGGTATACAACCACAACCTTAATAATCAACTTTACATATAATATGTTTTCTTGGACAACTTAATAAGGTTAATTAACCAACTAAAGATTGTCTAATAATTCTAACTTTTAGACTTTCAAAATGCGAAAAATCCATTTTATGAACTGTGGTGTCCAGACAGTGCCTCTGTGAAAATACTGAAATAGTTGCTAAAAGAAGACAAGTCTTTTTGGCACCTGGTCAAATCAGCATCTGCTTAAATTGGCACTCTGATTAATTTGGCGCTGGTTAAGGGCTTGGATTTTGGCTTGCCTCAAAATGTGAACTTAAACCTGAGTAAACCAGAACAAACATGAGACTTGCTACCCTTTGGTCTTTGATCTGGTAAAATCAAATACAAATCTTTGTGTCACCAAAACACAAAACTGGGGATGTAATTACAGGCATAGCTGTCATATAAAATGTGTCAAGTGCAATGATCATGTACAAAGATGTTGGCAGGCTGAGATATCTATACTCATATCTGCATTTATATCCAATGTATAATGCATGAAATATAATGCAACAAACCTTGAGTCACTGTAAGACAAAAATATTGTCACATACTGTAATCATATTTTCGATTTGCATTCAATAAATTTATGAGTATGAAAAATATGCATTTGAAATTTGAAATAGCATTTTAATATCAGGTTTCATTTCACTCAAATTCATAGTATTTCACCTATTCACAATGTAATAAAGTAATGTTTTATTAATTCTTCAAAATTTTTCCAGAGATTTTGACATATTTTACTAACCTCAGCAACAATGAACCAGATTTGTCAGCAGCTGTAGCAGCCATTAAAACTTTGATTTATTTTGTTGAAGTTAGCAAAGGTGAGTTGTAAAAAAAACCACTCAGTTTCTTGTATTTATTTATTAATTTTTGTTTGTTTGTCTCCTTTAAATAATTAAATCATCTGTTCATGAAATATCAATTTAACATCGTCTATTTATTTATCTATCAGCATTGAATCAAATACATAAATCATTGTGATCTATAGATAAAGAATAGTAGTTGAAGCACTGGTCTAAACTTTTGACATGAAATGACTAATGTAAAAATTTTGTATCAATCCACCATATCCCGTATTTAATATTAGTGCTTGTAGATGTAGCATTATTAACATTTATTATATGACAAATATTTATCTTGATTTTGATTGGCCCAGGATACCATGAAAAGTATAATGCAAAGGATATGTTAACTTCAAAGTAGTTAAAAATAGAGTGATATAAAGGTTTTGACTTTTGAGTAGCTAAAAATAGAAAAAATTTATCACTTTCCAGTCGTTAAAAAATAGAATTCAACAATTGATTTTGATTGGCCCAGGATACCATGAAAAGTATAATGCAAAGGATATGTTAACTTCAAAGTAGTTAAAAATAGAGTGATATAAAGGTTTTGACTTTTGAGTAGCTAAAAATAGAAAAAATTTATCACTTTCCAGTCGTTAAAAATAGAATTCATTAATTGATTTTTATTGGCCCAGGATACCATGAAAAGTATAATGCAAAGGATATGTTAACTTCAAAGTAGTTAAAAATAGAGTGGTATAAAGGTTTTGACTTTTGAGTAGCTAAAAATAGAAAAAATTTATCACTTTCCAGTCGTTAAAAATAGAATTTCTTTCACTTAGAAATGTGATAGTTTTACTGTTAACTTGTGATTGTTGAAATAAGTTGTTACTGTTATTCTTTTTTTATTAGAAACTTGCAGAGTAAAAGTAAAAACAGTCATATAATAAAACATAAAAAACAGTCATATAATAAAACATTCATTGACTTTGGTATAGGTTAATACCAGGTTTTATCAACCCTCAAAAATAATATCCACACTCGCCGTTGGCTCGATGGATATAATTTTTTCAGGGTTGATAAAACCTGGTATTAACCTATATCAAAGTCAATAAATGTATAATGTTAATTTCAATTTTGTATGTTTACTCATATTTATACACCCCGCAAACAAAGTTTGGGGGGGTATATAGGAATCACCTTGTCCGTCTGTCTGTCTGTCTGTCTGTCCGTCCGTCCGTCCGTCCGTCGCGCTGTCTGTCTGTCTGTCTGTTGTCCGTCGCGCCGTCTGTCTGTCTGTCCGTCTGACCATATATCTTGTAAGCGCAACTCCTCCTAGACCGCTCAATGGATTTCAACGAAACTTTACAGAAAGGAAGTACATCATCCAAAGATGTGCGTGAAGAAAAATCTTTGCTTTCCGATATCACCTAAGGGAGATAATTGGACTTCAAAGCGGGGGGTATCCTTTGTGAGCTTTGCTTACAGTACATCTAGTTTAATTGGTCAGCATCAATCCTGTATAAACAATTTTATACTCTGTAAATTCTATTAAGTTTACAACATCCATTTTTTACTACTTAAAATCAATACACATGTAATAGAAACATAGTCCCTAAGATTTATTAAATGAGTACATTCATGCATCATAAAACAGAAATTTACATGTCACAGTTTTCAGTGACTTTTCTGCAGTCCATCAAAGGTCATCCATTAATAAATTCAAAGTGGAAATTTGTCTGTTATTACTGGAATACTGCTTAATTTTGATAAGCCCAGCATATAAAATTATAGCAATACAAAAATTGGCAACACACAATCTGTTTATCATAAGGCATAGTACTACTTTGTGTATGAACATGCTTGACAATAGTTCAAAGTACTATATTAAATTTTGCATCAATAATTTGTCTACCATACAAGTATGTTTTATAATTAAGTCATATATTATTAATTGTAGTGGAAACAATACAAGAAATGAGAGAATGTTTGAGGGGTGCCATACAGATTTTAACTGATACAGACAGTAGTACAACGTCGATATCATCAGCTGGGGAATTATTCCTTAGGTTTATATCACTCAAACTGGCAACATTAGAATATTCAGTATGTAAAAAGTTTTGATGAAATCATAAAATGTGGTATCGTGTGACCTGTTTGATCCATTTATTAAAGACAAATAATTTGTATTACCAAACAGCTTATATCTCAGTTTTGTAATAATCTTAGATTGTATTTATACAAAATGTGACATAGAAAAAATGTCAGTGGAGATGTGTATATATATTTTAAACATTCATGTCAATGAGACAACATTACATTTATATTTTAATACTGAGCTGGTATGCTTTTCTATAGTTTGTATTTCTCCATTTACATATGAATCCTGTTTGATAAACAGGTACTACAAAATTGATTTTTTGTGTTCTCTTTTAATGCTAAATGCTCTTGATGTGTAGCACTAGTTACCTCTTTTGTGCTTTATACATGTATATTTTATAAAATTCTGATAAATAGATTAGGTGTCTAATGAGTTATCTTTCAATTTTTTGTATTTTTCATACATAATTCCTATGTGTTTAAAGAATATAGATGTAATATGATTTGATTTGTATTCTCGATTTCAGAATATTCAAGAACTAAAAAATTTGCTAGTTGAGAGAGGAAATTTATTCTTAGATAAAATTGCAGGATCCCGTCAGAAGATTGCTAAGCTAGCTAACCAGTTTATAAGAGATGGAACGGTAAAAATTGTTGTACTATAGTAACATTTCAATGCTTGATTTTAACCTAAAGACAATATCAAAAGATCCTGCAAACAATATGATTATAAAAACATTTTGAAGACATACAAGATTTATTGCTTATTGTCAGTTTCCTTTCAGGTTTCTATTTTCTGTAATTTATGAACGTACAGCATCATTTCTGTTTCGAAGGAATATATTTTTCAGATATATAAAGTCCAAGAGTATTACAGAAAAGTGTGATGTTTCATTTGATTAATATTTTAAAAGTTGATTTCTTAAACATTGGCAAATTTAAAATGTTAAAATTGATTGATTGGAGATTAATGCCATGTAGGCAGTATTTTAGCTATATAATAGTGTTAAAAGATAATGGAAAGAACAGACTTTAGCATTGAGAAGAATATACAGCGGTATGAAATTGAACATATTTTTATTTCGTAGACCATATTAACACATTCGAAGTCCAGAGTAGTTTTACAAGTACTAAAGGAAGCGGCTGAGGCTAAGAAAAGATTTAATGTATTTGTTGCAGAGTCACAACCTGATAAGTCTGGGTAAATTGATATATTACTTGCAAATCTATTACTGTCACACAAAAATTTGCCATCAAAGAAAGTTTGTCTTGCTAATTACCAACACTTTTTTAACCGGATTTTCATAGGAAAATATCGGTTATTAAATTGGTGATGTACGGCGGGCGGGCGGGCGGCCGGGCGGGCGGTCGGGCGGGCGGACGGGCGGGCGGACGGGCGGCTGCCAAACAGTGTCCGTGCAATAACTTATGAACTGTTCAACCAAAGCTTTTCAAATTTTAATATGTTGTTACTGATGACAAAATGGAGGTCAAGTTCGATATTGACGATTTTCACTTTCACCGTTCAAGAGTTATGGTTCTTGAAAGATTGAAAAATGGCTTTTCCAGTGGTGTCCGTGTGATAACTTATGAACTGTTCAACCAAAGCTTTTCAAATTTTAATATGTTGTTACTGATGACAAAATGGAGGTCAAGTTCGATATTGACGATTTTCACTTTCACCGTTCAGGAGTTATGGTTCTTGAAAGATTGAAAAATGGCTTTCCCAGTGGTGTCCGTGTGATAACTTATGAACTGTTCAACCAAAGCTTTTCAAATTTTAATATGTTGTTACTGATGACAAAATGGAGGTCAAGTTCGATATTGACGATTTTCACTTTCACCGTTCAAGAGTTATGGTTCTTGAAAGATTGAAAAATGGCTTTTCCAGTGGTGTCCGTGTGATAACTTATGAACTGTTCAACCAAAGCTTTTCAAATTTTAATATGTTGTTACTGATGACAAAATGGAGGTCAAGTTCGATATTGACGATTTTCACTTTCACCGTTCAGGAGTTATGGTTCTTGAAAGATTGAAAAATGGCTTTCCCAGTGGTGTCCGTGTGATAACTTATGAACTGTTCAACCAAAGCTTTTCAAATTTTAATATGTTGTTACTGATGACAAAATGGAGGTCAAGTTCGATATTGACGATTTTCACTTTCACCGTTCAAGAGTTATGGTTCTTGAAAGATTGAAAAATGGCTTTTCCAATGGTGTCCGTGTGATAACTTATGAACTATTCAACCAAAGCTTTTCAAATTTTAATATGTTTTTACTGATGACAAAATGGAGGTCAAGTTCGATATTGACGATTTCCACTTTCACCGTTCCGATATTGACGATTTTCACTTTCACCGTGTGTGTACTTATATACTCTCAAAAATTCCAATATTTATCACTTACTATAAATAGGAGGTCAAGATTGATTTTTGCCTTTCCATTTCTGAACCCTACAAAACCCTACAAAAATTATTTCTTTACTTCATCCTGTTTGGGAATCCAGATTTGCAAACATCATTTCCATGCAGGAAAATCCGGTTTGCTGTCATTCGACAGCCTCTTGTTTATTTCCCAGCTTAGCGAAGCAGGGGATATATAGTGATGAGGGTTTCCGTTCGTCCTTTTGTCTGTCCGTGCACACCTATTACCTGCAACGTTCCATACGCCAATGAGTTGATTTCATTGAAGCTTTCATAGAATCTTCAATACAAACTGGAATTGTGCACCAATCTTTTATTTTTGATCAGAATGATTTTTTTGGGTTTTCAACAGAAATAAAGGACTTTGCCATTTTTTTCCTTATTTTGATAATGTAAGGAAGCACAGGCACTTCTATGGCATTCACACTCCTTATACATAGATTACATAAAACCAAGTGCCTGTGTAAGGAAGGTAGGCATGCCCTGTCCTCAACCCCTCCTGCCATTGTACGTCTTCTATTTTGTTTTTTTATCAAACTGATTTTTGGGGTTTACCATAGACAAACATGGACTGAAACATTTCTTTATTGTGATGCAAGGAGGTAGGCATGCCTCATCCCCGACTTCTCCTAAACCATCAAATGTACTTCTCAATCAATGAATCTTCAGTGTACAATACCATAATGCATATCCTATTTCTTTTCTCTTTTTGATCAAAATGATTTTTAGGGTTTCCGTAGACAGAAATAAAGACAGAAACCCAGTAGTTTCTCTATCGACTGAAACCATATTTGGTGTACTCATAACATTAACACCCTTAAGAGTAAGGATTTACACCAAGTAAGAGTTTCCACTATATTAATTGTACTTGCACAATTAGTAGTCTCAACAATCAATCCTTTAACATCTGGACATTCATCACCTCTCAAAAGCCACGTCTGGATACCAAAACCATATATCATATTCGAAGTTCATATTTTTGACGGGATAGAATATAGATACTTTAATGGGGTACTTTTCCAGAACACACCTTTAATCTCTCTAATCTGTGTTCAGATACAGGTAGCCATAGCGGTAGATGTCCATTCTAGGTTCAGAATATTTTCATGATGGTTAGGTCAACTTGCGAATATATATCAGTTTAAATGCCACTGTGAGACCCTTATTATTAATTGTATATAGATTTTCAAAGATTTTGTAGACGGATAAGCTCATGAATTTTGAAGGAAGAACCGAAGAAATTTTTCAATTTACTAAGAATAAATTGTGAAAAACTTGAGTTTGACACAATGCAAGATCTTTGTTGTGTGTTGATTTTATTCGTTTAATTTAAACTTATTTATTTATAGTGGATTGAGAAACAAGTTATACCAACTTATACTAATCCCTCTCCACTTGGCAGTTACGAGAGCAGCCCCTGTAGCGGCATTTAAGCCTACTCTTTTTCTACATCTACAGAGGAGTCTTTAACGTGCTAAGGGTGTTGCTCTCCCTTAACATGGGACAGCCATTTTTCGTCCCCATCCGAATGACTGGCATATCCTCGCAAATGGTGTCGATAGGGCATCGCAAATTTGATCCCTGAAATTTTCATCCCGAACGGGAATTGAACCTGGGACTTTTGGATTTGTAGTTTGTTGTGCTAACCAATACACCACGGTGCGCTATATATGTTCATTCAATCTAATATAGGAGTATTTATAACCTTGTTGAAAGGAACCATTAATGTTACTTAGTAAAAGGATCAAATATGGGATTATATTCATCATTGAAAATAAAAAATTGAATTGAAGTCTTATCTCTGTTTTTTTGTTTGTTTGTTAGTTTTGTCACTTTTGGTAAGAAATGATTTTTCATAGACTCTGAGTTTATTTTATTGTCAAAGATATTATAAATTATGACTCGATACTGCCTATGATATTTATAAAGCCTTTAATTGAGGGATTCCTTTGGTAGTACTTGAATTACTAGCTTGGACAGCAAACACAAATATGATAATATTATATTTTGATTAAAAGATTAATTTTCATATATTTAAGTCGATATTAAGTTGATATTAATCAAATCTAACAAAACTGCTAACTACACTCAAGAATAAATCAGATTGTTACAAAAATATTAGCTTCAAAGTAAATCTGCTTGATAGAAAATGTTATTGATTGATCGTTTTAAACACTTTGCCAATTACAACAGCTTGGAAATACGAAATCCAGGAAACTGATATTTTTTTTTAATCCGAACGAGTAAAATTGTCGTCAAAGAATGTAATCAAATTCATCATATGTATGTGTTGCAACAATTTTCTTTGGATATACAAATATGTTTGAAATGAAAGGATATTTCAGTGAAAAAAAAACCAATAGATGATAATGAAAATAGATTTCCATAACATTTCTGGAATTATTGTAATGTACAAGTTTTGACTTTTCAAGGATACAAATATTCCTTCATCCTAAGAATAGAATGTATTGAACAAAGTTTGACTGGAATACTGCTGATCTTATTGTTTGTAAACACAAATGGGACAATAAATCATTCTTTCTATTACTTGTGTATGACTTCATATTTCCTGGATGTATATATAAAATTGTAAAGGTCCTCATAACACAGTTGTTAATAAGTGAGCATGTAGTTTTTCTAGATGTTCAGAAATCAGAAATGACCCGTCAAATTGACATCAAAAAAGGTTTTCTTTCTTCTGTTTTTCCACTGGAAAAGCTGCTTATATATTGTTCTAAATTTCAGGTACCAGACACATGAAGAGTTACTGAAGTTGGGAATTCCTTCCACAGTGATCTTGGATTCAGCTGTTGGGTAAGATTATTTTAAAAAAAAATATGAAGTGCTAGAGGAAGCTTTTCAGTAAATTGTTAAACACTTTTTGGATTAAAATTCATCATGTTTGCTCATAATCAAAACTTTGTAATGCATTTTTTAAGGAAAAACAATTTGATCATCAATGTGTAATTTAAATGAACTAATTTAAGACCTGCCTGTGACAATTTGAATTATGAAATTACATTCTGATTTTTCTAAATCTTAAGTTTTTTTACTGAAATCATCAAAATTTTATGTCAGTCCCCGAAAAACAATTAGATTCTTAAGCCATTTTTTGTCAATATTAAAACAAAAGAAAATATTGATGACACAAAAAATCTTGTCAAAAGTAAATGAATATTTAAAGTGGAGAAAAGCTAGATTTGCTTTATTATACAAGTGTGTAAGTGCTCAGATATCATTAGTATTGTATGATAATTCTTGGGAAAAACATTTAATACTAAAAAGCTGATATATTGTTTCCTATCCTAAGTTCACTAGTAGTCATAATAACCATGATAACATTGAACAGAAATATGTAATATACATGTATTTGTATTTACAGCTATGTAATGGAGAAAATAGATCTGGTATTAGTTGGTGCTGAAGGAGTAGTAGAAAGTGGTGGTATAATAAATAAGGTAAATTCTTTATTTACTCTGAATGGCTTCTATTATTAACTCCCTACATGCATCATGAGATGCTTTTTGTCATCGTATTGTAACAATAAAATCTTTAACATCAATGTTGAACGATCAAAACATCACATATCACAGGAATGAGTGGAATTCATTACTGAATATTCATATTCCATTAAAAATCTTGCTCTAGCCCCTGAGATCCTTACAGTATTGGTTTACTTTGATGTCAGAGTATTGATAGTTGAAGATGACCAATATTCAAGAAACATTCCTGGAAAACATATTTAAGACCAAAGTACATGTACATGTTTGATGAATAGGATATGCCAACTTCTGCAACTTATCTGTTTTTGTTTTAATACAATAATACATTTGAGAACATTTTATATTATTCATGAAACTTATTGCTGCATTATAGACTGACTTATAAAGTTTCACATTAAATTGATAGGGTTTGTCTGGTGTTTTAAGCCATATATAAGCTCTTTCTTGACCTCTGTGGGAAGTCGAAGTTCCAAGAGAGAACCACTAATATTAGCAGTCCTTCTCAGTTAACACCAAACACACTTCAGTACTAGCACTAGTTGAATTAATAACCAGTATGTTGACAGACTAGTGATGAGCAATTGTAGTGACTACTCAGCAACCCCTTCCATACAGCTTGTTGACTCAATCACAAAACAATATGATAGGAAAAGAGGGTTACAAACCTATCCAAAATTATGCCTTTTGCAAAGATCATTAAAAAAAAAAACTTCATTTTAAAATAAAGAAACAAAAATTATACTGGCGAACTAGTAACACATAATATAAACACAACAAAGTTTTTTTTTTTTGTCTTTTAGATAGGAACCTATTCTATGGCCATCTCAGCTAAAGCAATGAATAAGCCATGTTATGTTGTAGCAGAGAGTTTTAAATTTACCAGAATATACCCCCTGAATCAGTATGATCTTCCTGATGAATTTAAGGTAAGAAATGGTGATGCTAATAGCACCACATTGTAATTTAGTTTTGATTTCAGATTTGATGACAGAACTGGAAGTTTAGGAGCAACATTGGATGTTCAACACTATGGATCTTATTCATTTTTGTAAATTTCAATAATCAATGTTGCTGCATTTAAAACCAGTCATTTTCAGATTGCTTTCCATTGATATTAACCCGGTACATGTACATGTAGCATCTTATTTGCAAGGACCCTGTATGTATGGTTAGATGAATTTCTTTTGTTGAGCAAAAAGATGGAAGTACATTGTGTATTTGTAAGAACTGCTTGAATGATACTAGGAAAAGTCTTTATCTTGCCATACTGCGAGATCTAAGCTTATTGTTGAAGACTTTACAACTTTGTATGGGTAAGGTTCTCATGTACATGTACATTAATCTCACATCTTTTATCATAATATATAGTAGATATACTGGAATGAAATCTCTGCAATTTCTTGAACTTTTATTTCAGTACTATGCCAGCACATTGAAATCAACCAAAGACTTGACAAAGGAACATCCATTGGTAGACTACACTCCTCCAGCTTATATCACACTTCTGTTCACAGATCTGGGAGTGTTAACACCCTCAGCAGTTAGTGATGAACTTATCAAACTATATTGTTAATACTGAATAGCTATAGCTGTTATTTGTGAATATGTAAAATTGAATGTATTTGTGAGATGCAATAAATAAATAATCTGATTATGATAAAAGATTTATTTGTAGTTCATATGGATTGCCATCAGTTAAGAGTCCTTTTTGTGCTGTAATATTTTACATTTTTATCCAGTTTGAACGATCTTGGGCAGCATATGTATCTAATGAACTCAACTGCTATCAAATATCACCCAGTAAATTTTTGTTTATCATGGGATGCTATGGGTTCACTAAATAATAGATATTCCTGTC
The DNA here is from genome assembly GCA_028015205.1 of Mytilisepta virgata. Classification (NCBI taxonomy): domain Eukaryota; kingdom Metazoa; phylum Mollusca; class Bivalvia; order Mytilida; family Mytilidae; genus Mytilisepta; species Mytilisepta virgata. The sequence goes on along the minus strand of CM051520.1, from coordinate 18,595,992 downwards.
TGCTCATATTAGCTAAATGGCGTTCACTTAAATTTGTTTTACATATCATGTTTATTACTGAATCACAAACATTTGACTCTATTTCCAAACAATGAAACTGAGCGTGGGGCCACGTGACAATGAGAACTATCCTAAACTCCCAAGAATTTGAACAGCAGATAAAAAGCACAAACAGGTGATGCACTTTAATATATGAAATAGAAAATCTAACAATTGGAACATAATTTAATTTTACATATTAAATTACAAAGCATGATAATTTTCATCACAGCGTTTATATTCTTCTTTATTGAAAACTATTATAAAGACATATAGTTCTAAAAATAGCACTATGTACATGTGTAAAGAACTTAGACAATAAACAGTCTAAAAAGTAAAGGATACAAATATCATATGCTTCTAACAGTTTTCAACAAACCAATGCCTTTTTTAATTGAACAGAATTTTATAACAAAAGTCTCTGCTCTCAGAAAATACATCAACATATCATTTAAGCCACCGAATTACATAGCTACTAAAATCTTGAAGTGTCCTTAAATATATGGTGCCCAATATCCCCAGTCCTGTCTGATTCAAATGTTAAGTACATGTACATACAGTATCATCTAATGCCATGTATTATCAAAAGAATTTGCTGATGCATGTATATGTGTGTATTCAGATTTCGTGCATTGACATGAATTTGCTTATTAAATGACAATATTATACTTCAAGGTGTTCTGACTACCATAGAATCATTAATCATATTCATTATTGGACTCTTCTATTGTACTCCTCGTGTAAAATCTTCTATGAATGTAAACAGTTATCTATAAATTAAAACTTTTTAGTAGCTGTAATGTCCATGAAAATAACAGAACTGCACTCGGTTTTGAAATGGACAGACAGACTGCTAATTTAAGCTACATAAATTTTTTGGAAATCTGTTTTGTGATAATAATTGAGAACACTGACTGAAGCAATGTATTACTGTGTCCAAAGCTGGGAAGAAAATTAAACAAGACGCTGTCCGAGTTGAGAGCTAACCAGATTTTCTTTCATCACTGTTTGGAACTGAACATTAAATCCCCAAACTAATAATCAGATTTCTACTCTTGGAAATTCAGTTGATCAAAACAGACTAAATGAACAGAATTTATCTCTGATAATTATTGGAACAATGATACAGTACATCAAAATGAAACACTGGCCACTTCATACAGTAAAAATAAACAAAAATAAATCTGTATAACAATACCGTCAACCTTAAAATCTATACAAATACTGTTGAGTTTGTAACATTTTTGAAAGAACTGTGAATTAGAAATTATCTATTCTGAAATTATTAACTCTGGAAAGGACCATTATAAGTTATAATAAAAACAGTGACTAGTCCTCCGTACATGTATATATTTCAAAGCAGGCTAACATCCTTCCATTTTCTTGTTTATTTTGATAGCCAGAGCTTGAACTTGATTATCTGGGTGAATTTCCAGAGCTTGCAGAATGTTGAATAATGCATCTCTGTAGTTCCCATTCTTATAGAATGACCTGAAATTGTAAAAGTCAATTTTAAACCCATAACTAGAGGCTCACCTGGAAATTATTTGCAGAATAAAATGTTTCACTGTTGAATTTCAAATGGCTGAATGGTTTCAACCAAGAAGATCTTTTAGTGAATTTTTCCAAGTAGGTCCTATGTCAAAATATGTTTGGTTTTGGGGGCCACTTTGGTTAGCAGCAGAGTCATCCAATACAATTAAGAAAGAGGACTAACTAAAGACCATTGCATCCAAGTTGGAATTGTGGTTTCAGACAAGAAAATATTTAAGTAAATTACCAATACCGTTCTATGTTAAACTGTATTCAGCTATGACTTCCATCTTGGATGGTAGGAGGAGTCATCTAATACACTTCTGAAAGAGGACCACCTAAGGACCATTGCTGCCAAGTTTTGTTCCAATTGGCCCGGTGGTTTTAGACAAGAAAATGATTAAGTAAATTTCCAATAAGGTCCTATGTTAATCTATGTTTCGCTCTGGTTGCAATCTTGAAAAGAGGGTGGGGCCATCAGATACAATTCTGAACTAGAGGCTCACCTGAGCCTGTATTGCTCATCTTGCTTTTATTGGGCCATTATAAAATGTAAGCTTTTTTGTATCCACAATGCTTTTAAAGAAACGAAAATGTCAAAGTAACCTTGATTTTTTACCTTTGACATAAAAAAGGTGGATCATTTGCATCTGTCTTCCATACGAGATTCCTGCCTATTAGTTCCTGAGCAACTGACAAAAAAATCTTTTCAGTCACAGCCGTCGGTTGATCAGATGAATCTCAACCAAAAGTGGATTGTTTGAAGATAGTACTGTCATCATTAAAGTTTCAAAACATTTCATAATGTAGTTTCAGAGAAGGATTTTGAAAATGGGCCAATCAAAATCATCGAACAATTGCCCAAAATATTTTTCAGAAACATACTTGCATTAAGAAAAGCAGATACCTTTCAGGGTGGAGGTTCAAAATATACTAGGAAAAGCAGCACCATGGCAGTATGCTAAAAAAAAAAGACCGACCTACTGAGTCCTAATTTTTTTGGCACCCTTACCAGAAACAGGATCTTTTGGGGCCTAACCGAACATATCCAAACAAAGGTAAATTGTACACCAGGTCACTTTAATTCTAGCAAAGAACTGCCAAGTTGCATTTACTGAAAAAATATCAGTTATTAACAATTTTAAACTGGTGTGGAACTGACAATTGATAAAATGAACTGTTATAAACTACACTGAACTCTTTGTTATCTGAAATAAATTTAACTCAAACTTCAGAGTAAATTAACTCCTTATAAAATGAATTAGCTGGTCTTTGTGAGTTTGGCATAACGAGAGTCAACGGTATTAAAATCCTGGGAAATTAAGCTGCATCTCTATCATGGAAATTTGTGCCCTTTGATGGTCTGTGGCTTTACTGTCTTGGTCATTTGGTATCTGTATCTGTTTTGGTTATTCACATTTTTGGTCTTGAGCACTACTGATGTAACACAAATTGAAGGATGTACACATTCAGTGCATTAAAATTAGTGGATTATGACTACCTTTCCCTCCTTCATTAAATACAAGTTTAATTTTACCTGCCATCTTTCACATATGTATTAAATTTCCTTTTTGAATCCTCAGATAGACTGTCAAAGTCTACAAAAATAAGAGAGAATGATACTTATTTCAAATCTTGATTATACATGTATAGCATTCACAGTAAAATGAAAACCAACATTTAAGAAATCTGAAGTCACCATTCCAGAAAATCAGGAATTATGGGAAACTTCATAGACCAAAATTTGAATTCTGAAACATCATTGGCTAAAAATTGATTGTTCTCTATAATACTAACTAATCGCAATAATTTGATGCATACATGTACATGTGCCTTTCAAAAAAATTACCAACAATGCAATTATAGATTGTGAAATCTTAAAGTTGAGTTTCTTAAACACCTGGATATAATAATATACCAGTCTATAATACAAACATTGTAATAATTTGATTTTAACACATTTTATCAAAGTATTATAATTATTTTGTTGTTTTTCTACATACCATCACCATCTTCCTCATCATCTCCCTCTTCTTCTTCTTCATCTTCATCATCATCTTCTGAAACTTCATCAGACTCTTCAATATCACCATCATCAATAAAACTATCTTCCTCATCATAGTCATCTTCTGATTCATCATTCTTTTCATCATTTTCATCATCAACAATAAATTTCTTCTTTTGTTTAATTTCTGAATCACTGTCACTGTTATTGACTTGAGTTTTTGGATTGTATTTATTTTTCTTAGGTTTCACTAAATTCTCATCTTCACTGTTACTCTCAAGTTCTTCTTCACTGTGAAGTTCCTCATCAGAACTCTCAATGAGTGTCTTCTTTGTTTTTCCAGAATTTTTATCGGTTTCTGTATAGGAATCATTTCTACCACCTAGATTAGTTTCATCACCAACATCTTCCTCATCAGAACTTTCAATCACAGCTCTCCTCTTTTTTGTTTTCATCAGTGACAGTGGGCTATCCATCTTTATTGATTCATTAACAGATTCATTGATTGTTTCCTTATATTCTGCAGCATCAACAGAATTCATCCCCTCATCTTCCAATGAATTGTTCATTTCTTGTTCAATACTTCCAACATTTTCTGATTTTTGTGGTCGCTTCGGTGTATTTTCACTTTCTAAGTCATTTATCAAAGACTGATTATCAATCACAGCAGGTGTATTCTGTACAGACTCTACAACTATACTTGCAGAGTTATCTGTCCTTGAAACATCATAACTCTCAGATAAATCTCTGTTCAAATTACTGTCTGATCTTTTCTTTGGTGAAGGAGATTCCTCAACAAATGTCTCATGAATAGACCTTGGACTGGATCCACTGCTATGTGAACTTCCAACAGAATGACTTCTTTGTGGAGTTGGACTGTTACCAAAGGCACTCATTATTGTAGAGTTCATCCTAGATTCAGTTAGAGCTTTTGAAGTTAATGGTAAATTGAACTTTTTACTAGCTGACACCACTGGTCGGCATGAATCAGGGGAGATAATTAATTCTTCACTTATAACATTTTTTTGCCCTGATCTTGGTGTTTTGGCCAACCATGGACTCTGACTCACACTTTTCCTTCGTGACTTTGATGGGGTTTTCTGTCGTTCTGGTGTTACCATACTCACAATGCTAGAAATTGTATTTGAAATTTGCCCTCCAAATAATTTAACAGCAGACCCTATTCCTTTAGCTACAGTTTCTACACTTTTCAATGGAGATTTTTGTAATGGTGAATTCATCTCTGTATCATCAAAATTAGCAATTGTATTCTCAATACTTTTCAATACTGATTTATCTATGTCTAAAGACTTATTTCTAACATCATCATCATCTACTTTCATTGGAGAATCTACAATCACTTTGTCTGGATGTTCTTTCAGTGGTGTTTTTACAGATTTTGTCATCACAACATCATCATCAGAGTTATCTCCCTTTAACAACTTTGTACTCATTTCTTTATTTTCATCATCAGAATCAATGGTAATACTTCCCCTTTGATCATTCTCCATAACAATACTATTTTCTTTGTCACTTTCAATAATAATTTCATCATGATCTTCCTGTGGTTCTGACATATTACTGTGATCTTCCGGTTCTTTATTTTTGTTGACAAAATTTAGATAATCTCTTATTGAATCATTTGCTAGATCTTCTGGCTCTGTTTTGATTTCTGTAACTAACTTATCTGATTGTGATTCCTGTTTTATTTTTAAACTCTGTGATTCTGACTCTAAGTCCAAATGTTCTGACTTTATTTGTCCGGTTCGTAAACTGGGTAAATCATTGTCTATTTCTTCCATTGGTTCCTGTTTTACCTGTTCTATAGGTGAATAATTATGATCATTGCTTTTGCCCTAAATGAATAATAAGAAAATTTACATATAATTTCTGTACAAAAATTAAAAGCTTTACATATGTTCCTTGTAAGAATCAGGCATTTCAGATTTCAAAGTTATTTTTCATTCATCACAGTAACTGTAGGTACTGAATGATTCTAACATGCCACAATACTTGACATTTCCATAAATCGACAAAATGTGTACGTCTTGTGCATCAAAACTGGTATTATAGAACTTATTACTTTTAACTGTAGTAAATTCATTTTCAAATGAGAAAATGTCAGAACACAGACGACTGATTGCAGACATCTGAAATTGAAACTTTTTATGTAATTTATTAAGTTAAAGATCCTTAATTCTGTCAAATCAACAAAAGTGAAAGGGAAACTGGTTTGAAGTCATTTAAATGCACCCAAATATGCATACAGGGTTCAAACAAAATTTTTGATTAAAATTTCATGGTGCTTTCAGAGAGTTTCTATGGCATTTCTTACAGTTCTCCAGGTTATTTTGAGACATGCCAATTAGGTTAAACCGTGTTCCTTAGCAGAAAGGTAAAAGAACAACATTTGACAACTGTTTAAAGTCCTTTTTACAATAAGCATGCAGTTGGCCAAGATGTGACTGGTTCCTTGTTTAAATGATTTGGTTAATGATATGGGTATTACAATTGTCCAAATTACTCTCACAAGTTTTGTTAATTTCAAGGATTTTTCCCAATCGGTAAACCTAGAGCATGTGGGAACCCTGCAAACATCACTTCAATATCTGTAGACATTATAAAAATTCCCACTCATCTGTTTTGTAATGACAGGACAGAATGATTGATTCTAGTAAAACTTCATCCTGACCAATAGTGGTGGGATCTTAAAAACAAACACTTTACTTTTGCCAACTCAAATTTGGACTATTGAAAGTAATTTGACATAATATCAGGAATAAAAATCACAATCAAAAGATTTCAGAACAATGACTATATTTCTGACCTACCTCCTTTTCTGGTGGTGTTTCAGTTAGATCTACCATCTCTGTATCAGAATCCTCACCAGAACTGACATCCACTGTATTCTCTGGTGCCCTTTCTAAATGACATAAAAATCAAACAAAAAATTCATTAAACTTGTTGAGACTTATTCTTCTATTTTTATAAAAGAAGTATGAAAATTTCTGTGATGTGGTTTGAAATAGACCTAATTCTGATCAAAAGGTTCTATTTAAAGAGTGAAAACTAAGTTGATTCTGTGATAAAATAATACTAGTCATTTTTTCAACTAAAGGGCAATAACTCAGAAAATGACATTACAATCTAGACATTATCCTCAAAGATTTTAAAAATGTAATTACAAAACCCAACTATTGATGTTGCTTGTACATCTTTACTAATAATTACAAAAATAAAAGGCAGATTTTGTACTTTCATTGTATTTGATTATATTGTATAAGGAGCAGTGAAATACCATTATATCTGAGTGAAAAAGAGAATCTGATATTTTACGCAGGAAATAAAAGTTCAAGGAAGTGACATAAAAATAGGCATCTACAATGTTGTTGCTATACAATCAATGACAAGCAGTCATATAAAAACAAAATCCCTCATATTTTCTTAATAAATCTTTTCATTTTGACAATTTAATAAAAAGCAATAACCCATTTTGAAATTGAATACTAAAAATCTACAACACTGGACTGAACAATACTAATTATTCACTCATTTTAAAAAATTAATGTCTTGTTCGGTCACTTGTCATAGGACTTTCAAGAGTTTTTATAGTGTACCAAACTGAGAAAGTAGAAGGATGGATGGATGAATTGTTGTTTAACGTCCAGTGGCAACCAGGTGCATATCAGGAGGAGAACATGTTGATATGATAATGAATATGATCCCTGCTTTGTACTAGACCGACACGCTAAGTCGGATTTTTAATGTGCTAGCTCACGAGGTATCTGTCCGCAGGAAGACATATCACCTCACTCTGAGACATTATACTGACTCCGAGCCAACCAGTCTTTGCTCTTACTCCTAGATGCCGCGTGCTTGGCGGAGAAGCAGCAAATACCAATTTTAATGTCTTTGGTTTGACCCGGCCGGGGATCGAACCCGCGACCTTCCGCACTCGAGGCGAGCACGCTACCACGAGACCACCGAGGCGGTCGAAAGTGGAAGACTACTTGCCTGTATATTGAAATCAAAATTTTGCCAAGGTAGGTGGCTGTCACAATAGTAGCCAGGCGGAAATGCTATTTTATTACAAAAAATTTAGCCTTGCATTTTAATGAAATATAAGAATTGCATTATTTTAATATTTGTTTTCATTGATGGTTGCTAATATCCATTTTGTTTCTCCCGTCACACATTGCAAATAAACTTAATTTGCAACTATCAAATCTGCAAGTTGTGGAAAAACAAAAAATGTAAAAGACAATAGTGTTATTTCCTATTGTATAACTAATGAAAAGTCTGACCACTAGTCACCTCACTTGTATCTTTTTTTTGCATTCATGCGTTCACTCCATAAATATTTACCATAAACAAGCTTTCAAAATTAGTTATTTTATAAAAATCCTCACCTGTTGGCATATTCCACTCATATGATCCTCTAGGTCTGTTAGTCTGACCATCAGTTGATGGATAATGAGACATCGGCTGAGATAGATTGGACTCCATTTTTAACAATTCCTGAGCTTTCTGAACCTGTTCCAAATAATGATTGCAAAAATAAAATGTTCAAAAAGTGCCTAAATGATTGAGACCACAAAAGATTCTCATTAAGGCACGTACATAAGTCACTCAACCATGAAATTGAGGTCAAGGTCCAGAGACAAGTACCCACTGTCAATAGACCAAATACACTAGGTCTAGGTATTACATTTGTTGAAAAATGGACTAAATCAAGAAAAAGTGACAAAGTCACTCAAGCATGAAATTAATGTCAAGGTCCCAAACCAGGTGTCAGACTGACATGTATCCACCAAGAACTATCTATTGACCAAATATTGTGGGTCTAGGTATTCTAGTTGCTGAGAAATGGACTTAACCATGAAAAATTGACAAAGTCACTCAAAGATGAAATTGAGGTCAAGGTCCCAAGCCAGGTGTCAGACTGGCATGTACCCACTAAGAACTATCTATAGACCAAATATGGTTGGCCTAGGTATTACTGTTACTGAGAAATGGACTTAACCATGAAATAATGAAAAGTCAGCAAAGCATGAAATTGTGGTCAAGGTTCCAAGCCAGGTGTCAGACTGGCATTTACCCAATAAGAACTATCTATAGACCCAATATGGTTGGCCTAGGTATTCTAGTTGCTGAAAAATGGACTTAACCATGAAAAAGTGACAAAGTCACTCAAACATGAAATTGAGGTCAAGGTCACAAGCCAGGTGTCAGACTGACATGTACCCACCAAGAACTATCTATTGACCAAATACGGTGGGTCTAGGTATTAGTTTCTGAGAAATGGACAACAACGAAAAAGTGAAAAGGTCACTCGAGCATGAAATTGAGGTCAAGGTCCCAAGCCAGGTGTCAGACTGGCATTTACCCAATAAGAACTATCTATAGAGGCACTATGGTTGGCCTAGGTATTACAGTTGCTGAAAAATGGATTCAACCACGAAACTTGGACGCAGATTTTAAATTCATGTTTATGAAGTCAGTGAACCATGAAAATGAGGTCAGGGTCACAAGACAAGTATACTGTGGCAAACCTTATACGATAAGCTACCTTGTGGACCATAAATCTTAATTGTAGGTATTACATGTGCAAAGTTATTTAAGTTTTAAAAAAAGTTTACGCTGCCGCCCCCGGAAAGTAATACCTTTAGCTCGCCTCTGCGACTTTTCGTCGCAGGCGAGATAAAAACTGTAGTAGTGTCAATTTTATAGTTACTACAAAAAATATACAAAATAAAGGGCGATAATTTTAATTTGAATGAAATAAGTTTTTAGTTCTGAATTTTGAATATGAATCACTCAACTGAACAGGAGAGTTTTTCCAAGCTTGAAATCATTGCTTCAGAAATTCTACAATCATACAATTGGACAGAATATCAATTTCTTATATAACAAGTGTGGACCCTAAAAGATGTCTCGCCTGTCCGCGCTTGACCCAGAATAACATGCACTATCAAAGACCATGCTATCATTTGCCTACCATTATGGTACATTTGAAACAGACATGCGAAAGCTGTTATGTGATTACTTGAGCAATTAATTAATTGAGGTCAAGGACAAAAGCCATATGTCAGAAACTGACCTCATCAAAAAATTTAATAAACAAGATCTTTGGTTTTATGATCAACAAAATACTTTTTCTCAAATAGATTATATACATAATCATGTAAGTTTTGTATCAATTATCTTAGGTATGCCATTCGAAGAGAAAAAACTAGATGGAACTTTATACACAAAGTTATACTTCTCCCCCCCCCCCCCTTCCTGTTTGTCTATCCCCTAATTAAAACATTAGTGATCAATCTGAAAATATGAGGTGGGCAAGTTCTTATATATATGGCGAGTCTAGATATTGCAGTTGCTGAAAAATGGACTGTAAAAGAAAAAAATTGACAAAGTCACTGAACCATGAAATTGAGGTCAAGGGCACATGAAAGGTGTCAGACTGGCATGTACCCATACAGATCTTGCTATAAGCCATGTATGATGAGTCTATTCATTGTAGTTGCTGTAAAATAGACTTTAAAGAAAAAAATTGACAAAGTCACTGAACCATGAAATTGAGGTCAAGGACACATGACAGGTGTCAGACTGGCATGTACCCATATAGATCTAGCTATAGACCATATCTGATGAATCTAGTCATTGCACTTGCTGAAATATAAACTTTTGAGGAAAAAATTGACAAAGTCACTGAACCATGAAATTGAGGTCAAGGGCACATGAAAGGTGTCAGACTGGCATGTACCCATACAGATCTTGCTATAAGCCATGTATGATGAGTCTATTCATTGTAGTTGCAGAAAAATGGACTTTAGAAGAAAAAATTGACAAAGTCACTGAGCTGTGAAATTGAGGTCAAGGACACATGACAGGTGTCAGACTCCCATGTACCCATATAGATCTTACTATATACCAAATATGATGACTCTAAACATTACAGTTACTAAGAAAGGGACTTGAATGTAAAACTATGTCGCAGATTTTCGAAGTTCACTGAACCGTGCAATTGAGGTCAAGGACAAATGACAGGTGTCAGACTGGCATGTACCCATATAGATCTCACTGTAGACCAAATATAATAACTCTAGGTATTATAGTTTCTGAGAAAAGGATTTGAATGTAAAACTATGTCGCAATGTTTATGTGGGTATTGAACCATGAAAAAAAGGTCAAGGTCATCTAAAAATGTGCTGCTGAAAAGGTCATCACTTCATGCACCTGTGGACCAAAGATGAACATTGTAAGTATTATACTTTAAAAGTTATTAAGGTTTTACAAAAAGTTAACGCCGTCGCCGTCGCCGTCGCCTTCGCCGTCGCCGCCGGATTGCTATACCTATGTCTCGCTTCCAGCGACTTTCGTCGCAGGCGAGACAAAAACTGATGTTTTCCACTGAACATGACTGTTCACCAAATAACAGGGAATTTAACATAAACCCAAAAACAAGCCTGAACTAAAACATCTGAGGTCATCCATAGATTTCTGTTGATCTAACCATCTGATTTCTTCTATTTTTTAATGCTTATTACTTATCTTGTCAGTGATAGTGTCAAAATATTTTCCAAGGGGTCTCTAACACAAAAGAGTATTGAATTTTGTATCAAGAGGTGTTTTGGGCTTCTTTAGAGTTTCTTTCCAAGATACGCTGCAACATTTAAAATTAACATTTTCTTTACAATCCACCATACCCGTGCTTGTATGTAATCGTTGCCATGGAGATGACTATCTTCTTTATCATCCTCATCTATATCATCTAAATTATCCTTGACCTGGCCAAACATGAGGTCATGGTCAGATATTCCAAATATATCTGAAATGACAGAACAAAGAGTTTCATATGATTAAAGAGTTGGTCTAATGTGACCCAAGGACCAAGGTCATCTATGATGACATGCTACATCTTTCCATTTGTCTAATAACTGAATGTCAGAATTTGCATTTCAGCTACATCTGTCAATATATCAGATGAAACTAAAAGCTTCTGTTAGATGTGACAGTAATGCCTGCACTTTATTGTTCACTTTAGACATACTTGCATATCCCAAAATTGTAGGAAATCAAGGGCGTGCTTAAATTATTCCCTAGACCCCTTTTAACCCTATTGTTACAGAACAAAAATCAAATTATAATCCTCCATGCACATCTACCTATTATATACAATCTTTTTGTAACAAACTTTGAAGATTTGAGGATAATAAAAAAACTATCGCATCTAAAATTACTCGATTATTTTTTTACGTACTAAGTAATCTAGCAAAGGAAAAAGTATGTGACACTAAAAATAAATCATTAAATGTATATATAAAGTACAACTTCTCTCAGATCAATTGTAAGCCTTAATGGTGTAGAACCACTATTTCCTTAACTTATCTAAAAATAGTGCATATAGAAAATGTGGTTCCCTGTGCTGCTCACTTTTATGTACATTTATTAGTATTTTGAATTAAATTTGGTATCTATGGAAAGCTTAGGGTCTTGGTAGAAATTTTAAGTTGTGACATTAATTAATTCAAACTATTGTGAGTTTACAGACCATCAAAGATTACCAGTAAAAATGTTGGAAACTCAGGTTTAAGGTTGCACAATTCAGGATGTTAGAGTTCCAAGGCACATTGCTTTCTTAAATGCAAGTTAAGGTGAGGTGAGATTCAGAAGAGAAGAACTGACATGATGCTGTTTTCACATGATATGCCTCTTATTTAAAATCCACATAACTTTCCATAAAAGATTAAAATTTGACAATTTAACATAGAATGTTAAGGAAAATCTAACAGTTGTTTTACTCCTTAATCATTTTATCAACATCATTAAACTGAGAATATTTTTGTAAATCCTTGTCTTTATATCTATTTATACCCTTTTCATTACCTAACGAATATAAATATGCAATATGAGCATCTAGTGATTCATCTGTCTTCCTATACCCACTATGCATCTGTTCTAACTGTTGCTGTGTCTTGGATACTCTTGGATTATCCAGCTGGAATAATTCCCTCAGTTCATGTTTGGTAAAATATCTAAGTAATAAAAAAACTGATATTTCAAATTTCATAAATACTTATGAAACAAATGATTTTTTATTAAATTTTGTCAACCATATTCCTTTTCTTATTCTAAATAGAGAAAAAAGTATTTATTTAAAATATAGATATTTTTTTTACTTATTCATAATTAAGGAATTTTTTCCTTATATGAAAATATCTCTTTTCTAAAAATTTTGCATAATGCTTTTTACTTTTCATATCTAAATATGTATAAAAAAAATTATTTTCCCAAATAACTTCTGTTAGTCTCATTCATTAATTATGGAAAAAAAACCTGTTTATGATCATATTACATCTAATTTCTATTTATTCTTTTCAAATGAATGTAAACTCATTACTAATGTTATTACTTATTGTATTTTATAAATTATAAGTGAATATAAGACTCTTTTCAAATGAATGTAAAGTCATTACTAATGTTATTACTTATTGTATTTTATAAATTATAAGCGAATATAAGACTCTTTTCAAATGAATGTAAAGTCATTAATAATGTTATTACTTATTGTATTTTATAAATTATAAACAAATACAAGACCCTCTTCGTCTTATTGTATTTTGTGTAATTATCACAGAGTTAACAACAATGACAATTTGGCTAATAAAAAGTAATCCGTAGTGCCCAAATATTGTACATGTACTGTCTTGGGTATTGTTATTTTCCAACAGGACAAGAAACTTGTTACACTCTTCAATGCAGTGAAGTTGTAGATGATAAAGAATAATTGTAACACTGATTTCCCACCATAGTCTAATCCTATTTAAAACATTCATGAAAATAGTTTTATTTCTGTTTTAAAGTTTAATAATCACAATTTTTACTGGATGGCTGGATAGAATACAACATGCTTTCATAAAATAATGGTAATACATAGAGTACTATCAGTACTCAAACAGAAGGGAGACAATCGGTCTATATTGTGACCCTAAAACTGTAGGTATTGTCTAATTCATGTAGCCTGAGGCCACAATTAATCCGCATCAACTCGTTGTCCACGAATATAGTTCCCCATATTTTATGAATGCAAAGAACTATTTCATATCAAATTCCAGTAGTTTTCCTTAAATATATTATTTCATAGGTATGGAATTCCCTCTATTTATAAGTTCTAGATATTGATCTCTGATTGTTTCTTGGTTTCATTATTTAAATTAGAGTCTTGGCTTCATTTTAAGTTTGAAAAAATTATGAAACGTAAAAAAATAATTTTTTTCAGAGAAGTTTTATTAATGAGAGGCTACTCTAAAAACATCAGGAAATGGGGTAGGTGAAAACACAACATTTTTATATCAGTTCAAGTAACAATTTTGGAAGCTGGCGAATGTACTCTGAAACTACATGTGCTGAAACCAGTTGGATGTGTACTTTGGAATGCACATAAACTAAGTTCTCTAAATACGCAGGAATCATTGCTAGGATGCTCTGAAGTTGGTCTGATTTTGGGATATTTGAAAGAGGGAGGCCTTTTTTTGTCAGTTATCTTTCTGTAATGGTAAGAATTTGGAAAGACGTCATAAAAGTACTAAGAAAAACTGTTGTGTGCACCCTATAGTGTATTTTTTCCATTTTAATTTTCCCCACTTTCTGTTTGCCATTTTTCAAGTATCCTAGTTAAAATATAAAGCACAAGGGTCAAATTACTTAATTTTAATTAGTCTTTTAATCAGAAGTATGTAAAAGTTGTAATTTGATGACTGCCAAAATAGCCCAATTTCAGGATGTTAGGGGCTATACCCCTTAAAGACATTTTGCAGATTTTCTTGAATTTGCAATGGTAGAATATTCTATAATTTTGATATATTTTCCAGTTATGAGCGTAAATTGAATAAAAGAAACATTATGAAGTTTGAGCTTCTGCTTTTTTTTTTAATTTGACATGAAAATGCACTATGAAATAATTGTGGTCTCTGGCCTGTACATGTATAAATAAAGGAATTTTTTTATATATCAAACATTTCAGGAATTATACATGTTTTTACTTTGAAAGCATAAAAAGACATATAAATTATGTCATCATTTTTCTTTAGTACAATTTTAAAGATAAAAATCTACATTTTTATTTGTGAATGACTCATTGAACATAATTATTATTTTATAAACTTATTGCTGTAAAAGATTTAGGTTTATGTTGAATACATTCAAAATTTACTTTGACATTTTTTTTATTTTGGGTCTAATAAAATTACTAGGTTGATTTTCAACTACCTGATTATAAAAATATGGATGATATTCAGGGAATTATCCGTAAGGCATTAAAGATAAGTTAAAATTGTATTCTTTATGAGTTATCACTATAAATTTTTCACTTAAAAATAAATATTTTAAGAGAATTCATTCAAAAGGAGATTGTATACTCTTATTGCTGAAGAAAAAAAGATATCTTATCTTAATTATTTTTTTACTATTTGGAAGAGACCAAAAACAGTTGATATAAAAATTGAGAACTCAGAAAATTACAAGTTTTTTTTTTGCCAAGTTAATTTACTTTGATACATAATGGACTCCTGTGACTTTATTAGGTGTTAATCTGTTACATAATCTATACAGGTACATAATCCAGGTCTAAATCCCAAACATTCCAGGATAATTACGTTTACACAATAAACTTAATTAGATAAAATATAAATAAGATTAAATATAATTATCCTCTCAGACAAATACCTCCTGTTAAGGTATTATAGTCTAAATTATCACATTGTTTGGTAATTACCGTGTCTTGAAAACAATTATATTACCCAAGAAAATTGTTCTTAGCTGTTCAAAAATTGATACTATAGATCCTGTATATATATTTTTTTTATTCTATCTGCAGGTCTCTCAAATAATATTGTGGTCATATGAACAATATAACACCATTAACTTCTTAATATCAATACATGTATTTCAGAAATCAAATTTCAATTTTGCTGCTTTTTTGAATATTGTATATGGTACATCATGATGTCTTTGGAAAATATTTCCTCCATACAGACATAATATTCATATCAGTATAAGAAGTCTACTCAGATCTTTTGTTTGAAGTAATACAATTATTGGAAAACAATTCCAAAAATTTATCACCAATGAGCCTCCTATGAATATTCAGCAGTACATCATTTTCTGCTATTACAATGCCAGCACTTGGAACTATCTTGATTTTAATGTTAGTAGAAAATATTTGCTTTCCAATAAAGACCCTTCTTTGACTTTCAGATAGAACAATAAAATCATTGTACAGACTTCTGGGTTTTGTATAGTCAATTTGTGTGATGAATTAAACTGTATTGATGCTTTATTATCATATACATGTATACTATTTCAAAGATTTCATTTGGATATATAGAATTAAAATTAAACCAGTTTACACCAAATATACTTAATTTTTTTTTAATCCCTGATATTGAAGCATAACTTTTCAATTTGTAGAAGAGAAATAAAAGAATAATCTCAGTTTGTGGAAAAGTAACTAATGCTCTTGATTTGATTTAATATACATTTGTACTTTCTTATATTAAAATTTTGATGGTTTTCATGTGGCCTAGTTGAACCAAATAGTATTTAAAAATATAAGTATTTCATATTGAATTCATACTGCAAACTTTCAAAAGTATAAAATTCTGTGTCTTTGAAACTGTTCCACAGTAATTTTGTTTATTGGGAAATAATATACATGTAACATAAATTTGATGCTTTTCACAGGAGTAAATCATCTTAAATTACCATTTTCAGCAATTTCTTTATTTAAATAATTTCAATATCAGACTAAAGAGCTCAATAAATTCCTCTGATAATATCTATCTATATATATATATATATATATATATATATATATTAAAAAAATACTATTAACAATGATGCAGACAAAAATATGATGCTTCATAAATTTTACATCTATTAACTTTGTGCTTTTAGAATTTAAATCTAATTGAATGTAAATAGGGACAATTTGAAATTGAAACTTTTTTTATGAATTCAATATGTTCAAACCAAATAAATACATTAGATATAAATGTATATCTTAATTATCAAAACCTAAACAAACAATAGTATAATTGACATATAAATTGTCACAATGAAAATTGAATTTCTGGTGTATTTCTGACATTGTACTGATACTGGCATGTTTATTGTCATCTAACAATGTATTATAATCAGACATGTGACATTTTTGAGGTGTGGCTTATATTTATTTAGGTAACAAAGGGATTCATTGAAATTAAATTGATCAAGTTATATGATATTTTTTTTCATCACGAAATTTTTTTTCTTGAAATTTAAAATCACACTTTTTTCTGACTTAAAAGAAACTGAATTCATTATTTTTATGCTTTTTGTTTAAAAATTTTCCCCAAGGTGACTTTCCTGTTTGTTTGTAAACAAGTTACTCCACATGCTCCAGGGTAATAAATCTCTCTTTTCTTCCAAGTAAATTACAATTTTTCTTAATATAACCTTAACAAGTGTTTTTACTTCAATTAATTCTTATTTTTTTTCATAGCATGTATGTGCAGGAATGTGTCTTTAATCTCTTTATAACTAATTTGTCCTCTATTGTCTGGGGTGGCCACAACAATTTAGATCTATTGTTCTGATAAGAAGATAAGAGTCTCATTTGTTTAGACTTGCAAATCTATGTAGTATCAAAAAGGCAACCTCAGGCTGTGAGTCCAGTAGTGTTTTAGACAGTAAACAAGAAGTGGTCAGTTGAAAAACAAACATCCACAGAGAAGGATGCTCATCTGAAGGTAAGTTCAAACTTTACTTTATTTTAAAAAAAAACTTAATCTTACTTTAAACATGTATCTTACAAATTTTTATTCAAGTTTGTACCTACATGTATGATTCACCACTGTTAACAAATATCTTTTATTATTTAATACTTTTACAATAATATACTTAGATTTTATATTAATTGTATACATATTTATTAGCAACTTCTATGGTTATAAAAAAAAACAAAAATTTCAACAAATTTATATGACTCAATATTCTTTTCACTTTCAATAGTTTTTAAAAGAAAAGAAAAACAAAAGATAACAAAAATATATATATTTTTTTAAATTCTTTTATAAACATTTCTGACACTAGAAAACAATTTAATTTTTCTAATATACATGTATTTTTCACACAGGTGACATGACAATGTTTATTTAGCAATTTATATACAGCCATGCATGACATATGTCAGGGTTGTTATTACAATTAACCACTGTTTACTAATGGTTACTAGTGTACTACACACTCAGTCATAAACAGGACAGTTGGGTTGGTAACAGCTTAAGGTTGGTCACATTTTTATTGCAGTTTAAAGTTATTATATTGTAAATTTTTTTTTTGTACTAAATATTCTACATTTATACATATATTAAGAAATTTTAAAAGTTCTAATTTTATAAAATTTTAATTTTATTCACAGCAAGCTTTTTTATCAGGGCATATTAAATTCAGCATTATTTGTTGTTTGATAAAAAAAATTGATGTATTTTTTGTTGCATTACTTCTCTGAGTTATCCCTCTTTGGATATTATGCATTGAAATTCCCAGTAACAATAATGTGCATGTGTTTTTATTACAACAAGCACTTACTGATGCTGGGGATAAAAAATGTTAAATTCCATCTTTATTTTAATAGTTTGATGTATAAATTTGATCTAAACTTTTGAATCAAATTACTGTGTTAATTAATGTTTCCACATTTCTGGTTCAGGATCTCCTGCTGATGCAATCCCTCGTATCATGTTGTGTGACAGGTTAATTCTATCCCTGCACCAATATGATGCCAGAGGGATGACCATCAAGTTTATCTACACAGCTGCCAAAAGAATTGCTATCATCCTGGCAAGATTTTTGTATATATATCTTAATGCATTTTCTTTTTAATTTGTTTTTATATCAGTCTCTTTTTCTTTACACAGATTGCTAATTTATATTAAATTAATGTAAATGTAAAAAGTATTTATTTCACTCTGACTTTTATTATATCAAAATATACATTCAACTTGACCTTTTGACCTTGACATCAAGTTAGGTGCTGAGATATAGCAACATCTGCACCAATTTGATGCCAGGTGCCAACAGGTGCAAATGACATCTTAACATTTATGGTGACAACATATTCAGTCTATTGGTTTAAGGAGCATTATTCCCTGCCCTTCTCTGTGGTAACAACTAATCAAAGTATGGTCTTTTTGTTCTCAAGTTACTAACTTTTTTATAATGTGCATTATTTCTAAAGATATTCAGTGTAAAATTAAGTGTTTCAGGAGAAACTGCTTGTAAAAGTTTTTCTATTTCAGTTTTTGCTGTTGAAAACCTGTTTTTGACTTTGTTTAACATTTTTGCCTTAAATTTATATGTAAAAAATTCTTAAATGTGACGGTTATTTGTTTTCTATAAATGAAATTTCATAAAAATGAAATCAAAAAATTTCTCCCAAGTTCATGCGACTAACATTTATTTTTATTCATTTCCATTTTTTGGGGTAAAATAATGAATTAAAAAATGCATTAAGCAATCAATTTAATAAATAAATTTAAAACAAAAGCCATTAAAACTTAAGAACATAAAATGAAAATACTCAAAATACAAAAAAATGTGAAGAATTTTATCATTCATCTAATCAATACACTTCAAAGAGAGAAAAAGATTTTGTCAGATTATTTTACATTATAATTGCTTTCTTAGAAACATGCCCTGGGGTCACTTATCTAGTGATAATGACATCATATTGACAATGTATCTGACATGTTTGTATTGTAATCAATTGAAATATAAGTGTGAAGTTACCTCCCTTGATCCCAGATGTGTGACAATGGTAGGAATTAAAACCTGAGGGCAGCTTGACATTGATACCAAAAAATATAATCTTATCTTGTTTATCTGCCAATTAAAACTTCTTATAACTTCAAAGGAATATAAAAGGTGATAAATTCCATTGGAATTTTTTACCAAATAACAAAGGACTGCAAAAATCAATTAAATTTAGATAAAAGACATGTCACCAGCAGGATATAGATATGTCTAACAAAGGGATTTAATTAACATAATACAGTGACATTTCTTTGGCCTGGAGATTATCATATTTAATCCAAGAAAGTATTTAGCACCTACATGGTAAATTTTCAATTGATCTGGTCTTGTCACCATGTAAATAACAAACGGTTTATAAGGTCTTTTAGGTTCATGGATGAGCCTTTGGTAGTTCAAAGTTTGGCTTATTTGACTTTTGACTTACACATTGCATGTGAGTGATCAGATATTATGTTTGTTACTGTGAGAGTTGTATTTCCTTCCTGTATCAACAAAGGCTGATATGATATATGATAATTAGCACTTGTTGATGCTGGGGAGGAAGTATGACATTTACAACTAAGAGATATACATGTATGTGACTTTCTGTCCTACATTCATCCAGTGATTACAATGCACATATCAGAGACATTCTTGAAAATAAGAGTTTTTTTTCAGAAAATTGATTCTTTTTTTTTAAGTTGTTCAGATATTTTTCTACCAATTAAAAATTCTTTCATCTATGACAATGCCATTTGTAAATCAACAGAAGAATTGTCCATATATTCCTAGTATTTATAGTGTGCTGGTGTTTGAATACTCAACTAGCACTTACAAATGCTGGGGACAGACTGGGCATTATACAGCAAGAGTAAAGCCATGAATACAGTATATGCAATGTGCTGGTCTTTGTAGAGCTAAACACTTAAAAACAAACACACTGAAAAGATGAAAAAAAATCAATCTAATCCTTACAGTAATCACTGAAATTTATTACAGTTAAATTCCTTACTTTTTTTACAGTATCTGTGATTTCACAAATTTTTGTGATGAACTTCAGAAAATAAGGATTTTTTTCAAATTTCTCTTTATACTTTACTAATGGATTATTTTGATCACTGAAATCTTTTTATACCTATAAGGATTTTTAGTAGTTCCCGTTGTCTGTCTTGTGATGGAATCTTTAAATATTTGTCTTCTGTAAATCTTTTCCTCTACAGTTCCACAAGTTATCATTCTGTATATAACAACATTCTTTTCCTGTCCAATCCTAAAAGCTCTGTCAACAGCTTGAGCATCTGTAGCAGGGTTCCAACTAGGATCATCTGAGTCAACATAAATACATTTGTTAAAGAATGTAAATAGCATCTACTTACAAAATATTACTTGAAACAAACAAAAAATTTAGTTTTAGAAAATTTCCTTTAACAAACTGAACAAAGACTGATCTCATGAACTGAAATAAGAATGTAACTTTCATTATGCATTTTTGAAATAAAATCAATTAAAATCCAAGAGAAATGATAACTTTATAGAACTTTGCTAATATTAAAACGGATGGTCTAATTCTCCTTATGGATTTACCATGGAAGCCATCGTCATGGAGTGACAATCTAGTAGAAGGGGTTAATAAATATTACATATTATAATCTCACTGTTTTGAGACTTACATATTATAACCCTATCTGCTGCTGTAAGTGTCAATCCAACACCTCCAACCTAAATAGAACAGAAAGTCAACATAAAATTATCCTCACCAATAATGTTATTGTATATTTGTCTCTGACTGAACATAAATTATATCCAAATAATTTCCAAAATTTTCTGTGAGATATCTAATATATGTATTACAAAATATTACACTTTTAAGAAAAAGTTTAACACCATTTGTCTTTGAACAGACAGAAAGTTTATTCAGACTCTATATTCTACAGTAATATACATTTAACATGAATTTAGTTAGTGTATGTGTCTGGGATAGGCTTAAAACATTCACAATATACATGTATATTTGCCCAGGTGCAGTCATTATTTAATTTGTACTCTGTCAAACAGTTCTTACTTGTGTAGTCAACAGAAAAACTGAGTATCTGTCATCTGTCTGGAATTTCTTCATTCTCTGGTCCCTCTCAGACAAATGTGTAATGGTTCCATCTAATCTCATTACTTTATGACCCTTAAATATACAAACTGTAATGCATTTTATCAATTCCAGATAACACTTTGGATTAATTTCTTGGATACATTTGATAAGATACATTGTTTTCTATCATTAAAGTGGAACTAAAACGCTTATAGCAAGTTATTTTCATTTTATAGTACTAAATAAACGTATAAAAACGCAAAAAACCCGATGAAATTTGGTCAAGTAATAACAGAGAAAATAGCGAGTGAAGTTGGATTATTTTTACCTGTGGGAAATCCAATCAGCGCTATTTCCGGAAACAGGGTTTCCTCGCTGAGTGACCCCGATTGACCGGAAATGACGTACAGTGCGGGCTACTCTTGAACTTGTTTACATTGACCAGAAGGAATATATTATGGATGAAGACAGCAATGCTAGTGATTTATAATAGTATAGCCAATAAATTTCAATAAATGCCCCCATATACATATATATAAAAAGAATGAAAGTGAAAGATATTTTGAAAGGTGTGTATAACATAAATACAAATGGAAGACCATCTTATAGGAATAAAAAACAAACACTATTTTTTAAACAAGCAAATATAAGACACAATATTAATTGATAGTTTTAAAACAGATGTTTTACAAATAGTGATATAAGTTACTGAATAGTAATATAGATTTTGATGTAGAATTATAATGTGTTTTTTTTTTATTGAATTGACAGATTCATAAAATTTCAGAATTTTCTTATAAAAATATAATAAATTTCTTAGTTTAATCAGAGACATATATGTAGAGAGGGATAAGTAATTTCTTACAATCCTTGTTGTAATAATAAAAATATGTAGAGAATCATTGGAGAAACTGCACTGTACACCTAAAACTTTAATAAAAGATTTTGATGGATTTTAATAAAAAAAATTATTCAACTTATAAAATAATTCCCACGTTTGTAGAGTTATAATTTGGTTAATATTGGTTATGGGACTTTATGCTCTTTGTGTAATTTGAATTATAATACCAGTCAAAACTGGTTTTCATAACACCTTTCTAATGACTTTGTTACCGGTATATTGATTTACTCCACATGCCGGTGGTAGGTGCATGGCCATGTTGTTATTTACCTGATTGGAGGGATTAAAACTTTTGTTTGATCTTTATTACTAGATAACAGGATGTTAATTAATAGTTGCTAAAACTTTAACTGTTTTAATTACCAGGATTAAAGGTGATAAATATCCATCCACATGTTTACTAATTTGTTTTATATCATGAACTAGTTTTAATTTTCACAGGTGTTTAATACTATTTAGGGGGAAATTAAAATTTCTTGCACGATTGGAAGTGTCATATATATATTTTTTTTTATAAATAATGAATAAATAAATACATATTCTTTTAATAAATAATTAGACATTCAAACTTTGCTTTAGCTTTACATTGCTAATGAAATAGAATGTCTTTAAAAAAAGCTACATTTTTACCCAAATTATTTTCTGCATTATCAGCATTATGAACATGTTATATAAATAGAGAGGTAGTTATATCATGGAAGTACATGTATTGTTCTATATTGTATTATTTTACCATAGTCAGCAGACTCTTAATATTTGAAATTATTATGGTTACAAATGTATAACTTTTATGCTCATAGAAAGAGAAAAAAATTCAGTGGGACATGGGACCAGAATAACTTTTTATGGAGCTACACATTTCGCTATAATAGCCACTTATTGTACTACAACTTATGTTAGCTTGTTGGCTACATCTTTTCAAAGTCATGCCTGTCAAGGCTCTGCATTTGATATCAGCGGCCTTACATGTACCTTCTACTTACTCCATTAATATTTTTAAATAGCCCCATGTTCAGGATGTTGGTAACTGTGGTGGTTTGAAAAGAAGGGGTGTAAATCAAACACAATTACTCTAAAAATACCCTTAAATATACCCTATGTATGATGTAAAGGTACAATATAGTTATACATAAAAAATTTTGATTCAACAGGAGAGGCTGCATAGGCTTAATGTAGGCTTATTCTCACAATGACATTATGATAATGCATTCATTTTCAAACGTGCATATATACACATAAAGTTGCATCCCGCAACTGCACAATTCCTTCCCATTGTTGAATTGTAGATTTAAATTAAGTACAATGTTTCATCAAACAAGTGTCGGTGAATATATAAGAAGCACTGTCAATCGATAGTTGTCACCAATAACGTATAAACAATCAACTGAATGTGCTTTCACTTTGCAAATGACCTGTACCTATTTATGTACAAGATCTGAACCGCACAGTACGTCACTTCCGGCGACTAGTAATATTCGAGTTTTTTAACAAATCGTTCAGGTGTGCAAATGACGATCGGTCAGTATTTTGCTAATATCTCGAAAACTAAGTTACCGAATTTCATCGGGTTTTTTGCGTTTTTATACGTTTTTTTAGTACTATAAAATGAAAATAACTTTCTATAAGCGTTTTAGTTCCACTTTAAATTAAATTTTTCATTAAAGTTTTCACAATTTTATGCCAAATAAATGTGACCACAGTTGAGTATAAATGCATCTTGACACCAAGATCCAGCTCTGAGTGACCAAATATTTGTTGTGGAATATTCATTTGTTAAATTGTGACATCAAATATTTTTATGTGATGGCAAAACAGTGGACAAATCTGTTGATTTATATACATGTTCCTGCACTTATATATATACTATATGTAGGCCCATCTTGTTTTATGTGATATGATTTCATTCAGGTATACCATAAGAAAAATTCAAGGATATGGTGTAACCATCAATGAGATCACAACCTATCATATTAAATAACAAATATCAAAATTTGAAAAACAAGGTATGCTTACCCACTAATACTTACCCGGCCAGAAATAACTTTTTCAACAATGTCTAACAGTTTCCTAGACTGAGAGAAAACCAGTGTCCTATGGCCTTCTTCCTTCAGTTTGTCTAATAACTCAACTAATACAATTAGTTTACCAGATTCATTAATTAAAATCTCGTCATTAACATTATTTATCTGGTTTACAGCACTTTGATATGCTTCTTCAGACTCTAACTGGTCCTCATCCAGTCTATGTTAAAAAAAATAACATTTATTATGTACAATAGTTATACGAAAAATACAAGAATCAGTGAGATTCTTTTCAATACCATGTTCATTTCAATAATTTTCTTCAAATAAGGCCAAAATTAAAAATTGTGCAGACTGTGTGAAATTGTTGCAACCAAAATTTTTTTTAGATCATCATTTTTTTTTATTTCCAGAAATGTGGGTTGACTGGAATTATTCCGAATTTACCCATGTACTCTTCGAGTTGTTCCTTTTTGCTTCAAATGACTTAACGAAAGAACGATATAGCTGTACGTTTCAGTCATGCCACATTTTTACATTTCCCATGTCAGGGATTGTATATGAATTGATGTCTGAATTGTGAGTACTGTATATACATGATGTATTTTAGTATAACTTTTTAATTTATCTCTTTATTACTACTTATATTCTCAGTTGGTATATGGCAAAAAAAAACCCTATGGACCCTGGTTGAAACTGTAGGGTTGGGTGCAGGAGACAAGTGTATGTTTTAGGTTGGGCTTATGCAATAAATGCATCCCAGATATCTAAATATGTGCAACAGAACATTAATCTATAAAGAAAGTTTAGACATCTTTGATTATTTCTAGTTTTACTTCACAATATCAATATTTAAGTCATAATCAGGAACTTTACTGTGGATTGTCATTTAACAATAATTCAATAAGAAGTTAATGAACATTATTAATATGGAAATTGTGACACCTATTGAAAATTAGTTTTAACTGAACATTGGAAAATGTTGATTTGGAATCAGAGATCAAAGGTCACTCAGAAAGGGACATTAATGGAAGAATTTCACAAGCAATCTGAAAAACGGCTTCATCAAGGGTTAATTTTTTCATTTCTGTCTTAATTTTAAGGATGCTCGCTGGTCATGTTTTGGTCTTTTTGTCAGATTTTTCGGAATACTCTGGTTTTATCCATTTCTTTAACATGAAATCTTTTGCCCATGAACCCCTACTTTTTCTTTTATAGTTCAATCATATATATCTAAAAATGGTATTTGACAAAATTTTATGAAATCCTTTTTATTTTTTATACATCTTTGAGAGACTGAAGTTGTCAATGCAAAGACAATGAAAAATCCAGGGAAAACCCATTTCCTGCAAATTTTCAAGGCCTTATATCTCTAAAATGAGTACATGAACCTATATTTTTTTCTTGCTTATTTGTTTACTATTTATAAGTTCTCTCAAACTAAAACACCTATTTCATATCCTATTTATTTACTATTAGACCAACAATCACCCTTAATGCTCTTTATTTATTACTACTTGGTTTCTATTGACAGAACTTTGGTCCTGGTATTTATAAGGCTACTAAAGTACCCATAATCATCTAAGCCAATTTGTACTACATTTCTGATTGACAGTAATGTAGAGTGGCCTGGTGTTTATAAGGCTGCTAACTTACCCATAATCATCTAAGTTGAGCTACAGCTCCGGTTGACTGTAAAGTGGAGTTGTCTGGTTTTATCTTACCAATGATCATCTAAGCCATGTGAGAGTACAGTGCACATTTGTTTGAAGTACATGTAAATCATAATTCAAGAAATAAATTAAAGGCTGTTTCCGAGAAAGAAAAAAATTCAAACTACCAAAAATCAGTAAAGTGGAGTGATCTGGTATTAACTTACCCATCATCTAAGCCAAGATGAGCTACAGCTCTGGTTGACAGTAAAGTGAAGTGGTCTGGTATTAACTTACCCATGATCATCTAAGCCAAGCTGAGCTACAGCTCTGGTTGACATTAAGGTGGAGTGGTCTGGTATTAACTTACCCATGATCATCTAAGCCAAGCTGAGCTACAGCTCTGGTTGACAATAGTCTAGGATGGTCTGTTATCTTCTTTAACACAGTTAAGGCCACTAATGGAGATTTCTTTGTCATTAGCAACTAAAAAATAATATGTTCAGATTGCTGAAGAATCATTTTTACTGATGTCGTTTCTATATAATTTTATAGGTTTATGTATATTCTTCAATTTGTGGTTTTACATCACTAAGTCAATGGATAATTTGTACTTCCTTCAGAAGCTTATTTCATGCTTCAAATAAACCCCAAAAATTTGTACACAAGGATTCCAAAATAGTTTGTCTTTTAAAAACATTATATAAGTATGGTCAAACCTGTCGATAAAGGACACTCAAAGGAGGCGTTAAGGTTGCATTTATACAAAGGTTAATTTCATATGTTTTGCTCAGTACAGGAACATTTTTACATTCCATTTATACTATATAGGGAAAGACTATACAATGGTATACATGTAATTCCTTCCTTTTAGCAACTCTGAAAAAAGATTTGATCATACAACTAGATATACACATGTAAAGAATGTCATTTTATTCAGATCTACAGTGTATATACAGCATATATACATGTATGATGTATGTTAATATGAAATATCAGTTCCACAAGAATCATGTCTGTTATCATAAATTTTTGTCATTAAATAAACATACATCCTTTTAAAGTCTCTTTTTTATCTACAGTCTCTTTTTTTATCTACACGTAAGTATGATAAAAAAAATAAATGTATACCTCTTTAACAGAATCCAAAGATAGAAAATCTTCATAGATTTTTTGTTGTGTCGGTGTAAGAAATACCCATAACAACAAGTCATTCTTTCTGGTCAATGAGGGCATCCTATAAAGTACAAAAATAATAGACTGTAAAATATAACCTTCAAATGAATTAAGAATTACATAGTGGCAACACTTTACAGTACAGTTTAACTAAGTTCTGTCAAAGTCAATAAAAAGAAAACTGATATCTGGTTTATTCTAATTTTTTCTGTTTTTTTTAATATACATGTGTTTTAATTGATTAAACTAGAAAATGGGTCTATAAGACATGGATGCCCCGCCGTAAAAACAATATAGGTTTTTGTGTAATATTGACCTAAATAGGAAAGAAATGGGACCTAAACATAAACCTTAAGAAAAGTCATTCGACTATGAAATGTAGGTAAATATGACCTAAATATTGCTGAATATTGTTGTACTATACAAGAGGAGTGTAATGGTGAAATATCATTGATATATTACAAAAGGTTTGTGAGAAATGAACCCAAACGCAAAACTTAACCAAAGTCACTGAAACATGAAATGTAGGACATAGCAACCCAAGTGTTGTTAAACTGTGTTGTACTATACAAGAGGACTGTAGTGGTGAAATATCATTGATATATTACTATAGGTTTCTGAGAAATGGAGCTAAACGCAAAACTTAACCGAATCGGGAAGTACGTACAGACGGACGGAAAAGGGTAAATCTATATGCCCCAGCCACATTCATGGCAGGGCATAAAAATTTTTTTTCTTTCAAAACTGTGATAAAAACAATAGATTTACATCAATGGCATGAATTGTTTGAAACAATGATTTCATTAATTCAAAATAATCAATAAATTCAAGCTTGGTATGTTTTAATTAACAATGCTAAACTACTTAATTATAGCAATAGTCTAGGCCCAGTCAGCAAGTTGGTGAATAAGGAAATGAAAAAATGCCTTTCTATACATTCATTTCAAAACATTGAAAAAATTAGGCAGTTTAAATGACAGAAAGCATAATGGAAACAAGCAGTTGGTTTTCTGATTATTTATTCAGGTATATATATATACAATAACTAAAGCTACCAGTCTACAAGAAAATGCTAAAGAAGCAAACATCAACTCAATAACACATAGTATATAATGTGCTAGTATAAACAGAGAGTTTATATATCTCAGACTAAAGAAAAGTCCATTACTAAAAACTTCTAGTTCTTACAACATATCACTGTTTTTTTTGTCAACAGACGATGGATGTGATCAATCTAAAATTATCATGGCTGAGTTTTTGCCAATCAGCAGTGAGATTTTGAAAATTAACAAAGAGTGCTAAGAATATGAGAGATTAATGGGATTGGATTTCATAATTTTATCCAAAATTAAGAGCCTTACCTCTAAAGTAAAAAATATTATATGTATGACAAGTGTTAAAGCCATCAAAGTCCCATTATATTTATTTTACAGATTACTAATACTGTTGCCTCAATAACAAACATCTACTTCAACAAACTGACAAGAAAAAGAAATAATGATAACAAAAATTGAGCTGATTAATTGACAACAAACTTTATTTCCTTTCAATGCTGTGTGGGAGCACCCACCCACCTGACTACCCACCCAGCACTGTACATTTCAGAACTAATAAAGCGATCTTTCAGTTGAAAAGCTCAGTTAATTCTAGTAACCTAGAAAAACTAATAAATCAAGAGATGAACACAGAATATAACTTAAGCAACACAAATAAAACTGAATATATGGTATATGTAAACTATCACCAATATATAAAACACAATTACCTGTACTTGTATCTAAAACTAATTATAAAAATATGTTTAAATTAAACATACATATATAACAATGGACTATGCTGATAGATATGGCTGTTAACCCTAACATCTATAAATATTTCTCTTTAAATACTTCAGTCCTGTATATAGTGTCAAAGTTTGCTAAGACAGAATGCTTGTATAAGAAGACTCCGCTGCTAATGAATAGTCATTATTTTGATCAATAATACCCCTATACACAAATATCTACATACACATGTACATGTATTTCATTTCCCTTACATAATACATTTACTCCAGACTACAAACAGAACATCTCTCTCATAAAAAGGTTGAGCATTGTCACCTATCACACTGCTATAATTATTGGCCTGTAACTGTTATACACATAGCAAGGGAAGCTGTAATTAGCCATCTAAAAATAATTTTTTAAAATTTTTGATATTGAATAATGATATTATTGCTTACTTTCCAGCACTATCATCATCAGTAACCTTTTTCTTGCCATTTTTGGTTTCAGTAACCTCAGCCTTGGTCCTTCTTAAGAAATAAGGAGCAATGATCTTCTTTAAGCTCTCAGCCATTTCTTGTCCTAATTTTCTCTCTCCTACAGTCGCATCTCTTTCTCTGGCCTTTTGGTTTTTACAAAAAAATACAAATAATAAACTAGAGGCTCTAAAGAGCCTGTATCGCTCACCTGGATTTATCTTGTCAACCTTGAGCAGGACTAATATTTAATTGTAGCAGTCAATGTGGCTAGTTTGCCCATAAGGTCCTATGTTAAACTCAGTTTGGTTGTGGTGGCAGTCGGGGTCATCGGACATAATTCTGAAAGAGAACAATCTAAGGACCACTGCTGCCCATCTTAGTTGATAGTCCAAGTCATCCGGCATAATTCTGAAAGAAGACCATCTAAGGACCATTGCTATTAATTGCCCAAGTGGTTTCAAACAAGAAGATTTTTTTCAAAAATTTCCATTCTGATAGGAGACCATCTAAGGATCATTGCTGATAAGTCTGGTTCCAATTGGTCAAGTGGTTTCAGACAAGAATATTTTTCAATGAATTTCCCATAGGGCCCCATGTAAAACTAAGTTTGGCTATGGCAGCCATCATGTTTGACATTTGGGGTCATCAGACATAATTCTTAAAGAAGACTACTAAGACCATTGCTGCCAAGATTACTTCCAATTGCTCAAGTGCTTTCAGACAAAAAGATGTTTAATTAAATTTCCCCATAGGATCTTATGTTAAACTAAATTCAGCTGTGGTGGCCATCTTGGTTGACAGTCCAGGTCTACAGACATAATTCTTAAAGAGGACCATCTAAGGACCATTGCTGCCAAGTCTGTTTCCAATTGGTCGAGTGGTTTCAGACAAGAAGATTTTTCAGTGAATTTCCCCATAGGGCCCTATGTTAAACTAAGTTCAGCTGTCGCAGCCATCTTGGTTAACAGTCTGGGTCATCAACATTATTCTGAAAGAGAGCCTCCTAAGAACCATTACTGCCAAGTCTGGTTTAAATTGGCCATGTAGTTTCATAGAAGATTTTTGAAATTCATCCCCCCCATTTCTATTTTTAGTAACAACAGCCATGTCCGTAGATAGTCCCATGTTTCTAAGGCCCGTACAAATAAAGTCTATATTTTCAGACAATGTACATATATTGTACATGTATATTTAGTATTAACCCATGTTAAACTAAGTTCGGCTGTCGCAGCCATCTTGGTTAACAGTCTGGGTCATCAACATTATTCTGAAAGAGAGCCTCCTAAGAACCATTACTGCCAAGTCTGGTTTAAATTGGCCATGTAGTTTCATAGAAGATTTTTGAAATTCATCCCCCCCATTTCTATTTTTAGTAACAACGATAGTCCCATGTTTCTAAGGCCCGTACAAATAAAGTCTATATTTTCAGACAATGTACATATATTGTACATGTATATTTAATATTAACCCATAAGAACAGAATTCTTCCTATTATAACCCAGAAAAGAAAACCAATTATTTTATACTTTGGTCTTTAACAATTTACAATCTTTCACAAATGATATTCTACAAAAATAAACAGGTTTTAACATAATAGTACAACAAAAATACTAAATTAATGTCTGAAAAATTTCTTACTCTAGTTATAGGATTTTCATACTCCATTTTAAATGTCCTTGCTGTTCCAAGTAATGATCCTTGGTGAACAAAATCAAACAAGGCCCATAACTCCTGGAAAAAAAAACAACTGGTATTATTGCATCTTGCTTTTATCTAGTATACACATCCAATGGAAAGTTAAATATTTTATTAAAATTACTTACTGTAATGTATCTGATAATGCAGAAAAAAATGATACAATTACTAAATGCTACAATAAGGGTAGTTTGGTAGTAAGTCAATGTTAATCAGTTATAATTAAATCTAATCTGCAAGTATTTTGTTATTAAATGATCTTTAAAAGATTTGATTTAGGATTTTATAAGCAAAATGTATGTTATTATGCACAGAGCATCTATATTATCATTTCAATGTCAATAAGTTGGTCATTAAATTGGCAGCAAAAGACCTTTTATAATCATTAGGTCTAAAATTTACCATGTATATTAATGATAAACGGAAGGGATATTACGACACTCCAAAGTGAAGGAGGATCATCAAAAGTAAGTAGCAAGTATGTTCATAGATGGCAGCATAATGTTAAAAACATGAACAATAAGGCCACCTAAAATTAATTCTCTGGTTCCCAGACAATTAATTTAATAAACTAGAGGCTCAGAGGGCTGAGCCTGTATCGCTCACCTGGCATGAAAGCCATTTTTATTTATGTACCTCAAAGAGAGAAGTCACTTCTCCCTATCATGGATAGTGTGGTAAGCCTTGTAGGAACCAAATTTTTCTTCATCAAGGTCGCTTGAGTTCGGGTTTGTTAAGGCACAATAAAACAGAAGTTTGGTAAGTCCATGGATATCATAATTATTACCTTGGCAACCTCTTGGGAAAATAATCGAGTCTCTAGGGTGAAAATTGTGATATTTATCTCCTAACAAGGCTGTATACAGTATCTGTATCCTTTTATCATTCATTACATTTCCTAATTCTTAACTTTCAGCATGTGACGAGTCCATATTGTAAGGGGAGATTACTTACCTTTAGATTATTTTGTATAGGTGTTCCAGTAAGAATAATCCTGTTCCTGGCTGATATTGCATGTACACCTTTTGTTGTTTTGGTAGGATTCTTTATCTTGTGACCTTCATCAAGAATCATGTAGTCCTAGAAAAAGAATATTCACTTATCAGTGTTGAAATTATATATATGTCGTAAATCGTCTGCCCAAAACCTTTGTAGACAAGTTTTGGCAAAAGTTGTATTAATAGTATGCCATGTTACATTTCATGGGAAATGTAACCAAAAATTAACATGCAATTTTCCACTGGATTCAATATCACTTTGAACCAGAGGCTCCATGGAGCCTGAATCGCTCACCTGGATTTTAGGTGACCACAACTGACAAAGCGCTTCTAGATTAATGATCATTCACAAATCAAAAACATTTCAATTTGTTTGGTAGTTTCTGACAAGAAGACATTTGTACAAAATTCCCCATAGGCTCCAATGTTAAACTAAGTCCGCCTGTGGCGGCCATTTTTAATTTCCAATCGGCACAAAAAACATCATTTTGTAGAGGCTCATCCAATGCTTGTTCATACGTAAAAACATTTCAATTGGCTTGGTAGTTTCTGACAAGAAACCTTTATACAAATTTCCCCATGGGGTCAAATGTTAAATAAGTCCGACTGTGGCAGCCATCTTGAATTTCCGATTGGCACAAAAACATAAGTTTTGTAGAGGTTCATCCAAGGATCATTCATGCAACAAATTAATTCAATTGGCTCAGTAATTTCTGACAAGAAGAGCTTTGAATATAAGTCCAATCTGAATGAATTATCTGCCCTTGGTAGCCATGTTGAATATCTAATCGGCACAAAATACATATCTTTTGTTCAGAACCATCCAAATAACAATCCTGTCAAGTTTGGTTCAATTTGGACTTATGGTTAGAGAGAAGAAGATGAAAATGTGAAATGTGGACGGACGACCGACGCAAAGTGATGGTAAAAGCTCACATGGCCTTTTAGGCCAGGTGAGCTAAAAAGTGACATCACAGATGTTTAATATGAATCATTTGTCATTTAAAAGATGTTGCTGTACAATAAAAGGGTTACTTCATGAATATTGCCCTTTGTAGAATATTCAATGCACTTGCATGTTCAATATAATAATATTTTCGGGGCCATATTATCCAATTATAGTATTAACCTAAATAAAATACTGCTCACTCTAGTTGATGGGACCATCATAATATTTTAAGACAACAGGAATTTATAAAGATTTAATATAGTGCAAAGTATTATCTTGAACCATAAAATTGCTGTGTGTTATCAGGAATGTTGATGAAGTAAAAGAATGAGAGTCAACAATACTACATTATGTTAAACTCTTGGTAAATATAAAAAATGTTAAATTTATATCCACTTAAGGCCAAAAAAAAAATATGTCTGTTTACAGTTACACGTCTGACCCTAAGCCATTTTATTTCCGTCATAAATTGAAAAATTAACTGAACTGTGTCAAAAGCAAAGTTAGGAGTTGCCAATAAATTTTATCAATTGCCTCATACATCCCAATGTTTACAAACATGACAGCCGTTTTAAGAAAATGAAATAAAAACTTTGCCGCCATTTTTTTCCAACCAGTAACTAAGGGAAATAATCCAATCATTAAAAATATGGGTAAACTCTGCCCATAGACAACTTGGACCATGGCAAGTTGGACCGCACAACTCTAAGTCATGTCGAAAAAAATAAAAATGAAAATACGGACCTACCTACCCTATTTTTTTGGAAGATGTAACCCTAATTAGACATGTTTTTTTTTGGCCTAATATTCCAATTAACTTTCAGATTTCAGAATAACTATCACTTAAATAATAGATATTGTTCAAAGTGTGATGTCAGACTATATACAAATACTTAATAGCTTTGTAGTTGTAAAAATACTATTCTGTGATATAAAATATTACAAAAAGTACTACAGCATTATGGGGTTACCCAAACAAACTCTCTGCCTTCCTGTTTTCCAAGTGTTTCCCAGCTAGTAACAACGAGTCCATACGACGTCAAAAGAACTCCTCCA
This sequence comes from Mytilisepta virgata, assembly GCA_028015205.1. Lineage (NCBI taxonomy): Eukaryota > Metazoa > Mollusca > Bivalvia > Mytilida > Mytilidae > Mytilisepta > Mytilisepta virgata. Next base: position 18,561,805 of record CM051520.1, on the reverse strand, counting down.
CGTTTCTGTACTTTGGTCAAAGCTCTTTCCTTCTCCTTTTTACTACTACCATGATAAGCTGAAACTCTTATACCTGGTGCCCTAAATACATGTATGTATTTAAAATTTTGTAATAATACAGGCCTATTAGATTTTAAGCCATGCAGTGTGCAACATAAAACCAATGCAAAAAAAAAACACTTTGCAAAGTACACAGTACTAACACTTAGCCCTTTCCAGTTAATCTCTACTCTCTGGACACATCAGTCCATGGAATGGTTTTTTCAAAATCTGAATGTCTTAATCAATGTGAATTGTCTAGTCACTTGGATGAAAGATGCAATAAGCTATGTCATAACTGAAACAAATGAACTTAGCTGATTTTGTTCAATCATGTCTTGCAGAGAAACAAAAACATTCCGCCTATGGAATTTTCAATGTAAAAAGGGAGATAACTCTTCCTATGAGATTTTACTCTGTGTTGCATGGAATATGCACAAAGTGCATTTAAAAGATTTAAAATAACAGTTTTAAAATTTTTAGGATGGGTCTGAGTTGATTAATTCAAATTTTTAATTTTTTCAAAATTTTCAAGTGCATTAATTTTACTATTGGAAATTCCCTGTTCAAAATCATTTGTGAGGTATGCAAATACACATTTATAACCTTTAAAAACAACTTTACATTTTTTATGTTTTCTTGGACGACTCAATAAGGTTAATAAACAAACAAAACATGGCCTTTTAAATAATTTTTGTTATGTTTTAAGAAATCTCAATGCCTCATTTCATTTTTATGACTGTTTGATGATGTTTTCCTTACCATTTTTGGAACTCTTTCTCCCAATTAACAATCAGAGATACAGGCATCACAATCAGTGTGGCATGAACTTTATCCATATCAAAGAGACCTGACAGGAATGATATTATCTGTATTGTCTTACCTAACCTATAAATATAAATAAAATTTAATCTTCTACTGTGAGGATTTTGATTGATTGATTCATTGTTGCTTAACGTCCAGTGGCAAATATTTTGTGCTTCTTCAGGACGAGAACCAGTTCAATTTATCAAACAATCCAAATAGGGGTGGAACAGGACACAAAGGGGAACTGCCACTGTAAAAGGAGGATGGTTGGGTAGGGTTGGATAATTTAGCCTTCTATAGCGGCATCAGCCTACTCTTTTTCGAAAACTACAGGAGAGGTCTTTAGCGTGCATGGAGTGTGGCATTCTCCAAACACGTTACCTACTATGGTCTGTGGTCAGGTTTTCCATATTATGACCTTTACAACCTCCCAATGAGATGGTCTCCCCTATCTGCTGCCCGGGGGACAAACTAGGCAGCTCTGTGGGTTGAGCTTCCGTGATCCATTACAGGTACCTAGAGGATTTTGATATTCTACATGTGGGACAGTAATTGTTTTAGTCAATGTAAGGCAAATCTGTTAATACCTAAAATTTAGTTATTCGGAGTGCAGATATGATAACTTACATAGAAACAGAAGTGAAATATATTTCTGCAAAGATACATCATTCTTCAAATGTCAAATGTTTATTTTAAATGGTAGTCATTAAATTATCAATAAAAGATGGGAACACACAAGGGATACATGTAAATATATGGTGGAATAAGAAATAAAAATGTTATTCATGGTCAATGAATAAAAAAATAGACTGCAGATTACATTTTTATTAATCTGCATAAAACATGATGATGAACAACCTTCCACACAAAAACAAGTGAAAATGCTTCCACCCTCAGCAAATGTCCAAATTCAAATTGGCAGGAATCAACTAGCAATAAATTAACCAACATCTGGTAAAAATATTACAAAAATAAAATCCCCTGGATAATAGTAATCAGAATAAGAAAATAACTTATATTACATGTAATTATATATATATATTTATATATACTTTTACATTGTTATCTGAAATATTTACATGAGGTTTAAAAGAATCAATTATACATGTTTTATATTTTAATGTAAAAAGGAAGGCGTAGTTTGTATCAGTGAGTTAAATTCCCATATAGTCAATTATTTTCATTTATTCTCTTTTCATTAGAAATTTACCTCTGACACATATGTTAATAAATTATCATTACCCCATATCGTCACCAAGAATGCCTCCTTTTCTCTTTTTGTTTAAACCCCACATCCATAAAACAGCCTCTTTCTGATGATCGTATAACTTATCATACAGTTCCTTATACATGAAGTAACCATTCCCAACATGCACCATTCCATTATCATCTTCATTCTCATCGTCTTCCTCATCACCATGCTCCTTAAGATATTGCTGAAAAGATATAAACAAAACTTTTTCCAGTTATGTAAAGCTTAACAGTTTAAAAAAATCTTCCGTTAACACTGTTATAACTATTTCAGAAATTTAATAACTGAATTTTCAAGTATGATCTTTTGGAACAATTTTCTGATTTTTATCATTTGTCTGGCAATTAACTGGGATGCTTTCCACTTTCAATTACGACTTGAACCAGAATTTGGTCAGAACACATTAATCTTGTATGTATGTTAATAAATGATAGCTGTATTGTATAGGACAGGATCACTTTTAGGGTTTAAATATTGCTTTTGTGATTTTGTGGGCTGTTGCTCATCAATGTAGGCCAATATCAACTAGATGTTGTCAATGGATTACCATGTTTAATATCTCAGTGCTTTTAATCTACTATTTTTTAAGGCTGCCACATTTATACCTGTATATTCAATAAACAAGCAAATCCCAACAAATTTAAAGGACAAGTTTTGCTGCTTTGTTGATTATACGTGTATAAATGTGACAGCTATAAAAAATAGCCATTTTAGAACCATAAAGAGATGTCACAGTCCTTCAAGGTTAAAGATGTATATTTCTTTGTTTTGTTCGATTTGTAACATAATACCTATAATACATGTATTTTAGTTATTTATCATAATTAAAAAAATACCTTTTTTTTTTAATGTGGTCTGTAACATTTTTTATTACAGTATGAATATTACATTATATCTAATTTAACTTACCTCCATTTTTGCTATTTTCTTAGCTAATTTTTCATTTTGAAATATTTTCAATGCTTCCTTATTAAGATCTAATGCTGGTCTGACTTTTCCCTCACTAATAAGTTGTTTAGCTTCTGTGACTAGTCTGTTATATTTCTCCTGGTCATTCTCCATACTTTGTGACTTTTTTGGTGTCTTGGATTTCTGAATATCCTCCTTTTGCTGTGTGACTGTATCTGGCTTTTCATTTTCGTTCAGGTATGCCTAAATTATATACATGTATATATCAGATTTAATCTTCCTGTGCCTACAGTAACAAGGTCACTTGAGACTATCTTTCATAAGTCAATATAAAAATTACAAAATTACTGTCACCCATTTATTTAGCTTTGATTGAAACATTATATTGTTCAAAATTAAGACAACTTTCTTCAGTGCTTTTATGCTGAGCCATTGAGAGCTTGTTTTGCAGTGTATAAAAATGCCCCATTTTGACATCTAAATAATGACATCTTTTTGTACTCTTCAGATTCCTTTTTAAGGGTGTTGTTTCCTTGACATTTCCCTATGTTGCCTTTCATTCATTTCCTGTATCTCCTTTCATTTTTAAATATCTTATTATAATAGATATTTCAGTTTGATTCTTTCATATGAAATTGAACTGTAGAGTTACAGTACTAGTTATTGGTTTGTTCATTCTTAACTTACAATATGTAAAAGAAGTATTATGACATTGATAAAAAAAAAATCTTATTAGATTTTGAAAAACATGAAAAAGTTTTGTTTGTTTGTTTATTTGGGGTTTTACGCCGTTTTCAGCACATTTGGCTATTTCACGGCGGCCAGTTTTTATTGGTGGAGGAAGCCGGAGTACCCGGAGAGAACCACTGACCTTCGGTAGAAAAATTGGCAATCCTTGTCAATTAAGATCAGAGTCAAACACACCCCGCCACAGGTGAGATTCAAACTCACAACCCCAGCGTTGACAGGCTAGTAATCATTAGCAGTCATGACAAACTACCTAGACCACTCTGCCACCGAGGCCCCTACGTGAAAAAGTCATGTTAAATAATTAGGAATACTTAAAAGATCTACCAATGTATACTTTCATACCTATGACTAAATGTGACATAAAACACAACATTATTTACTAAGCTTCACCACATACCTGTCGTATTATAACTAAATGTGGCATAAAACACAACATTATTTACTAAGCTTCAACACATGCCTGCAGTATTATAAACCTTATATTGTGGCTTTATCTATTTTTTTCTCCTATTGTTGAGGATATCAGTTTTTTGTTTTGTAATTTCCCTAGTAATGGTCCATTATAAAATATTATAAAATAACAAGGGTTTTTTAGCCAGTTTGTCACTACATGCCATAAATCACTAAAAATAACCTCATTTTTCCCATTTGAAATCCAGATAAAAACATGTATGTGAATTTTTAGTGATTTTTAAATCTATCAAACACTAAGGTATAGTACATTGTATTTTGATAAACAGTAATTAGACTCACCTCCATCTTGGCAATCTTTTTTGCCAGTTTATCACTGTGATAGATCTTTATGGCTTCTCTATACAGTTCCAAGGCATCATTGATTCTACCCTCATCTGAATACAGTTTACCTGTCTGAATAAGTTGGTTGAAATTCTCTTGATCTTCTAAAGAGATGGATCCTTTCTTTTTCTCTGATGGAGGAGGTTCAGGTTCTAAAAAGATAAAAAATACAAATACAGTCAAACCTTGTCTCTAACTCCATTAAGTCCAAAACACAGATATGTCCAGGTATTTCACTGGTCCTGGCAAAAAGTTCAATGCATCTTTACCTTTGTTGAGTCAAATTTGGTTTATTCGAATCTTGGCTAACTCCAGTATAGTTTGAAGTCCATTTAAAGAAAAAAAAAGTAAATCCTTGATGTGTCGAAATTCCAACTTTCGAAAATTTTCAGCTTTTGATAAATGTGAATCATTCGATAATCAAATCAGATGTTTTCATTGTGTTGCCAAATTAATTATCTAAATTAATGATAATGTTACTGATTATGTTTGAATAACAGTTTGCACGACTGTTTACAGTGAACTTGTTACACTTTTGATAATCGATCAAGCAGAACACGATTATTTGTTCAACAACTTTCACCTGGGATAATGTCAAAACAAATCTTAAGAGTCCAAGCCTGGCACGAATAATTGTAAGGAAAAACAGTTTCTTCATTATTTGATAAAATAATTAAAAAGATTTCTTGTTTGACTGATCAATTGCCAATACTGATCGGTCGATTTCTTACAGATCGAAATTTGTTCATGTTTTCTTTGCAAAAGATGTTTTGATATGCATTGATACATTTGTCTATTGACATGTGATCACAGAATAGAGGCCTCCTCTAAAATTGGCTATTTAAACGCCGTTATTGATAGACATTTTATTGTTTTCAAAATAAAATATAACAGGTTAACAATATCAACACAGAAATACAGAGCCAAATTTGATCTGACCAACTGCCCTTCAATATGTATAAAACGTGACGTCATACTCAATCTCGGATGACTCAAAGCTATATAAGTCGAATAGAATGGTCTGGTCCCTTGGACTTTGACATATGAGGTTCGACTGTAGCGGATTCATGACAACTGAACTCTGAGAACTTGTTTATTTCCATCATAATGATTTTAGTCAATGGCTAAACTGCTTAATTATATCAAGTAAATTTTCATGTAATCTTCATTAAAAATACAAACATTTTGTACTTTTTCTCAAGGAAATGTATTACAATTAATTCAACCAAGTCTTTAGCATATGTTTGTTTGTTTGTTTATTTGGGGTTTTACGCCGTTTTCAGCACATTTCACAGGGGCCAGTATTTATTGTTGAAGGAAGTTGGAGTACCCAGAGAGAACCACCAACCTTGGGTAGGAAAATTGGAAAACCTTGTCAATTAAGGTCGGAGTCGGAGACACCCGGCTACAGGTGAGATTCCAACTCACAACCTCAACGTTGACAGGAAAGTGATCATTAGTAGTCATGACGAAGTACCTAGACCACTCAGCCACCGAGGCACCCCTTCAGCATATGACATACATAAACAGTATACTCTCTGTCACTTGAACCTGAATTTCAGAAACATCATGTTTATTTCAAAGATTTTTTCTTTTTCAATCTTCACAACTATTTTGTACACAACACATTTTTAAAACTTAAGTTTGATTCTTTTACACAATTAAATATGTTAGGGAAGTTGCCTCAGACAACAATAATTACACAAGAGAAAAATATTCATTTTTCTTCCTAAACATCCCTTTATAACCAGAAACCAACAGAACTATGCCAGGTTTCTGTATGTCTAATAGGTTTTCAAGTGTTTTTCAAGTGTATTTCCACCATATTAAAGACAAAAATACTACCAAAAAAACAAAACATAAATTACAATTCATTTCTTATATTTATCAAAGTAAATATGTGGTAACTACGGGATTGAACCTACAAAAGTTGAAGAATACAAAAAAATAAAAGGTAAAACTGTATTGTACAATCCTCTGTATTTAAAACAATAGCTACAATACCTTCCTGTGGTTTTCTGTCAGGGGTCTTTTCAATTTCTTTGCCATTGGTTTCCTTAAGAAACAACTAAAAAGAATTTTACCATTTACTTTATGAATATCATCAAACATTGTCAAATCATTCAGTTTTATGAACTGTAATGCAGTTTACATACAATACAGATGTAACTTGAGTGATATTTAGCAAAAAGTCTGCTGAAACAAGTGCTGTATTGAACTTGTAGTTAGGTGCTAGAATATTCTCTGTGTTTTCTAACTACACAAATTTCCAACGTTTATGTTTATCTTCACTGTGACTCCACTGATAAAAACTTATGGCAGTGACATAGTAAAATATGCTAAAGGTCACTGACCTCAATAAAAGCAATTGTTTCTGGCTTTTCCTTTCGCAGCTTGCCATATGTCACCAAACTAATAAGAAGAATCTTTCAATAGTAATATCCAGTTACAAAAAAGTATGTTAATTGTTTCTAATTTCTTAATAAACCAATCCTGCCCTAAAGTATACTATTTTACTAAACGGTAATAAGACTCACCTCCATCTTGGCAATCTTTTTTGCCAGTTTGTCACTGTGATAGATCTTTATGGCTTCTCTATACAGTTCAAGGGCATCATTGATTCTACCCTCATCTGAATACAGTTTACCTGTCTGAATGAGTTGGTTGAAATTCTCTTGATCCTCTAAAGAGGTGGATCCTTTCTTTTTCTCTGATGGAGGTACTGCTTTAGGTTCTGTTGATAAAACTTTTAATTATTAGTTTAGTTCTTCCAAAATTATTTTAATAAATTGATCAAATTACAAATAATTGTATTCTTTTAAAATGAAAGGGGTATTCTATTTCATGAATGATGAACTACATGATAGACAACATTCAGCAACATTTGCCAAAACGATTTAACAAATGGTACAATTAATACCTTTCTTGACAACAGATCATTACAAAGACTTTGCAGTTACCATCACGTCCAATCACCCATATACTTCTTTTACCAATGAGATTCCCATATGATATTAACCAATGGAATAAAATGCACTACACATTGTATTTACATAATAGCTACAATACCTTCCTGTGGTTTTCTGTCTGGGGTCTTTTCAGTTTCTTTGCCACTGGTTTCCTTGAGAAACAACTAAAAAGAATTTTACCCATTACTATATGACAAATCTCAGCCAATACATTTTATTGAATATAATAAATTGTTTGCATAAGCAAACTTATAGAGGGTTAAAAAAAATGGGTAATAATTGATACTTTTAGAGGTTACAATCACATTTTTCTTTAAGTATTTAGTTGGAACCCACTCCCAGTTTATAATTTTGACTGGATCCATCTCAGGTTTGTGTACAAATAACATGAAAACTGATGTTTAAAAAATACAAACAAGCATTTTTTTCCACAAAATTCCAAGATTAGGTGATTTTATCTCTAGATACACTTCTACTAAACTGGTGAGCAGATATAGTAGTAAGGGCAGATCACCTAGATTGTGAATGGTATGAGATGACCATCTGGGAAAGGTCAGTATATTAGCTTTTGCCAAACTAAAGGTATAAGGACCATAACGTATCTTGTGATCACTCCAAATGTCCTGGAACATCTGTGTAAAAGTCATGGCAAAGACCTTGGTAATTTCTGAAGTTAACTTCAGAAACATTAAATACTTAACTTACAATGTAATTTCACAGATGCTGCATATAAACTGTAGTGTGTGTCATCTTGGGATAAATGCATATCTACAGTATTCTTGTTTTAAACTTTTTGTCAATTCATTTTTTGGTAAAAATTATTATATTTTCAGTCAACTATGATACCTTAATAAAAAGACAATAGAGAAAAGGTACTTTCTTCACTAGCTTAATCCCACCAATTTGTTTTTGCCTGGCCCAAGTCAGGAGTAAATGTCAGTTGTAGTTTTGTTCGTTTTTGTTGTATGGGCATGAAATTCCTGCAAAAAGTCACCTGACTGGCGTACTTAATTTATTTGACTGGCAAATAAGATTACCATGAAAGGCTTTTTGTACATATGTTTTGTTTACTATCCATGCTTTAATCGAGATTTGGTTCATCATCTGTGAAATATTTCACTATAAGAAGGGATTACTTTGTACAGCTGAATGGAAAATAGTAAACATAAAATATTTTTATATACCATTAAGAGCTGCTTACTCAGTGTGAAAACATGCCCTGTTATGAATATTGTACAGAGATCCTTTTGTACAACAATTCAGGTTGGTTTTTTATCACTTTTTATCCAATATAATCCTTTAATTTCCAATAAATTAACTTATACATATACAAATATACCTCCATCTTAGCAATTCTTTTTGCCAGTTTTTCACTATAATTTATTTTGATAGCCTCTTTATACAGCCCTAATGCTTCCTTGATTTTGCCTTCTTCTGTGTACCCTCTGGCTGTCTGTATCAACTGATCAAATATTTCTCTCTCTTCCTGGGTTATATTTATATTTGGTGCTGTTTCTGGAGTACCTTGCTGTGTATCTACATGTATATATTAAAATATTAAAAAGAAAAAAATCTAAAAATGATATATCATAATACTGTAGTGAAAAAGCAAAAGTGTTTAGGGAACTTGTATACAATGTATATGACAATCCAAGGCTTCTAAAATTATGTATGAATTTTAATAAGAAAGCGTAAAAGCAAACGCAATCATATTCAAATTAATAAATCTGCTTGTTCTACTGGATCTGAATACAAGATTTACTCATGAAATTTCAAGCTGTGTCCCACTAAACATTTTGCCAAAAAATTTAAATTTTAAAAAGGCATGAGTATGAGACTCAGAAATATGATCATGAAGATCCTTGAACATCACAAGGTTACTAAATGTTTTCAAAACTCTCTAATTAATCTCTGACCTTGACCAGACTGCCCTTGGCTCACTTCACCAGATTCCTTTAAATACATCTGAAAATAAAGTAAAAATCTAATATTTTTAACATCGTTTTAGAAAGACACACAATATATATCTGTACATTTGTCTTATTTTTTGTTTTTGTCAAACAATAATAAAGCTCATGGAAATTTTGAAACTATTGCCCTTTCCAACAGGACATTTTTGTAAATATATAATATAACAATGAACTATTTTATACTTAGTACACAATATCTACATGTACATCTATTTTATTAGTCAAGGTAGTTTATGGTTCTTAAGGTATCCGTAACATAAATGACCATGTGATAATTCAAAAGTTCCCAAATGTTCCATACAACGCAACTGAAATGACCTCCATATTTATTGGCAAACTTCGGAAATGCCAATATAACTAACTTATTTTTACAGACTCTGCATATAAGCAACAAAGTGTGTTTCAACTTAAATAAATTTATATACGAAATTCCTGCTTTAATTTTTTTGGTTCAGCCATTCACGATCAAAAAGAGATAATTTTCGATCATGATCTATTATGGTCCGGATACCTTCAATGTGTTTTACTTATTGTATTATTTTACTTCAAGATTTAATAAATAACCTACCTCCATTTTCATAATCTTCTTTGCGAGTTTATCACTATAGCAGATTTTCAGAGCTTCTTTGTTAAGTTCTAAAGCATCTTGAATTTTTCCCTCCTCTACAAGCTGTCTGGCACTAGATATCATCTGGTTATATATCTCCTGGTTGTCAGCTGATATTGGTATATCTGAAGCATCAGAAGCAATTCGTCTTGGTGTCTGACCTATTCAGCAATATATATGTAAAACAATATTAATACTCTTAGTTTGCTATATGTATACCAACAATTTATCCAATTAAATTGCCTTTAGAAAGAAATCATCTTTTTTTCATCCAGTTAAAGCTTGCTGTTTCTTATTTCAGATTGTGCAAAGGTATTTTTTAACTGACAAAACTTATCTGTTAAAACATGTAAACTAGAGCCTCACCTGGTTTACATTAGCTCATTTGAAAACTAAAACTCTGTTGTATCCACAAGAAATGCAAAATGTCAAGGTGACCTTCACCTTTGAACTTATTAGGCTTCTTGCACTCTCTATGGTTAATGTTTACACAAAGTTTTATGTTTTCTACTCAATCCCCTTACCTGAAAAAATTCATCTCACTAACAACAGTTCAGAATAAAACAGAATTTACTTGTAAATCATCTATACACTTGAACACAGGACAGAACTGTGAAATGCAAATGGCTTCTATCATCAAGATAGGAACACACTTTATTTAACGTACACACACCATATTTTACATGTAATAGTCCATGAGCAAAATACCAAAAGGTGATTTCCTATCAGTTTCAATGGCAAAGTTTCAAAACATTTCACAGTTGAAGATTTTGAAAACTGACCAATCACTCTTGCCGAAATGTTCATCTAATCAGAACCAAAGTTCGAGCACTTGCACATCTCCTTCCATACATCATTTCTGCCGATTTTGTTTACAAACTACACTTTAGTTCATGAGCAAATGGCAAAAATGTCATACATCATATGGTTTCCATAGAAACTGAGCAGCCACAACTGTCAAGTCAGCAGCTGGATCTCAACCAAAAGTAGATTGTTTGTAGAGGATATTACTCTCATCAATCTTGCAAAGTTTCAAAACATTTCACAGCATACTTTCAGAATATATTTGAAAACTCACAATAAAAAATAACCTCTGGCGATCAAAGGTGGATTGTTTCTTGAGGACCTTATGTACATCATTCCTCACTAGTGTGGTTAAATATTGACCAAGTTATTTCAGAAAAGATCAAATTGTGAAAAGTTTATGGACGATGGACGCAAAAAGATGACATAAGCGCACATAGCCTTATAGCAGGGCTCACCAAACTGGGCGATTAGGGCGATTAAGTCGCCTAATGCTCGCCAATGTCGCCCTGTCATCGGCTCCAGAGCGACAAATGAGTCGCCCTGTGTTTTTAAGTAAGGCGCCTCCGAACAACGTACGTAATCAGCTGCGTCTGAAGACCGTGATTTTCATTAAAAATCTCGAGCCGCCATTTTTTGTTTTCTTGGAGGAAGGGGAAAGAAACGACAAAAAGTAAGCTAGAAAATGAAATGGCGGCAATCGGAATTCTCGCGATTTTTCATTGGTCACTGTGTTTTTTACCGACCGGTAACAATATGTAGACCTTATTTAAAAATAAATTTAGCAGATTTTGACATATCTATGCACAAATGGAAATTTTGTCAATACATGTATTGAAAGGTGTTCAAGTAAGGTGAATGGGAAGATTTTAAGAGTATGTTTGAGAAAAAATAATAGTAAAGAGTATAGATAAATAAATATTAAAAAATAAAATGGCAATAATAAATAAGTTGTGTCAAAAGGTACAAATATTTTTGCTCATATCTGTAACAGAAATTTTCTTCCAAGTTCGGAGCACCACTGCATAATTTCATTTTTTTTTTTTTTTTTTTTTTAATTTCAAATTATATTCGTCATTATTTTAAGGCAGCACATGATTTTAATTAAACTTTAACAATAGTACAATAGGCCTACCATGGTCAAAATCATGCAGCAATGTACGTTAAAAAAGTGGTGATGAGTCCTGGGACTGGGACTCATCAAAATCAGCTGGGACTCACCATTCTGAAAAATGATGAGTCCCAGGACTCATCATGAAAAATTCTCAAAGGATATTGATTAAATGCACGAGACAAAATCTCAGATTATGACTAAAATGGAAGGATATGGATAAATGTAGATAAAATCTCAAACAATACAGGATAAAACACAATAAAGGAATGTATAGTATACACTATAAGACACAAAATAACAGGTATTTACTCGACAGGCGACTAATTGGGGGAAAAAACACAGTCTCCATGGTAGACTTGGAAGTCTCCCTGTCATGCCCTGAAGTCTCCCTGTTGCTACCCTGAGGGAGACTGTGAGTCTCCCTGTTATTTTCAAGTGTGGTGAGCCGTGCTTATAGGGATTACAGATATTACACATATAAATATACCTTCAGTTTTCCCTTCATCCATTTGAAGATATGCCTAAAAAAGAAAAACAAACAAGTGAAATTAACTACAACAGTTAACTAATAGGCCCTTTTTGGTTAATTATGAATTTTATTACAAGTAAAATAAAAATATAGAGTTTGATAAGAACTGTATTTAGTACAATGTATATGTATTGTGGTAAATGAATATGTAAATTAAATTTATGTCATTTCTAAAATCTGAAGGAAAATCTTTATTTTACACATGATTTTCTTCACTACATGTAATTTTTATAGTTATATGCTTATAATATAGTCATAAATAGCAGCAACATTTTGTTATTTATATATACATAAACTGATCATTGAAATTTCTTAGAAATTAAAATGTTACAACCTTCTCTCCTGTTTCACAGGAGCCATTAAAAACAACCACTTTCTTATTTTTTGATAATAGTAAATGACTGCTTTTAAAAGAGGTTTTTTCCTTTAAACTTGCATACTTTAATAATATTTTTATTAAAGTTCAAAAACACTACCACAAAGAACTAGATGCTCCCATGAGCCTGTATTGCTCACCTGGATTCAATTTGCCAATCAACAGCCATAAAAGCACTTAAGAAATAAAAGTCTGATTTATTGGACATAATTCTGAACAAGAGGCTCTCAAGAGCCTGAATCACTCACCTGGCAAACAATGCACTATAAACTAAATTAATATATTAATGTTTGTTGTAAATTAAACTGAGTATTAAAGGTCATGTAAAATGCTGAAAATACCTTTAAAAGCCTTTCAAAAACCTCTGGAAAGTTTGTTCTAGTTACCTATGTGACCTTACATCTTTGGCATCTAAAAAGTGAACTCTCTTTTTCTGAAGTATCACAGTTTCAATTACATGTACTTGAAAAGGAAATATTGCAGGAACAATCATGCTAAGTTTCATCCAAATCCCCCTAGTAGTTTCAGAAGAGAAGATGTTTGAAAATTTGTTAACAACAATGATGACGGACACCAAGTGATGGTAATTAAAAGCTCACATATTATGAAGTTTAATCATTGTTATACAACATTCTCAACATCACCATTCACTAAGGATACCATGTTTACTTTAAAAACCAAATATTGTTGAAATCTGAGCAAGTGTAAAAAATGGCGGGACAATGGCAGCCATTTTAAAAATGGCCGTCCAAAACAAACTTTCATCATCACCATTCAACTCGGGATACCATGTTTACCTTGAAAGTAGCTTTCATCTTCATTTTCTTTCTATAATTCAGGAAAAAAATAGCAAAAAACAGCATTTTGACCCCTATGTTCTATTTTTAGTAAGGGCGGACATGTTTTTCAACCAATAAAAAATCCAAGCATTAACTTTTTGCAGGATACCCTAACGAACAATCTTACCAAGTTTCATTTGATTTTTAATAGTAGTTTCAGAGAAGAAGATTTTTGAAATAATAACATAAAAAAAAGCCAAAAATGTCAAAAAAAGGGCAATAACTCTAACATCAGTTGACAAATTTTCACGAAAATCAGCACACAGGTAGCTCTCATCATGCTGAACACTTTCAACCTGCCAGAATTTGCCGTTACCTAATGATTTTTGAGATATTTGCGAAAAACTGTTGTTTGACCCCTATGTTCTATTTTTAGTAACAATGGCCATGTTTTTTGACGGATCAAAAATCGAAGCAAAAACTTTGTGCAGGATACCCTAAGGAACAATCATGCTTAGTTTTATCCAAATCTATTCAGTAGTTTCAGAGGAGAAGATGTTTGAAAAATTGTTAACGACGACAGACGACGACGGACGCAAAGTGATAAGAATAGCTCACATGGCCTTTTAGGCCAGGTGAGCTAAAAGGACAATCTAATACCATGTCTGCCAAGTCTGGTTTCTTTTAGCTAAGTGCTTTCAGACAAGAAGATTGTTTAAATGAATTTTTCCATAGGGTTTCATGTGAAACTAAGTTTGGCTGTAGCTGCCATCTTTGTTGATAGTCTGGATCATCTGACAAAATTCTGAAAGAGGACCATCAAAGGACCATTTGTGCTAAATTTGGTTCCAATTGGCTAGATGGTTTCAGACAATAAGATTTTTTTTTATTAATTTTCCTAATGGTTCCCATGTTAACCTAAGTTCGGCTGTGGCGGCCATTTTGGTTGATCCTCAGTGTCATCGGACACAATTCTGAAAGAGGACCATCTAAGGACCATGCTAACTTTGGTTCCAATTTGCTCAGTAGTTTCAGACAAGAAGATTTTTAAATGAATTTCCCATAGAGTTCGGCTGTGACGGTCATCTTTGTTGATCGTCTGGGTCATCAGACACACACACACTTCTGAAAGAGGACCAATGCTGCCAATTCTGGTTCCAATTAGCCATGTAGTAACATAGGAGAAAATTTTTCTAAATTCATCCCCTCTTTTTTCTATTTTTAGCTTGGCTGCCATCTTGGTTGGAGGTCAGGGACACTGAACATATTTTTGGAAGGAGACCACCCAAGGACCATTCCACCAAAGTTTGGTCTCAATTGGCCCCGTGGTTTCAGAGGAGAAGATTAAAATGTAAATTCTGGACAGATGCCAAGTGATGAGAAAAGCTCACATGGCCTTTTAGGCCACGAGAGCTAAAAACCATATAGTTGGTAGACAATTGCACTGTGTTGTAATATAACTGTTGCATATTTGGAAACATGTATCATTGTTTTCCCTAAAGGTTCGTAGTGGTATCCCCATGTATTAATTTTTGGCCCCCATGCTTAAAATTTTTAAATTCTTTATAATACTATATAAATATTTTTTTAACCCCCATGTTTTCAGTCAAAAAATTTCTAGGGATAACACTATGTATCAAAGTAAACTGGTTATTTGCAACAGTAAAACAACAGGTTTATGGCTATGTAATCAGATACAATATAGTTTAAAATTTTCATCACATCTATTCTTATCCAGTAAAAAATATATGTTTTGAAGTGAACATATCTTTAGGAACTAAATCAAAATGATTTTCCATTAACGACTTTTACCTCAAGCTTCTCAATTTTTCTAGCCAGTTTCTCATTGTAGTACATATTAAGTGCTTGTTTATATAGATCACAAGCATCTTTAATTTTTCTCTCTGTTGTTAGTTGTTTGCCATTTTTTATTAACTCGGCAAATATTTCTTGTTCTTCTTCAGTCAAATCTGGAAAATAGTAAAGAACGCTTAATAAAAATGTTTAAATGTGAAGTATCACATTCTGATTGTTTTGTGAAATTTTGCCTTTTGTCATGTTTCACTCAGATCTTTATTTTTCCTCTTTTCAGTTTTCCTGCTTTAGTACATGTATTAATGCATACTGTGTCGATAGTGTATCTTGCCATGTACAAAGTCTTTTGCAATGCAAAGTTTTCCAGTCAACTCAAAGAACCAATGAAAATTGTATTCATTTCTTTTAAATGAACACATATATTACACCTCCGGAAACCATAACTTTCATATTTATTTCAAAAAACTTTGTATAGAAATGGCAAGTGGTGAAATTGCATACCTATTAGAACAAGTAATTTTATAAACACTTAAGCTCACTTCATAATTATATCTTGATAATGCATAATTGAGAGGATGAGAAGATATATGTCCTAGATTTTTTTTTGTTATACTGTAAATTATTCAAAAACTTAATCTGAAGTCTAAGCTCAACTGCAGATATTACCAAAATTGTTCAGGTGGTGGACATGTTCATAACATTCCTGTCATTTTACATTCTGTAATAGATTATACTATCAGGAATTAAATGTCAGTTTAAACTATTGCAATGTTCACCATAAAATGTTTTCTCTGATAAAAAACAAATTCTGAATTTAAAGCACAAATACCTTTTTTCTGATCATCTATTTTGACTTTTGACAATGTTTCACCAGCTTCCCTTACTTTGTCCTCCATTTTCTTAAAAAAAAATAAATTAATCTGTTATAATATGACTATCTAAGTAAAAAGCATTCACAACACTTTTAATCCTTTATGTCAGACTGAAATAATATTAAGGACAGAGATTGTTAATTACAAGAAAGATAACTCTGCTCTGCTACATGCATGTAATATTCTCTGTAATTTATTGATTTTGTAAATTGAAAAATACCAGGGAAATTCAGGCCTTTCATCAAAGCTATTGCATTGTCAACACTGAGCAAGAGAGTTTGAATCCATCTAGTGGCAAGGTGTTTTCTACTCAGATATTAAGTGACAAGGATTGCCAATTTTTCTGTATAGATGGGTGGTTCTCTCCAGATTCTCTGGATTTCCCCAACACTAAAGACTGTCTTCAACAATACAGCCAAATGCGCTGACATTTGCATCAGACTCAATTAAATCTAATCAGATTTATGAAACCCTAAAAATGATCCTAAAAAAATTTATGTGGACAATGAATGCTATTTTACTAACTCATTGTCGTTTTTGAAGTCAAATTAAGGATTACCCCTGCAGGAATCATTGAGTCACAAACTCTTATACAGGTTGGGAACAAACCCTCAGATGGAGGGGGGTCAAGTATGCTATGGTCATGAATATAATAAAATATCTTACCTACCTCCTACCCAGTCAAAAAATGGTGGGTTGGAGAAGGGCAAACAGACATATTTTTAATCTTGGCCTAATTCTAAATTAAAAAGGGCACATCTGCATACAATTTGCTTCAACTCTTCAAAAACAACACCATATGAATCCTTTCTAGTTAATGGTACTTTCATGGACATGTGGTATCCCGTGATTTTCCAACTGTTTTTTTTGGAGGGTCAAAATTTGGCTCCATTTCCAATGAGAAAGACTTTTTTTCCCAAATTCATGCAGAAAATTCCCAATGGTGCTGTGGTAAGCCCTTATTCAAAGCATTTTCAAATAAAATTAAAGTTGAAAGATTGTCAGTTTTTAGTACTTCTGGTTACCATTCGTTTGGATACTTTTAAATATGCAAGTAAATGCAAATCATACTGAGATACATTGCAGTTTAATGTTGGTCGCTCGATTTGAAAAACGGATATAATTAGTAACATAGAAAGTGGGAATGGTTGTTTTTAGAAATAAATACCACATTATTGTATTAACATGAATTTACTATTGAATTAATTGATATTTTGTCGATTTTTCAGAATTAAAAAATGTATAAAAATTGACAAGGCGGAATATGCAGGATACATGCAAGCAAGTGATTATAAGCGAAGAAGTCACACAATTCCAAGTGCTATGTTAAAAAATTCACTTCAATGGAAGGTTCTAAATGTATGCGACTAGAATCTTTTGGATTTCAATAAAACAATTTTGCTGTCCGAATGCACTGAAAAGAGTAATCAAAATCAAAAAGATTGTGTTTCATGAAGCTGACCAAGACAGAGATGTGACAGAGTCAGAAACATTCAGCACCGCTACACACAGTCCTACAAAACCCCTTGTAAACACTGTCTCATCCACAGGCTCTCGTCTCAGAAAAAAAATACTATATATGCCAGGGAAAAAAGAAAAGGTCCCCAACTCTGGCAACACAATTTTAAGCGCCTGCTTCGATTTCCGAATAATCGCTTCCAACTTTCGGTCCTGATCAAAACTTCTGGATCAATAAAAAAAATATAAATTTTTCAACACAATGATGTATGACACGCCGACCTTACTTGCCACTCAATAGCGCTATAGACATGTGAAATCGGTCAAAAGTGAAATATTGATTACTACTGTAATGAACTGCAAATTTGACAAGGGTCAAATGAATTGCTGCCTTCTGATTGGCTAACTCAGTATGCTAAAATTAAAACATGGAAACTAGAGTATTAATTTATAAATAAAACGCCATCAACTCCTCAAATGTAATGGATTTGTCATAGGGGTATTTTGAATGATTTTTATTTTCAATATTTCGGTATATTATTTTATATTTAAAAAATTCTAGTTCAAGGTGAAATTTCATACTTTTCAATTATTTGCAATTTGTTTATTTAAAACTCATGTCAAGCCATATTTTAATTAATTTAATAATGTTCATATTAATCTGATTTTACTTAATTGTCACAACTTATGATAGTCACATTTACTTAATTAGGTAATAAGATTTTTATCTAATAACCAGATATTGGAGTTGTGTAATTATGTTATAATTTTTAATCTTTTAATCTTTTACTTAAACACAATTAATGTATTAATATTTTATCCTAGAGACATCTTATTGAAATTATGTAATATTTTTTAAGTTTTAATTTTTGAATATTGTTTTGTCACATTTAATCTGAGTATTTGTAACATGTTAGCATTTGTCATTTTAATTTGAGTATTTTTGAATTTATGTATAAATATTCAGAAAATTTTAGTATTGTCAGTCAGTGTTTTTGGGAAGTTATCAGCATGCTACTTCTGTAGGAATCTGGTTCACATGGACTGTCAAACAGTCGACCAGTACAGATGTAGCATGACTGCAAAATTGTTTAATCTTATTTAAATTTTATAGTTGTTTATTTTAATTACTTTGGCAAAATTTTACATTTGATTTCGTGTTTTAAGTAACTTTGAAATTTACATTTTATTTTGTTCGTTTAAATTCTATGTTAACTTTTAAGATTTGGAAAGTACATTTTATATTTTGTTGATCAGTTTATTTTATTCAACTTTAATTTGAAATTAATCATTAATATTTTGACATTGTGTAATTGTTATTAATTCATTACTCTTTGAAATCGTTAATCTTAATAAATTGTTGAAATTTTTATTTCTTATTAGCTATGTCAGCCAGAAACCTCTAAGTCTTTCGTTAGACTGACCTCCTGTCCCTTAGCCTAGCACAGAGTTAATTCCCCTTACTAAACGTGCAATGGGCTTCGGTGACAGATTTGGTGGAGTTAAATCCGGGCAGAATTCATTCTGGTATGGCATAGTCTAATTCAAAATTTTTTCTAAAAAATTTGTTTCAAAATTTGTCAAACTTAATAAATTGTAATAAAAGTAGCAGAAGAACAACCTGGATGTTGAAGACGGATTCAAGACAGCATGTGCAGTAAAAGATAAGTATTTTATTTGTCTAATTTTCACTTTACAGTTTTGAAACTTCTTTTTAATGAAATATTTTACTATGATTGGTTAATACCATTATTTTTCATTTTCAAGATTTGATTGTTTAAGATAGAAGAGTATTTCCATATACATGTAGTATTCAGTTGTTTCTTTTTGAATGCACCAGTATTTTGCAAGATTACACTGTAAAATCTTTAAATTTTGATAAGAAATCAAAATACTGACAAAAATCATATTTAGTTTCAGTTTCTGAGTAAGAAGAACATTGGAGAAAAGGCATCAATAATGGCTCCCAACCGATTTCAGAAAGGATGGTGTTGCAGAAAGGAGAGATGTGCCAAATTATCCAGTTTATCCGAAAAGAAACCTGACATGGAATTCCAGACAACGATGGAGAGAAACTTTGCAGAAACAAAAATTAATGGACATCCGATTAAGTGTTTAGTAGACAGTGGAGCTAGCATCAGTTGTATCAGTAAACATATTCTGAATCGTGTTAAACCGAACGCAAAGATTCAGCGACCGACAGTGATGAATGGAGTAGGTGTTTGCGGAGAAGTACATCCAATTCTAGGAGAAACAGTGCTTGAACTTACATTTGGAGATTATAAAATTTACCAGAAATTTCGCATATTTGAAACCTTACACGCAAAAGCTATTCTTGGACTTGATTTCCTGAACTTTTACAAAGTGAAAACAGATTTTGAGAACAATACAATGCAGATTCAAATCAGAGGATTAAACCATCAGAAAGGAAATGCATCTCATGTTACTGTTGCCACAATTCAGGAATTTAACGCGTGCTTAGCAATGGCGGAGACAATCAATGAGGTAATTCTTGAACCTCATTCTGAAACAATTGTGCCTGTTAGAATTCCAAAGTTTAGGACTGGTACCACTGTAATTTTAGAACCAAAACAGAACTTACAAAATTTAGGTGTAGCTGGTGGAAAAACAATTACATATGTTGACAATAGTTATGGAATATATCGCATTTTAAATCCAACAAATTTACCTGTGTTTTAGAGACCGAAATCACAAATTGCAAAAGCATCATTTTTGGACAGTTACAACATTCAGACTTTAATAGAACCAGATTCAGCCACTGTATGCAGCTTTTCAGAAAATTCAGAACATGTGCACTATGACACCCTTCAAGATCTAGGCATAAACTTAGAAAATACGGACATTACATTACAGCAGAAGCACAAGCTATGCAAATTTTTAGGACAAAACAGAGACATATTTGCTAAGGACTTATCTGAACTTGGTAAAACTGAGATGCATTACCATACTATTCATACTGGGAACCACAAACCAGTAAGTTTAGCACCGTACCGTCAATCACCACCTATGCGTCAAGAGTTGGAGCGACAACTTGATATAATGGAGAAAAATGGAATAATAGAAGAATCAACATCACCATTTCATAGTCCAGTAGTACTAGTGAAAAAGAAAAACAATGAATATCGTTTCTGTGCTGATTTCCGCGCGTTGAATAGGATTACAGAACCAATCTCGTTTAGGATTCCTAATTTTTCGGACATATTTGACACGTTAGCAAATTCTCAACCAGAAATTTATTCCAGTTTGGACCTTCGTTCCGGTTTTTGGCAAGTTCCATTAGACCCAACAACTAAACATAAGAGTGCTTTTATAACCCATAAAGGAGTTTACGAATTTAACCGTTTAGCTTTTGGTATGATGAACTCTCCAATGACATTCCAGTGCTTAATGACAAAGGTTTTGAAGGATTTAAATTTTAAGATTGCGTTAGTTTACATTGATGATGTTTTGATCTTTTCCAAGAATTTTGATGGACATTTAGAACATTTGAATCTTGTTTTTACCAACCTACGTGCAGCAAATTTGAAATTACATCCACAAAAATGTACTTTTGCGACAAAACAAGTGAAATATTTAGGACATATTATTTCAAAAGATGGAATTAAAGTGAATGCAGACAATACAGAAAAGGTGAAACAGTTTCAAGTTCCGAAAAATGCAAAACAAGTTAAAAGTTTCCTAGGTATGGCCAACTACTACCGTAAATTCGTTAAGAACTATGCTCAAATTGCCTCACCATTGACATCTTTATTGAAGAAGTACAAGAAATTCACATGGACAGTAGATTGTCAAAGAGCTTTCGATACCCTAAAACAAAAACTGATTTCAGCTCCAGTGCTTGCTTTTCCGAGATTTGATCAGCCTTTCATTCTTTCAACAGACGCATCTGAATATGCAAATGGCTATGTTCTCAGTCAAATACAAGGTGGTGTTGAACATCCAATAGCATATGGAGGAAGATCTTTTCGTGGTTCAGAACTGAAATGGCATATTACAGATAAGGAAGCTTTAGCCCTGGTTGAAGGTATTCAGCACTTTAAGCACTACCTAGCAAGTCAACAATTCACTGTTTATACTGACAATGTTTCCGTCAAATACATTCAGAAAATCAAAGACTGTCAGGGAAGATTAGGACGTTGGAGTTTGTTATTACAGGGATACAACTTTAAAATTGAACACCGAGCCGGAAGCAAAAATACTGCCGATTGTCTCTCTAGACAACAGTACACTGATACAGAGCCCACTAGTTCCACAGATTTAGCAGAATATTTGTGTCAAATGGATTTAAGTAGAAAGGAATATTGTGAAACAACATTATTCTACAAAGGAGAAAATGAAGACAGCGTAATAGCAAACTTAAATAATAATGAACCGAGGGAAGTAGAATTACCCAATTTAGCAAAGCATCAGCGTGAATGCAGAGATTTTAGAGACATATATATTTACAAGAGTACTCATAATGTACCAGATGATCCTGTTTTAGCCAGAACAATTGTAGCCGAATCATTTAATTTCGAAATTGAAGATGGAATTCTCAAACACTTCTATTCAAAGCGATGTAAAAGAGTGCCGAAAAATGAAAGGTTAGTGAAACAAATAGCAGTTCCGAAAATATTGCGTGATGATATACTTCGTTCCTATCATGACTGTATTCTTGGTGGTGGTCATCAAGGTTTCGAAAGGACATATGCAGCATTACGTAACAAGTACTTTTGGCCATCCATGTTTGAGGATATTAAGCGCTATGTACAAACTTGTGAAGTCTGCCAACAGTCTAAAAGAAACTTTGGTGCCAAACGTCCTCCTCTCATGCCTCAAATAAGTGACGACATATTTAGTCGTTGGCATATGGACATTTTAAGTGGTCTGCCAACTACCAAGGACAAATACAAACATGTTCTACTTGTCGTGGACAGCTATTCCAAGTGGTGTGAAGCTTTCCCACTCAAGACACAGGAAGCAAGCGAAGTAGCCGTAATATTATACAGGGAGATAATAACAAGATATGGAGCTCCAAGAATTCTAATATCGGATCGCGGAAAGAACTTTATGTCTAATCTGGTAAAAGCTCTATCTGAAATGTTTCAGATAACAAGACATCTTACAAGTTCATATCACCCGCAGAGCAATGGATCCGTGGAAAGAATGAACTCCGTTATTCTCCAAGCATTTCGTGCGTATACCAAGGACCAACAAGATGACTGGGTAGACTTACTGCCAGGGATCATGATGGCCTACCGAGCCACACCTGCTACTCAGTCAACAGATTTTTCACTATTTTTCCTGCTTTTTGGTCGAGAAATGCGTCTTCCTATTGACACTGCTTTAGTACCAAAAGAACATTTAGCACAAGACCACAGAGTATTCTTACGCCGTATTCTTCAGAATTTAGAAATGTCAAGAAAAATTGCATCCGAAAATATCATACATTCCCAAGAGAAGAACAAGAATCGATACGACAAAACCACAGCTATTCCAGACTTTAGACCAGCACAGCGAGTATGGCTTTATTGCACAAAAGTACCATTAGGAAAAGCACCCAAATTACATCGAAGATGGGTTGGACCGTATTACATTACAATGGTAAACCAACATAACCATACCTACCGAATCCGAAATTGTTCTACAAACAAAGAAGTGAAATCGTTAGTAAATGCGCAGAGATTAAAACCGTATCATGATCCAAACAGCCGTCCGACGAATCTACCTACTGAACATGAAGACGATGAAAATGAACTAGATCCAGAGGAAATTGAAAACGATGATAGACCAAAAGGAATTCAAAATCAAAACCAACAAGAAATGAAGATACCAGAACCAAAGCAGCAGCAACATGCTACACAACAGCCGAAAAATGTGAGTAAAAATATAATAAACAATAATAGTAAGAAGAATGTGGAAGAAAATGAAAATACTCAAGGCAATAATGATACATCTACGCAGAACAACAAACCATCTTGTCAAGATTGTAGATCAAATAGATGTAAACCCTTTAAAGAAGAAGAAATAGCACAAATATTATCATCAGCAAGAGGCAACGGGTCCTTGTATTACAAAGTAAAATTTAGTGATAAATCACGAAAAACAGATTGGTATTTTCCATGTAAGATTCCGTCAAGACTCGTCAGAGAATTTCATGCTAAAAGAACTATGAGTGGAAAGAAAAGAAGAAGACCATTAGAACAACATAAACACAAATTTTTCACCAAAACGGATAAATCCAATGACAATGTTAATAGTATTAAAGTTTTATCAAATGACGGCTTTCAAACTGGAGACATGGATAAGGATAAGCTATTGCGAAACAAAAAGAAAGAAACTGCAGAACAAAGAATAGGAAACAAGCCAACCTTTTCCGAAAACATCCTAAAAGTAAAAATTAATCATTTTGAAAAATCATGTGATATGAAAAGAGAAGAAATAGTGAAATTCAAATGCCAGTGGCTAAATTCTCAGGACCAAATGAAGCAGTTGTGTGAGGATAAAAGAAGAGGTATTCTAAATTATAGAGCTCTGTGGGATCGATGTCATGAAGATAAAAGATTACAAGTTTTAAGATATCAACAATTTTTTGAAAATACAGAAGCAGAATTGAAACCGCTAAATGAAGAACTTTTGACATATTATCAACAGCTGAATGGAAACTCTCAACGAACTAGATTCTGTAATAGAAATCCAAGATTTGTGAAATAAAACCAGAAAGAGATTACAATTACAATTGTGTCAAAGAACTACATATGTAGTAGATGTAAACAATAATTAAAAGTGTACCTGTGATGTAAAATTATAAAAGGTGATAGGAAATTATTCCACACCATATAAAATATATGTTTTAAATTATCTGCATCAGAAAGGTGATAGGAAATTAATCCACACCATATATAAACAAAGAACAAATGTATGTTTTACATGTAAAATTATTAACATGTACTTAAATTTTATACAGTGATAATGGATAATATGAGTGCACACATATTATTCATTACCACTAGGCCAGATAAATTTTTATCATTTCAATATATATTTTTATATAAAGTTTTATGTGGCCCAATTTTGTTGAATAGTTTAAAAATTATGTAGAATGCAATTACTATGTAAGTTTGAAAAGAATAGTAAATAATAACATGTCTTTATGGTAGAATTGTAAAAATTTTTTTTTCATACATGTATTGTAGTGGTTTTTTTTATGTATATGTTTTTCCACTATGGGTGTAATATTTTTCTTTTTACTGGCGCCAGTTGTACATAGATGTATATATAGTTTGTATGTTTGGGGACAAACATATTGGAGTCGGGGGGTATATGTCATAGGGGTATTTTGAATGATTTTTATTTTCAATATTTCGGTATATTATTTTATATTTAAAAAATTCTAGTTCAAGGTGAAATTTCATACTTTTCAATTATTTGCAATTTGTTTATTTAAAACTCATGTCAAGCCATATTTTAATTAATTTAATAATGTTCATATTAATCTGATTTTACTTAATTGTCACAACTTATGATAGTCACATTTACTTAATTAGGTAATAAGATTTTTATCTAATAACCAGATATTGGAGTTGTGTAATTATGTTATAATTTTTAATCTTTTAATCTTTTACTTAAACACAATTAATGTATTAATATTTTATCCTAGAGACATCTTATTGAAATTATGTAATATTTTTTAAGTTTTAATTTTTGAATATTGTTTTGTCACATTTAATCCGAGTATTTGTAACATGTTAGCATTTGTCATTTTAATTTGAGTATTTTTGAATTTATGTATAAATAGTCAGAAAATTTTAGTATTGTCAGTCAGTGTTTTTGGGAAGTTATCAGCATGCTACTTCTGTAGGAATCTGGCTCACATGGACTGTCAAACAGTCGACCAGTACAGATGTAGCATGACTGCAAAATTGTTTAATCTTATTTAAATTTTATAGTTGTTTATTTTAATTACTTTGGCAAAATTTTACATTTGATTTCGTGTTTTAAGTAACTTTGAAATTTACATTTTATTTTGTTCGTTTAAATTCTATGTTAACTTTTAAGATTTGGAAAGTACATTTTATATTTTGTTGATCAGTTTATTTTATTCAACTTTAATTTGAAATTAATCATTAATATTTTGACATTGTGTAATTGTTATTAATTCATTACTCTTTGAAATCGTTAATCTTAATAAATTGTTGAAATTTTTATTTCTTATTAGCTATGTCAGCCAGAAACCTCTAAGTCTTTCGTTAGACTGACCTCCTGTCCCTTAGCCTAGCACAGAGTTAATTCCCCTTACTAAACGTGCAATGGGCTTCGGTGACAGATTTATTCACAGTGTGGGAACGGAACTGTATGGTTTTTTAATGTTTTGGTCATTCGGGAGACTGTCAAGCGGGGCTCCGACATTCGAAAAAACAACAAGTCGCTGAATGTAAGGTTTGATTAACGCACAAGTTACTATATTAAGTTTCTGCTTCAAGATTTGGTAACGAAAACATTCTACATGTATATATAGACCAATGAAATACTAAAAACGACATATGCACCCAGAAGTTTTCCCTAAAATGGTTGAGCTCCGAGTAAATCGATCAAAATTCTCCATCAACAGCGAATAAAAATGCTAAAAGAATGCAAAAAAATAATCGTCACTACAACAATTTTTACAATTGACCCTTTTCTGATATATAGTCTTACCTCTCTGAAAGTTTGATAACCATCGTCTCAGTAGAAAATAAAATTGATTAATTTTCTTAATGTTGGAACATTTTATTGACTGTACAATCGCTTGCTCGCTTACTGTACAATCACTTGGAGCTTTACTGTACAATCACTTGGCCAAAATAATAAAATACATTGCATATTTATTTCATTGTTTTCTATTTCTGCACTATAATATTGATGTATTAAACATTTAAATAAGAGTGAACATAAATTCAGTCATTTTTTGCCGATTAAGCTTCTATCAAGTACACCATTCTAACGTACACGTAGTTTTCTATACCAGAGAGACAAAAAATCGAAAATCAGTATACAAGACAAAAAAGTACAACACAAATGAAAATAAATCACTGATAAAAAAAAAAGCTCGCACAAAATGCACATAAAAAAGTCATTATTTCGAATATTCCATTATTCTTTTATATTCTGAAGTCCTTTTTTTAAGAAGGAAAACTCCAGCGATGGAGATGTAAAGTCAAGCGCGGTAGATTTAAAGTCAAGCATTGGAGATGTAAAATCAAGCGCTGTAGATATAAAGTCCAGCGCTGTAGATATAAAGTAGAGCGCTGGAGATGTTACTTCTACAGCGCTCGACTTAACATCTCGAGCGCTAGATTTTACACCAACCATCTTCAGCGCTAGACTTTAGAATTGCAGCGCTGGACTTAAAAGAAAGATAAGCTCCCTCTTTAAACTTTTTTAAAAATTGTATTTTTCACTTTTTATTTTATTTCGATCCCGATAATTTTGGGATGCTTTTCTACTGAACCCTGTTTGTCTCACACAAATAAAAAGTTGTGGTTTTGAAATTCCAGCGCTGGAGATGTAAAATCCAGTGCTGTTGATCTAAAAGTCCAGTGTCATAGATCTAAAGTCCAGCGCTGAAGATCTAAAGTCCAGGCACTGCAGATTTAAATTCAAGCGCTGGAGATGTAACATCTCCAGCGCTCGACTTTATATCTACAGCGCTAGACTTTAGCATCTGTAGCGCTGGACTTTGGATCTCAAGCGCTAGACTTTAGATCTTCAGCGGTGGACTTAAGATCTGTAGCGCTTGATTTTAGATCTACAGCGCTGGATTTCATATCTCCAGCGCTGGAATTTAAAAACCTCAATTCTTTATCTGTATGAGACCAACAAGGCTCAGCAGAAAACAATCCCAAAATTATTGGGATCGAAATAAAATGCAAAGTGAAAAATATATTTTTTAAAAAGTTTAAAGGGGGAGCTTGCAGTTTTCTTCTTTACGATGGGTTGTCTGTTCTTTTTTATTGATGAATTTGGGAACAAGTCTCTGTATCTTCTTATATAAAAGTGAAACTCCAAATTGATAGGTGCTTTTACATGCTTTGTATTATCGGATTTATCATAACATCGTTCATCAAAAGAATAACAATTTTATACAAGTCGAGCAAACCGCACTATAATTGTGTAGTTGAAAACAAAGTTTTAATGAATAAGTTCATTTTAGGTTTTCCAAATAAGAAACAAAGTCTTACAATTATCTTGTATTAGTATTTGTCAGCTTGTTTGTTAATAGTAATATAAATCTTACGTGTGTGTGAGTGTACACTTCTGTAAATGATAAGGTCGTCTCGAGTACTAGTACTTTGAAGTGGAAAGTGATTTTGAAAAAACGAAAGCATATTTATATAAAAGAAATTGTGTAGACAGTTGTATAAATATATAAATGTGATAGTGAAAAAAAATCAGTGTTGGTTTTAAAGAAATTTGATTTGTTAATCTCCTTTTTTTTTAGTTCTGAAGGAGATTTTGAATTTAGAAATACTAAAATCGGGTTTTTTCATGCATACTCTAGCCAAAATCATGACACTGCTCCCAAGCGACAATACAGAACTGCTCCAAGTGATAATAGAGTCGAAAGTTGTTTACCGACAAGCGACCGTACAGTGAAAAATATTTAGTGCCATGTATTTGTAAAGATTTAGAACTATTAGTGAGTGTAAACATATTGAAGTTAAATTTGAGGAAAAACTATATATTAATTCTAATAAAAGAGGTTAAATTTTTTGAAAAAAATTCTTTTAAAGTAAAAATTCCAGCTGAATGAACACAACCATTTGTATAATTTGGGTCGGAGCTCTTAGTTTCATTTCAATGTTTTCCCTGTTTTCTTGCCTTAAGAATGTTTTCTGCACCCCTGAATGTTAGAATATTAATGACAGATATAAACATTTACTCATATGCATTACAAGTAAGCCCCAGAGATAATAGTGATAAAAAACACTTACCTCCTCCGTAGCTGTAAATTATTTCGAATGTCGGAGCCCCGCTTGACAGTCTCCCGAATGACCAAAACATTAAGAAACCGTACAGTTCCGTTCCCACACTGTGTTATTTACCAGCAGCGATTTATTATTACTTCTTCATACCATTGTTTATCAATTAATTAATTATGACAAAGAACAAAGAAAGAAATTAAACAGTTTGTTTTCTTTATTTTTTTTATTTGCTCCTCGTCGTCAAATTTGCAGTTCATTGTAGTAGTGATCAATAATTCACTTTTGACCGATTTTTTTTATTGATCCAAAAGTTTTGAGCGAGACCGAAATGTGGAAGCGATAATTCTTTGGAAATCGAAGCAGGCTTGTAAAATTGAGTTGCCTGAGTTGGGGACCTTTCCTTTTCCCTCGGAATATATAGTATTTTTTTTTACTGTGGTCTCATCAGAATAGATATGTCCTAAAATATGCACCAGATTACATGCGTCTTGTTTTGTAACCCCCATTGAGGCAATGGTTACAACTGGTTACATTGGTTACATTGGTAAAAATAATGGTCAGACAAATAACAAAAGAGGATGAACAAAATGGTACTATAAATGCATTGACACAATGGTTACATGTATTAAGAATGATGATTATAATGGTTACATGTATGGTGAATAATGGGTTACAATGGTAACTTCCATGGGGAACTACAGTTACATTGGTTACATGCATTGGACATGGGGTAACAATGGTTACATGTATGGGGAATGGGGGTTACAATAGTTACACTCATGGGGAACTGGGGTTACAACAGTTACATGTATGGGGAATCGAGAATGCATTGGTTACACTCATGGGGAACTGGGGTTACAACAGTTACATGTATGGGGAATCAAGGTTATAATGTTTACATGTCTGGAGAATGGAGGTTACAGTGGTTACTTTCATGGGGAAGGGGGGTTACAATGGTTACATGTATGGGGAAGGGGGGTTACAATGGTTACATGAATGGGGAATGGGGGTTACAATGGTTACATGTATGGGGAATGGGGGTTACAATGGTTACATGTATGGGGAAGGGGGGTTACAATGGTTACATGTATGGGGAATGGGGGTTACAATGGTTACATGTATGGGGAAGGGGGGTTACAATGGTTACATGCATGGGGAACTGGGGTTACAACGGTTACAATGGTTACATGCATAGGGAATTTTGGTTTCAATGGTTACTTGCATGGGACATGGGGTTACAATGTTACATGCATGAGGAATGGGGGTTACAATGGTTACATGCATGGGGAATAGGGGTTACAATGGTTACACTCATGGGGAAGGGGGGTTACAATGGTTACATGTATGGGGAATGGAAGTTACAATGGTTACATGCATGGGAATGGGGAACTGGGAAATGGGGGGGTTACTATGGTTACATGCATGGGGAACTGGGGTTACAACAGTTACAATGTTTACATGCATTAGGAATTTTGGTTTCAATGGTTACTTGCATGAGGAATGGGGTTACAATGGTTACATGCATGGGGAATGGGGATTACAATGGTAACATGCATGGGGAATGGGGGTTACAATGGTTACACTCATGGGGAAGGGGGGTTACAATGGTTACATGTTGGGGGAAGGGAGGTTACAATGGTTACATACATTAGGAATAGGGTTACAATGGTTACATGCATGGGGAATGTGGTTACGATGGTTACATGTCTGGGGAACAGGGGTTACAACGGTTACATGTATGGGGAATCAATTATTTCATATATTGGAAAAATATCCTAACAGCTAAGACTTTAGCAGAGGCTACATTGATGACTACCTTCATTTTAAGCCAGAAATTTTGATATTGGAATTTTACCAAACACTAGTACATGTTATTTTCATCAAGAATAGTTACTTGGATTTACATTGGGCAACACACTTAAAACAATAAAAAAAAACAAATGTAGAGACACGGTGGCAAATGTCAGACAGAAAAGTTAGTAATTTCAGTGTGCATAAATTTTCAGAAAGGTTAGCAATCTGGTAACAGAACTTTTTTTTCGGCTTGTATGCATATATAATCTAGGTCGTCATTTTGGGCCAAAATACACTATGTAAAGAAGGCCAATTAGATTTCATTGTAATTTTATTCTTCACCAATAGAATATGATAACAATATATATTATTAACCAGTCAATACAAGACAAAATATATCCTTGTAATAAAATATTTGTGCATAACATTAAGAAAACCTAACACTTATTCCATTAATATAAGTAACATATTAAACAAAAACATAACAAACAAATATCTAAACATTGTTATAGTTTTACTTTTTTTCATTTGCTATTGACCATTATTAGGAAAATATAGAAACTGGAACTATTTAAGCCTGTTTACAGCTTTCCAATCCGAGGCTGCCTTTCAAAGCTAGTGCATTGTAACTTAACAGATGACTTAACAGATCTACGATCATTTTCAAAAATAGTTTTCACAGACAAAAGTCCAAACTAGCACAATTTCAACATCTGGAACAGTTCCATGCAGTATCCTCTGCCATCTGCTTAAAGTCCTTATAGGATAGTTTGGTACAGGCTCTGTGATACCATTTGCTACAAGTCGAGCACTGTATCCATAGTGCACCTGGTCTTCCAACCTTTCTGCACTGCAAGCACTTGTTCTAAAAAATAAAAAATAACATTTAATGTTAATCGTGTACGTCTTAAATATTAGTGCAAAAACATCAAACAACAAAATAACAACCACTGTATTTGATTATTACCTACTGTGATATCATAAGATTGAAAGGATAAAATAATTTTAGCAATATTTTAAAACCTTTTCATCAAACCTATTCTCTGCAACTTAATCATGATCTTTGAAAATTTTTGATTTCAGATTGCATAATACGAACATGATTTTCAACATGGTTCAGCCTGCCTCATTACAAAAAATGTGATTGATATTTATCTTTAAGGCTGGTTGAGGTGCTAACATATCCTAATTTTCTGTTCATCAAGATGATTTATAGATATTCACATGAACAGATATTTATGTTTGTTGAACATGAAATGGTGTTTGTCAAAGCCAAAGTAAATACTTACAACGCCTGGAGATGCTGGTGTAGCTGAAAGGAGAGCTGTCATTTGGCTGAACTGTAACCCTTCCTCTGGCATCAACTCTGGTGGAGGCAACGGCAGTGTCAGATCACCACAGTCTTCATCATCCAGGGGTGATGGTGGTGGTGGAAGCTGGAAGGACTCATCCATATATGGTTGGACACTTGCGGTAGTTGGTGTTTGTGTACATGTATCATATATGATGCAAACATTAAGTTATTCTGATGTGATTAATTTATTTTAATTCTTTTAAATGTATTAATTGTAATATATATCCAATTATAATTACATGTAAATAAATAAATATGTGCTTGAAAAGTATTGTTATCTATTTCTTGATGAAGAATCCATTTACTAGCACAAGGAACCTAATAAATATGGCATTGCCATAAGATCATTAAGCAGATCAAAGATTGATTAGTGAATATATATGTATATTTACACATATTTTATATCCTACAGTCTGTCTACCTCATGACATTCACGGGAACTCCTTGTTGAACTTGAACTGGAAATGATACTTTTAGATGAAATCCAAGTTTCATACTTTTGAACTAGCACACAGTAAATGCAAGTACTCTTTTTAGGTCGATACTTCTTGTTGTCTCTTGTCTGATTCATTAATGTGTTGTTGTCTGTGTCAATCTCATTTAATTTAATCAATATTCATCTGATTTTTACCCTTTGTTTTATTGTTGTGCCACTGTCCCAGGTTAGAGGGAGGGATGAGCGCTCGCAAACTAGTTTAACCATGCATGTAACCATTTTAACCCCCATTTTCTATGCATGTAACCATTGTAACCTCCATTCCCTATGCATGTAACCATTGTAACCATCCTTTCCCATTCATGTAACCATTGTAACCAAAATCCCAATGCATGTAACCATTGTAACCTCCATTCCCCATGCATGTTACCATTGTAACCTCGATTCCTCATGCATGTAACCATTGTAACCCAATGTCCCATGCATGTAACCATTGTAACCCCCCTTCCCAATGCATGTAACCATTGTAACCTTCATTCCCCATGCATGTAACCATTGTAACCGAAATCCCCATGCATGTAACCATTGTAACCAAAATCCCCATGCATGTAGCCTCAATTCCAACCCTTGTTACCCAATGTCCCATGCATGTAACCATTGTAACCTCCATTCCCCATGCATGTTACCATTGTAACCTCCATTCTTCATGCATGTAACCTTTGTAAGCCCCCTTTCCCATGCATGTAACCATTGTAACCAGCATTGTAACCAGAAATCCAATGCATGTAACCGTGAGTGCGAGTATCCAATTCTATTTACCATTTATATTGTAACCATAGTAACGCTTATTTCATGTCGTTACCATGGTAACAGATACCCCCTATATATGTAACCATTGGAACCCTATTTTAGATATATACAATTGGGCTTTAGCAATAGTAAAGTGTATGACAGACATCAACAAACTAAAAATCCATTAGTGTAACCATTGTAACCAGTTGTAACCATTGCCTCAATTGGGGTTACAAAACAAGACGCATGTAATCTGGTGCACATTTTATGCCTTATATGCATCAGAAAGTCACAGTTCAAGTGAGGCATACACTACAGTAGCTGCTTATAATGACAACTTTTACAATATAGTAATTTGTAATAAAAATATCTATAACAAGTGGTGTGGTACCTGGAAATGTTTTAAAACAGTTTTTGTGATACTCGATTAGATGTAAATTTTCTCAGCTGTTTTTCATTTCAAAAATTCCGCCAACCGGAAGTGTTTTGATAAAATTTGAATCGGTTTAGGAATAATAATAAATCACGCAATATTTTGTTTAATTTGTTTTTACTTCAAATAATCTTTCATTAAATACAAAATTCGGCATTCAATATTTTCTTGAGAAATGATTTTTATTAGCAACCAGTCTTAATTGATTAACCAAATTAATTTAACTTTCTGATATCCGGAAGAACATCTTTAGTATTGGAGGTACAAAAGCTACAGGAAAATAGGACGAAAATATTTTTATTTCTGAAAAAAAACATATTTTCCTTAATGTATTCACATGTCTGAATCAATATCACTAGTTATATTAAGACTAGAAATTGAGAATGATAACGATATTCCAAAATCTATCATTTATACTGGTATGAAATTTACTTCCAATTACACAATTATGTAATACTACTTCGAAAAATGAAACTTTATCAATATGACAATAAGTACATGAAAACATTTTTCTTATTGTTTACAGTGTAAATATTCATAATTATTCTAAAAAAACTTAAAAACATTGTTACTAAAATGGTTACAAAATATTGCCTAGTCCTTTGTATCTTTGACCAAAGTTCAAAGTTGCTAAAATGACTCACTAGACTGACATTTCCTTAGCCTTAGGCTCCTCTATACTGTTAACTTATTAGTGGCAGATGTTGTTCTGGAGTTAAGTCACCTTGTCCATAAAAAAATCAAATTTGCACAAATAAATCACAAAATTAGCAATTTTCAGATAAATTAAAAAACCTGTCGACTTAGATGGGCTTAATATATCTTGTTACAATTTGAAACATACTTTGTTGAGATAAGTATCTTTTAATAGTCAACTGCTAAGCAATGCTAAACATATAGCTTCAACTCCTATTTTATGTTTTAATTTAATGAAGTTTACCCTTGACTTAATGAAAAACATCAAGTAAAAAGCCATAATTATGACAATGTCAATGACTCAATGACAAAAATCATCAGCCTCAGGCCAGTTTGATTTGTGATTGAAGTGTATGTCCAACAAACAAACATTTTGCTATAAATTGAAAATATCTTAGATTTATTTACAATGACAGTATAGAATGTTATTGTACTTTTTGATTTCTTGAGTTGCAAGTTGATAGTACATACCATCAAAAATTATCGTAACCAGCTGAGTACATTATTGCCGAATATGACTGTTTATTAAAAACCCATTGCTTGTTTCATCAGCAGATGACATGTTGTGTTTACTATGACGTAATAATCTGAAAGCGGAAGTGAAAAATTCTGTATTGGACCAGTCCAATAGAGCTTTTTTCTGTATTTGCCCGGGCCAAATAGCTGTATTAATATCAGCAGGGCTGCGTAATCAGAATGACACGTGCCAATATTTTGTTTGTTTAGTTGGGGTTTTACACCATTTTCAGCACATTTGGCTGTTTCACGGCAGGGCAGATTTTATTGGTGGAGGAAGTCATAGTACCTGGAAAGAACCAGCGACCTTCGGTAGGAAAATTGACAATCCTTGTCGATTAAGATCACATTCGAAGACACCCTGCACATGCCAATATTACAATATTATTAGGGTTGAGTTGGTTAATAAAATTATCAAGGAACGGGTGATTTAATAGTGACCCTTGTTATGTGCCCTCGATTTGTAATAATGGCCTTTGGCTTGGGCCTCAGGCCATTAAAACCTCCTGTAGCCATTATTACAGATCCCAGGCATATAACAGGGTCATTATAAAAACACGCATTCATTAATACTATAATAGTTTATATTCAGTGTTACATTTCCTTCCAATATTACATTTTTAATTACTAAATATGGGAAGAATCTACCATAATATGGGGCCGGATCGACTTTGGGACAGATTAACTGGGACAGGATAGACCTGAAATCTTGGGGGCTTAAAGAAAATTTCAACTTATCCAATGCTTCAACTAATACACATTCAGTTTTGACCTCTAGCTTAATCTACGATTAATTTAAAAAGATAAAAAGATTTGTGCATTTTGATTGTTTATAGAGATGTCCTTTTTTTATATGAAAACAAAATGTGATAAAACAATGAATTTACTTCAGTGTCAATAATTTTTGGAAACAACAATCTTTAAAAATTAGAACAAATGACACATTTGATATATTAAGGCTATCTGGTTCGACTTCCCAAATGGTAAAATAATATGTATAACATTTGGACTTCAGGACTGTATAAATAGTTCAATAAATCCAATGTATTCGACTCAACCATGTTCGAATAAACCATGTTGAATTTACTTGGAATTCAGGAACTTGGAACTTCAAGTTATCCATGGTATTCAAATAAAGAGTGTTTGACACAAATATGTTCGACAGTAATTGTTGTTTGCTTAACATTCAGTGGAAAACTATATTGAGAGGATCTCATTATCCTCATTGTAGGGATACACTAGACAGTTCTATAGGATGAGTCCTTATGACCAATCACATATGCTTACTGGACATCTCATTGAACATTTACAATTAATTGACCAAATATCAGGATGAATTCAAACCCTGGATATAACGTTGTTGAATTTTTCACAACTCCTCGTATATTTTCACCATGTGTGCTGAAAGACTGGTGTTTATTACGTCAGTTACGAGTTGCAGTGGGTAAACGTCAAAGGACTTATGCAATAAATTGTGTCTAAAACAAAATAATGTAATTTGTAATATACAAAATCATATAATAGCGTCTTTTATCAAATTTGAAGTTCAGAATATTTAATATTCTCCTGTTAGAGTGGATTTCATGAGGGCAAGTATTGTAAATTCATTCTGTGAATATTTAATGAATCTATTTAAAATGAACGATACTCTGTACCTATCAATAACGGGTTGAAATAGTAATTTCATATTTCACGATTAGGTTGAAAGGTTTTTTTATGGTTAACCATAATTGACAAGTGGATTCAAGCTGAGAAATATATGCAAAATCAATTACATTTCCTGCCTGCTGAATGTTGCTTGTAAATATGAACTAATATACAGTGCTCCTGATAACTTGCATATTTGCATAGATTGTGCTACGCGATAAAAAATACTA
The DNA here is from genome assembly GCA_028015205.1 of Mytilisepta virgata. Lineage (NCBI taxonomy): Eukaryota > Metazoa > Mollusca > Bivalvia > Mytilida > Mytilidae > Mytilisepta > Mytilisepta virgata. The sequence continues at coordinate 18,525,098 of CM051520.1, read as the reverse complement.
AAATCCCATATAATTTGTCCGTTTATACATTCCAAAACCCAAACCATACTGTAGAATTCATTCATAACGACTTGCAGGTAACTCTTGATCGCATTTCGTTTAATTGTTCATTATAAGCAAAAGAATGCAGCGTAATGCCCATTTTAAAATTAAATTCTGATAATTTTCTCTCAAAGTGTCAGTTTGAAACAATGTTTTCTGTTCTAATACCAAATTGAATAAATACTAATTTTATTTGTTTTCAAATTATCTTTGTCAAAAGAATTTTTTTTCTTTTCCAATAAAAAAATATTTTGAAGATCATTTTCCCTCATGAATTATGCAGAAAACTCATAATTAAGTATAACATAGTGCATTCTATTGTATAAAAGTCAGTAACAACAACAAAAGATAGAATGACTGATTTTCGTTATAAGCCTGATTTTGTTATAGAAAATTCGTGATAAGCCTATAAAAATACACTGTTTAAATAGCAATGGGACCGTTGATTTATCTTCACTTCGTTAGCCTGATTTTGTTACAAGCCTTACTTTATAAACAAACTCTACTGTATTAAGGTGTATGCAAATATTTGTTTAAACATCTGTATTCATGGATTGTACTACATTGTATTTTGATTAATTTCCCAAATTGTTAGTGTGGTACAGTTGTGTCAAATATGAGATATTTGCTTTTCATTCCTAAACTCAGTCTTCAAAATCAGATATGAAAGAACTTGACCAGATCCATGTCATTTAAGTAAAATCATGTACAGTTGACTCTCGGTATCTTGAAGTCCTTCGGACCGCCAAAACAATTCGAGATAGACGAAATTCAACTAAAAGGGAGCTGACAAATTTTCCAAGTTACAATGAGGAAGTAATGAGCTACCTGCCAAGGGAGATCCAGCAAATCTAAAATCTTTGTAGATGACGCAGTCAAACGATAGTTTTCATGTACGTGTACTATCGAGACACACTTAATCTATGTTCTGATACTTATATATCAATTTCTAACATTTTATATTTATAAAAATAATAAAGACAAATTTATTTATAACAGTAGATCAAAATTACTAATTGTTCGGCAAGGTGATGTTTGAGATAACGAGAGTTGACTGTAGATGACATCCAAAATTTACAAATGTTGTTTTTAGCACAGCATTCAAATTCTAATGTTAGAAATCCAACTAAAATCACAAAATTTCTGTAGTAATAGTAGATTTCAGATTACTGGTACATGTAAAAAATATATAAAACCACTGTTTGTTGGATTGCTTTCTTATTGATATTTACCCATTATATTGCATACTAATTTAAAAGCCTCTTCCAAGGTTGTATTACACAGGGAAGGTTTTGTTGGTTCTTGAAAACAATCGATATACATGTACATGTATCAATAGTTGGAACAGTAAAGTAAAATATATACATGGCTATAAAAAAAAATTACCTTAATAACAGGTGGGTGAAACACCTAATTAAAGTTTTAATTGAGGGGTGAAATTAAAATTATGAAGCGAAGCTAAATTTTTTTTTCAATGGAAAAAAATGGTGGGTTAATAAACCAATTCATCATTCTTATCTTGATCATTGATACTTTATATTTAATTAGATAAACAACAGAGGTCTTACATACTTACAACCATTGTTTTCAGCACCTGGGTTTCAGTCAATAGGGACAGAGCCTGATGATAAAATTTCCTATGCATCTATTGTAAAGAGTGCATCAGGACCAAGTTCAAGTGAAGAAAAGTCACCAGAAGATTTAAATCTGATTTGCAGAGGAAAACGTCAGTTCAGTGATATAACAGTTGAATCATACTTTTCAGGTAATGATAAAATTTGCATTGTATTTTTATATAATACTTGATTAATTTTTCAGATTGGCAAAGCCCATGTGCGCAGAAATTCTTGCTGTTGGAAGGTCTAGAATAGGTTAATTTGGCCATTCAAAAAGTCTATGTATCTTTCAAGCGAAAAAGAACTATAATTGACTTGAATTGGCCTTAATGTCAAAATATATTACAAATATCTTGAGGTGACCTGTTTACATGTTTGTTATTGATGTCGTGAGATTGTTTGGCAAGTTTTTGTTAAATTTCTTTTAATTTTATAATTTTATAATGCATGTAATTTGGTAATTGACCTTGTAATTGTGTTCTTCAACCCTCATTTGTAACTTAATTTATATTTATCAAAGTGTTAGGGACCATCTTTGTCTTGCAGTTTATTGTATATGGAAGAAGGGAAATGCTAGATTATTTCTTGAAACAAAATCCCTACGTAAATGACAAAAGTTTGAGTGAAAGCACTTGTATTGCAGGTCTTTGCAATAGAATCACAGTGAGACTTTCTAACACAGAAAAAAATATCTCGCCCATTACAAGTTCAAGATAGCTGCTAGCACCAGTTTGAATGGAATTCTTTGCTAAATATCATTTACCTCACATTGAATGACAAAGCTGAATGTTTTACATTATGAAAGTTTACTGTATTAAGGACATTTCTTATTTTAGTGAACTTTGAAATCAAGGAAATGAAATGTGAAGACGAGAAAAAAGGAGCTCATTCAGAAGACTTCAGACCTATTAGAGATGGTCAGTCACCAGGACCTTCTGATGACCATAAATCTGGTAGTGCACATAGCACTAGACCTAAAAGTCATACACCACCACTGAAATCTCCACATATGATACATTTTTACTCTGGGAATCCAACTGTAGAGAGGACAAGAGGAATTTTACATTTATATAAAGACAAGTAAATAAATAAAGAATTTTAAAAGCTTTTATAGGATCTACATCACTTGCTTGAATTCAATTTATTGGTAATGTTGTATTTCTGCTAATCTAGAAAGAATTATTTTGAAGATATTAGAAATAGATCTGCTTTGTATTAGAAAACATGCATGAATCTGACATGACTAAATGGGTATTGAAAAGGAGTAAAAGTAAAAATCAACTGTCTTCTGATTTAAGCTATCATATGGTATATTAAACAATGAATTATATTTCTGTTTTACTAAAAATAAATTGAACCAAATGTTTAAATCAGGAAATTGTGCAGATATATCTTTCTCAATATCTACGAAAATAAGTTATGTATATTCTGAACATGGCCGATAATTACCGAGGTCATTGCAATCATGTTGAATGGAACATTTGTGACATCATTAACAATTTCGGACAATTTATGGTCTGGTTATCTGAACAATAAATATTACTACTAGTAACATTTATGTATAATTTTACAGTCAGACTACATCTCTCAAGAATGATGTACAGAGAAGTGAATTGATCTGTATGGTAGCTGTTCCAGCAGCTTATACCATCCATGATTTATTGAACTTTACTGCAGCTGTACAGTAAGTATCTACACTTGATCTGTATGTTAGCTGTACCAGCAGCTTATACCATCCATGATTTATTGAACTTTACTGCAGCTGTACAGTAAGTATCTACACTTGATCTGTATGTTAGCTGTACCAGCAAACATACAATCCATGATTAATTGAACTTTACGGCAGCTGTACAGTAAGTATCTACACTTGATCTGTATGCTAGCTGTACCAGACATAGGTATTACTATTCGGCGGTGGCGGCAGCAGCATACACTATTTGTATATAGCTTTATATTTCAGAAGGTAGAAGACCTGGATGCTTCGTACATTGTATGCAGATACCTTATGTTATGAACTTTCCGTCTCATATGTCCATTGTCCTTGACCTCATTTTCATGGTTCAGCGACTGCTTGAAAAAAATGTATAGTTTTTTTGTCATGTGAATTTCTCACTTATTATGAGTAATAGGATAACTATATTTAAACATTTAAATGTCCGTTAGACAGGGTTCACGTGACCTCGACCTCATTTCATGGATCAGTGATCAAGGTTAAAGTTAGGTGATTAGGTCCATTTCTCAGATACTATAAGCAGTAGGTCAACTGTATGTGGTGTATGGAATGATTGGAAGGTGTACATGTCTGCCTGGCAGGTTTCATCTGACCTTTACCTCATTTTCATGGTTCATTGGTCAATGTTAAGTTTCTCTTGTTTGGTCCTCTTATCAGATACTATAAGTTATAGGTCAACTATATGTGGTGTATGGAATGATTGTAAGATGTGCATGTCTGTCTGACAGGTTTCATCTGACCTTGACCTCATTTTCATGGTTCATTAGTCAGTGTTAAGTTTCTGTTGTTTGGTCTTCTTCTCAGATGCTGTAAGTAATAGGCCAACTATATTTGCTGTATGGAATGTATTTTATTATTTAACTGCTGATTACATATATTGAAATAGTCTCATTATTTTATAAAAATCTTTAAATAACATTAATAATGATTATAAATAATAAAAACTTTTAAGGGATCATTACTAAACAGTGATTAACAAAAACATTGTAAGGTGTGAAAATGTTAAAATAAGGTCCCTCATGTATGAATGTTTAACATAGAATACAGTTCACTCCAGTCCTTCATAAGGTTAATTGCCTGAATATGTACATATTGAAGAACTTTTAAAATTTTGTTTGCACAGCAGAATCACATTTACTGATTTTTTTATACATATGAAATATTGGAATGATTGTACGGCCTACATGTTTGTCTGATATGGTTTATCCCACCTTGACTTCATGTTCATTCATAATTAAAATGTTAATTAATGTAAAGCTTATATAAGCTTATTTTTTTACTTTCAACATAAATTCAATTATGAACACTAAAACTGGCAAGACATTTCAGTGTGTCCACCCTTGTTGTAACAAGGTGCTTGTTTTATTTTCAGTGAAGGAATAGAATATCTAAGGATTGTTAGAGATAATACACCAAATCAGTTTATGGTTTTGGTCAAATTCAGAACACAGGTAAGGGTATAGTCTGAAACCTGTTACTTTTATAATAAATATTTGATCAACTATACAAACATTTATATCAACAAAACTTAACTTTGTTAAAATGACAAAAATAAAGGTAATGTTTTGTTTGACAGTCAAAATTGTGAATATGAAAAGAAAGGAGCCAATAAGACAACATTCCACAGGATTGTATGTTGAAAAGACTGATCCCATGTAGACAGGGTTCTTTCTAAGGCCTCGTGCTTGCGTCCTGGATGCACAAAAATTGGACAGCACTTGTTGTCTTTCAAAGTCGTGTGTTGCTGGGACGCAGTTAGATTTAATCAGTTGCATCCAAAGACCCTAATTTTCATGAAAACTTTTTGGTTGCCAAAATGCTAAGCTAGAAAATGGTGGTGATCATAATTCTCATGATAATAACCTGTATTTTTCCGACCAGTAATGATATACAGACCTTTCAAGCTTAAAAATCATTCAGGGGACTTTCACTTTTCAATGAAAGAAATAATCAAAAAGTCATCTTTTTGTTGATGCCCTCAACACATAAAGTACAAATGTCATAAATGTAGTTAATAATTATGATGTTAAGTGAAGTGCACTGTGGTATCAGTACAATAGATATTTTTTTCTGTAGAAACTGGCTGATGAGTTCTTCAATACTTACAACAATGCACCATACAACAGCATAGAACAAGATATATGTTTACTGACTTATGTAGCCAAAGTGGAAACTTTAAAGGAAGAACAGGTTAGATAAATATTGAAAAATTATTGTATTCAGACACACACATTTTCTGATGTATGTGTTTTGAAAATTTTGTTTAACAAATATAGCATCATTATTTTGGTAACATATGGCTATGTCTGTTGAATATTTTATAAAAGAAAGTTTTCCCAAAATACAACTCAAAAATGTATTTATTCTAATTATGTATCTTGAAACAAGAGGATCATACTGAACATTTATCTCAAGCATACACATATTTTAAACCTAGCTTTGTTTCAACTATATCTGAAAATAAATTAATTGAATTATCCATAGCTATTGTATCACACTATTTTTATTTGGAATACTCCAGAAAAAGATATTGGTTGTTCCCAAACCAAGAAAATTTAATTGTGATTGGGCCTCTCTTACTGTTCAGTAGGTCATTTAAAAGTGCTATCATCAAAATATTATTTAATTGTAATGCCTTAATACAGCCAGTAGATTATGGATTTTTGAACATTGCTAATTAATAAGTTTTTTATTTGTTTAAAATAAAGAAATCAGTAACTATAAATAATATACATGTAATTGGTAACTATACAATTTCAGGATGCCAGTTTACCTATACCAGGTATAACAGAATTACCTAACTGTCCTGTTTGTCTGGAGAGAATGGTAAATATAGTCTATAATGGAAATAGTCTAAAGGGGAAGGAAGAAATGTGAATTCAGTCCAGAAACTAGGCATTAAAAAAGTTGAAACAATGGAAAGTAACATCTAGCTAAAAGAAAAAAAACTGCAGAAATAATATATCATAATAGTTAAAGAGTAGATGATACAAAAAAAAATACAAAACAAAAGTTTAAAATGACATGGGATGCTTCAGAAGGTAATCATGTATTGCTCTATTAATGACAGCTTTCACATGCAGTTGTGAAAGTCTTGTGATCGTAATCATGTATTGCTCTATTAATGACAGCTTTCACATGCAGTTCTGAAAGTCTTGTGATCAGTAAATCATGCCATGATTACAACTGTAAAATATGTTGATTGTTGATATCAACAAAGCCTAAACATAGCCCCGTCCAAGAAGTTTATGTGATAGTAATTTTGATTTATTGAGGAAGTCAATCTACAAATCACATCATGGCAAAAGTAAAATAGTGAAAAAAATATGAAATATAGATACCATATGTGGGAGACAATAGAGATAAACAATTAGAAAGTATTGGAATTGTTATTATAATGTTGGATAATAATTCTTATTTGGAGAAGGTTTCACAATTGCACAACAGTGTAAATTGAAAATAAAACCTGAAGTTCTTAGCTTCTTGGCCTATTTTGATATACAGTACATGTACCATGTTATATGTTATGTTTTCAGGATGAGTCAGTAGATGGAATTTTGACGATTCTTTGTAATCATGCATTCCATATGAAATGTTTAGCACAATGGGGTGATACAAGGTATAAATATTTTTGTCATTGTATCTAAGGTTAAGGTCAGTTAATGTGTTTTAGTTTTAGAAAATATTGAAACTAAAAAATATAAGTGAAAAAGTTGGGTTATTAAAATATCAGATTTTTATTGTTTTCAGTAATAATACAATTTATTATTTCACTGAATTCTTAAATTTGTGTTTTCAATGCAGACATGTAAACCATGAAAAATAGTCTTCAATAAAAATGAGCTACCTTTTTAACCATGTTATAAAAGGGGAGATAATTCTAGATGTATGGAATAATCACCCCATTGTGACTTGGTTTAGGAGAATTATTGTTTCTCTACCTTACTGTACTATTTAAGGTACAGAAAATTTTCAAATCATTTTACTTCTGATATGTGAAGTCATATTTTAAGAAATCAATATAGTTGGTCTTTTCACAGTTGTCCTGTATGTAGATTTCTACAGACACCGGAGGAAGTTGCTGATAATAGATGTATGACTTGTGGATCTCAGGAGGTATTGTTGTATAGTGAAATAAAACAAAAACTGGTCAATCTTAAGGCTATCCTTAAAGTCCTTAAAGTTGAGACATGTTTAGAGAATACTACTGTTATTAAAAAAGGAACCGTATCAGGAAAGGACCATGTATTTGAATTAATTTGCATTTTGTGCATTCAGAAATTAATGAATATTGCAATAATTAAAACTTGCATTTTTAGTGCTGGGCCAACTGAATGCCCTATTGTAATAACTTGGTTAATCTGTCTGTCATCATATTCCTAGATCATTCATAAACTAAGGTTTTCTTTGACCATCTTTCATGATATGTTTACACACATTCTTGAATGTAATTGAGATTTGTAGTTCAAGATTTACACTACTTTAGTTGTTGAAAATTATTTACATGTTGAGCTAAAATTCAAGGTATTGATTCTTAGCCAGGAGTGACAGGACTTGGGTTTAGATGAACTTGAATAATTCAGATTGATTAAGTAAAGCTCCTTTTCATTTTTAGCTCACCTGGACAAAGGCCATATGAGGTTTTGTGATCAATTGGCATCCTTCCGTCCATTCGTTAACTTTTCATATATTTTAATCTTCTCCTCTGAAACCACTCTGACAATTGGAACCAAACTTGACAGGAAGCATCTATGTAAGGTCCTTTATAAAGTTTCCTTATTTCGTCCTGATTGAACGACAAACATCGCTGCCATGGGCAATTTTTGTTTCTGATTGGCTGATTTTAAAAAATTCTTCTCTGAAACTACTGGATCAAATGAAACCAAACTTGACAGAAAGCATCTTTGGAAGGTCGTCTATAAAATTTAAAAAAAAACAGTCTCCTCTGAAACTGCTTGGCCAAATTGATCCAAAGTTTACAGGAAAGATCTATGGAAGGTTCTTCACAAATTTTCTCATTTTATCCTAATCGGAAAAGAAACATGGCCACCATGGTCAATTCTTGTTTATGATTGACTGATTGAAAAAATTCTTTTTCTCTCAAATTGGGTGGCACAATAAGACAGGAGGCATCTATGGAAGGTCTCTTATGAATTTCTCATTTTGTCCCAATTTGATAGCAAACATGGCTGCCATGAACAATTTTTGATTCTTATTGGCTGACTTTTAAAAATCTCCTCCTCTGTAACTTCATGGCCAAATGTAACTTTACAGGAAGCATATATGGAAGGTCCTTTATAAGCTTTGTTTATTTTGTCTTGATCAGACAACAAACATGTCTGCCTTTGGCAATTTTTGTTTCTGAAGGGCTGATTAAAAAAAAATTCTCTGAAATTTCTTGGCCAAATGGAACCTTATTTGACAGGTAGCATCTTTGGAAAGTTCTAATAAAGTTTGTTATGTTGTCCCAATGGGACTAAAACATGGCTGATTAAATGGGACCTAACTTAAGACTATTCAGTCAGATAACATAAGTTAAAGGGCTTTGTTGCCAGGTGAGCAATACAGGCTCGGCCTTGTGAGCCTCTAGTTGAACATTTCAAGTCGTTTAAAAACACAGTTTTCACATTTCATACAATAAGTAAAAATTGCTTGGACTGATGCTCACAATTTTTTTACACAATGTTGGGATTAAACTCCCTTTCATTTTTAAATTTAAATTTCTTCTTCAGAATGTAATTGAGATTTGTAGTTCAAGATTTACACTACTTTAGTTGTTGAAAATTATTTACATGTTGAGCTAAAATTCAAGGTATTGATTCTTAGCCAGGAGTGACAGGACTTGGGTTTACATGAACTTGAATAATTTACATGTAAATATCTAGGTTATTTGAAATTTTACTTTTTAAAACTTTAATTACTCAAAGTAACTTTTAACTAGGACTTTTTTCTGTCATTCTTTGAACAACCAAAAATATGATGTACATGTAAATATTTATTTGATCTTTAATATTTTTTTAGAGTTTATGGATCTGTCTTATCTGTGGTAATGTTGGTTGTGGTAGATATTATGGACAACATGCACATAGGTATGGAATTCAGTGGATTCTAAATTTACTGTTTTCAAAATTCCATAAAATTCTGTTCAACATCCTTTTTTTTGTATATTCTACTGAGTAAAGTAAAAGTTGGCCATAGTGGCAAAGTGGCCTAGGCACATAGTTGTATCTTGTAATAATTACTCCTAAAATACTCAGGTTGTCAGTTCTAATCCAGTGTGTGGTAAGTTGTGTTCATCGATTTTTTTAAGCACATGTTTTATACTAGTTCAAATTGTTTTATTATCATACATGTGAAAATTGAAGAATGTGGGCAATGTGTCATTGAAATAAATTGCTATCGACCTTCTGAACATTAAGGTAATACATTCCATTCTACTGTCTAGAAACCTCAGTTTGTAGAATGGATTTTGGAATATTAAAAGTGAAAATGCTGGAAAAATGACAATTTTTTGTTTACAGTAGTTAACCTTTTTGAATCCAAAATAACATAAAAAAGCACAAAACACTAACTTTGAAGCAACAGGGAGTCAGGGTAGTCTGCCTTAGTTCAGACAAAGAACAGTGTTGGAGCTTTTTATCCTGACCTTCTGGTGTATAATAAAGCCAATACAGTAAGATTTCCAACAAGGTGACCCATAGGTAGAAATACTAAAATTGGTTGGACAGTACATACTTTAGATAGCAGGGTCATTATGCGCTCAATTTAAATGTAAAACTAGCTAAGGTTCTGATATTGTTTATTTAAAATTTTGTTCATTTGTTTAAGTTATGATATGACTAATTGCATCTGGCAGCCAATGGTAAGACAATGATAAAGATACATAAATTTTTTTATAAATGTTTTGCAGACTGAGGTTTACAGACATTAAAGGTGGGCTTCACCTTTTCATTTATACACATTGAAAACAATGGTATAATAAAAATGTGAATTTTAATCAGATTCATTTATTTTCAGTCATTTTTTGGAAACGCAGCATACCTATGCCATGCAGCTAGGTAATAATCGTGTTTGGGATTATGCAGGTGATAACTATGTTCACAGATTAGTACAAAGTAAAGGAGATGGTAAACTAGTACAGGTGGATGAAGGAGGAAGGTTAATACAGGAAGAAAAAATTGACTCTCTAGCATTAGAGGTAGTAAAATCATAGCTGATTGACTGTAAAATATTTCAAATGAGCAACATTGAAAATCTGGTTCTAGTTGATGCTATTCTGTCTCTAACTAAATTGGTGGATCAAAGTTATTATCAGTAAGATTGCAATGAATTTGGTGAATGAAAAACTATTTCCCCATCACAATAATAATGGTATACTGAAGCTTATTAGATGTATATTGATATGAGGATAATTTATTTCCAAAAACAACTAACAATCGTATATCCAAAACATGTCTCCAATACATTTATAATGCATGTATATTATAAATATTTTGATAGTATACATATCTCCTGACAAGTCAGCTGGAGTCACAGAGACTTTACTTTGAAGAAAAAATGAATCAGATAGAAGAAAGTGGGAAGGAAGGAGTAAGTACAAGACAATAAAATATCACATTGAGTTTTCTGCAGTTTTTCTGATACATGTATATGTCTTTTAGACAGTGATATGCATATTGAATCTGAACAATAATATTGAAGTATGATTTTTTTTCGTGGCTTTTTATTCAAGCTTTTTATAACATTATATTCAACCAGTTCTTATTGAGTAGTAAAAAATTAACCCTTGATTAAACAGTTATTTTATGATTCAGGTTTATGTCAGAGTACAGTAAATTTCTTAGTCATTAAATAGACTTTAGCAAGAAATTATACGAACATTCCCAATGTTATATGTTAAAGTGACTGTGATGCAAATTCCAGTAAAAATTTTACTGTTAGGCAGGGAAATTTTACTGGAAAGTGTATTGTATTGTCAGCTCTTTCATTTCTTCATATATAGGTGTAGCATTGGGCATGCTGGCATAATATCTTTAAAGATTCTGTTGTGTTTTATAAATTTATTCCTGTACATAATAATTTAATTGAATTTTGCAAAATAATTGTTAAAAAATACAATTACATTAGAACTTTGATGGCTCAAACTTCGAGGGACCGTTGAAATCTGTTCACGTTATCGGTAGTTCGAGTTACCGAAATTTGTTCAAGTATGAAAAATTGCCAGAACCATCAGTATACGAGTTGGTATAGCTAATCATAACCATGAAATATTAAAATTTAACAGGTTAATCACTGGTCAACAGTTATCATGACATCTTTATTATATTGAATAGTAAATATTTACCTGTCAGATTCATCTATTTGTATTAAAGTTGTGATTGTTAGATGCATATCTATAAGTATCAATGGTTCGATGGTAAAATACACTATTTTGTAATTGTTGGGACCAAAAGTTTTGTTCATCTTTTTGAGAAATTGATTTTCAAGAAACCGTGGCTTTTTCAACATGAACATAAAGGGAAAATTGACGGGATTTTCAAAACAGTTCGAGACATCGGTGATCTTAGGGTTTTAATACAGTTTAGTTACTGTACTTCAGCTTTGTAAAATTTATTCCCTTAGACTTGTTTGTGTGTGAACCTTTGCTTCATTTTATTAGCTCCAACAGTTAGAACACAGATTACAGAAGGAAAGAGAAACAAATAAAGGTATACAGGGCAGACTAAGTGAAACAGAAAAAGAGAAAAATGTGGCAGAGAAAAAGTGTAATCATGTAAGTTTTACTGGTAGTACAATGGTGTATACATGTAAAATACTGTACTTAGTAGGTTTGGTGTTTTTCTTTGTGGATCTGTGTACAGAACAGTGTAATTCATCAGAGCAGAAGTAATATTATCGGTATTCATTTAGAATGTAATAACCAAATTTTGAATTTGGAAAATATACAGTATTTTCTCTGTCAGCATAATTTTTCATCATTTAGAGTTAAATATTTAGTAGGTGAGGCAAAATGTACATGTATATTCAAAATTTTTATTTTAAGAGGTCTCTAAAGGGTTATTTTGTGTAGATTTTACATCTTTATCTATTTTTTCATTCCATAAAAAAATAACAATATTTCCAACAAATTCATAAAAATGCAATATACTTACAAATTATTTGTTTTTTGTTCATTTTGAAATGACATTTTTATTACCTTTTCTCCCTGTACATAATCCCCAATACGACCATTGTCTAAAAGTGTCCTAAAATCAAAAAAGAGTGCAGCATTTTGTCTCAATTTCAGGGCTTTCCATACGCTGCAAGCTTGGCGCGGCGACCGGCTTTGCCCGCCGAATGTCACAGCCGTCTACTTTTTGGCGCCTTTACGCAGGGGGTCTTTGGGCTGCTCGGGGGTAAATAGAGCAAAATCCTGCATTCTTGCAATCTCCTGGCACCTAATTCCAACTTTCAAATTACCATTTTTAGGGTTAGGTTGCTAAGCAACCAAAACCCTTATGCCGTCGGTCGTTTGGTTAGACAATGAAGGAAACTTTGGAAATCTGGTGTTTTGTGGAAAAAGTTGGACCAGAAGTTTTTGAAACTATGTTTTTATGAGTAAATATGCAAGCTTATCTAGGATTGAAGCTTAAGCAAGGCTAGTTAAGCAGCTTTTTATCTCGATTTTGAGATGACACATGCGCAAAGAAACCTCCATATTTTTCGAATTACGACTATGTTTATATTGGAATATCATATAAGAAAATAAACATTCCGCTGTAAAATAGTCCTAATATTTGTTGTTGCTGGTGCAGTTGTTTTTTAATAGAAATGTAACTGAAACACACCGAGAAGTGTAATTGTCCAGTTATTTAATAAAAGATGTGTGTTTTATTGACGATTTCCTTTTTGTTTTGAAAGCCGTGTAAAGTATTCGCACCTTTTAAAGTGTACAATGCTATCGGCGTAAGGATTTTGAATGTTTACATTTGCACGGATATTTTGGGAAGGATTACAATCAGGTTTATTTTCAAAAGATTTCAAAGGTAAGTTCCATTTTTGTTGTGAACGTGATTGTTAACTTATACAGAACATATTTTGCACATTATTTGCTTATTCTTCTTGTAATTCTGATGGTATTTTGTGTATTTGATTAACCTTTTGACCTGATCATCGTGACTTCATTTTGTCAAACCTGTTGGTCAGTGATAGAATTGCATACAGGTTATTTGAAATGCCGACAACTTGCACATTAAGATTGAAAAACACTGTGTTTATCATTAGTTTAGAAAACGGTATTATCGAAGGTATAATGGGTTTATTTTAATTGAAAGCTTGAATGTTTACGTTCTTTTTGTGTATTTGATTAACCTTTTGACCTGATCATCGTGACTTCATTTTGTCAAACCTGTTGGTCAGTGATAGAATTGCATACAGGTTATTTGAAATTCCGACAACTTGCACATTAAGATTGAAAAACACTGTGTTTATCATTAATTTAGAAAACTGTATTATCGAAGGTATAATGGGTTTATTTTAATTGAAAGCTTGAATGTTTACGTTCTGATCTACCTGCACATGCGCAATGTAGTGTAAATAGAAATGACCCCCTTCTACAATTGTCCAAACTTTGTCTTTTTATATAACCTTAATAACTTGAAGACCTTTGATTTCTGTTTATTTTAATTCATCAAATCATTATTATGCGTTTGACTTTTTAAAAAAATTCAATTTAGAGTGATAATTCAAGAAGCGTTAGCCGACTCGTGCTTTCTTTGATTGATTAGTGCATATTTATGTACAGACATGCGCAGTAAAGTTGAGTAGTAGAACCTTCAGCTCAGATACACTGTGTTGCGAAAATATACGTTTTAAAAAATCACTGTATATTTTGAAACCAAAGCAATACATATGCTGTCAATTTAAAAAAAAATCAGTCACCTACCCACAGGAACATTATTATATAATAGACACTTTTTCCGCAGAGCTCGTTAACTTTCATAATTGATATATTTCCTTGTAAATAATACTGTTAATAAAAAGAATTCAATACCAAAACCTATTTTGCAATACATTGTACAAACAAAAAGCATTGAAATAATCATCAGCAATGTTTGTACAAATAAAAGTCAAATGCTAGCAACCTAACCCTACCAGTGCTATGCACTTTGATTTATGTATGAAATTAAAAAAAAAAAAAATCTCAAAGAAATTTGATTTTTTTTTGTGTGCAGGATTGTGTAACCTTCAATTCTTCATTATTTTCTTATCAATATGCTGATAATTCATTCTTTTTTGATAATAATAACAAATATTATTGTTATAAAATTTAATTTTTAACCCACTACTTAATTTTTTTTGAAAGTTTGGTTATAGCCCTGAGAATTTGATGGTGATCATGGGACAGAGCCAGGGTATTTGATCGCTTCATTGTTGTTGACCATCGGAACTTCTCTCTTATTATCCTTGCAAAAATACGATGCTTTCCGACTAGAGATGACCGGAATTCACGTGAACTATATTTAGCTAAAGGTAAACACGGGATTTACATCCTTGTTTATCACGACAATACGACTCTCGACGCTTGTCTACATATTTTAAAAAGATTTTTTTTCTTTTTGAATTTATTTTTTTGTCAGTGAAGTAGCAGGCACTTGTAGCCACCGTAAACGGCGAATTTCCGCCGTCTACCGGCTACTTTGGAAAGCCCTGCAGTTTAAATTACATGAAGGCTTATTTTCAAGTCATCAAATACAGAGTTAAAAAAAAACTATCAAAGGACATTTGATCAAAGATGCAAGCATTAGAATAATTTATAGAAGATGTGAAAAGTAATTAAAAACAACAGTACATTGTAAAAATTTTCATAGACAAGCAAAACTTTAACATTCCAACTAAATCAACATTTCTCCTGTAAACATATTATAATATGCAATATCTGTTACTGTATTGTAATATTTTTTATAGCTCCATGGCAGATTAACAAAAGTTTTGTCAGAATTACAAGAAGAAAAACAGATGAATAAATGTTTACTAGAAAACCAACAAGTGTGGCAGAAAAGGGTTCAAACATTAGAAGCTCAAGTCAAAGATTTAACCTCTACAAAGGAACAGGTATTTATCCTGAAAGCTCGACATAGGGATAGTGATCCGCCGGCGCCATCGGCGTTAACTAACTTCTTAAAAGCCTAATATTTTAGAAGATGGAAGACCTGGATGCTTTATACTTTGTATTTAGATGCCTTATATTACGAAGTTTCCGTCTGTCATATGTACATTGTCCTTGACCTCATTTTCATGGTTCAGTGACTACTTGAAAAAAAAGTTTTTGTAATTTTTTGTAATGTTAATTTCTCACTTATTATGAGTAATAGGATAACTATATTTGGTATGTGCGTTCCTTACAAGGTCCTCATCCCCGTCAGACAGTTTTCAATTGACCTCGACCCCATTTCAAGGATCAGTGAACAAGGTCAAGTTTTGGTGGTCAAGTCCGTATCTCAGATACTATAAGCAATAGGTCTACTATATTTGGTGTATGGAAGGATTGTAAGGTATACATGTCCAACTGGCAGGTGTCATCTGACCTTGACCTCATTTTCATGGTTCAGTGGTTTTGGTTAAGTTTTTGTGTTTTGGCCTGTTTTTCGAATACTGTATGCAATAGGTCTACTATATTTGGTGTATGGAAGGATTGTAAGGTGTACATGTCCAACTGGCAGGTGTCATCTGACCTTGACCTCATTTTCATGGTTCATGGTTTTGGTTAAGTTTTTGTGTTTTGGCCTGTTTTTCGAATACTGTATGCAATAGGTCTTCTATATTTGGTGTATGGAAGGATTATAAGGTGTACATGTGCAACTGGCAGGTGTCATCTGACCTTGACCTCATTTTCATGGCTCAGTGGTTATAGTTAAGTTTTTGTGTTTTGGCCTGTTTTTCGAATACTGTATGCATTATGTCTGGTAGCATTTACTTTCATTAGAAATACACAACAGGCGAGACATTTTTGTGTGTCCACGCAATATGCATTAGAGACTTATAACGTTTTTTGGCTCACACAATGAAATAACAAATAAAAGCTTCAACTTGTTCTGTGGTTTCAGCGGCACTTATGACAAGAGAGTCCATGATTGGCACCAATAACTTTATGGTGGTGTTTTGTAAGTTTGTAAGTGGACTTTTTTCGCAAACCCTTTTACCAAGTGATCTTATAATGATGAGTTACAGATCAAGTTTGAGTTTCAAGCTGATCGGATAATTACTTTGAGAGTAATTGCCCTTGGAAAAAGGAAATTTTGCCAAAATAATAGTTTTCCGGACTTTTTTCATAAACATTTTAACCAACTGAAATTAATCTTGGTATGTGGGCTTATAATGATGAGTTACAGATTAAGTTTGAGTTTCACGCTGATCGGATTATCATTGTGAGAGTAATTGCCCTTTGAAATAGGAATTATGGTCAAAATAAGTTTTCCAGACTTTTTTTGCAAACCCTTTTACCAAGTGATCTTATTTTTGGTATGTGAGCTAAGGAGCAAGCTGATCTGGTAATTATTGTGTACTACTTACATAGTTTCAGGATTTTTAGGAGTCACTCTGTCTATACGCCTTCATCTGATTCACATACTCAAGGAGATTTTGCGTGTTTTCTCATAGCGCAAGTTGGTACGGGACAATGTATTGCCCACCAATACTTTCAGAATGCTTGTTTTTGTAGAACCCGGATTTTTATTCAGACAATTCTTCAGTTTAAAGACTAATATTCAACTCTTTTTCTTTTCACTTTTGTGTACTAATAGCTTGAATATACTGTTAGTTTTGGCAACTCTTTTTCCTTGGAACCTTTAAAAAAATGGTTATTGTTAGCTCACCTGTCCTAAAAGGAATTGTGAGCTTTTGCCATCACTTGGCGTCTGTCATAAACTTTTCACATTTTGATCTTCTCCTCTGCAACTACTTGGCAGATTGTAACCAAACTTGGTAGGAATGATGTATGGAAGGACCTCTACAAATGATCCACCATTGGTTCCGGTTGGATGAACAAGATGGCCACCAGAGACCATCTTTGATTATGATTGGCCAATTTTCAAAACTCTTCTCCTCTGAACTGCATTATGAAATGTTTTGAAACTTTGCAGGATTGGTGACAACAATACCCTCTACAAAAGATCCACTTTTGGTTGAGATTCATCTGCTTAACCGATGGCTGTGACTGTTCAAAGATTCCATTGAAACCATATGGGTAAAAAAAATTTGTTTGTCATTTGCTCAAAAACTAATGGACATACTGTAATAAAAAATGGCAGGAATCTCACATGGAAGGACAGATGCAAAAGATTCACATTTTTTTAGGTCAAAGGTCAAATATCAAGGTATCTTTGACATTTTGCATTTCTTTAACAGCCTTGTGGAGGATACAAAAAGCTTACATTTTCAAATGGCCTAATAAAAGCCAGGTGAGCGATACAGGCTCAGATGAGCCTCTAGTCTTTTGTAATTATGTTGACAAATTTTTGTAAAGTATAATACTTCTTATGTTTAGATTTCACTGTATATCAGTTCTACTGTTTTTAAATATTCTATGTATTGAAGAAAGTATATACATGTAGTAAGAACATTCTTTTTAAACAGGAAATCAGTGAATTGAGAGAACAGTTAAGAGATGTTATGTTTTATTTGGAAGCTCAGCAAAAACTTTCTAGTGCTACAGAAATATCACAAGAAGAAATTCAGGATAGTAAAGTTATTGTTGGTGCCTCAGGGAACACACCATCGCCATCATCAAGACGAGGAAGGAAAAAAGATAGATGATATTTAGAGTACTTTGACCATTTCATTTATACTGCAATTGATGCTAATATTGTGAACTATTGATCGGCACCAGTAATTGATGGTTACTTTTTCACTCCACCAGATGGTTCATGTGTAAAGATTAAATCTTGCATAAAATCTGTTTGCTATTCACATTTTGATTTGATACCACAATTTATAATGCATTATATTAATGAAATAAAATTGAATTAGGAAGTTGCTTTGCCACGAACTGATGAACTTAAAAATATTTAGTTTAGATCTTTCTGATATGCATATTGTGCTTGCTTTCTTTAAAAACATTAAAATGTGAAAATATTTGTCAATGCTTAATACACAAAATACTGTAAATTTGGAAATTATTGCATCCTTTTATTATTGTGAATCTTCTACAATCAACAATAATGCTAGTATAAATAAATGTGTTTATTACATACATTTTGGCACTTGTGATAAAATGTTACATATTAAAATGCAAAGCTCAAATTTTGCTACATTGTTTCTTCACACTGTTACATTTTTTTCGCTGTTGTAAAAATATTGCATTTTTTCTGAATTTACAATAATAGTTAAATTTTCTTCCTAGGGTAGCCAACTTCATGCAGACAGCAGCCAACAGCTGAATGTAGGAACTTTTGCTTTTGACCAAAAATCAAATATCACTCCATAAGTGTCATTCTAGATTTTCATTGTGTAAAGTTGATACATTTCTATTTTTGGAGACAGCTCATTTCATTTACCTTGTATTGGTGTTTATAGTATTGTCCTGAAGTACTGTTATTGTGATAGTACTTTCTTATAATTTGTTTTATTAGTGTCTGCTTTTTGTGCAATTTCACTGTGATAATATATAATGGGAAATATATGAATAAATATATGATCAGTTATATATATATGAATAAATGAAAGTGTTTTATTCAAATAAGCAATAAAATTAGACATTTGTGTATCTACTTATAGTTTAGTGCTTTGTTCTGTGATATTGCCTGTTGGTTTTCACTTGAGACCACATAGTGTCCTAATGAAATTAAAATCCTATAGACATATTTGATTTTACTGAATGTTTTCATTTGAAACCTACAGATGACGACATTTTTCTTTGTCATCAGTAGTAAACTGTTCAAGTTATCCTTAGAGCTTTCTATTGGATAATCTACATGTAAATACCAAAATGTGGACCAAAACTGGATCAAGTTCCACAGAAGGCTTTATGAAGTTCAATTTCCCATCCAGTCCTGTAGTGGCCATCATAATTAACAGTCACAGAATAAATTCTAAAAGACTATAACCTCATGATCATTGCTGCCAAGGTGGGACTCTGCTGGTATTTAGTTTCGAATAATGCACCCAGAATTATATTGATCTTCAAATTTGGTTAAGTTTGACACCTTGGTAATAGATAAGGAATAATGAGTGAAAGAGGATGGGTTTTAGGATAATAAAGTACAAACAACTATACTGAGAAAGCCTTGAAACCAAAAGTAGGAGTTAATAATCAGGACATTTTGAGTACCATGTGAGCTTGATAAATTTTGATTATTTATTTTTAACAATTGCAAATATCTTGATGATGTACTTACTTTGGATAACCCCATAGTTTCTTAAAAATGCAAAAGACATTTATCCAAAAGAGCTACAAAGCTAATAGAAATAGCAATTGCTGTTCCTTTTTAGCTCTTACTATTAATATTGAAAATTGACAGATAATTACTAAAATTTATGATACAAGGGACAATTTTATTTTTCCAATTACTAACTTCCCCTTTCTTGTGTGGCACCATTGTATGGAGGGTATGTATTGCAGCTTTTTGCACAAATTTGCTCAAGATTATAAGATTTTAAGGAGCGAAACCATACGATTACTAAAAAACTTCTATTATAGATTTCACAAGCTGCTTAATGCTTTTAAAAAGTTTTATAATAGATATTAACATCTGTTAGCTAAATATCCGGCTTCCAGAAAATCAGTTATCATGAACAGGCTTTTCCATCCTAGATTCTATTGTAATATTGTAAATAAATGCGAAATTCTCACTAGCAACCCACAGAAACATGGGATTTACTCAAGATCTTTCCACAGTAAGGGCTACAAATATGAAATTATATGCAATTCTGTAAAACTTTCTCTTTCTCCTAATGATAAGATAGCATTAAACACTTTATGGAGTGATATATCAGACTTTTTCGTTTATTATATACTTACTAATAATATGCATGTTTTTGCATATGTGATACATACAATCCTGACTCGTGTCATCAGGGGATGTGAAATGGCATCCATATCACACCCCCTAGCTGTGATATGGATTTTTAATAGTTTATCCGTATCACTGTGGGAAGACAGATATTGACTAATAAAAATGTCTGTTTTTCCCAAATTAATTTTAAAAATGTTAAGTTGATTTTTTTAAAAGAAATTACATGTCCAGTTCCATTAATGGACAATCTTTTTATAAGCCTTATGTAGCTTCCTGTTGTCCACAAAGCTTCATCTGCTAAAAACTGAGATGGAATCAGATGAAAATACTAGGTTTGGAGATGAAAAACAAGAACACAATCAATGTTGACGGTCATGGTTTCGTTATTTACCATGATTAAGGGGTATATTATAAAAACAGATATGGGGAAATACCACAAACACACTAGCATATTACCATAATAACTATAGAAATATAAAAATAATGCATGGTTGTTGCAAATTTCCATAATATTCAAACATCGACACATCAAGGACATTAATGGTTGAAGTATATGATAAACATGTTATATGACAATTTTCATATCAACCTTCGACCCATATCTACCCTTGGGCCCAACAGCCCTCTGGTAGATATGGAGGTCTCGGGTTGATGTGAAGTGAGATATGAAAATTGCCGTATAATAACCTCTTAGTAGAATGACAGTATCCGACCTGCAGCTATGAGGGCCTCAACTAGTCTTAGTTAAAATGAGCACATTTTTATCTTGATATCTAAATTATGTACCGTCCAGTCTAATTTTAGTTCTAGCAAGTGGTCACCTTGTTGGTAATCATATAGGTTTTTTTATAGTGGTAGGTTTGGGTACCCATAAAACTGGTTTAACCCCACCACTGTTAAGTGTTTGTACAAAGTCAGACTATTCCAACTCTGTAGTGTTTGTGTGTTGTGCTGGTTTGTTTTTTTTTGTTGTTCCGTCAGTTTGGTTGCTTTGATTGGTGCGTCATTGTTGACCTTTCCCGTTCTCCATTTTGTTGTCTTTTGTGATTGCAATTTTTGTGGCATGAACTGGTGAGTTAAATTTTGAGAAAATGAGCTGGAAGTGTCTGTTTTTCTGAATAAATATAATGAAGTTTTATGTAGAACCTGAAAAATTAAGGCTCTTCTCTATTATGACATATAAGGCCTTAATTTTCAGTCGAACATAGGTAAAATTGCATTTTTTATCCAGAAATCAGTGAATATCAGGAGACTAAGGACCATGGCTACCAAAGATGGCCTAATGGTTTCAGACAAGATTTTTGAATGCTTTTTCCTCCATGTCCTATGTTAAACTCTGTAATGCTCATGCTGTCATCTTGGTCCAGTCTGGATTATCAGACTAATTTCTGAATGAGGACCACCTAAAGACTATTCCTGCAAAGTTTGCTTCCAATTGGTGCACTGGCTTTAGACAAGGAAATTTAAAATGAAATTTTCCCACAAGGTCCTATTTAGACAAATCTCGGCTGGGGGGAACCTAGCTGAATTTTTACTCAGCTGTCAGATTTTGGGAATTGAAAATGAATGTATCTAAAGTCTGCCTCAGCTGTCCAATATGAAACTGAAGCCCATTCATTTTGATATCAACCCATGACTTCGAGAAGAAATTTTTTTTCTGTAAAAATCAAGATTTTGAGAATTGACTGTACCAAGCTAGATCTCGGAATCCTTCTGCTGGATCGACTCAATACTTAATAGATTACCCTATGTGTCGGTTTTAGTACTGAATGGCATATGTTGATTTCAATGATTGCAATTCTAGTTTTTTTTTATTTTTCAATTTCAATAATTTCCTAGAAGATTAAAGACATACTTTTTGGAAAAGTACAACAAACATGTATCAGCCAATCATATGTTAAGGAAATCAACCATTTCAATTAATACAAGTACTGTTGTAGTGTGCTTAAATTTCTTAACAATAGACTTTTGCGGCCTTATATTTTTTGGTATCTTGTATATGAAAGGCTATTGGTGTGAACGAAAAACAGCCTGTATGTAAATAAAAGACTAGCTGGGAACTGTATGACTCCTCTGGACTTAATGCAAAAGCTAACGTTTGACTGGGTTCAGTGGTTACAATTCAGCCATACTTGGTTACAAGTTAGAAATTTGTAAGGGTTCCATGGAACCCAGTGTCTCGCATGTTTTCGCTGTTGTCTGTTTTCAGTTTAATAGTGGAATGTACAGTCAAATGGCCACAACTGGGACAAAGGAAAGTGGCTGCATAAGACAGGTGACTGTCTAATCAAGTTTTACATTGAGCGGCAAATCCGGATTTTGTTTTCCAGTCCGGAACGATCAAGATCTTATCGTTGTATAAAATACAAAACATGGCAATTCGACTCAGGTGAAAAGATGTCTTTTTCCACAATGGACTGTAAATGAACGTAGATGAGGTTGATAATTTGAATGATAATTAAGCTGTTCCATTAGATATTAATGATTTGAAAGTCAATTAACGATGACTTTAACATGTAAAGAAAGGTAAATGACCGCTTAAAATAGGTAAATTTCAAGCTTGGATACCATTTTTATGACCACTGGCCCTGCAAGACAAGTGACCGCTTATTCAAATTAAATTAACATGTAAAACTCGTGGCGGGACTCCAGGACGACCGTTGATGGCAGGTGGCTGCTTAATTAGGTGAGCGTTAGGGCAGGTTTGACTGTACATAATTCTTCTCCACATGTTATTTACTAATCATGAAGAAGCCTCTGTCCAAATTTGGTAAAAATCCTGGATGGTTTAAGAAAGTAGTTTTCAAAACTGCAGCATATTCATAACTGGGAGAAAAAATAAGTCCATTTATAATTAAAATACGGAAGCAGAGGCTCACAGGAGCCTGTATCGGTCACCTGATAATTCCATTTGTTCATTGCTAAATAACCACAAGATTAACATCCATGCCATGTTTGGTCTCAATCCATTCAGTAATTTTCAAAAAGAAGCCGTTGGTAATTTCCATAGGGTCCTATGTTAAACTAAGTCTCCCACTGGTGGCCATCTGGGATGACACATCAGCATCAAAATAACAACACATGGGTCAGCATCTCAAAAGGAACATTCATGCCATGTTTGGTTTCAATCCATTCAGCGGTTCTCTATTTTGTATGTATTTCCCATAGTGTTCTACGTTAAAATCTAAGTATGTTCAAGGAAGGGCAACTTAGCTCCTTTCAACTTTCATCATAAACATAACATAAAACAATTGGCTGTCTGAGTGACAACAATCCTGATTTCCCTTCATCAATGTTTGGAGACATCCACATATATCGCCAAACTTATAACCAAACCTTGGAAATCCTTGGAAAATTGGGTTTAATTTTTTTTTTAAATAATTCACTGATTTTTTTGATTTTTTTATTACTGTCCCAAGTAGAAAATAATGTCCTTTTTAGATGATACCAATCTGAAAAATAAAAATTTATAAGTTTTGAAAATAATTTGTACAAATGGTTGCTTAATAACATGAGTTAACACCTTCACAAGCTAATTTTTAAATCCCCATATATAAAATTTTCCACTCTCAAGAACTTTGATGAATTAAACCAACCACTTAAGTATTATTGTTGATCCCATGGATATTTGAACAAGTCCTAAAGAACAAGGTTTATCTTCATTCAATTCAGTTTGTGTCACACACATTTAGTCAACGACACAAAATTACTTTTCTAAAACTCCCCTTTTACTACAAATGCCTAAAATGGCAACTGGAGGTCAGTGATGTTAGTATAGGTAGTAATTGTAAAAAATTTAATTTTCATAACTGATATAAGGACAAAAAAGACATCCTACAATATGTTATAAATTCTGAATAATCTCACCTTGTTGGCAACGTCCAGGGCATCATAGTCTGGGGCTAACCTGACATATGCTTTCTTTTCTCCATCAGGTCTGAAATAAAGAGATCAATAAATCTTTGATCTTTAACTGTTTTAACATTCTATATGAAATTATAAAAATATGCCTTTTTGAGACATACTGTACTTCCAACAGAAAACACTAGAAATACAACAGCAATTATTCACAAAAATTTCACAAAATCAGACAATGGAAGAAGGCATTAACTTTACAATACATTATAAATCTTCATACCAAAGGTTTAGATCTGTATTTGAAACAGAAGCTGAATTCAATTTTTAGTTTAATTGGTTGGAAAAGAGTTAAAAGGGGCTATAAATATCTCTGCATGCAATATTGTGGTCATCCTTGAGAATATTTGAATCCAATAACAATTCTGAGAGCAAAATAAATGGTACCTACAGACCTATGTTGAGATTTTTAAATGAAATCCTAACACTCATTTCAAATGAAAACTGCCAGTCTAATGTTAAGTAGCAAGTATTTAGCGTTATCTAACCAAACATTGTTTATGTTACAAAAAATATTATTATGACTGTTCCAGAAATGGATTATCATAGACCTGACCTGAAACTAATACTCATTTTTACCTGATCAATGTATTTACTTTAGCTACATCAATGTCATATAATTTTTTCACAGCTAATTTAATTTGTGGTTTGTTGGCTATTTTGTCGACTATAAATACAAGGGTGTTATTATCTTCTATCTTCTTCATAGCAGACTCAGTAGTCAGAGGAAACTTTACTATTCTGTATTTGTCTAATCTGAAAATTAATAAAGGATTTTTAGAATCTAAGAATTTTTTTCCCGAATATCTTATTTTAAAGCAGCTTAAAAAGGTAACAATGACAACTGTACTTTATAATAAACAGTAGATTTTCCTAGACACTAATTCATCTTGCAAAAGACATGAAATTTGTAGTTGTAAAATTCAAATTTCCAGGATAATAAGTAGGCTTCCACTTAAAACACAATTTTACCTGTCAGTTCTTGGTACACTCTTCCGTGGGTATTTTGGAGCCCTTGGAAGTGACAATGTTTTGGGTCTGAAGAAGTGAACGGATGTTCTAATTTTCCTACTACGTTTCTCATGTACTCCCTTTACAACATTCCTCCTAACCTTCATAGCCCTGTCCTTGGCTTTTGTTTTGGTAGGTGCTACCTTAGCTGGGGCATCTTTTTTGCCTTTAGATTCTGAAATATATGTTGAACATTTAAATAAATACTTCCATATTTCTAAGATCAGAACAAACATTTAAAATTCTAGTAAATAACTTGTTTGAACGGGACAATTCTGGTAATTCCAATATTTTATATCAACAATACTGGTAGAAAATATTCTTATTTAAAACACCAGTTGTCCATAATTTTGGGACTATAGGATATATATTTATAAAAATGACTTATTACAGTTTACTAAATATTTAAATTTTATGACATATGAAATCTCGAAATATATCCACAGATCCAGAAATCTCCCAACCTCTATCTCCTTACGGTAAACCTCTCTTATAAACACTGCCAACAGCACTTCAGGTTACTTGTTATTCAGTTTGATCCTTGGAAGATTTAGTAGGAGATATAAAAGTTATGACATTTGAGTTTTCGTGACATATTTCTTTTATGACATCAAATATTCATTCATAACATCAGCTATTTGGCAATGTCCTTGCTACAATCCACAATCCAAGGCAGAGTTTTCCGTTGCTTATACCCTGTTCCCACACTGTATCATACTTTTCACGTGCTTTTTCAATGTAAATTTGGCGAGACACCAGTATTTATAGTATAACTAATAGTTGAATTCAAATACCAGAAATAAACAACACATGGCCGAACTACGCCGAGTTATTTACACCTGTAGGTCAGTCACAAGTTTACTTCTGATAATTCAATTCAGCGATTCATAATACTTTTTATTACTTTGTAATAATTTAACATTTTAGCAGAAACAAATTGAAATTAAACAGACTATGTCTTTTGATATCTCTCCCCAGCAATTGTGACATCACTTCCACAGTAACGGGACAAATTGGCCCAGAACCACTCGGACCGTGTCATCGGACAACTTGGACCATGTGGAGTAACAACAATGATAATGATGAATTTATACTTTGATGTTTGTTTATTTATTTGGGGTAAACGCCGTTTTCAGCACATTTTGGCCATTTCCCGGCAGCCAGTTTTTATTGGTGGAGGAAGCCGGAGTACCCGGAGAGAACCACGACCTTCGGTAGGAAAATTGGCAATCCTTGTCAATTAAAATCGGAGTCGAACACACCCCACCACAGGTGAGATTCGAACTCACAACCCCAGCGTTGACAGGCTAGTGATCAGTAGTAGTCATGATGAACTACCTACACCACTCGGCCACTGAGGCCCCTTTATACTTTGAAGTGAGATTGTTTTTGTCATTACAATATTTTCACTAAATACCAAAAAAGCAAACTACAATTGCATGTAGGTCATATTATCATTGCTAAGCCTATTTTGGGACCAGTATACTGTAAACAAATTGTGGTTTCTGCGCAAGGGCGCCCCTAGTGTCTATTGACATTGCTACACTGTCCAGAGTTTGCTCCCGACCCTTATCACTGCCAACTGGTCGTCTGGACTCCAATTCTGGTTTAAATCTACCTACCTACCTGGATTACTGTGGCAATCTTAAGTTGAAGTCAAACTTCTTCAGCCGACTCGCGGTTAAGAAAGTTTGTCTAATACCCTAACTATATTGAGCTGTGAACAAAGTAAGATTATTTACTTCTTCTAATCTTGTTATAGACGATGGTATTGAACTTTCATCAAATTTCAAAATAACATAATACAGACTTAGTAAACACCATCCATAGACCATACTGTCCATTGCCTATACTAGTATAGGCATATAAATCTGTTTGAACATTTTTTTCATTGACTATTTAGTAACTTTATGTTTTTAGGTATAACGTATGTCACATTATTTATGTATTTAAACGTTTATTCTATTTATTTTGGCTAATCATTAATAAAATATAACGCTCACTTTCACCCTTCTTCGCTTTGGGTGCCATTTTGGTTTAGAAAGGAACACACGTGGGAATTTACTTAACTGCGCAAGTTCGTTCTTAGTGTTTTTCCGGTTTCTTGTAAATCAAAGTAAAATCTAGAGTATTTCGAAAGTAAAGCGTACATAGTTGCACTTCCGGAGGTTGAATTCCACAATTAATACTTAAAGAAGAAGAATGAATGAAATCTAAACTTAAACAGTTAAATTGAAGGAAAAGAGGGATTAATTGGAATATTCAGTAACTTTTTACTGGTGATCTGACATGTAGGCCTTCAGAACAACCTGGTTATTTATCAAAGCATTTTTTATTTGTAAACTGTTAAATAAAATTAAATAAAAACGAAAAGTACCACAGCCACAGGTACTTTTTTTTAGTACTGACTGTACAGCTGTAGTTTGTATACTCATGGTATTATATGAGACAGTATATGTACGGTAATTGATAAAAGAAAATCAAAATTTATTGAACATGAGTATTAGAAACTACTATAAGAGGTTTATACAGAGCCCAATATATACAGTCATTTCGGGTAATTCTGCGCGTCGTCCTATTCGGCGCATTAACATGAAAATGATTTGAATGCGCCGAATTAAATGCTGCGCCGAATTACCTGACAACATAGTAAAAGGGGGTAACAGATCTCTTGCATGAATCTTGTACTTGCATTGGTGGTTGCAATGTTGGTATACTAGTATTGTGCAAAATGCTAGTATAAAGAAGAATTTCCAATTAAGGGCCCATTAAGAGCAAGCAATCAAATACAAATGATTTATATCATTGGAGGTACATATACAGTTTACATATATATATATTTAAACCCACAATAACTGCAGTCAGGTCAGAGCCATACTATATGCACAATATCTATATTATCATAATATATCAGTTAAAATATTTGCGTGTTATTATATAGAATTTCTTATTTCTAAACACTTATTTATAAATATACCCAATGTTTTTAGGACATTAATATGTTCATTAGTCAATAGCCAAATAAACTTTGCTGTTTTATTCAGATTCCCAAAATTATTACAAAATAAAGATATATTTTCATAAAATACTTTTCTTTCATTTTCATAAAATGGACATTGAGCTAAAAAATGTTCCTCGTCTTCAACCTCTCAGAGTATGAACTTAGTACATAGTCTTTGTGAACGTTCAATATAATTTTTAGCATATCTATCATTTTCTATTTTAAACAATGTGCACTAACTCTCATTTTACAAATTGATTGTCTAATTTTAAAATCATTTAAATCAAGATATTTCTCTCTTTCAAAACATCTTTTGACAGTGAAGTATGTTAATAATTTCCCTTTGTCACAATTTAAACTACTTTCTCTAAAGCCATCCCAAAAATTGAGGAAACTTTTTGATAGTTTATTTTTAACAATTTTGCATGTAAATGACCTAATTTTAGTTC
The DNA here is from genome assembly GCA_028015205.1 of Mytilisepta virgata. Classification (NCBI taxonomy): domain Eukaryota; kingdom Metazoa; phylum Mollusca; class Bivalvia; order Mytilida; family Mytilidae; genus Mytilisepta; species Mytilisepta virgata. The sequence continues at coordinate 18,496,341 of CM051520.1, read as the reverse complement.
CTTTAAATTTGATATTGGTAAATCTATCTCTTTCAATATGAACATAATACTAAAATACCAAGTATTAACTTTACAAGAATGCAATTGGCTATTACATATATAGGCATCATACAATAGACCTTCATTTAAATTTTCTAGTCTATGATAATATTTCAACATTGACAAAATAATAGTAAAATATTCAGAGATTCTGCCAAGCTCAGACATAATTGCTATATTACTGGATTTTTTTTATTAACACCAAGGATATATTTCAAAAATTTTATTTGTGATTTCTCAGAAATATCACCTGAAAATACCTTTTCTAATATATAATCATTATTTTTCTTGCAAGCAGAAGATAAAAGCTAGTATAAAAGTTTCTCCCAGTATGGTGATTTCTTGAAAAAAAATTCATTTGTTTGTTACAGTCAGTATTCTAAAATTGTTAGAATTATAATTCAATCATCTAATTATTGGTTATTGCCCATAAATGTGTTGATTTATAACAAATATAACTGTACAATGACTTCATTACACTGTTTCATATTTTTATTTCATATCTTAATTGTATATAATATATGCTGACTTAATTAACCACTATCTCAGATTTAAAGTACTACAATATAAAAGCTTAAAAACAAAGTTACATGTACATATTTAAATGATGATATATAACTACAGTCATTAAAGTGATTCTTAAGTCTTCAATTGTCTTTGTCTTTAATGGACTGTGTCCTTGTAAAAGCTGTACAAACTCTTTGTTCTCTTTGATCTTTTCTTGCAGTTATGTTTTCCCAAAGGACATGGCAAACCTTGGTGAGCTGTGAATTCACATTGCTGTAACAGCTGCTGTATGATCATTGTGACTTTGGTCTCTTTCTTCATCAAATCCATCTGTTGTGGCTTTTTTCTTTCTGTACAGGTACTAAGTTTCTGTTGATTTCCTTTTCCATCTACATGTAACTCTGTACCCTGTTTCTACTGAAAGTATCTGGACGGCCCTCTTGTCGTATTACAGAGAATGCTCTTGCCAAAGTATACTCGTATTTGCTGTATCCTTTGCTTTGGTGAGCTTGTTATAGTGCCATCTAATATCTGCTTGTAGAATTTAAGAAGTCTTGTGCCAAAGTTGGTAGGTTGTCTGTCTCATCAGCCTTTATACAGTACATGAGTTTTTTGTTTCTGATAACCTCATTTTTAGTTTGCCTCAATGAAGGGGGGCTATTGGAGTCACCCTGGCATCCGCGTGCATGTGTTCGTCCACAGTTCTCAGTTACTAGTTGACATAGGGTCATATATTTTTGTGTGCAGGTGCATGATGAAGAGACTGACCATGTGACATAAGATAAAGGTCACATGACTCATATTACATGGTTGACTGGCTTTTAAATTTTATGTCAAAAATCAGTTTTGATATATAAAGTGACCTACAATCATATTACTTGATGTGAGGGTGCATCTCAGGGAGTGACACAGCCTCCTACCAAAATTAGGTCACTTTGACTTTCTTATCGCACTTCATTGACTTGGGTAAAGTTTTACGTCCCAGTTCAATTCTCCAATAGCAATGGATCTACAGTCATATTACTTGATGTGATGATGCATCTCAGGGAGTAACACAGCCTCCCACCAAAATTAGGTCACTAGTCTATGACCTACTTATCGTGCTTCATTGACTTAGGTTAAGTTTTATGTCCGGGTTCAGATCTCCGATACCAAAGGACCTACAATTATATTACTTGGTGTGAGGGTGCATCTCAGGATGTAATACAGCCTCCCACCAAAATTAGGTCACTTTGATCTACTTATCATGCTTCATTCACTTATGCTAAGTTTTACGTCTGAGTTCAGTTCTCCAATACCAAGGGACCTACAGTCATATAACTTGGTATGAGGATGCACCTCGGGGAGTAACACAGCCTCCCACCAAACTTAGGTCACTCTGACCTACTTATCGTGCTTCATTGACTTAGGTTTTGTTTTACGTGCGAGTTCAGTTCTCCAATACCAAGGGATCTACAATCATATTACTTGGTATCATGGTGCATCTCAGGAGTAACACAGCCTCCCACCAAAATTAGGTCACTCTGACCTACTTATCATGCTTCATTTACTTAGGTAAGTTTTATGTCTGAGTTCAGTTTTCTCATACCAAGCAACCTACAATCATTACTTGCTCTAAGGATGCATAATTACTTACGTTTAAACTTTAATATAGTTACACATAAATACTGATTATTAACACTTTTGAAATATTCCTTATGATCCACAATATTTCCTGCCAATACCACCTTCAAAACTTGTTGTATTTTGGATACCGATGTCTGCTTACACTCACATTTATTTTGAATACAAATTGAACATTTAATTTCTTTAAACCATTACCAACATCTGTTTCTCTCTTACTCTACTATATTTTAGATATATAACATTGAAAGACAAAGCAAAAAAAATAGTTTTTACCAGACCAGTCAGAGTAATACGTATAATAGCCAGAATTAAATTTTACTAAACTCAGACTTTATATATAGTAAAACACTTTTTTGACTTGGATGTTCTCACAAAACAATGTGTGTTTCATGGCTGTAAAGTATTAAATTGAAAAAAATATATCTTGTGAACAATAATTATTGTATGTATATTTAGACAACTTTAAATCTTTTGTCAATCACAGAATGATTGGTAGACATAAAAGAGATTGTTATGATGTTTATTTTTCAGATGAACTCATCTAGATATATGCTTAGTTGAAAACCTTCACAATGTCAGCCACAAGAACCATGATGTCAGCTAACGTTGCTAAAGATAGAATAATAACGAAATTTCCTCAAGTAAGTTCCAAATATAAACTAATTACAATAACGGTTATACAGTCAAATGTCTAGCTAAATTCACTTTATTCCAGTTTCTCAGATGCTACAACATATCAAATTCTAAAGTTCTTCAAATGTCAGAGTATGCTGTTTGAAATATAATATTATTCAAAATCTCATTGTTACAATGTACAACCTGAAAAATTGAAAGGAAGATAACAGCTAGTACAGTTCTACTCTATTAGGTATATGATAATAGCTATATCTGAGAAGATTTCATATTTTAAATTCTGCTTTAAGATTGAATTACATCTGTTTTAATTTCATCATGTCTTCTACACGTTTTGTTCTTAATGCAGATCTCTTCCAGATTTGTGTATTTTTAGTATGAAAATGCCCATCAGATTGCTGTACTTATTCCTATGGTCACAAGAATCTATGTGCAATATAATTATTAATTATGAAATACTTACCGGTATTCTTTGATTGTTACCATTTTCTGTCAATGTTTTCTCTCGTTTAGGCATACCATCCAGATGCCACACCCTATCAGAAGATGAACTTTCATCCAAAGGTCAAAGCTGCATGTACAGATAATAAGACAGGAACAGTTGGGTATGGAATTATCTTTGTAGTGCATTTTAGCACATGTATAAGTTTTACGGATTACCATGAGAAAAGAAAGACAGATGGTTAATATTTACAATTCTTCAGTATAAAAAACTTTTATATATTTAAAGTGGTGAAATACGGTGATTTCAAAGTAAAAGAAAATCAAATATTTCACATGTGAAATAACAGTCATCCTTTCAGTCAAGGAAGAAATGTGAAAATAGACATTGCATGAAAATAATAATCCCTCATATTTTCTTGTTAAATCTTGTAATTGTGACAATTTAATAAATTGAATTATAATAACAAATCTTGAAATTGGAATACCAAAAATCTACAAATTGTGAAAGAAAAACACTAATAATTCACTGCAGTTAAATCTGCCGTTTAGTCATTAGTTGTAGATTTTAAATTTATAACATTTGTTATGTTACAATGTATTTTTTCTTCTTTGGCTTATTATGAAAGTAGAATAATGTTAAAAAAAATATCACATGAAATAGTAAAAAAGAATATGAAGAGGTTCTTATGAAATACAGAAAAGCAATACAATGTGTCTTACTGTATAGTTCTGTTGATATAGAATCCCACTATTCAAGTTAAATGACAAATTACCAAACATTGAATTACTATAAACATTTTAATCTCTGATTGTATAGATTTTACACAGTTTATATTTAAAACTTAAAATATATTTTCACAGATTGAAAATATGTAAAGGTGTCTTGGTTGGAGATGTCTCAGTAGGGAAAACAAGTTTGGTAAACAGGTAATATTATCTATATCTATATACGAGACTACAGTCCAAATGCATTATAGAAAGGTTTAAATTAATAAAAAAAAATGTAAGTCTGCTCTGTGGTTCTACTATTTTCTGTTAACTCTAATTGATAAACACAACTTGCCACAAACATAATATTTACACGTATCTGGTAAATATATATTTAGACCTGCTTCAAATGGCCTTTTTATGCACCGCCCTGTTGACTTAACATATAGATTTACCCTTGTCTGTCCATATGTACTTACATACAAACATACATCCATTTGGCTTGCGTTATAAGACTGAAAACAGTTCAGAAACATTTGGGTCACTTTGGCCTACATCTACATTTAATGCATGAGTTACTCTGACAATCCTCTTACATTATATAATGCAATTCTCTAGCGAGTCATTATGACCTGCATTTCATACATGAGTGACTTGGTTAAGTTTTTGCATTAAGGTCCATTTCTAAGAAACTTATGAGATATAACAATGATATTATACCTATTAATTTATCTTGTATAGTACAACAAAAATACACTATGACCTACATTTTATGACTTTGGTTAAATATTTTGCACTTGGCATATTTTTAAAGAACCTATGGTATACAATGTATATTGATGATATTTGATAACTACAATCACCTATTCTAGTACAACTCACTCAGCAATATTTGAGTCACCATGACCCACATTTTATGCTTTAATGACTTTGATTAAATTTTTGAATTTAGGTGTATTATTAATGAACCTATGGTAATGTATTTATGATATTTCATAATTAAAGTCATCTTAAGTAGCACAACACAGCTCAGCTATATTTGAGTCACTATGACCTACATTTTATGGTAGAGTGACTTTAGTTTATGTTTTGCATTTTAAACTATTTCTAAAAAAAAACTGTGATGATACAGGGCTCACCAAACTGGGCGATTAGGGCGATTAAGTCGCCTAATGCTCGCCAATGTCGCCCTGTCATCGGCTCCAGAGCGACAAATGAGTCGCCCTGTGTTTTTAAGTAAGGCGCCGCCGAACTACGTACGTAATCAGCTGCGTCTGAAGACTGTTATTTTCATTAAAAATCTCGAGCCGCCATTTTTTGTTTTCTTGGAGGAAGGGGAAAGAAACGACAAAAAGTAAGCTAGAAAATGAAATGGCGGCAATCGGAATTCTCGTGATTTTTCATTGGTCACAGTGTTTTTGACCGACCGGTAACAATATGTAGACCTTATTTAAAAATAAATTTAGCGGATTTTGACATATCTATGCATAATTGGAAATTTTGTCAATACATGTATTGAAAGGTGTTCAAGCAAGGTGAATGGGAAGATTTTAAGAGTATGTTTGAGAAAAAATAATAGTAAAGAGTGTAGATAAATAAATTTTAAAAAATAAAATGGCAATAATAAATAAGTTGTGTCAAAAGGTACAAATATTTTTGCTTATATCTGTAACAGAAATTTTCTTCCAAGTTCGGAGCACCACTGCATAATTTCATTTTTTTTTTTATTTCAAATTATATTCGTCAGTATTTTAAGGCAGCACATGATTTAAATTAAACTTTAACAATAGTACAATAGGCCTACCATGGTCAAAATCAAGCAGCAATGTACGTTAAAAAAGTGGTGATGAGTCCTGGGACTGGGACTCATCAAAATCAGCTGGGACTCACTATTCTGAAAAATGATGAGTCCCAGGACTCATCATGAAAAATTATCAAAGGATATTGATTAAATGCACATGAGACAAAATCTCACATTATGACTAAAATGGAAGGATATGAAGGAAATGTAGATAAAATCTCAAACAATACAGGATAAAACACAATAAAGGAATGTATAGTATACACTATAAGACACAAAATAACAGGTATTTACTCGACAGGCGACAAATTGGGGGAAAAAACACAGTCTCCCTGGTAGACTTGGAAGTCTCCCTGTTGCTACCCTGAGGGAGACTCTGAGTCTCCCTGTTATTTTCAAGTGTGGTGAGCCCTGATGATATATCAGTAATATTATACTACAATCATCTTCATAGTTCAACAAGATCACCAAATGACATATTTCATCCTTGAGTGACCCCATTAAATTTTAGCATTTTGGCCCTTTAGGCCTTATGAACAGAATTTAGTATAATGTAGTAAATCTTTATGTGAGCAGGATATTTTATGAACTTTCATATATTTAAAATAATTCTCAAAACAATTTCCTGTCCTAAATCATAGATGAGAATTATGTGTGCAGGTCGACGGGAAATCTATACTTTATAGAAAATAATTGCATATAAAGAGCACTATTACAAAAATCCTTTGATGGTAAAAAGCTTAGAAAATTAACTGCATGTTATCTAAAGTATTTGATTTACCCTCTGAATATTTATATATTTGTTCTATTTTGTGTCAAGATATAATTCACCATATATCTTTTATATTCTTTATATAACACTGGGATGATTTTGTTCTATTTTTTTGGCAGAATTCTGCTTTTATCACGTCCAGATTTGCTCATTACAGTTTCTTTCTTATACCAGTGATTTGGCTTCCTTATATCATTTCTGTTTTTAACAGGTTTATCAACAAGATATCGATTCTAATATCAGATAGTTCTTTTATTCTTCAGATTTTGCCATGATGTATTTGACAGAGATTATAAAGCCACTATTGGAGTAGATTTTGAAGTAGAAAAATTCAGTTTATTAAGTGTACCATTCACATTACAAATGTAAGTAAGATGTCAATAAAGGGATTTTGTCCAGTGGAATGAAGTGAAAAAAGAATCATCACATATGCTTAAGTCAAGTCCTGTACAGATCTTTAATTTCCATTGGTTTTTTTTTTTGTCAAATCTAGAATTCTAACATTCCCAAAAATCAAGTAAAAGTATATTTCATGATAATTTTTATTTTTTTGTTGAAAACTTTTTGATTGAAATTCAAAATTCAGTGCAAATTTATTCCAGATGTCTGCAGTTTGATTCATTGGATGAAATTTTAATGTTGTTCTGACAAAATTTCCTGTGAATTATTTATAAATAGTTAAAATTTAGTGATAGTGTTATAAGTAATATTAGTTATTCTCATGGATCTTCAGTAAAGATTTGATATTGCACTGGAAAAAAGCACCAATCAAAACAAAAAAAAAAAAATTTTCTGAAGGAAAAGTGTCATATTAGGGCACGAGCCTGTCATCAGCATTTTGTCTGTAGACTGTTAGGTTTCCACTCCTTTACTTTTGTTCTATTGAATGTATAACATTTTACCACAATGGTCCCCTTTAGGAAATACAGGTTGGGATTGACTTTTTAAATTTTTATCTGATTTTTAGAATTGTTGGTCCAATATTTCTGTGTAATGTATATTATAATATCCAACACTTTATTCGGTCAAGGATAATAATGTCCACACTTACTTTAATTGTTTACCTGTGTTCATGTTACAGTCTATCGTGTTGGGCTTAGCAAAGTCCTTTATTTGTATATGTATTAGCCCTATTTAGCTGTACACTATTATAGTTGAAAATATATTCCAAATATTGGCTATGAAAAAGGTTGAAAAAATTCAGAGCCAGTTTTGCAGCTTTATGTAATTAACTAGAAGTAAAGAAAAACACCAAGGAAATATTACATCGAATCACATTTCTTGATTTTTGAAGTAAAATAATGTGAATATTTAACATTATCAGTTGTTATTTAGAAGAGAGATAAGTATAAATCTACTTTGTGATTCCATCACTTTCTATTGATAATAAAAAAGTTATATTTCAGATGGGACACTGCAGGACAAGAGAGGTTTAAATGTATAGCAGCTTCATACTATAGGGGTGCTAATGGTAGGTACTGTTACAGATGTACTATTCACAAAAATTAATCTGATGAGTTGATTCTGATCAATAAGTTGTATATAAAATGAAAAGTGCTTAAAATCACCAATTTATTATGTTTTTTGTAAATTGCTAGAGAAAGAAAGAGTTTTTTTACACATACAGTATGTCAGAAAATGGTATTTACCGTAATGCTCAAATGAATGGAGGTATTGTGTGAATGAGAGAGAAAAACATCCAATCTGTATGATGTATCCAAAATGAGTATTTAACATCTTTCAGTGATGTTTCAATTAACATGTTGATAGTTGCTTTACTATATCTGACTGTGTTGATTCAGAAACAAGATATTGAAAATTGTACCCGGTATATTTTGGGAGAAATGTTTACATGTATAATGATGACAGTAAGGTCTTCTTTAGGATATTTTAAGAATAATTTATGTCAATATTAGTGCTTGTGAAATCATTGATTAAATGTCAGTACATGTAGTGATAACATGACATGATAGTTCATGATAAAAAGAGATAACTGAATTGTCTAAGGTTGATAGATTGTATCATTGTCTCAAATATAAAAAAATCTCTTGAAATAGTTTTTTTATTTCAGTGACAATCGTAGTATTTGATCTATCAGATGAATTTTCATTATCAAATGTACCTCGATGGATGGAAGATGCTGCTGGGAATTCGATTGATCCAATCAAGTTTATTGTTGGTACAAAGAAAGATCTGGTGGTAAGACTTTAAATATTTACTTGTAATCTAAGAAGACGATTATTGGGATGAGATTAATTAAGAATTGTTTTGTAGTTTCATTGCCATGTAAAAACGTTGACTGAAGAACATTTAATATTGAACAATTTTACAACCCTATGAAACTGCATTAAGAAGTGTTTACTTCTTATAATTACATCTGACAGCAAATTTACATTAAAAGTTTCATGTATTCAAATTAGTTTGTAGGGATTATTGATTTGAATTACTAGGCCACATAGTATTACCTCATTAGTGTTTTAGTTGATGTCTTTCATCTAGAAATGAAAGATTCTTTATTTAAGCCACATGATTATTTTCAGCCAATCATATTTATGGGATACAATGAAATGTAAGTTACTCAAATGTGATTATTTTCTATAGAACAATTTAATGACAGGTCAGATATAGTTTGTACATTGAGGAGTCTCACTAATATTATAATATTAAAGCTTTTCTATTTTTTGAGTTTTGATTATTTTCTTATAATCAGTATTCATTATTTTAAATGTGAATATATCTAAACATGTATGTCTTCATGAAAAGACACTCAAATATTGGATCAGTGTAATGTGTATACCATTGAACTACTGATATCATTTTAACACTCAAACTGATTGTGACTTTTTTCCCCTCTTTGAAGATCTGTAAATGATAACTATATGACTTCAAGATGAAGAACAGCAATAAAAGTGTCTTTCGTTGGGTTGTTTTCATAATTCTATAAGTTTTTATTTCAGTCACAAGCAGCATACGAGTCTATAGAGAAGAATGCCATGGAAATTGCTAACTCCTTGGGAGCTGAATTCTGGGCAGTGTCTTCTAAAACAGGTAACAGTTTTTAACCGGATTTTCATAGGAAAATATCGGTTATTAAATTGGTGATGTACGGCGGGCGGCCGGGCGGGCGGGCGGGCGGACGGGCGGGCGGGCGGGCGGACGGGCGGCTGCCAAACAGTGTCCGTGCAATAACTTATGAACTGTTCAACCAAAGCTTTTCAAATTTTAATATGTTGTTACTGATGACAAAATGGAGGTCAAGTTCGATATTGACGATTTTCACTTTCACCGTTCAAGAGTTATGGTTCTTGAAAGATTGAAAAATGGCTTTTCCAGTGGTGTCTGTGTGATAACTTATGAACTGTTCAACCAAAGCTTTTCAAATTTTAATATGTTGTTACAGATGACAAAATGGAGGTCAAGTTCGATATTGACGATTTTCACTTTCACCGTTCAGGAGTTATGGTTCTTGAAAGATTGAAAAATGGCTTTCCCAGTGGTGTCCGTGTGATAACTTATGAACTGTTCAACCAAAGCTTTTCAAATTTTAATATGTTGTTACTGATGACAAAATGGAGGTCAAATTCGATATTGACGATTTTCACTTTCACCGTTCAAGAGTTATGGTTCTTGAAAGATTGAAAAATGGCTTTTCCAGTGGTGTCCGTGTGATAACTTATGAACTGTTCAACCAAAGCTTTTCAAATTTTAATATGTTGTTACTGATGACAAAATGGAGGTCAAGTTCGATATTGACGATTTTCACTTTCACCGTTCAGGAGTTATGGTTCTTGAAAGATTGAAAAATGGCTTTCCCAGTGGTGTCCGTGTGATAACTTATGAACTGTTCAGCCAAAGCTTTTCAAATTTTAATATGTTGTTACTGATGACAAAATGGAGGTCAAGTTCGATATTGACTATTTTCACTTTCACTGTTCAAGAGTTATGGTTCTTGAAAGATTGAAAAATGGCTTTTCCAGTGGTGTCCGTGTGATAACTGATGAACTGTTCAACCAAAGCTTTTCAAATTTTAGTATGTTGTTACTGATGACAAAATGGAGGTCAAGTTCGATATTGACGATTTTCACTTTCACCGTTGAGGAGTTATGGTTCTTGAAAGATTGAAAAATGGCTTTCCCAGTGGTGTCCCTGTGATAACGTATGAACTGTTCAGCCAAAGCTTTTCAAATTTTAATATGTTGTTACTGATGACAAAATGGAGGTCAAGTTCGATATTGACGATTTCCACTTTCACCGTTCCGATATTGACGATTTTCACTTTCACCGTGTGTGTACTTATACACTCTCAAAAATTCCAATATTTGTCACTTACTATAAATAGGAGGTCAAGATTGATTTTTGCCTTTCCATTTCTGAACCCTACAAAACCCTAAAAAAATTCATTTATATTTCTTTACTTCATCCTGTTTGGGAATCCAGATTTGCAAACATCATTTCCATGCAGGAAAATCCGGTTTGCTGTCATTCGACAGCCTCTTGTATCTATATTTTCTACACCTTATTTATACATAACTCCCATATGATATCAGTAGAGTATTTTAATTTGTTAAATTTCATGAACCTAAAAGTAAAACATACTAGTAAACATCTTCATATTGAATAGTGGGTCTCTTTATAATTGGTTAATTCAGGAGATTGTCAGGATAAAGTTTTACTGAACACTGTAAGAATAACTATAATAGGTAAATCTTACATTTTTAAGGTGAGAATGTTCGAGACTTTTTCTTCAGAGCTGTGGCTCTTACCTTTGAAGCAGCTATGTTGAGAGAATTAGAACCTACAGGAGCTGTTCCAACCAAACAGATTGGTAATGATTTGATCAGTAAGTGTACATTTTCTTCTTCCGTAATCTTTTCCTGTCTAACTTTTTGAATCTTTTTTTTCAAAGGTTACCTTTGAAATTCCTTCTATAGAATGGAATATGTTCTTCTGACCCATCAACTAAAATTTGAGGGAGTGGAAGCCTGTAGTTATTTCCTTTGGTGAAAAAAAGCAAGGTTGCTTTTGCATGTACATGTGTTTCAAAATGAAAGAAGATACAGGGTAATTGCCATATGGTTAACAACCCTGAAATGGAATTAAAAAAGAACAATAAAAGATCCTTGTGTTGCTTTATACTCATTTGACGTCATTACAGAAGGCAACAGGACAGCCCCTATATATGATCAAACTTTTGCTTTAAATGGTATACTTGGGTTTTCTAAAATTTATGCATTCTGAAACCCTTTCATTTACATATCAATTGACATTTCTTTACAGAAGTAGAGAATACCAATATATTTGAGAGAAGGAATAGTAAGAAGAATCCTATAGGAAAGTGTTGTGATATGTAATACACAATATTTTTATATTAATATGATGGTGCTGTTGACAATGTAATTACACAAACATATTTGTGTATGGATTTTTTTTTTCTAAAATTAATACACATTTTCTTTTACTATGTATTATTTTTATGTGTCCATTAAATGGCTAATCTTTAACCCATATATGCATAACATAATTATATAGCGGTTTACATTTTGATACTTGCCATATTTTGGAATAATATATGTGTATATTGTAACCTGTTGATTGGGATTGGAAGTATCCAATATATAGAATTTAATGCCTTTATTTTGTAAGAATTTTATCTGAATTGTATATTTGGCATTTTAACTACTAACAATATAAATAATAATATATGAATAATGTTGTAGATCCACATCTGAAGTATTTAAATTATTGCCAAAATCATTATTTATCTTTTCCTTTACTTTATTTCAAGGGGCCCCGGTGGCCGAGTGGTCTAGGTAGTTCATCATGACTACTAGTAATCACTAGCCTGTCAACGCTGAGGTTGTGAGTTCGAATCTCACCTGTGGTGGGGTGTGTTCGACTCCTATCTTAATTGACAAGGATTGCCAATTTTCCTACCGAAGGTCGGTGGTTCTCTCCGGGTACTCTGGCTTCCTCCACCAATAAAAACTGGGCGCCGCGAAAACGGCGTAAAACCCCAACTAAACAAACAAACAAACTTTATTTCAATTCATATAGGATGCAAGAAATCAGAACCAAAGTTAAAAACACATTAATTTAGTGATTGTAATTATTAATTTTATCTGGACTGCATTTTTTTATGAGCATTAATTTTTACTAGTCTTGTGAATATATATAACAGTGAATTTGAACATTTGAAATAATGCATTTATTTGATTTAGAAAATTGAAACAATCATTTTAATGAATCAAAATTTCACATTTGTTTGTTAAATATGTTTTTTTTATCATCTTGCACAACTGACTTTTTCATTAGCAATTTCTTTATTCAATCAACCTACCATAATAATCACCTTTATTTAGCAGTAACCTCCTTCCAGTTTTCACGCTTTTTTTGTTAATTGATCAATGAAATCTCAAACAAATTTATCAAATTGGAAATGTTCTGCTCTATTAAAAGTTCAGTTTTCTTTTACTCATTTCTGTCATTGGTAATTAACATTCAAGTTATCTTTTTAAAATAGTAGAGCCAAAGCATTGCTCAAATTATTAATTGCTTTCCTCAGACAGGGTAATATGTAGAGGGAGATATTCTGTCACATCAAAAGAACTGCTGTTTTAATGATCAATTTTCAACTGTTAAGGACGGGAAAAATCCAGTTTTGTTCAAACTATCTTGGTTTATTTCATCATTTTCCTTTTGTTCCAAATGAGGTTTGAGTCTTGAATTATTTGTATCTGTGATAATTCTTTTTCTCTAATTATGTGCACATTTATACATCTCTTTACCCATTTGATAAATTCTGATATCACCACACGTTGGTTAAATGCCCGCAAAATTTCCTTCCAAAATAAATGAGTTTTGAATTGTCATAAGAGAAAAAGATTGTAAAACTCTTAATTACAAAATTTATCCACTCTCAACAATTAAATTTTCATTTTTTAAACTGCTGGGACAAGCCTCACAGCTTAAAAATGAAAATTTAATTATCTTGAGTCAATGAATTTCATAATCAACTGGTCATCATTGTAGAATCTATATATATCACTGTAAAAGATTTACTGGTAATATAGATGTGGAGTTAACTTTTTCATTTTAATGGTGATAACTAAATATACAATGAATATGCTAGAATTATTGTTTAAAAACTTTGCTCTGTGTTGAAATTTGTATGTATTTTCAACTTCAGTGATTGTTTGAATAATTTTTAGTTTGAACATGGATTTATTTTTGTCATAGATTCTACTGTAGTGATATTAATGTACAATTTTAATTTGGGGTTGTGAGAGAATTGATAATAAGTGGAATTTCCAGTTTTTAAAGCTGAATTAATGGATTATTTACTTTCAAATTCATTCTTGTTGCTTTTTAATTTTAAGTTGATAATGTACAAGAACTGAATGCTAAGTTTTTTTTAAGCTCACCTGGCCTAAAAGGCCATGTGAGCTTTTGCCATCAGCGTCTGTCATCCGTCCACATTTCACATTTTTCATCTTCTCCTCTGAAACCACCAGTCCAAATTGAACAAACTTGGCAGGAATGTTAAATAGATGGTTCTGTACAAAAGGTATGTTTTTTGTACCGAATGGATATTCAATATAGCTACCAGGGGCAGATAATTCATTCTGATTGGACTTTGTCTTCAAAGCTCTTCTTGTCAGAAACTACTGAGCCAATCGAATTGATTTCTTGCATGAATAATCTTTGGATGAACCACTACAAAACTTATGTTTTTTGTGCCGATCGGAAATTCAAGATGGTCGCCACAGCCAGACTTAGTTTAACATTGGATCCTATGGGGAAATTTGTACAAAGGTCTTGTCAGAAACTACCAAGCCAATTGAAATATTTTTATGTATGTCAGAACAAGCATTGGATAAACCTATACAAATTTTATGTTTTTTGTGCCGATCGTAAATTCAATATGGCCGCCACAGCCAGACTTAGTTTAACATTGAACGCTAAATGGAAATTCGTATAAAATTCTTCATTTCATAACCTACCAAGCCAATTGAAATATTGTTATGTATGAACAAGCATTGGATCAATTTCTACAAAAAGTTTGTTTTTTGTGTCGATTGGACATTCAACATGGCCAACGCAGCCTGACTAAGTTTAATATTGGACCCTATGGGAAAATTTGTACAAAGGTCTTCTTGTCAGAAAATACTAAGAGATTTAAATGTTTTTTGCTGCATGGAGATCCTTAGATAAATGTTTGCTACAAAAGTGTTTTTGTGCCGATCGGAATCCAAGCTAGCTGCCACAGCTGGACTCAGTTTAACATTTTTAAGATTGGACACTGGAAGAATTCTTTAATATCTTATCTAGAAGTGCTGGACACTACAGAATAATTCCTTACAGATCTTATTTAGAAGCACTTTGTCAATTGTGGTCACCTAAAATCCAGGTGAGCGATTCAGGCTCCATGGAGCCTCTGGTTTATAAATTTTAAGGTCACAAAGAGCCATTTAATGAAAGCACAAATGCTATACAGTGAAGGGAGTTTGAAAAATGTGCTTACCATCAAAATAAGGAACTTTAGAAAATCGTGAGTCTGTCCATGGTGCCTTCCTTGGGTGTCGAGTGCGTTTTAATATAATTGCCCTTTTGATATGATACTTTGGTTTTTTTACTGCCCTTTAACTAATACTGCCCAATAACTGATGGAATAAGATGGGTTTTCTATAAAGTTTTGTTATTCATCTGCCGTCCAAATAAAAAATGCTCAGATCTGAAGGGGTAGAAAATAACAACTCTTGTTTTTATTTTATACATGACTGCTGAAAATGTTGCCTATTAAATTGAAGGTTTAACTTGCAAAAAGCAAGTTACTTTAAATAAAATTTTATGCATTAAATTACAATGTAGTATTACATGTATATGCAGTCTTTTACCATTATATAAAAATTTCAGATACATGTATTAGTATATATGTAAATGATTTTGTCAACTTTGAGTTGATACCATATGTATAATGTGTTCACTTGAATATAATCACAATTTTATTTTTACATTTTATTTGGAATTACATGTATTTATTTATTCATTTTGTTTTTAAATTGATTGAACATTAATTGTGATTCTTTGTGGAAAGGGGATTGGTAAGCTAACATTACATTTGCATAGAAAATGCATTATAATTGTGCTAAATATTTATAAGAGATTTTACATGTTCAAAATGATGATAGAATAGGAAAACATCATGTAGAGAATGCATTTCTTATAAAAAAAAATAGATTTTTAGATAATCTGCATTTTTTTGCTGAAATAGTTTATATATAGAGTCTCCTATGATTTTCAACAAAATCCTCAAGAAAATACCGTTGGTACGCATTTTGTTTGCATGAATGCCATTTTGAACTTCTCTTGTTTATCTTTAAAATAAATGTAAAAAAACCGCGGGAACTCCCATGCAGAATTTTAATCACCCGGAATGTATTTTTATCCCACCGATTAAACACGTCAAGAATAGGAGAAAGAAACTTACAAATTGAGAGTCTTGTAATAATGCATTTTTCAACTGGTTAACTAGTTCGGTAAGGGATTATTTCCTTGAACAAATGTAGTGCGTAGTTTCAGTTTCCCAGGTGTTGGTTTTTTGTCTCGCCTGTGACGAAAAGTCACGGGGCGAGATATAGGTATTACTTTCCGGCGGTGGCAGCGACAGCAGCATAAACTTTTTAAAAACTTTAATAACTTTGCATATGTAATACCTACTATTAAGATTAATGGTCCACAAGGTAGCTTATCGTATAAGGTTTGCAGCAGTATACTTGTCTTATGACCCTGATCTCATTTTCATGGTTCACTGACTTCATAAACATGAATTTAAAATCCGCGACCAAGTTTCATGGTTAAATCCATTTCTCAGCAACTGTAATACCTACGACAACCATATTTGGTCTATAGATAGTTCTCAGTGGGTACATGCCAGTCTAAAACCTGGCTTGGGACCTTAACCTCAACTTCATGCTCGAGTGACTTTGTCACTTTTTCGTGGTTAAGTCTTTTTCTCAGAAACTGTAATACCTAGACCAACCGTATTTGGTCAATAGATAGTTCTTGGTGGGAACATGCCAGAAATTGCTATGATGTCTGACAGCCTTTTTTGTGATATTCCGGGGCCGTGGGATGTCAGAGCGCACTCCGTATAGAAATCATGGAAATTGCCGACCCAGACTTGCGTGGCAGTTGTTAGACTCGAAATCGTAATATATCCAATTATATGTATATAAATCATACATCAATCGATTCCTTATTCATTTTTCTCCAAGAATATGTACATTTTATTCACCAACAATTTAGACGTCAGAGCAATCTCGGACTAAAGCCAGTCTGACACCTTGCTTGGGACCTTGACCTCAATTTCATGCTTGAGTGATTTTGTAATTTTTTTATGGTTAAGTCCATTTCTCAACAACTAGAAAACCTAGAACCACCGTATTTGTTCAATAGATAGTTCTTAGTGGGTACATGCCAATCTGACACTTGTCTCTGGACCTTGACCTCAGTTTCATGGTTGAATGACTTTCATCCAAGTTTCTTAAGTCAATTTTTCAACAACTGTAATACCTAGACCTACTGTATTTGGTCTATTAATAGTTCTTGGTGGGTACATGCCGGTCTGACATTTGTCTCTGTACCTTCACTTCAGTTTCATGGTTGAGTGACTTTCATCCAGATTTCTTGATTAAGTCATTACCATCTGTGTTTGGTCTATAGATAGGTCTTGGTGGGTACATGCAAGTCTGACACCTGTCTCTGGACTTTGACCTGAATTGCATGCTTGAGTGACTTTGTCACGCTTTTGAGATTAGGTCCATTTCTCAGCAACTTTAATACCTAGACCCACCATATTTAGGCAATAGATAGTTCTTATAGTGGATACATGTCAGTATGACACCTGCCTTTTGACCTTGACCTCAATTTCTTTTAACACATTTTCCTTTGACTTGCAAAATGTCGGGTATCAGATAATCATTATTCTGTGTCCATGTGCATACTCCGGCGAGACATGTAGTGGGTCCACTCTTGTTTACAGTAATAATATGTTTGTAATGTAATATGGCAAAATATTTGCCGATTAGATAGCCATAATGCATGAACCTAAAGTGCATGAATTTTCTTTTTATATTAAAGATGAAATAGATTTAGAAGTAGCAACTTTTCAAAATATTCTGTGGAAAAAGACATTTTCAGTGTGCCTGTTTATTATATTATATGAAAGAGTGACATTCATGTGAAAGAAAATATACATTAACAAGCATTCTGAGAGTATTGCTAACACAATGTCCCCAACCGGCTAGAGCTATATTTTGACAAAAATCTATTTCCAAGGGCAATAACTATCACAATAATTAGCCGATCAGCATTCTCTGTAGTAGCTCATCATTATAAGCTCTCATACCAAAAATTAGATCTTTTGGTAAACAATTTCTAAAAAAGTGCAGAAAACTGTAGTGTGCATTGCCTGTAGGGAATAAAAATATGCATATTTTACTGGATACAGTACATTACTGTTGGGTGTTGTTACTACATCAGAAATTTTATGTCGATAAAGGTGAGAGATTAGGTAAAGAATACCAAGGATAATATTTTTATCTTTCCTTTGTTATGTGATGTCAACAATAATATTTTATATCAAGGTAGTGCCTGGATACTAGAAATTATTAGGCAGAAAGATCAGACTAATTTTTATAAACAATGAAAACAATGTTTTATTTTTATGGGCCTAATAAATGATTTCAATATCACATTTAATATGTGTTCTGTGTTTTTTTGGGATCCTGTAATGATTTATTGGCTTGTTACATGTTACAAGAACTTTCAAAAATATATTTCACCACCTTTGTGGTCTCCTGGTTACATGCTTGCCTTGTGTGTAGAAGTCCAAGGGTTTGATTCCTGTCCAGGTCAAACCAAAGAATTTAAAATTGGTACTTCCTGCTTCTCCGCCAAGAACATGGCAGTTAGGAGTAAGAGCAAAGACTGGTCAACTTGGAGTCAGAATTTTTTATCCTAATGAGGTGACATGTCTTCTGGCAGACTGTTATCTTGTGAAATATCACATTAAAAATATGGCTCAGCAGCCTCAGCATGTCTGTCTAGCACAAACCAGGGTTCATATTCATATGACATAAACAAGTTCTCAAAATTGTCACTGGTTGTTAACCTATAATCCATCCATCCAAAATATATTTGACATAAATAACAGATAAAATCTTCAAGGATAACATGATTACTTGTAAGCTTTGCTTGCAGGTACTTACAGTTAGCTTTTTCTTCTTTTTAAGGGGGGGGGGGGGGGGGGGGAGATATATCGGAATCACCCTGTCCGTCCATCCATCCGTCTGTCTGTCCATGTCTTGTAAGCACAACTCCTCCTAAACAGTTAATTGGATTTTGATGAAACTTTATATGAAGGTTGAGCATCATATGTAGATGTGCATGAAGCAAGGTAATTATTGCTGGATGCTTGCAATGGGAGATAATCCAACTTGAGGGTTTTACATGTTTAAAGAGGGTTTTACAATGGATTTTTTATCAAACTTAAATAAAGATTAGGCATCATATGTAGATGTGCATGAAGATAATTATTGCTAGATGCTTGCAAAGGGAGATAATCCAACTTAAGGGTTTTACATGTTTAAAGCTTGTAACCGCAATTCTTAGTATTGCAAGCAGGGGGTATCACTCAGTGAGGTCACTCACAGTTCTAGTTGGACTTGAGTACTACTGACAAAACATTATTTGTTGAAATGTACAAGATCTTTCAGTAAATTTCCCATAAGGTCTAATGTTCCACTATGTTTGGTTTGGTGGCCATCTTGAATAACGGATGGGGTCATCAGATACAATTCTAAAAGAGGACCATTGCTGCCTAGTTTTGTTCCAATTGGCCAAGTGATTTCAGACAGAAAGATCTTGAAGTAAATTTTGACATCGGGTCCTATCTTGCACTCTGGTGGCCACCTTGGATGACGGGCAGAGTCATCGAATACATTTCTGAAAGGACAACCTAACAACCATTGCTGCCAAGTTTTGTTCCAATTGGCCCAGATAGTTTCAGGAGAAGATCTTTAAAGGAAAGTTTACAACGGACGCCAAGTGATGGCCTTTTAGGCCAGGTGAGCTCATAATGACAAACTTCATATATATGAACAAAACTATTTTTCCAGATCAACAAAGTTAACATAATGTACCAAACATGTTTTGATTTTTGCACATTTTTCAAAATGATGATCCTCTGTGACCAATTTTCTTTGACTCAAATTAAAGATAAAGTAATATACAGGCTTTCTTTGAAATTTTTTTGGTTTGTGGATTGCCTTAATCTTTTAAATTCCTCTTGAAAACCTTAAACTAGTTTAATTGTTTGAAATCATAGGTTGAAAATGTTAGGACCAAAAAAGGATCCAGTTTGAGACTTGTGATCAATTATAATTAGGATGAATGATAATAACTTTTAAACATAGCACTGAAATGCTGATCTGCAGTGCTGCTGCTAAATTTTTCACACTAACCTCATTTTCCTATGCCTAATTGTTGTTTTGAGTCTTAACAGGGTTACTGATCTTAATAATTAAACACTGGTTCCACTGTCATGCTGATACTGCACTAACATATAATAAATTTACTTCAAATCTACCATTGTGCAATAGAATTATTGATCATGGAACAAATTTGGAGACATTTATACTATTCCATTTAAAAATTATGTTGAACGGATATCTTCAACCAGAAAGGCGCATGTCACAAAAGTGGATATAAAAACAATAAATATGGCTACACAACTATATCATTTAATGATATTCACTTAAAGCATATTTATTTGTATTTTATCTATTGCATAAAAATAATATTTTTTACAATTAAAAAAATCATTTAAAAAAATTACATAGAAAACAACATAATCAACAAATATCATCTAAATAATATATGGTAAACAAATAATTGTACATGTGTATTTCTGCAGACATGTACTTCCATACCCCAATAATAAATATAAAAAATCTGCATTAAAATTACTACATATAATGCAAATAACTTTTTCATAGTATTTTATTATTGCAATTTGAGAAAACATTGCTCAATAAAAATAGCATTAATCATAATTTTAAAGATTGAAAATTTTTAATCGAACACAAATTCTGCTACAAATGCAATGCACAAAATGTAAATTATTATTTAGACATCTGCATAATTAAACATATAAAACATCAATATATTATTATTCATGATCTATAAAAAGATCAACTTCCTGTCAGCATGACTACTGAAAGTGAAATCTTAAACAGGCAACCTGTCAAAGAGCCTACCTTTGTCTTGCTTAGTATAAGTGGTAATTAGTCAATCTGTCCATTTGTATTGAAATAACATTATGTATTCTTCATACATATAAAACATATATTATTGAAAGATCATGGAAAATGTTTCAAAAAAATCTTACTTAGTATACAACCTGTATAAAAATCTTAATGTTTTTATATGTAACTCATGAATAGTATTCTATACTAACACCAAATTTTCTCTGGGATAGAAAATGAATACCTTAAATCTTCACACAAACAGTTTTTCTGTAAAATAATGAATAAAAAAAAATCAGGCACAATCTGCATTATTGAAACCTATGTCTACATTTATAATGTTTGAAGGTTCTTTGTAGTACAGTAGTACAATGTACATTGTTGGTGTTACATTTCACATATCATAAATAAGTCATATTCTTTATTATTGCAAAAAATGTGATGGGATTAAAACATACATTTAGATTTTTCCTAGTTGCACTACAAAAAGTAAATCAGTAACATTAATAAATTCTGTAAGATTAATTGTCCCTTAACACAGATTTCCAATAATAAAATACAAAAAATTTCTGAAAAAGCAACTTGAAGAGGTATGCTAGTTGTATCATTAGCACACATTGATGAATGGACGGAGTGATTATTAAAATCTAATAATGTCAAAGGTAATTTTTATTATTAAAGAATCCACTTACAGTACTGATATTTGTTACACAATGTTTCATCAAGGTAAATTATAACCTTTGAATGAAAGAATGAATCTGGGAACCAACCCAACTGTGAAATCTTGGTTACTGAATACTAGTACATAGTCATTGTTTAAAATTGAATTTTGCATTATTCAACCCATAAAAAACATCTCCAATCAAAAACATAAATCTCCAATCAAAAACATTTCCATAGTGAGGTTTAAAAGTCATCAGATTTAATAATCAACAAACAAAGGAACTGTCCTATAAACACAAGTTTGAAAAATCGGTACCCATATGAAATAGTATTTTATCATTGTCAATTGACAAGTATATAAATTATATAATTCACAACCACACCAACAAGAAAAATTTCTTGGATTAATGCCATGTAACCATAACTAGCTGCTCACTGTAGCATGCTATTTAATGTCAGAATATTGTCATAGTTATATATGATGAAACAGCATGTAAAAAAAGACAAAACACATGACACAGTGAGGAGAGATGATATATGGCTAAAGGGCAAAAAATATCTATAAATATCATAAAAGTGACATGGTGAGACTGCATGACCCTTTCTCCACCCATAAGTACTTCAGTTTTTTTTATATATTTATATAAAAATATTAAATCTGATCACTACAATTTCTAGAATTCTTTAAGAGCATCTATTATTTTTTTAACTCAGTCTTGGCTATTTTTAAATGAATGTATGACATTCAATCATTCATATACAAAATAAGAATTATTTCCCCTTTTCTCCAAACTTGGAAGAAAGAAATAATGTTTTCTCAATATTGAACACACAAATATACATATATCAATAACTATCAATAATCTTAAAATTTAACCCTTTAATCCAGCAAATTTTCAATCATAGTAGATGAAGCATCCATGATTTAAAGTCCTCAAATGGTTGTCAGTCCCAGTACTAGTGCAAATGTAACTTGAACACCAAAGGTATCTTCCAAAAGTATATTACAATACATGTTTTAGTAAAAAAAAATGTTTTATGCACAAATAACAATCATTCAGACATATTAAATGATTTGATTGAAAAATAAGCTGTTTGCATGAGTGACGTATATGTGCTAAAATATCATTGTTCTACAGAGTTGGTTTTAAAGGTCGTGATTCTAATGTTCCATTCAAATAACTTTTTATGAATGCTTGAGCGATGTCCTTAGTAATATCAGTTTCTTTACATACGTATATTTTCTGTTCTGGAAAGTCAAATATCACAAGTAGTGGACACTGGTCATCTAAACTAGCAAAGTCTCTCACACTATAACATATATCATCCTGTAATAGAATCATATGTTAAGTATCGGTAGGTAAAATATTTGACACAAATAAGTAGACTATAGAGGTATTGACAGTAGAACGTCAGCTACACTTGACCACAAGGTTCAGCTCCACTTGACCACAAGGTTCAGCTCCACTTGACCCCAAGATTCAGCTCCACTCAACCTCATGACGTCATAGAACAATTTACTTTTTAATAGTGATGACATTAACTATGACAATTTAGCAATGTTAACATGGGAATGAACTCTGCTTCACCATTAGAATGACAGTACAACAAACATATATTGTTGTGACATTTTTAACTCAATTCCAGTAAAGGCATTGTCAAGAAGTGTAAATTTTATAAGAATTTTGTGTATAAATTTTACAAATATACCAATGGTGCAGAAGAAAGGAGTCTTTTCATATCAAATTTCAATGAAATAAATATGGAAACTAGAGGCTCACCTTACTTTTATTATGCCATTTGAAAATGTAAGCTCTTTAAGCCACAAAGCTGTTTGAGAAATGCAAAATGTCAAAGTAACCTTGATATTTGACCTTTGATCAAAAAAAAGGTGGATCATTTGCATCTATATCAATATGAGATTCCTGCAAACATTAGTTCATGAGAAAATGACGAAAAAAGTCCTTCCCATAGGGTTCCAATGGAAACTTTGAGCAGCCACAGCTGTCAGTTAAGGGGATGAATCTCAACTAAAAGTGGATGTTTGTAGAGGGTATTGTTGTCATCCATCCTGCAAAATTTCAAAACATTTCATAATATAGTTGGGGGCCTCAGTGGCCGAGTGGTCTAGGTGGTTCGAATCTCACCTGTGGCGGGGTGTGTTCGAATCCAATCTTAATTGACAAGGATTGCCAATTTTCCTACCGAAGGTCGTGGTTCTCTCCGGGTACTCTGGCTTCCTCCACCAATAAAAACTGGCCACCGTGAAGTAGCTAAATGTGCTGGAAACGGCGTAAAAACCCCAACTAAACAAACATAATATAGTTTCAGAGAATTTTTTTGAAAATAAAAATCAATATCAAAGATGGCCTCTGGCAGCCATGTTATTCATCCACCCTGAACCAAAGGTGAACTTTAGCAGAGGTCCTTCCATACATCATTCCTGCCAACTTTAATTATAATCTGCCCATTAATTCCTGAAAAGTTGACAAAAAAGTCTTTTCCCATATGCTTTCAATGGAAACTTTGAACAGCCGCAGCCGTCGGTTGAAGAGATGAATCTGAACCAAAAGTGGATTGTTTGTAGAGGGTATTGCTTTCATCAATCCTGCAAAGTTTCAAAACATTTCATAATGTAGTTTCAGGAGAAGATTTTTGAAAATTGGCCAATAAAAATCAAAGATGGCCTCTGGTGGACATGTTGTTCATCCAACCGGAACCAAAGTTGGACATTGAGTAGATGTCCTTCAATACATCATTCCTGCCAAACTTTAGTTACAATTTGCCCATTAGTTCTTGAGCAGATGACAAAAAATCCTTTTCCCATATGTTTTAAATGGAAACTTTGAACAGCCGCAACCATCAGTTGAAAGGATGAATCTCAACCAAAAGTGGATCATTTTTAGAGGGTATTGCTGTCATCAATCCTGCAAAGTTTCAAAACATTTCATAATGTAGTTTCAGAGGAGAAGATTTTTGAAAATCGGCCGATAAAAATCAAAGATGGCCTCTGGTGGCAATGTTATTCATCCAACTAATAAAACGATACCGAGTTTGCATTGTTGCTTTCTCATTCCAAATTTCAATAAATATGGAAATAAAAGAATATAGAGTATACATTAAGGCTTTCAAGAGTCCCAAAAAGTTAGAGGTAAATGTTCCCAAGTCCAGGTAAATGGAAATTTTGTAATAATTGACAAATCCAAAATACCTGTAAAGAAATGCTTCAATTTCAAGGTCCAGGGTACTGTTTCACTAAAGGTAGTAAGAGTTACGATCAGGCATAACTTGTATATATTCATAGGATTTACGATCAGTCGTAACTCTTACGACCTTTAGTGCAACAATACCCAGAACCCAACCCCTTATCCTTCTAACATAGGATACTTACATCAGCACCAAAAAAGAAAAATAGTTCTTGATCTTCTCCCTTTTCACTTTCCTCTTTAGCCAGTTCACTAAGAACATCTGTAGCCATGTCTATATCACTGTCTTCTCCTTCTGTAAAGTATATTATTTGTTATATAAAAACTTATTATAAACTTTACTTAAATGTATTCCAAAGGCAAACATATCAAACATTACCTTATTACTTTAAACTATTCAAAACTAGAATACTGACAATGTCAGAAAGGGCACCACCAGGGTGTGTGATTGAACTCATGGGAATCAAAAACACTTCAAAATGTAGTTGTGATTTCATACATTCATTTTATCTATCAAAAAGCATGAAGCTAAATTCTCAAAATTTGCCTTTTTCCATATAAAAAGTTTTTCCCCAAAAAGTGTTTGTTTGTTTAGTTGGGGTTTAACACCGTTTTCAGCACATTTTGGCCATTTCGCGAGCGGCCAGTTTTTATTGGTGGAGGAAGCCAGAGTACCCGGAGAGAACCACGACCTTCGGTAGGAAAATTGGTAATCCTTGTCAATTAAGATCGGAGTCGAACACACCCCGCCACAGGTGAGATTCGAACTCACAACCCCAGCGTAGACAGGCTAGTGATCAGCAGTCGTCATGACGAACTACCTAGACCTCTCGGCCACCGAGGCCCCTCCAAAAAGTGTGTTTCGAGTTTCCTCAAAATCAAAAGGGACCTTCCTTTGAACCAACACTGTGTATAAAATTTATGAAAATCTGTGAAGCCAATCTTAAGTTATCATACAACATAGTGGTAATTGTCAAAATATGTTTTTTTTCATATAAAAACTAACTTTTCCCCCAAAAAGTGTTTCCCAATTTTCCTTAAATTCAAAAGGGACCTTTCTTTGATCATGTCCAACACTGTGTATAAAATTTACGAAAATCTGTGAAGGCAATCTAAAGTTATCATACAACATAGTGTTAATTCTCAAAATATGCATTTTTTCATATAAAAAAAATGGGTCAAAGACACAAATGGCCGGGTTGCTGGGTGTTTATTGTAATGGTGACAAAGGTGATTACAAGATCATATTGCACATGGGAAATAATTCTTGAAATAATTCCATAAAGTGAGGTGCACATCTTCAATATATATAGAAACATTCTATGAAGTTTCAAGGATGTGGGTGAAAAACTGTAGGAGGAGTTGATTTCACAAAATAGGTACCCTCTATTGAAGATGTCAATAAAAAACGACTAAGTTCCAATGTTTGGAAAAATGGGAAATAATTCCTGAAATAATTCCATAAAGTGAGGTGCACATCTTCAATATATATAGAAACAATCTATGAAGTTTCAAGGATGTGGGTGAAAAACTGTAGGAGGAGTTGATTTCACAAAATAGGTACCCTCTATTGAAGATGTCAATAAAAAAACGACTAAGTTCCAAAGTTTGGAAAAATGGGAAATAATTCCTGAAATAACTCCATAAAGTGAGGTGCACATCTTCAATATATATAGAAACATTCTATGAAGTTTCAAGGATGTGGGTGAAAAACTGTAGGAGGAGTTGATTTCACAAAATAGGTACCCTCTATTGAAGATGTCAATAAAAAAACAACTAAGTTCCAAAGTTTGGAAAAATGGGAAATAATTCCTGAAATAACTCCATAAAGTGAGGTGCACATCTTCAATATATATAGAAACATTCTATGAAGTTTCAAGGATGTGGGTGAAAAACTGTAGGAGGAGTTGATTTCACAAAATAGGTACCCTCTATTGAAGATGTCAATAAAAAACGACTAAGTTCCAAGGTTTGGAAAAATGGGAAATAATTCCTGAAATAATTCCATAAAGTGAGGTGCACATCTTCAATATATATAGAAACATTCTATGAAGTTTCAAGGATGTGGGTGAAAAACTGTAGGAGGAGTTGATTTCACAAAATAGGTACCCTCTATTGAAGATGTCAATAAAAAAACAACTAAGTTCCAAAGTTTGGAAAAATGGGAAATAATTCCTGAAATAACTCCATAAAGTGAGGTGCACATCTTCAATATATATAGAAACATTCTATGAAGTTTCAAGGATGTGGGTGAAAAACTGTAGGAGGAGTTGATTTCACAAAATAGGTACCCTCTATTGAAGATGTCAATAAAAAACGACTAAGTTCCAAAGTTTGGAAAAATGGGAAATAATTCCTGAAATAATTCCATAAAGTGAGGTGCACATCTTCAATATATATAGAAACATTCTATGAAGTTTCAAGGTTGTGGGTGAAAAACTGTAGGAGGAGTTGATTTCACAAAATAGGTACCCATTTTCCCCGCCCGCCCGCCGCCGCCGCCCTCCCGCCGCCCGCCCGACATTCACCATACTATAACCCGGATTTGCACTCTGTGCAACCCGGCCAACTAGGATTTTCCTCAAAAAGTTTTTTCCAATTTTCCTAAAAATCAAAAGGGACCTTCCTCTGATCACGTCCAAAACTGTGTATAAAATTTATGAAAATTTGTGAAGCCAATCATAAGGTTAATTCTCAAAATATGCATTTTTTCCCAAAAATTGTCCGATTTTCCTCAAAACCAAAAGGGACCTTAATTTGGTAAAGTCCAATATTGTGTATAAAAATCATAAAAATCTGTGAAGGCAATCTTACGACAAAGGAAATGCTGATGGACAGACGGATGGACAGATGGACAGATGGACAGAGAGACAGACAGACTGATTACTGGGCCCTAATAACTTTTTGTTTCAAAAAATGTAAAATTTGATCATTTGGGTTAGTAACTTTATCTAGATTCAATAATTATAACTGTCAAGTATACTGTATCTCACATTAACTGGAGCTCATTTTATGAAGATGTCTAAAAATTTCTTTACATTTCTTCAAAAATGGGTCAAAGACACAAATGGCCGGGTTGCTGGGTGTTTATTGTAGTGGTAACAAAGGTGATTACAAGATCATATTGCACATTGGCAGTCATGAATATTTATATAGACAAAATCAGATACATTGTATGTTGGTGTACGAGCACAGAGGCAGCCATCAATTTAATTAGAAATAGGTAAAGAAAGCAATATTTGATTTGATTACATGTTGATAAACACTTGTTTGGAAAAATGGGAAATAATTCCTGAAATAATTCCATAAAGTGAGGTGCACATCTTCAATATGTATTAAAAGATTCTATGAAGTTTCAATGATGTGGGTGAAAAACTGTAGGAGGAGTTGATTTCACAAAATAGGTACCCTCTATTGAAGATGTCAATAAAAAACGACTAAGTTCCAAAGTTTGGAAAAATAGGAAATAATTCTTGAAATAATTCCATAAAGTGAGGTGCACATCTTCAATATATATAGAAACATTCTTTGAAGTTTCAAGGGTGTGGGTGAAAAACTGTAGGAGGAGTTGATTTCACAAAATAGGTACCCTCTATTGAAGATGTCAATAAAAAAAGACTAAGTTCCAAAGTTTGGAAAAATGGGAAATAATTCCTGAAATAATTCCATAAAGTGAGGTGCACATCTTCAATATATATAGAAACATTCTATGAAGTTTCAAGGATGTGGGTGAAAAACTGTAGGAGGAGTTGATTTCACAAAATAGGTACCCTCTATTGAAGATGTCAATAAAAAACGACTAAGTTCCAATGTTTGGAAAAATGGGAAATAATTCCTGAAATAATTCCATAAAGTGAGGTGCACATCTTCAATATATATAGAAACAATCTATGAAGTTTCAAGGATGTGGGTGAAAAACTGTAGGAGGAGTTGATTTCACAAAATAGGTACCCTCTATTGAAGATGTCAATAAAAAAACGACTAAGTTCCAAAGTTTGGAAAAATGGGAAATAATTCCTGAAATAACTCCATAAAGTGAGGTGCACATCTTCAATATATATAGAAACATTCTATGAAGTTTCAAGGATGTGGGTGAAAAACTGTAGGAGGAGTTGATTTCACAAAATAGGTACCCTCTATTGAAGATGTCAATAAAAAAACAACTAAGTTCCAAAGTTTGGAAAAATGGGAAATAATTCCTGAAATAACTCCATAAAGTGAGGTGCACATCTTCAATATATATAGAAACATTCTATGAAGTTTCAAGGATGTGGGTGAAAAACTGTAGGAGGAGTTGATTTCACAAAATAGGTACCCTCTATTGAAGATGTCAATAAAAAACGACTAAGTTCCAAGGTTTGGAAAAATGGGAAATAATTCCTGAAATAATTCCATAAAGTGAGGTGCACATCTTCAATATATATAGAAACATTCTATGAAGTTTCAAGGATGTGGGTGAAAAATTGTAGGAGGAGTTGATTTCACAAAATAGGTACCCTCTATTGAAGATGTCAATAAAAAAACAACTAAGTTCCAAAGTTTGGAAAAATGGGAAATAATTCCTGAAATAACTCCATAAAGTGAGGTGCACATCTTCAATATATATAGAAACATTCTATGAAGTTTCAAGGATGTGGGTGAAAAACTGTAGGAGGAGTTGATTTCACAAAATAGGTACCCTCTATTGAAGATGTCAATAAAAAACGACTAAGTTCCAAAGTTTGGAAAAATGGGAAATAATTCCTGAAATAATTCCATAAAGTGAGGTGCACATCTTCAATATATATAGAAACATTCTATGAAGTTTCAAGGTTGTGGGTGAAAAACTGTAGGAGGAGTTGATTTCACAAAATAGGTACCCATTTTCCCCGCCCGCCCGCCGCCGCCGCCCGCCGCCCGCCGCCGCCCGCCGCCCGCCCGCCGCCCGCCCGACATTCACCATACTATAACCCGGATTTGCACTCTGTGCAACCCGGCCAACTAGGATTTTCCTCAAAAAGTTTTTTCCAATTTTCCTAAAAATCAAAAGGGACCTTCCTCTGATCACGTCCAAAACTGTGTATAAAATTTATGAAAATTTGTGAAGCCAATCATAAGGTTAATTCTCAAAATATGCATTTTTTCCCAAAAATTGTCCGATTTTCCTCAAAACCAAAAGGGACCTTAATTTGGTAAAGTCCAATATTGTGTATAAAAATCATAAAAATCTGTGAAGGCAATCTTACGACAAAGGAAATGCTGATGGACAGACGGATGGACAGATGGACAGATGGACAGAGAGACAGACAGACTGATTACTGGGCCCTAATAACTTTTTGTTTCAAAAAATGTAAAATTTGATCATTTGGGTTAGTAACTTTATCTAGATTCAATAATTATAACTGTCAAGTATACTGTATCTCACATTAACTGGAGCTCATTTTATGAAGATGTCTAAAAATTTCTTTACATTTCTTCAAAAATGGGTCAAAGACACAAATGGCCGGGTTGCTGGGTGTTTATTGTAGTGGTAACAAAGGTGATTACAAGATCATATTGCACATTGGCAGTCATGAATATTTATATAGACAAAATCAGATACATTGTATGTTGGTGTACGAGCACAGAGGCAGCCATCAATTTAATTAGAAATAGGTAAAGAAAGCAATATTTGATTTGATTACATGTTGATAAACACTTGTTTGGAAAAATGGGAAATAATTCCTGAAATAATTCCATAAAGTGAGGTGCACATCTTCAATATGTATTAAAAGATTCTATGAAGTTTCAATGATGTGGGTGAAAAACTGTAGGAGGAGTTGATTTCACAAAATAGGTACCCTCTATTGAAGATGTCAATAAAAAACGACTAAGTTCCAAAGTTTGGAAAAATAGGAAATAATTCTTGAAATAATTCCATAAAGTGAGGTGCACATCTTCAATATATATAGAAACATTCTTTGAAGTTTCAAGGGTGTGGGTGAAAAACTGTAGGAGGAGTTGATTTCACAAAATAGGTACCCTCTATTGAAGATGTCAATAAAAAAAGACAAAGTTCCAAAGTTTGGAAAAATGGGAAATAATTCCTGAAATAATTCCATAAAGTGAGGTGCACATCTTCAATATATATAGAAACATTCTATGAAGTTTCAAGGATGTGGGTGAAAAACTGTAGGAGGAGTTGATTTCACAAAATAGGTACCCTCTATTGAAGATGTCAATAAAAAAACAACTAAGTTCCAAAGTTTGGAAAAATGGGAAATAATTATTGAAATAACTCCATAAAGTGAGGTGCACATCTTCAATATATATAGAAACATTCTATGAAGTTTCAAGGATGTGGGTGAAAAACTGTAGGAGGAGTTGATTTCACAAAATAGGTACCCTCTATTGAAGATGTCAATAAAAAACGACTAAGTTCCAAAGTTTGGAAAAATGGGAAATAATTCCTGAAATAATTCCATAAAGTGAGGTGCACATCTTCAATATATATAGAAACATTCTATGAAGTTTCAAGGATGTGGGTGAAAAACTGTAGGAGGAGTTGATTTCACAAAATAGGTACCCATTTTCCCCGCCCGCCCGCCGCCGCCCGCCGCCTGCCCGCCCGACATTCACCATACTATAACCCGGATTTGCACTCTGTGCAACCCGGCCAATAAAAAGAGTTACTATGAATGGATTGACTCAAGCTGCATAAACAAGATATTTAGTCATCAGACGTGAAAAGGGCTACAACTCCTGATAAACAAAACACCAGTAAAATCGGTACAACATGTGCATGTTCAGACAATGCTCCAACAAGATATTAAGTATGAACACAATCAAAAGATCAAAAGATTAATGACCTGTTGCATATACACAGGCTATTGAGACAAGACATGAAAAGGGCAATAACTCTTTAAAAATGTAACCAACTGTGAAATCTGTGTACTTTACATATGTTCAGGTTATGCCCAACCAAGGTAATACATTGCAGTACTTAGAAAGCTGTTTTATCCTATAGCTAACAGTTTTTTTTTACTTGAAAACTGTACTAAAAATGTTTATTCATTTATACCTGTCTGCCGGTTTTTACCTGTAAATAGCACTAAACAGGCTGATTCATTCAACATAACTGAAGCTGTACCAGTTAATTCATTTAAAGGCTTTGGGTACCATGGAAATTCCTGAAATAAAGCAGAACGAAAAAATCAATAAAAATAGTTTAATATGAGAATTACAAATAATTCCGAACATTTCTGGTATTATTGATAAAGATAAATTGCTTATTCTCTATGCATTTAGTAAATTTTGATAAATCACATATTAATTCAATTGTTGCATGTGGTATGTTTAATGCCAAATCGGTTAAAAAATTTAGAAAATATACATGTACTCATTTTGAATTTCAACTATCAATCTCTAAGCAGAACACTTAATGTTATGTGTTTCACTATGTTTATTCCACTTCTGGGGCTTATTGTAACATTGTGGTTTAAATGTTCGAAATATTTACAAGTTTTAGAAAATGCTGGTTTAATTAATCATTTACTTTTATCCTTCATTATGCAATAAACTTAACTAATCAAAAACAATATGTATTTCCAAATATATGACACAAAAATCTTTTGCAAGTTATAAACTTAAATTTCATTCTCTTTGAAGTATATGGCTTTATCTTGTTTTACAAGTTAAAATAATTTGTATGAATTCCATTTATTAAATTTAATGTGTTAACATTCTATTTCTGGAAGCATAATAAATAACATGTTTAACAGCTCTGTAAATAATGTTAGTATGTAGCCATATCAATGAAACTAATGTATCAGAAAGTGAACACTTTCCCTATTTTACGTAGGCGGTAGCATAATCTGCTATATCACAGAATTTTGTGAAATTTTGCATGCAGCTAGAATATCTGAAATTGCATCTAAAATATTAAAAACTTTATATATTTTAATTTCATATATCTTCAATACGGTTGCTATAAAATTCTTAAAATTAAGGTCGTTTACTGTAGATTTCATGTTAAAACACCCAAATTGTCATTTCCAAATATTTATTCCTAGGTTTTTCTATAAAAATATGTTATTGCTGTCAATGTATCAGTTTTATTGGCCATTAAATAAATATAAAATTTATATTAGTAAAATGAAGATATCAACAGCAATGATGTATAATTTTCAAAAAAAATTCTACAGACAAAATTTTGAAAAAAAAATAATTTATAGTCTAAAGATATCTACATGCATGTTTGTCAAAACCTAATACACCATATTTCTGGAGGTACTAAAGCGACATAAGTTATTTTTTTATATTCATATGCAGTTCAACATGCTTTAATTAGATGCACAATTTTATAAAATTCTGACATAGAGCATCATTAGGTACTTCCTACGTTAAAGCCTTGAAATTAAGCAAAGAGAAGGAAACGGAGTATGAAATGTTACTGAATGATTAAAAATACCCTTTTTACATAGGTATTGAAAAAGGCCTTGAAATTATTTTTATTTACATTTCTATCCACACATTTTTAACTCAGTTTCTGCTGCTGTCCTGTCTAAACTGTTTTATTTAAATTACATGCTTTGAGATATATGTATTACTATCAGTGATAGAGGGCAATGTACTAGTACAAACTTTAATCCACTGGTAATTGGCAAAGCTTGTTAATGACAATCTTAGTTAAACATATTATGACACAAGCAAAGTTTAAACACAGAAAGAATAGAAATTTTGGAGTAGCGAGCAAGAAGGTGGTTCAATATACTAAGGCTGTCCAAGTTATATTGGCTGTAAAAAATAAAATTCCAGTTACACCAATTTCAATTTTTTGTGTGTGTGTGTGTGTGTGTTAAAATTCAGTATTACTTCTTTTTTAAAAGAAATTCTCTCTTACCAATAATCTAGATTGAAAATAAATACAAAGAGATGTAAAGCTTTTCCCCATAACTGCCATAAGTATTTTACTATAATCCACAAAAAATTTTTTGTTATGTACCTTTCCATCAATATCTTCTATTACAGCTGCTCTTCCATTTAAATTGATTATCTCCCCCTTATCATCAAGCATTACCAAACTAGGAATACCTGTAACCAAAAAAAAAAAAAATTAATCAATCAAGTGCTCATCTATCAACATGATTATCTCCAACTTGCCATCAAGCATTAATACACTAAGAATACCTGTAACATGAAGGTGCTCATCTTTTCAAGGTAGTAACCTCCCCTTGTCATCAAACATTTACTAGACAAGGATTAACTGTAACCAAAAAATCATATTATGTGCTGATCCATTTAAGCTGATTATCTCCCCTTATCACCAAGAAGTACTAAACTAAGAATACCTGTAAACAACCTGTATATAAGGTGCTCGTCTATTCAAGTGTTGACAAGGATTGCCAATTTTCCTGTCAAAGGTTGGGGTAAGTTATTAAGTTGCCAGCAGTGACGCTTACCATACTATAAAAAGGTTCATGTTACAAAGTAATTATAATCCTTCTTCTGTATCGTGTTACAACATGGTTGACACATGTATTATCATCAATATATAGTTATTCATCTGCAGAGTATTTTATTTCAAGTGTGAATTATGTTGTGAAACAATAGAATTTTAATTAAATAATCCTAAATGCACATCAATTAAATTTGTAACTAAATCTTAAACAGGTCGAGTCAATTATGGTTTTCTGTGTATAAATTTTTAAACATGTAAACTTTGAACTTCAGTATCTACACAATTGCACAATGGAAAAGTTTGATGATGTTTTAAAATGTTACTTTTTAAATTTCAGGTGTGATCATCAAACAAATCGAACAACAGGTGCAAAAGGTTCAGAAATAGATGATCAACTTTAATTTTGCGAGGAAACCTTTAAGGTTACAAGTCAGTAATCCAAGTGAACAAAGATGGCAGAATCTGTCTAGGAAATAACCTGTTAAAGAAATTTTGTCTCTTCCTAAGTGGAGCACAGCAGACTAAATAAAGTCCTCATTTTTTATGTACATAAATAATTCTTCAACTATTATTTGTACCAAAATGTACCATAAAAAATCTATAAACCTTATACTTCCTTATATCTACTTATAATTTTGACATTCGTGCTGGAAAATATGGCAAACATATGTTTGATATGCTCACATGACACAGTGATTAGGAAGAATTTGTTTTCCATCTTAAGATCACTTAACTTATATATCAAAATTACATCATGTAACAATGGCAGATGAAATGAATAGCCAAGTACTGAAGAGTTATATCAAAACTACTCATATTTTATGATTATTTAAATTTATATCAGCTATTTATATTAACAATCCTATCTTTAATCAAATAAACTAGCAACTTTAAGTGTTTTTTTTTTTAAATTCTTTATCATATTTTGTAATTCTGTGGTGAAAAAACCAATAAATATTCCGAACATTTCCTTTCAAATCTTGTTAAGCAGACAATTGCATTTTGAGCAGCTGGTAAGAGCTTCAAGTTAAATAATTGTGACATACATGTAAGAAACTGATACCGTAAAACCTTTCTTACATAATGTGACACTTTCCATTTTCCTGCATGATAGATACCTTTCTTCCATAATGGTAGGTCTGCAATAACATTGATATTATAAGACTGCAGGAATCATAGAAAATTCCGATAAATTACCCATAAATCAAAAGAAAAATATTCAGAGGAAAGATAAATCTTTAAAAAACAAAATACTTTTTCATGCCCAAATGAGATACCAGTTATGCTAAAATCACTATATTACCATCTATCCCAAACAATCCTTTCAGTTCTTCAGTCCGAGTATCTCCAAATGGAATAGCCATCCATGGCATGGAATCAAAATATAAATCAAAGGAATCCTGACTTCTGTCTGAACTTACAAATACAAACTCAAAGTTCTTTCCTTCTGATTTTAACTTTTCATAAATTCGTATCAATTCTGGTGTAAATGCTCTGCATGGAGGACACTGCAAAATAAAACATATGCATTTATTTTATGTATGTGAAAGCAGTTATAACAACAACACTTTAGGGATTGCTGCAGTAATTTAATGAGATCGACATGTTTCAGTGCCTAGGCCACCATCATCAGGATAAAAACAATACAGAAATTCGCGCTAAAGTACAAAATTGGGTAGGTAAAATTACGTCACAATGTAACCATGGTGAGTATAAATAGAAAGTGAAAGTAGGTATGGAAGTAAACCTGAACATCTTAGAATGTTGAATAAAATGTGAATGTCATTGAAATTAAAAAGTTTGTTGATATTATTCTGCCACTAATAAAATAAAGAAAGAATTTGTGTTTGTCATCTT
Organism: Mytilisepta virgata; assembly: GCA_028015205.1. Lineage (NCBI taxonomy): Eukaryota > Metazoa > Mollusca > Bivalvia > Mytilida > Mytilidae > Mytilisepta > Mytilisepta virgata. Next base: position 18,460,361 of record CM051520.1, on the reverse strand, counting down.
GCATAATAGAACTAAAATAATTAATAAGTTATTGTCGGGCTGTGTACAGTTCGTGTTTTGCCCAAATTTGAACGGCACTTGGCTTGCAATTCCGTACCATTTTGACTGGTTTCACTCGGACAGAGGTACTGCTTCCAATCGCGTCGCGAATGCTGTGAAGTGTGGCCGCTGCTGGTGTTGGAAAATGTTTATTTCACAAGTTATAATAAATTACGATGAATTTTAGTTGTACATTAGATCATTTAAAACAAGAGGCTGTCGAATGACAGCAAACCGGATTTTCCTGCATGGAAATGATGTTTGCAAATCTGAATTCCCAAACAGGATGAAGTAAAGAAATATAAATGAATTTTTGTAGGGTTCAGAAATGGAAAGGCAAAAATCAATCTTGACCTCCTATTTATAGTAAGTGACAAATATTAGAATTTTTGAGAGTATATAAGTACACACACATTTGTTAAGCAGGGGTTGGTAGGCAGAAATCATGAAGTCAATAATGAAAGAAATACGCCAATGAGATTATAACCTTATTTTATAAACGACGACTTGAACTGCCTTTTTTCAATTTTTTAGAACCATAACTCCTGAACGGTGAAAGTGAAAATCGTCAATATCGGAACGGTGAAAGTGGAAATCGTCAATATCGAACTTGACCTCCATTCTGTCATCAGTAACAACATATTAAAATTTGAAAAGCTTTGGTTGAACAGTTCATAAGTTATCACACGGACACCACTGGGAAAGCCATTTTTCAATCTTTCAAGAACCATAACTCGTGGACGGTGAAAGTGAAAATCGTCAATATCGAACTTGACCTCCATTTTGTCATCAGTAACAACATATTAAAATTTGAAACGCTTTGGTTGAACAGTTCATAAGTTATCACACGGACACCACTGGGAAAGCTGTTTTTCAATCTTTCAAGAACCATAACATGCATAACTCCTGAACGGTGAAAGTGAAAATCGTCAATATCGAACTTGACCTCCATTTTGTCATCAGTAACAACATATTAAAATTTGAAAAGCTTTGGTTGAACAGTTCATAAGTTATCACACGGACACCACTGGGAAAGCCATTTTTCAATCTTTCAAGAACCATAACTCCTGAACGGCGAAAGTGAAAATTGTCAATATCGAACTTGACCTCCATTTTGTCATCAGTAACAACATATTAAAATTTGAAAAGCTTTGGTTGAACAGTTCATAAGTTATCACACGGACACCACTGGAAAAGCCATTTTTCAATCTTTCAAGAACCATAACTCTTGAACGGTGAAAGTGAAAATCGTCAATATCGAACTTGACCTCCATTTTGTCATCAGTAACAACATATTAAAATTTGAAAAGCTTTGGTTGAACAGTTCATAAGTTATCACACGGACACCACTGGGAAAGCCGTTTTTCAATCTTTCAAGAACCATAACTCCTGAACGGTGAAAGTGAAAATCGTCAATATCGAACTTGACCTCCATTTTGTCATCAGTAACAACATATTAAAATTTGAAAAGCTTTGGTTGAACAGTTCATAAGTTATCACACGGACACCACTGGGAAAGCCGTTTTTCAATCTTTCAAGAACCATAACTCCTGAACGGCGAAAGTGAAAATCGTCAATATCGAACTTGACCTCCATTTTGTCATCAGTAACAACATATTAAAATTTGAAAAGCTTTGGTTGAACAGTTCATAAGTTATCACACGGACACCACTGGGAAAGCCGTTTTTCAATCTTTCAAGAACCATAACTCCTGAACGGTGAAAGTGAAAATCGTCAATATCGAACTTGACCTCCATTTTGTCATCAGTAACAACATATTAAAATTTGAAAAGCTTTGGTTGAACAGTTCATAAGTTATCACACGGACACCACTGGGAAAGCCGTTTTTCAATCTTTCAAGAACCATAACTCCTGAACAGTGAAAGTGAAAATCATCAATATCGAACTTGACCTCCATTTTGTCATCAGTAACAACATATTAAAATTTGAAAAGCTTTGGTTGAACAGTTCATAAGTTATTGCACGGACAATGTTTGGCAGCCGCCCGCCCGCCCGCCTGCCCGCCCGTCCGCTCGGCCGCCCGCCGTACATCACCAATTTAATAACCGATATTTTCCTATGAAAATCCGGTTAATAAAATAAGGAATGGTGTCAGGTACTGTTGATTGTATATTTCATTTAGAGTATTTAGGGACCACATCGAGTTAAATAAACCTTATTTGTTTACAGGGAATCAATTCCGCCATGACATTTAATTTGCAATAATCATATCTTCTTTTTTTCTTTTGGGTTCGTTCTTGATTAAGATGGTTGTTCCTCATCCCGTTTGTATTTGTTATTTTATGTATGTTTAAATTATTGACAAAAAATGTAAGAATATAGAACTGTTAAGACTCAAAAAGTATTGTATAAATTTTTCCATTTAAACACGATTTTTTTTAATAAAATAGCATTGTAGAATATTCAACTTTCTATACTAGGATGACATAAAATGTTGCTTTAATGGGTTCTAACCTTTGTGGTATTTTTAAGAAGTGATGATTAAATTCAAAAACTCTGAGCTAATAGAAGAAATAATTACAATGTTCAAATGTACATGTAAGATACATGGTCCAGATTTTTTGGATATTGTCGACATACTCGATTTAAATTCCTAAATCAATGCTATGCACATTTTAAATTTGTTATATTCTATTACAGTATGTTCATGAATTTCATTGAGTACTTGCTTTATCTCACCAGATACCCAATCTTAACAGAGAGTCGTACAGGGGAGATATGGTCACGTGCAAACAAGAAATAAAAATGTCATTCATGATAAATAAAAAATTTAAAAAATTGGCCTAAAAGTTGCATTTTCCTCAGTTTGCATGAAAAACAGTCAATAACAATCTATCACCACCATCACACTGGAAATAAAAACTGACAAAAACATTGCATGAAATTAACCCTGTACCTCCCTCTTAACATCTTCCATTTCTATGAAATTTTTAGAAATGCCTGGTTCATTATGAAGTCAAATATGTGGTTTTTTTTCAAACCATGAATAAAATTTTAACTGGGACATTCAAGTTAACAGAAAAAACCATGATGAGATTGGATACCTGACCAGATAGAATAGCCAGCCAATACTATTAATGGTCATCTGTCAAGATTTGCTATGATCATAAGCATACAGAATTGTTTCTTAATATACAATAACTAATTTAAACAAGAGGCTCAAGAGAATTGAGCTTGTATAGCTCACCTGACAGTCCCACAATCAATCCATTTTATTTCAAGTTAAAATTGTAATGGACCTTCCATAGATGTTTCATACCAAGTATCAGTTAATTTGGCTATAAGGAGATTTTTGAAATTTTGACCAATCAAAAATAAGAATTCATCATAATCACCAAGTGATGACAAAAGCTCAGATGGCCCTTTGGGCCAGGTGAGCTAAAAATGTCCCTAAGAAAGCAGATTTTTGGTCCAAATTTTGGAAATATTATAACAAATATAAACACAATTCTGACTTGCCCAATCATCTTATTTTCTCTTGCACTATACTGCTGTCTTCAGGTCTGTCTGATCATATATCACCAAGCAGAACAGATGCATCATAATTACCACTTATATCAAAAGAAACATTCTGAATTGGACAATTCATATCCAACTTAAACCAATTAACAATTTATTACCAGAAAACTTCCCTTAATTTCTGAGGAGGAGCATTAAAAGAGATTTTATATTTGGCCGTGTAGGAAGGTCTTGTATTTTCTACAAATCTACAGTTATTTATTTAAATAAAATAAGAAGTTAGGCCATTCAAAATTTATTCTTAGCTAATGACTCAAACCTTTCAGGTATACTTTTTTACTTTATATAACAAAAACATTAATTTTTCAATAAATATACAACAATATCACATGTAGGAGAATTCTTTTTTACCTATACACAATCACATAAAGAATTTGACCTAATCACACGAGGAAAATAAATTCTCTTAGTTGTTTTTACAGGTCATTAAAATCTGCTGGTAGAAAGTCTCCAGATTATCCCTGTTATAAACAAACCTACAAAACAGTTCTACTTTCAAGTTTTAGAGGTTAAAGTGGAAAATAAAGAATGAAGTCTGCTAAATTCTACACCTGAAAACCAGAAAATATAATTCCATTATGTAACAATAAACACCTCATGAAAGAAGTAACCAGAATTAATCACACAGTTAATGGTGGAGATATAAATCAACACCAACAGATAATTTTTACATTAATCAAAGATCTAACTGTGATAATTGTCTGCATAATATCAATGATGAAATTTGTCTGCTATTTCACACTGCTAAAATGTAGAATTTAAAATTCAGTTTACACAATTTTACAACTTTACACTTTAACTTGTTTTAGTTTGACACATATTTTATTGATGGAGATTATCTGGTAAACTTCATAACTTCACAAATTTTAAGCACAAAGAAGTCATTATATAATACTATACATGCATTTCATTAAATTTACTAACAAAAAACACACATCCACTATTACATAATTCCATACAAGTCTGACCTTTTGAAAGTCTCACAAATATGATAAAAACAACAATATAAAATGCAGATCCTCAACTCCATTTCCAAGTACTCAACTAAACACAAATGAAAGGCTTGCAAAATCTTAAATAGAGGTGTATTGCTCACCTGGATTTAACTTTTCACCTTAGGCAGGACTAAAAATTTATTTATTTATTTATTTATTTAGTTGGGGTTTAACGCCGTTTTCAGCACATTTTGGCCATTTCGCGGCGGCCAGTTTTTATTGGTGGAGGAAGCCGGAGTACCCGGAGAGAACCACCGACCTTCGGTAGGAAAATTGGCAATCCTTGTCAATTAAGATCGGAGTCGAACCCACCCCGCCACAGGTGAGATTCGAACTCACAACCCCAGCGTTGACAGGCTAGTGATCAGTAGTAGTCATGACGAACTACCTAGACCACTCGGCCACCGAGGCCCCGACTAAAAATTTAAGTGTTGCAGTCAATTTGGCTGGTTTTTCTATAGGGTTTTATGTTAAACCATTGCTACCAAGTCTAGTTCTAATTGGCTTAGTTGTTTCAGACAAGAAGATTTTTGAGTGAATTTCCGATAGGGTCATATGTTAAACTAAGTTTGGCTGTGGTGGCCATCTTGGTTCACAGTCCACAAAATCAGACACATTTCTGAAAGAGGATCTCCTAAGGACCATTGCTGCCTAGTCTGGTTCCAATTGGTCAAGTTGTTTCAGACAAAAAGATTTTTCAATGAATTTTCCCATAGGGCCATATGTTAAACTAAGTTCGACCGTGGTGGCCATCTTGGTTAACAGTCTGGGTCATTAGACATACTTCTGAAAGAGAACCTTCTAAGGATCATTACTGCCAAGTTTGGTTCCAACTGGCCTTGTAGTTTCATAGAAGATTTTTGAAATTCATCCCCCCTTTTTCCTATTTTGAGTAACAGCAGCCATGTCAGTTACAAGTCGGGGATGCCGGACATAATTTGGAAGGGAGGCCACCTAAGGACTATTCAACCAAAGTTTGGTCCCAATGGCCTAGTGGTTTCAGAAGAAAAGATCTTAAAAGGAAACTTTATGCCCGATGCCGTTTTTAAAGGGCAAAAACTCCTATAAGGGGTCAATCAATGATTTTGGTCATGTTGACTTACTTGTAGGTCTTACTTTGTTGAACATTTTTGCTGATTACAGTTTGTCTTTATCTATAATAATATTCTATATAATAACCAAAAACTGCAAAATTCCTTAAAATTACCAATTCAGGGGCAATAACCCAACAAAGGGTTGACCTATTCACCAAAAATTTCATGGCAGTTAGATCTTGACCTGATGAACATTTTTACCCCATGTCAGTTTTGTAAATGCTTTGGTTTTTGAGATATAAGACAAAAACTGCAGTTTACCCTTATGTTCTATTTTTAGCAATGGTGGCCATGTTTGATTATGGATCAAAACCTCGGATATAATTTATAAACTAGATACCATAAATTGGGATATTTTGGCTGTGGTTATATATTGGTTTATTTGGCGCTTGTTGCCAATCCGCCAAAATTAAACAAACCAAAATAAAAATAATCCAAAAAAATAAACTTCCAAAATATTTCAGATTCTAGTTCATGCAGTTATAAGTAAAAATAATTAACTATGACTATAGTTGCAACATTAATAAATTACTGTAATCATATGTGTAAAATCAAAACAAAGGAATGATTTTATTTTATCAGTTGTCAATCACGACAGCTTGCACGGTGACAACATTATTAGAATTTAATCATGCAGATCAAGAAATTTTACCATAATTTTATTTATTTAACTTTCATTTATTGTTTAAATTTTTTCCGAGAGTGCCAAAATTGATCACAGTACTGACACAAAGTGCCAAATTTTAACACACCAAAATTTAACGCCCATGTTTTTAGCAAAACCGCCAAAATATCGCTACACCAAAATATCCCAATTTACAGTACCCTAAGGAACATTCACTTAAAGTTTTGAAGTATTTGGCCCAGTAGTTTCTGAGGAGAAGATCCTTGAAATAGTTTACGACGACAGATGACGGACGCCAAGTGATGGTGTAAGCTCACATGGCCCTTTGGGCCAGATGAGCTAAAAATTAAGTATATAGATTGCTATAAAAATAAGAGGTACTGTGATCAAAGCTCACAAAATGATACCCTGGCCGCTTGCAACGGAAGACATCCATGTTTTGTTAAGTCCCTGTTTGGGAAAAATAACCCAAAAAATGATTTTGACCAATAAGCAAAATAGGAGGTGGAGAATGGCATTATATGGTTAAGAATCTGAGAAAGTATCATTAAATTATAATGAGTGGTTTACGAGGAGTTGCCAATACAAAAGTGGACCATATTGTGAGCGGACCGACTCCCCCATCAGTATATACCTCAGCTTTACAAAGCGGGGGTATAATAACCCATAAAAGTCACCATGGGCACTACAATGATCCATAAAATTTCCAATGATCCTGCAAATGATAAATACAAGTCACCATTAACACTGGAAATGATCAATCCAAGTCAACATGGACACTACAAATGATTCACATAAGTCATCAATGTCCCTGAATATGATTCACACAAGCTACCAGGGACACTGCAAATGATCAACTAAAGTCACAATGACACTTTAAATGATTCACACAAATTACAAAGAACCCTGCATACAAGTCACAATCGAAAGACCTTCAAAATATCCATAAAACTTCCAAATATTTTGACATATTCACATGTAATTGACATTTACTTTTGGAGATCCTTTTTTGCATATGTATACAGCATTGTAACCAGCATATCTGAAAAGACAAGCTTTACAGTGTAACAATATACATATAATTTAGTTGTAATTGCCATATCTGGCATATCCCACATATTTTACAAGACAAGCTTATTATAACAATACAATCCAGTCATAATGCCATCATAACTCATTAATACTATATTGCTTATCATACATAATGCAAATAACTTCTTTGATTAGGTGCAAGGTGCAATTTTGTACTGGAAAAGCAGACGTGTGTTGTCATGGGGACAAACAATATTTTGATTGATGTGATTTATGCTTTCTACATGTTTATTAAAAAAATTGTTGTTTAATTACTTTTTTAATTAATGGCATATCGTCTGTAACAAGTTAATTGCTAGGAGCATATGGTCTCACTGAACCAGGGTCTGTGAAATGTTTTGTTTGGCTTAGTAAGCATTGGATTTCCAGACAATCTTGCTAATGGATTACAAACAAAATGCAGTTTTAATCTTCTAATTGAAACACTATGACTTTAATAATTAATGAACACCCAGATAAGTTGAGTTTAGATTTTTAGAGATAATTCATTTCAAATTAAGCATCAGAAAGTCTTATGCAATGTAATTTGTTTGAAAGAATGCTGATGCTCATTTTAAAATTTTGCCAGAATAGTTTCTAAATTATAATGTAAAAGCTACAACTCACAAATATGTAAATAGTTAGATTTTATTTAAAGAACTCCACTAGTTTCAAAATCAAAGATTTTCTTTCAGCTGGACTGTCCAAATGGCACAGAAATATTTTAAATCTACCAGTAACAAGATACATTTGTTTGTAACACCATAATACAAAACCAGTTTATACATTAATCTTTGTTTGCGCAACATCCATTGATCAATCAGATGAACTGTTATACAATGAATCCAATTAGATCCTATTTTGAACAACAATTTTTAAAAATTTAGAAGAGTTAATTAACTATTATATTATTAAGTTATCTGTAACATGCAATACAGTGTACAATAAACACACAATATCTCACAAATAACTGTAACTATTTCCCAAATATATTGCCAATGTTATTCTGTGTTGAAAATTGTGCCAGCTATTAAATGTCTCATAATTTATGTCCAGCCACAGCTTAAGAAACTGATATCATAAAACAAAGCTAGTGTCAAAGCCTGGATGCCCGTAGGCTTCAATAATAAGATTATTAAAAGCATAGTTTGACATATCAAACTATAGTTTAACATCTGTCCTCAGACACACCAAATGATTCTTAGAACTCATGGCTGAGATCTTTTCAAAACTTGAGTATGGAAGTGTGTTGCTTATGAAGTTTCATCATAAGCTGAAAGAGAGTTCAACTTGAGTAACTCCGTACTGATGAAATCAAACAAATTAAAACCAGTTTAAATTCATATGGTAAAAAGTCTGAACAAACTGATTTAAAAATGAACCCACAAACCAGCCTTTCAACTGATAGCCAAATTGTCCTTAAGTCATAAAACAGTCATGGTCCATAAAATGGGAAATATAATGGAAATTGAACTGGATAAAGGTCGCTTACAATACTGGTATGTTTTTCACAAATGGATCTCAAAATCCAATGAAATCAAATGTCATGTACATTAATGTAAAATCTTATCCATTCTTTATATATATGTAGATTGGAAATTAGGCAAATTATCTGACTGCAGCAGGAACAGTCTGTATGTATCAGAGATGACAGTCTGACTGATTACACCTCTGTTTACTGTGATTATTAGTTAATTGAATGACAAGGTACATTACAATGCTCTTCCATAATGTTAAATAATTTATAGACATAATTACAACTTGTTTCACTATCAATATATCAAGTTTTCACAGAGAAGTGATGGGAATCAATATAACTGCTAGTTCTTAAGAGATATGTAAGGTGTTATAGTAATGATAATGGAACAACTAAAAAAACTCTTAAAAACTGAATGATGTGTCTATTATTTCTTACAAACCAATACCTATTTACAGGAATAACTCTAAAAAATGGAAAACTTTATGTTCAATTCCCATCCTACTCCTCAGTATATGGTACATAGTAATGTGTAAAACACATGTAAATTATATTGGAACTGTAAGTGTAATTTGTTTTATCAATAGGTACATTCAACCCTTGACTGTCAAATATGAAAACTTATACAACTAAAATGCCTGGCTGTGAATGTTCCACACTTAAAACATGTATTAAAACTAACTAATCACATCCAAAACCCGGTAAGCAAGCTCCCATTCAGGGAATATATTTGGTTAAAAAATATGCCAAAATGTTAAATGTTTACCCCCCCCCCCCCCAAAGTCAAAATCTATTAAAATCCCTTAAATATGTTCTATGCCAACTCCTATTTTTTAACCACTCATAAAGTATTGCACTTTTCCAAAAAAAAACTATTTTCCAACATATACATGTACTTAACAACATAATTTATAAACATGTTAAGGTCAGGATATATTTACTTCATGTGAATGTACGGGGTATAAAACAATTAGACAACATTCAAATACAATTAAACTTGAAGTAGATTGATAAAATAATTAGGAAATTAGGACATCATTTATATTTGACCTTTATGATGATTAACAATCCAGACCAGCAGTCAAACACTATACATTGTGTATATATACTCTCTCAAAAAAGAAACGCAACATACAGAAAATAGGAAATTTACTTCATATATTATTTTCATAATTTATGATATAAATAATTTACACAGGAATGCAAAAATTGGCACACTGCTTGTTCATGAGTTCTTTTACCTTGGAATATCACAGTTTGTCACATATTGTCAATAAATCACTCATAAATTGTCAATATCTGGTATGTCCACCATTTGCTTGTAACACAGCCCCGACTCTTCTTGGCATAGATTGAATTAAACGCTGAGTTCGAACACGCGGTATCCTTTGCCACTCAAACTGAAGTGCCTGCTGTAATTGTTGCAGATTTTGCGGTGGTGGTTGTCGTTGGCGCACGCGCCGATCCACTTCATCCCACAAATGTTCAATTGGATTAAGATCGGGTGATCGTGACGGCCAACGGATCACATTGACATTCTGTTGTTCTAAAAAGTCTACTGTTACACGTGCTGTATGTGGTCGGGCATTGTCGTGCTGAAAAATTTCTCTCCGAATGTCAATTACGGGCAATAAATGAGGTCGTAAAATTTCGTCTCTATACCTAACAGCGTTCAGATTGCCTTGGATATGTATCAGCTGTGTGTTTCTGGCATAAGAAATAGCGGCCCACATCATAACACTGCCTCCGCCAAAATTGTCTCTCTCCACAACACAGTTTTGCGCAAAACGTTCGTTTCGGCGCCTATACACACGTATGCGACCATCTCGCTTTTCCAGTTGAAAACGTGACTCATCGCTGAACCATACTCTTCTCCAGTTCTGTAAATTCCATGCACGAACTGTAGTACACCATCTAACCCTCGCTCGGCGGTGTTGGCGTCTCAGTGTTGCTCCAAAGTAAGGTCTTCTTGCCCTCAATCCATGAGAACGTAACCGATTGCGTACTGTCTGTGCTGATATACGGCGCAACCCAGGGACGTTTACAGCTGTTTCTGTTGCAGCAATAGTCCTATTCCGCAGATGGAAAAGTCTGATGTAACGATCTTGCGCCCTGGTTGTAACACGCGGGCGCCCTGAACGTGGCCGATCTGTCGTAGTACCAAGCTGCAGGTAGCGTCCCCAAAGGCGTGAAATTGTGCTACGATGAACATTGTACGTTACAGCAACAGCATTCTGTGATTCTCCGGCCTCTAGTCGTCCGATAGCGATATTCCGGGTAGCAGTGTCTAACCTTGGCATAGCGTCACCTCATCAGAATTTTATTTTACGAATGCATTCATGAAAAGAAATACCGGGTTTTTATACCGACTGACTGAGCTAAAAAATAACCCATGATTTGCACGTGAAAGTCGACCCAGTTTTTGGCAATGCGTAAATCGTAGGGTGTCCCAGATTGCGACCAAAGTCGTTTACGGGTGGATGAATTTAAATGATTGTACCTGGAAACTTTTTATGAAGGTGTAATTATGATCATGTGTACATATATTTTGATATTTATTGGTTATTTGTCTGGAAAAATAATATTTCAAAAAGATAATCTGATGTTGCGTTTCTTTTTTGAGAGAGTATATATGTTAAATTTTCAATAACATTCTTAAACTAGAGGCTCCAAGGAGTAAGTATTGCTCAACTGGATTAATTCTGCCAACCTTAAAAAGAACTCAGAATTTTACTGGTTGGTGCGAGTTACGAGTAGTTTATGTCTAAGTTTGGTTTAATTTGGCATTATGGTGTCCGGCAAGTTTTTTAAGTGAATTTTCCTAATATCAAGGTTGGCCCATCTTGGTTGGTGGTCTAGATCATCATAAATATTTTTGATAAGGAATTCTACCACAGTTGGGTCCCCATTTGGCCAGTTTGGTTTCAGACATCATTTGGTTTCAGACATCAGCCATCATGGTTGACGATGCAGTTAATGAAAATATATCTGAAACAGGACCATCTAAGGACCATTCCTACCAAGACTGGTTCCAATTGGCCAAGTGATTTCACACAGCAAGATTTTTGATGAATTTTCCATAGGGTCCCTTGTTCTAAGTTTGGCTATGGCAGCCTTCTTGGTGGACAGTCCAAGTCATCATACATAATTCTGAAAGAGGACTATCTAAGAATCATTGCTGCCAAGTGGGATTCTAATTAGGCTACTGGTTTCAGACAAGAAGATTTTTAAACATATTTTCTCATAAGGTCCTATGTTAAACTATAAAGTTTGGCAATGGCAGCCATCTTGGTCAAGAGTTTGGGTCATTGGACATTGGAAAAAACTGGTTTCAACAGGCTAATTGGCTTTCAGACAAATAGATTTTTAAATGAATTTTTTCATAGGGTCTCATGTTAAACTATAAAAACAAGTGAATCTATAAATGCTTAATTCTTGCTGATTGTACTTTTCCAATAAAAATCTATTTTCCTACATGTACATGTACTTAATAACCTAATTTTGTTTTTATGTTAGTGAAAGGAAATTATTTTTGGCAAAGGGTGGATGATAAAAGAATACTTGTAAATGGGATGGACAGGTGCAGGTATATAAATTAAATTGAGATTTTCAGTTTTCATACTTGAAGTAACATTAAAGCAAATTTCACAACATAAAATATGATTTTTTATAAGTCAAAAAGAAAGATCTCAGTGTAATTTTCAAAAAAGAAAGAAATATTAAAGATACATATTGCCAGAAAAACTGATAAAACTTTCATAAAATGTAGAAAGTTAATTACAGAAACTACAAACCATCATAACAGACTTCTCCATAAATCTACAACTCTTACGCAATAGACCAAATGTGATTGAATTTTAAGATGAATATTTTTCTTACAAGATGAAATTTTGCAGATAATTATATAAACAGAGATTCTGATCATTAACATCCTGTAAATAAAGGCATGTTTTGCCAAGCTATAGATAGTGCAGGGTTTATGTAATTCCTGTGGGGTGGTATATCTTCATCAAAATATGATCTCGAAAATACTTTGCCATTGTTTTGTAACTGATTTAATATCAAAAAGGTATTCAGAAAGTTACAAAAAACCATAGATCTTGTCATCTTTATAAACATGTTTGTCTAGATGTAGTGATCTTGATGTTTGCACAGTATTAGAAACAGCAATAGTTTTTTTGCTATAAAATGGAGCTTTCCGCATATCAAAGAAACCAAAGACTTTGTTCGTTAATAGAATGTCTTTTACTGTATTACAAAGAACATATCATTGCTTTGAATGTTTCTTCTGAAACATGTACATATTCAATGTATTGCAGAAGAACCATGGCAAGGCAATAATGTCTATTAATTCTGTCAATTTCTATCTTTATTCTCATCTTTTAATATGAAAGAAAGGTTAGGATAGATAAATTATTGACACAAAATTCCCACATTTTCTGATGAAAGAACAGCTTTAATTGTTGAATTTAAGAAATTCTCAGAAATACAATGAAGTACCGTGAAGAACGAATGCATGGGAAGGCTGATCATTATACTATGTCGGATGGCTGCATCTCAATGTGGGACTTTACTAACTCTAAACACTGTGGACTGTTTGTTGATTTACATTAATTACTGAATATACAGTAACCTACCCAGTTAGCTGAAAAATAAAGACCAACATATTTCCCTCTTAGTGCTTCCAATGCCTCAACTTCTGTTTTGTTACAGGTAATAACTGGTCCCTTGATGACCTCAGTTACTTTTTTCCTTCTCCATGGAAACCCATCACCATCAGGATTATCTGTTAAACATGTATAACCATCCACCGTTATTGTCTTCCCGTTTTCTCCATCAAGAAGTACTAGCTTTGGAATTCCTTGTACTCGGAACTTTTTGGTTAATTTTCCCTGAAAAGCGAGTAATAATTATTTTGATTCATTATATACATAATTCATACACAGTTTAGTTAATACTCACTTACTAGTGCCCAGGCCCAAATTGTTAAACGAAAACAAAAATTTTTTAAAAAATTGACGATTCATAAGTAGTTACTCAAGGCCGAAAACAACGAGCATTGTATAGCAGTTGTCAGCACATTCAATTTCTAATCCTGTATTGCATATATTACTTGTATACATCGTAATATTAAAAAATAATAATTTCTGTTTTATACATTAGAAAACACTAATTCATTGTAATAATGGGAAATAACTCCAATTTCTATATCAGTTTAGTTGACTATATTGGGAATTTTAATGTTATATAAAACCAATCCATATTCAGCATTGAAAATGTCCATATTTCTGCTTGAATACAAATGGGCATACATCATATGTGTCAACAGTATACTTAAAACACCTGAATTTTAAATGGTAGCGTCTTAAAAGTACTTTAAAATCAAGAGAGAGAGAGATGTCACAAGCGAACCCTATGAGATGAACGGAATTCTGGAAAGAATATGTTTTTTTTTAAATATTGATCAAGTGATAATAAAACAATGAAGATGAGAAGGAGACACGATCACCTCCATATGACATTAAGACTACGTGTATATTGTACTTAATGGCATTTTCAAGATCACCTTAGTTATAAAGTGTTTTTTATGAACATTTTAGTGACATTCATCTTAAATTTATATCTTTACCTCCTAAATCTTATGACTGATCCGTATTGGTAATTAACATTAATTTCAAAATTCCTTTCATGTTTTATTGATGAAGTTCTCAAATTGAGAACGACACCTTAAACGTTTTACTTGTAAAATCACATTTCATGAATAAGGTCTACTTTGAACCGAAAAAGAATAAGTGTTAATTAATGTTATTACCCAGTATCTGCCCAATACAAATTTCAATTATTTAGAGGCAACAGAGGCAAACTACATGTAGCTTGAACTCTCTGACAAACTCAGATTGTTTTTATGCATTATTGTTCTGTTGTCTTTTTCTTTCATCACTGAATTACCAATTGTACAATTTGAAATACATGTAAATTTATTGTAGACTTCATAACAATTCTTTATTGATCTACAAATTCTGGTACACATGTATAAAGATTGATCTACAAATTCTGGTACATAACCTATAATCATAATCAGTATATATTTTGCATGTATAATTTATATTAAAAGAAAGTTTTGTATTATGGTATGGAGTAACAAAACATATTAGTGAATATTGTCTAGAAATAGTCATATGCTCATGAAAATGAAATTCTTTGAGTAAAATATATTCTAGATCAGGCACTGGCACCATAAAGAAATTCTTTGCTGCAAATTTTTATTTTACTCAAATTCTTTATTCCCAACCAATAAAAACTCTAGGATTTCTTGTTGTCATAATAGTTGAGAATATTCTCAGACTTAAGAATATTTTAAGTTTTATGGTGCTGGGGCCAGGTCTATAGATATATAATATAAGTATCTTTAATATTTCTGTATCCCCAAAAAAAACCCAAAAAAACAGACACTTAATTAACTATATCATCAAAATTCAACTACATGTTAGATCATTGACAGGACTGAAAAACCACTACACAGTTTGTATCATTTTAAACTGGTAACATGGACTTTCAGAAACTTCTATACAACAGGAAATCTGGTACCAGGACAAACATGTATTACACAATGAGCATGTTATGTGATTCACCCAATACATAGTCTTTTTTATTGACTGATTTATATTCATAATTCATGAAATATGAACCATGTGCACAGTTCAGTATTCATAAAGTTATAATGATGAAACTTTCCAATTAAATTCTTTTTAAACTGACAAAAATATGATTTCCATTTAACATGTTTAAAATTCCTTTCCTGATAGACACACCCAGAATGTCCTTCAGAAATTAGATTGGGTATGTTAACTTTTTTAAGTGAAATTTTATAGCCTAATTAACAGCCAATATTAAATTATGACAGCTATGAGTCGTCCATCAATAGAATTTTGAATTGATAAAGTTCTATTCACAAAATAATTCCAATCAAACAATTTGATTTTGCCAATAATGAAACATGTAATGTCTTTGAAAATAGAACATCAAAAACTTCCATATTTGATAAGCACTTCTGGCAGCACAAACCAAACAATTTTTATAAAATTTTATTATGCAATTAATAACACTTGTAGTTCATTGTTTGTATAAAATTACATCATATAAGGTACAGAAAGTTTCCAGACAAAACATGCTGCTTTCCTTTTAATCAAAAACACAACCAATCAATATCATATAATGATGGCTTTATAATCTTGTTCAATTTTATTGCTTTTTTTCTTTTTCCATTACAATCAAAATGAGACTCTCTATTTCACATTATGAAGCTTCCAAAGACTTAAATATATCAACTCAGTACAATGACTTGTTCCAGACTCTCAAAATTTGGAATTTTCCAAGTTATAAAGGGGCATAACTCTAGAACTAAAGTTAAAGTTGACTGGATAGTATAATATTTGAAAACTAAAATTAGAATAACGTCATTTACACAATTACCTAATAAAAGTGGTAAATTGTCCATATTTCCCAACATTAATAATCCCAAATTTGTAAAATTACAAACAAAATTTTTTACAAAAACGGTTGGGATGGTAATTCTTCCATAATCTTTCAAAATAATAAGAAAATGTCTGTTTTGTACATACTTGCCATATTGATGGTTATTTCGACTTTCTTAATGAAGAGTGTACCTAATATAACATATCATAATTTTTATTATAAAAACGTTTGCGATGTCAACCGTGTTTGTAATAAACTCTTCAAAGTTTATTCATCTTTCCAAATAAAACGAAAATGTCTGTTTTAGATATCCTTGCCATATAGATGGTAATTTCAACATTTTGTTCAAAATTTCAGTCAATATAACATACCTTATGGTTTTATTACCAAAACGGTTGCGAAGTCAACAATTTTTGTAATAAATTGTACAAAGTTCTTTCCCATATTAATGGTAGTTTCAACTTTCTTGTTCAAGATTTAAGAGCTACATGTGTAGTACTTTTGACGCACGTCAATCGTACGGTTACCAAGCCTCTGTCGTTCTCATTTTTTAATAACAAACTGTGCTCCTGACGTATGTCAGACGTACAACTGCTGTACGGGCCTGAAAATGAGATTAATAACAAGACCCGTAGAATTTGCATGTGCAGGACCTAAAGTCTCTACGGCCGGTCTGCGATCATTTGCGTCGCCAAAAACGCATACGTGACGAGTACACTCCCATACAGGTTTACTGTGATTTTACCCATAGACTGCATGTAGAAGCCCGTATGACCAGTTGTGAGTGAGGCTTTAGAGGCAAAAAAAATGTTTTACAAAGAACATGAAAGATGGACTTGGTAATACAGTTTATAATACTTGCATATATATATGGATTCTTGGCTTTATTTGGCAACTCAACTTATACACCAACTAAGCAAGAGATCCTTGACAACCATAAAACTGTTTTGCAGTCATCTGGCATTTCGACCAAGATAGAAGAACTGGATCTCCCTGCATTATACTGGATTCCAAAACTACACAAGGATCCATATAAACAAAGATACATTGCTGAGTCAGCTTAATGTTCTACCAAACCTTTCTAAACTTTAAACATCTTTATTAACAGCTATAAAAGAGGGACGTCAGAGCTACTGTCAGTGAAATATCATATTCCACTAGTGGTGTCAATCAGATGTGGATTCTTCAAAACTCCAAATCTTTGTTACAATGTCTCCAATAGAGATCTTTGACAAATTGTAGCAGTGTAAAAACTTTCAATTTTTCCACTCTGTTTACCACAATTCCACATACATAGCTGAAATCTCGATTGAAAAAGCTTGTACATCAGTGGGTTTTTTTTTTCAAGAAAAACGGTACACAGACGTTTAAATTTCTCGTCGTAGGTAGAGAAAAAACATACTTTGTGAAGAACCACTCTGACTCTGACAAGAGTCTGAACTCTGAAGATGATGTAACGAACATGTTAGAATTTTCAATAGATAACAAATTTGTAGAGCTTGGCGGTCGTTTTCAAACAAATGATCAGCATTCCAATAGGTACCAAGTGTGCCCCTCTTCTAGTTGATCTATTTTATATTCATATAAAGCAGATTTCATTCAAGGGCTTCCTTGTGACAACAAAAAGAAACTCTCCCCACCCTTTAATTTAACTTTCCATTATATAGATGACCTTTTGTCTTTGAATAATAACAGATTTCAAGACTTTTTACATCTCATATATCCCAGTGAACTTTGAAATTAAGGATAAAACAGACAAACCAAAGTCTGCTTCATATTTGGATTTATTTCACGAAATTGTCAAGGAGGGGCATCTCATTACTAAGTTATACCATAAGCGTGATGGCTTCAACTTTCCCACTGTCAATTTCCAGAGTCTCCGAGGGGCCTGTATCAATCAGCTGAAACTTAACCTTTGACCAGAAATGTATGGTTTAAATAAGCCAAATTATTGTAGATCTTTTTGTAAACTTCTCATAGAACTTATGTTAAACTAAGTTCGGCTATATATAGTGGCCATCTTGGATTGTGACAGTTTGGTTCAAATTGGCTCAGTGGTTTCAGACAAGAAAAACATATTGATTTTTCCATAGGGTCCTATAACAAAGTTAGGCTATGGCAGCCATCTCTGATTGCGGACCAGGACATTGAAATCTTTCTTAAAAAAGACTACCTAAGGACCATTGGTGCAACCATTTTTGTAAGAAAATCATAATGTTTGTTATATTGACTGAAATCTTGAAACAAAGTTGAAATAACCATCAATATGGCAAGTATATCCACTATTGGCATTGTCCTATGATTTCAAACGATGAAGGAACTTTGAAGAATTTTTTCCCAAAATGAATGACTTCGCAACCATTTTTGTAAGAAAATTAGAAGGTTTGTTATATTGACTGAAATCTTGAATAAAATTTGAAACTACCATCTGTATGGCAAGTATGATTCAAAACAGACATCTTTTTTTTATTTGGAATGATGGAGGAACTTTGAAGAATTTATTACAAAAACGGTTGACATCGCTCAAGCTCATATATAATTAGCCAACTTCTTAACCATTACGATTTTACTTAATATATTCTAACTATAACTTAGTAGGCAGTAGTGTTACCAGAAACCGATTATTTTTTCATTTGGATTAAATAAAGACATCTAATAACCTACAATGTACAATGTGGCTTCTGGTGTCAAATATTGGCCCTGGAAGAATATTTGTTACATAAAAATGGAAATAGAGCTTATAATACATGAAAGACATTCAAAATGAATTGGATACTTGAAATACAAGGTTGTATAATATACCTACTCAGTTTAGCTATCAACTGAAATTTCACCAAACTGAGCACTTATCAAAACAAGGCTGCATCAAATCAATTTATTATTTTTTGGTGCCCTTAAATTCTAAATTAATTTTTACATCAGTTTCCTTGCTATTTTCTTTTTTTTTTCACGCTTTGCATCATTTTTTATTAAAGAGTATGATTAGAGATTTTTTTTAAAATTGACTGCTTAATCCTAGAAATCAGAAATAAAAGCTTTGGGTTGTATCTCACTTACTTGGAACTTTTATTGAGAAATGAAAACACAAAGACCTTTTAAGATTAGAAATATTCCTTGTTGTCAGTCATATCATGGTACATTTGTAATATTTTTTAAAGAATTTTCTATGTGTAACAATGGTGATCATAATTTAGGCCCATTCCTCAGACTGCCAGTTACAATTTTGAAAATGTATCCACAAAAGAAAACATGTACATGTTTTGTTTTACTGCTTAATCTTTTCTATAGTAATTATTGCTCCACTGATTTGTACATGTAGCCTTGACTCCTAGACATAAATCTGAAAGGGAACTATTTATTATAAACCAAAATCAGAGATTTTTCAATGATTTTTTTTTGGGGGGGGGGGGGGGGAATAGTGCCTTCACATTGTATTTGTTCGAGGTTAAGAACCCCATACAATGTGAAAGGGTACATGTATACTATACAAAGGAAAATTTGATCAAAATTTGGTCCCAACACTTTTAATAAGACATTACCTTAAGACCATTGTATGAACATGTAGACAATATTGCCATACACATGTAGCTGTTTTAACAAAGGTTTGTAAAGTGAAATTTTTTTCTTCTGGACAGGTGAGCTGAAAACATACATTGTGTACATGTATTTTTAAACTTCCAATCTAGAGGTATAATGTACAATGTACATCATCTGTAAGAAGGTTCTCCTGATGAAAAATTCAAGATTCCTGATCAAAATATGAAGCATGGTATGATTTGGCCTCATATTTGGCCCCTTGTATGCCAAAATCAAAACTTTGTGAAAAACTTACTCTTAGCTATCATTAAATAATCTTAAAATGTGTTCAATTTTAAGGAACATGTTTTGTTTTCAACCAGAAATTGTGTACAATTATTTATAGACTGTGCAAGTTTGATCATTATACAACAAAAATTATTCAAATTAGAATCTGAAATTTTAATTTTAATTTTTCATGTCAGATGGGGCTAAACAATGGCTGATTTCATACCATCTTCTTTATAAGAAAAATCACAAAATTACTATAGCCCCCTAATATAAAGCCTCAACTCCTGATTTGTCGCACGTGAAATAAAAACACCTTCCACCCTTTACATTTTGGACTTTGTTTACTAAAACATTTGAGAGGCATACATATAATATATCTCTTATGGCCAAAATGTTCTTATCATAAAATATAAAGACCAAGAAATCAACTTGATATAGCCTAAGGCTAAAACCTGCTAAAGAACTGTTGGGTGAAATTTCAGTGTTCATTATGTACACTAATCTTTACACATGAGAGATAACATATTTATTTGGTAGACATCACACTAACTGTGAAGGGACAAACAAATATTGGGACTTTAGCACTTTTATCATGGTTTAGTCTTTTATACATTAATACAGATCTCTCCAATTTAACAGGTCCAAAAGGATTAAACTTTTAATGTACATGTACTTATGACTAACAGTCTACCATAAAAAAAAGTTTGGTAACAAATTCAAAATGTTATTTTATTTTCTTACTTTCCACTTCAAAGTAAAACACAGAAAAATTCTACAAAGAAATTTAGTTGCTCATATCTTTTGTTTTATTCCAATCAAATGGTAGAGGAAGAGAGTGTAGGACTGAAAATTATTAATTCAGCCAAAATTTATATAATTTTGATATTTTGCATCTGAACTGATTTATAGGACTTTTGACAGACAGAAATACATGTATAGAGTAATATCTTGCCATAATGAAAAGCTTACTTTATTATATAGAATATCTGTTTGTATTTTGATATGCAACTCTAAAGATGCATAATAACATTTTCAAGAGGGTGAAGACTTCCTGTCATATTCATGAAATTTTAACCAAATGGATCCTTTATTGTTGATTTTTTGGGTTTAAAATAATCAAATTTTTATCTAAAGTGTCCAATTTATTTGTCTAAATCTTAATGTAAACTTTGAAACAAGTCCTTATCAGACAAGGGGGTAACATAGTTTATCTCAGACATCAAATAATGTAAAATTTAAGGAGAACACATCTGCCTTTTCCCAACAAACATAGACATTTAACTCTACTGAAATTCATTTAAAATTCTTCTATAAAATTTATATACATATCAAAAACAGCTGCACGTACACATCATAACAAAACCTCCATGTACACTGCTGCAAGCATAACTCTGGGATTACGCAAATGCATGTTAGGTTTACAATTTCTTTGATAGGTAATGCACTTCAGCCACTTGTGCAAATGAGACTTGGAAAATATATAAAAAAAAAAATCATTGTTAAATTCTTCGGTATCATTTTTAACTTTGGTAAGAAAAAGAGAGATAGTCAGCTACATTCGTATTAAAAATAATGGACAAAAATACTGAAATACTTTATAATGTAATATATTTATTTTTTATCTAATATAATAACGCTATATAGCAATTTCACTGCTATGACAAAACATTAACAAACAGTACATGTCTGAATGACAATTAATTAAGGCATCACTGTTTGGAGCAAAATGACAAAATCTAAATTCATTCCTTGTGGAAGCTTCTCAAGGCATCTTTTTAAATATTCCACAACTTTTTAAATAATATGTGACTGTACGATTTCTAACTTCTATTTTCCATCATCACACTTCGAAGTATACCTGTTACAGGTATATTATTAAATGTGGTAAATACTCACCTTATGTCTTTTCTCAGGGTCGAATGGTAAAGCCAGCCAAGGCATTGTATCAAAATACTCCTTAAAACTATCCTCATCTTTGTCCCAACTAACAAATATAATTTCAAATTTTATACCATCCTTTTTCTGTTTTTCATTATTGTAAAATTCAATAAGTTTAGGTGTAAATCCCCGACATGGGGGACACCAGTGTGCTGAAAAATAAATTCCAATGATCGAATCTTTTCCACACAATGATTCCACACGGATTTCTTCCAAACTATCACCTGACAATCTGATGACAGTATCTCCAACAAGATTTTGTAGTCTCTTAGCCATTTTGTACGTTTACAGACAGACAACACAAGTCTGACAGTCTTACCGGCGGCTCTACTGTTGTTTTCAAATCACAAGCATGTGCGCTTGGTGATATAAATAGGAATTTCGAGTGACGTAATTTAGCGCCAAATGTGAAAGTGAAAGTAGCCGCTTATAAATATTATGGATTATAAATATTATGGATTGTGGGAAGTCAATGGTGGTGAACGTACTTTTTACAAGAGCGTTTTTAAATTCAAATTTTATGTGGTGGAGGCATTGCATTGTGAAGAAACATATTCCTAGTGTTCCCAAACATCTGTTGTTCAACAGAAACAGAGACATATAAAAATGTTTTATATTCGAAGCTATTCGAAATACCGGAAGGTGAAAAACAGTTAACTCCAGTAATTTTTACTGACAGTAAAGGGAAATATTTAGAACCGTACTGTAAAAACTCAGTGGAAAGTAGTATCAAATGGTGGAGTCAATCCGACCGTAATTCCTCTCAAGGTCTTGAATGGTTAAAAGAGAATCTAGAATTTAAAGTTGGTCATCTAGACAACATTGCATTATATGTATGGTTTGGCACATGCGATCTCACTAGTTATGACGGACACAGCAGATATATCAAACTAAAATCTGAAACTGATGATTCCATTCAAACAATTCTTAACAATTATCAAGAAATTACTGTTCTAAAGAAATATCTTGGATGTAAACTAACTTTCCTGGAAATTCCACCTTCTTCACTATCTCTCTGAAACGCACATCATAAACATCCTGATGTTGAACAATTTAAAACTGATGATGACATTTTATTAAAACAAATAAAGGAATTAAAAAATCACATCCGATATATAAATAGAACTTTAGGAACTAGAACACCATTTTTTTCTGCTGATATCCAACATAGAATCAATACCAGCAATAAAAATAGTCAGAGTAAAGCCAGAAACCAATATAACTTCAATCTGTACAAAGACGGTATACATCCTTCAACAAATCCTGCAAAAGTCTGGTTAAAAAAAGATAACACAGCTAATTAAAATTGACTGTTGGTAATCTACATGTATACACATATATAGGAATATTTAAATGCAAAAGACAATCCGTACATACTGGTGATGTGTCATAGTAGGGAGACGGTGGGACTTTCCACAGTATCTCTTCTAGCCATGGAATTTTTACACTCCTTGTATTACACTGAATATCTGATCTGCTAAAGAACACCTACCACGGAACTAGCCGAAAGAACAAAGTTAAGATCCTCAGACAGTAACAATAACATTAGGCTACATCAAAAATATGAAAACAACTATACTTTTATTGTTGAAAAATCTCTGAAGACAAAATTAGAAAGTACTAAAGTTATAGAAATAACATATTCAGAAACAGGAGGTGGTATCACTGCTAAATTAGATGCGATCACTTTTGAACTTTTTTTACATGCTTGTGAAACTTACGACAAAAATTCAGAGGATATACTTGATTTTAGCAAAACTGCTGCAACTGACAAAGAGGGAAATAATGTTCAAATAACATATAGTATTACTGATACAACAAATAAAAGCTTCACTATAAATGCCTATCTAACTAAGTGTACCCTGCTGATAAATGAAAAAAAACTCAAAAAGATTTGAGCAATGTGATATTACATAAATACACAATATAATGTCCAACACCAAGACATCCGGTGTTAAGATAAACATAGATAAAGGTAATAGAAAACTTGCCGAACAACTAGATGAGGCAATTGCAACCTTGCAAACAGGTTTAGGCATGACACATACACCAAGTAGTCAAACTGCTGTATCACAAACTACGAACCATGGAGAAAAATGTCACAAATGTAAAAGAAACTGCAGGACAAAAGCGGTACTCTGCTTGAACGGACACTGGGTACATTATAACTGTGAAAAATTCTCGGAAGATGACATTTTAAATGTAAAAAGAAAAGATTTCACATATATATTTACCGTCTGCAACCTTGAAAAAGATGAAAAGAACAAAATTATAAAGACATTGCCATTGGAGATAAATGAGGTACAGAATTTAACTTTAGCAGAGTCCCTTTTGCAAGAAGAAAATATACAGAACTGCCAAGCATGCAATACGTTAATACTAAACGATGTAAATTGCTGCTCTGTTTGTCTAATGAAATTTCATAACTCATGTTTGAATATCGTCAACAACACCTGCTTTGCCTGCTTTGGTCTAAACCACCAAAATGACGATGAACCGATGGATAACACACAAGATAATCAAACGTATACAAAAACTATAGATACAGAGAGTAGAATTGGCAACATGATAATAGGTAGCTCAATGCAACGTACAGAAGAGATTCTAGAAAATCTAACAATAAATAAAAGTCAAAAAAAAATTTCACCGGTTCCACTGAGCAAGCTCAAACTGAAACCAGTGTTAATTTAGAAAATCAGAAAATCAAACTCAAAAATCTCCGACAACTAGAGCAAAGATTGAGGAAAAAGGAAGAACAGTTGAAATTGAATGAGACTGCTATTAATGATAATATGACTGAAAAAACTAGAGTATTGGATAGATTGTTTAAAACTGAAGCTAGCAACCTAGAGTTGGAACAGACTGTAAAGAATCTATATAAGAGAATCGAGACACTTGAGACCTACAAGACAACACAGGGATTTTCCACCGTATCCCTAATAGAGAAAACAAATATAGTCCTGATGGCATCAAGAATGATGATCTCTTAGTAGGAATTAGAAATAAAGTTACCAACTTTGTAGATGAAGAACTAAACAAACTACTTAACAACAGCTGTGATAGATCATCTAATCCTGAACAACATAAACCAAGACAAGAACAAGAACTTTACTATCAGCAAAAACCGCAGGAGCAAATAGATCACCAATATTCTCCAACTCAACAAACAAATCACCAATATTCTCCAAATCAACAAATAAATTACCAATACCATTACATACAAAACATGGGACATGAGTTAGAAACCGATCAGTCTGCTAGCTTCCACTCAGACATCAACGATGATAGAAATATATGTTTGGAAAATTTAATTGAAATACTTCCAGTGAAAGAAAGGAGAGATAACAAAACCGACCACTATTCTTCATTTACAACCAGACAAACACATAGAAATGATGAAAAAGAAAGAGACAACAATCAACAGAGTGTTGGAATTAAAGAAATCAACTGTTTCCACGTCTCCCGTGAAGGTCAGCCAATAATCTATGAAGTAAACAATGGTGACAAGCATTTTTTATACCAAAACAGCCTCAACGGACCAAAAATCAAACCGAAAAAATTGGACTAATGGGAAAGCAGCCAAAGATTGTAAATATGTATTAAATATTTTAGATTTTAATTGCAAAAAGATTTTAACCTGTGGACCACTATTTAAAGAATTAAACAATATAACAATCCAAAGATACTAATATTAGATACAGTAAATTTATACTATGCTGTATACGACGCATTTCAAGGAGTTACCTCTCATCAGCAGCATTAAAACCGAAATATTTGGAAGACCAAAAACCAAACTTATATTAAACAAGAAGTACTCAACCAAAAATACCGAAATAGGAAGCCAAATTTCAGCTAAGGAGATCTACCATGTGCAATACAAGGAATGAACCCTTAGTATTTCTATTATTTTTGAATTTTGCTAAATACTGGTAATTTCTGTAACAACTCTATTGATATATACCTACTTCAGGAACATTGGCTCTTCCACTGTCAGTTAAAGCTGTTGAACGACATACTCCAAAACTATGTTGGGGCTGGTAAAGCTGTAGACTCCGGTGATCCAAGTACTCCATGGCGAATGCCAAGAGGCTATGGTGGGACTGCTATACTTTGGAAGAAGGATCTTGATACCAGAGTCACTCCATCAGTGCATAGAGATCATTGGAGACCCAAATTTAATAGTCATTTCAGTGTATTTACCATGTAAAGGTTCAACAAATAGTCAAATAGAATTTCAAGAATGTGTAGATCAACTAAGTGAAATAATGACAACCTATGAACAAACACACCAAGTAATATTCGGTGGAGACTTTAATGAGGAACTCTTTGGCTCTAATAACTCACTAAGACAGAATTATTTAGTAACTTTTATGGAAGAACACCTTCTGAGTACAAAATATGTCGGACCAGCCTTCATTAATGCTAAAAGCTATTAGGGATAAAAAAAAAAAACAGCATTTTACAATTGGAAATCAAATGGATGTCCAACAGATAGTTTAGATCCTTTTCTATTTGAAAAGAAAATAACACATGAATTTAGAAAACAATGTAGAATATAATCTGCACAAAGACGAATACAAGACAGACAAGAAATCATAGAGGCAAGATCTTCAAACAAAACTCTCTTCCATAAACTTATTCGACAACAACGAGGTAAACTATCGAGACTAATTGATGAGCTCAATGTAGATGACAAAGTTTATAACACTGCTGATCAAATAATGGAAGGATGGAAGACACATTTTGGTCAATTAGCAGAAAGCTCCGTAAATGATAACTTTGATACGAACTATATAAAGTCTACAAAAAAAGAATATAAAACCATAATTGAACTCTGCAATGAGCAATTTATACATGTGCCTGTAACACAGGACGAAATACTAAAGCTAATAACATATTTACAAGTCTTAATCAACAAATCTTTTCAGTTGCATTTTATTCCTGATTCACTCAAAATTGGAACCCTCTTTCCGGTATTTAAAAATAAAGGTGACTGTAAAAAGGCTAAAAACTACAGAGGTATTACTGTCACACCAACATTTTCAAAAGTGATTGAGAAGATACTGAAATTGAGAGAATATTGTAAAATAACTTTATACCAAAATCCATTACGGAGAGCATTCACAGAAAACTGATCACCATTACTTTGTGAACTTATAGTAGAAGAGTTTGAAAGAGAATATAAAGATCTTCTTAAACGTCCCAATTTTATTGGCCTATTAGATGCAAAATAAGCTTTCGATGTTGTGGTTCATGCAAACCTGATCAGAAAACTTCATCAATGTGACTTCAAAACAATCAATCCTATTGATAGACAACCTTTATCAAAATGCAGTAACACATGTTAAATGGGACAATTGCTTATGAGAAGAAAACTTTAAAATTGAACAAGGTGTTCGGCAAGGAGGAACTCATAGTGCCGACTTATATAAATTATATATATAAACCCTCTTTTGAATTTTCTATGTGACTCTGGATTAGGTGGAAAAATTGGTAACATTAATTGTTGCGCCCCAATCTGCGCAGATGAAGTTGCATTAATTGCCTGTAACCCATTAGATTTGCAAACGATGGTAGACATTGCCGTAGATTTCAGTAAGCTTCAAGGATACCAGCTACAACCTTCCAAAAGTGTAATCTTACCTATAAAAAGCAAGGAAAATTCTATAGAAACCAATAAAGGATTTTGGAAATTGAATGATACTATAATGCCAGCTGTGGACAAAACTATACATATTGGAATAACAAGATCTCAAAATAATTCTGCACAATCAACTGTTGAAGAGAACATGAAAAAAACAAGAGGGGCTATCTACAGTTTAATGGGTACTGGTCTACACGGGGAGAATGGACTTGATCCAGAGACATCAATTGCACTGTTGAGAACTTACATCCTACCAGTACTGACTTACGGCCTCGAAATTGTAATACCAAAAGGCAAAATTCTGGATGATATACAACTCAAATACAAAAAGCTATTAAAACAAATTCTCTCATTAAATATTAATGTTGCTGACCCTGCTGTGTACTTAATTTCTGTATTACTACCTATTGAAGCAGAGATACATCTTAAAATCCTAACAATGTTTGGTAACATAACAAGAGCAAATAATAAAGGGGACGAGAGGGAAACACATCCAACATATATATGGATTATATAAACTTATACGCCTTCGGGCTTTCGTGAATTTAGAAATCTCATTTATACTAAACTTGACTGAAATTAGTTATCCTTTCGATTTGCTTTCAGGGTTCATTATATACACTTTTCATGCAGTGGAACAACATATCCTTAAAATCTTATTCTATATTTCTAAACCAATGGTAATCTCTTCTAGATCTTATCAATTCGTTATAAAGGGAGAACCTGTATTGTCTAGACAGTGAACACTTCGATCTGAATAGTTCAAACATATCGACATGAAAGTCTTTATTTTCGCAGTTATGTGTATAGTTTACTCAACAGCGAATGTTCTGGAAGATTTGCTGAAAAAAGTGGACATTTTGGATAAAAATGTTTCAAGGCTTCAGAAACTTGAAGAACGTGTTAAAAAACTCGAATCGATGGTTAGCGTTGTTCTTACAAAAGGACAAGTTAAAAGTAAGATTACATATACATGATATAATTATCTCAAGGGACGTAAATTAATTGTAACATAATAATTAATCATTTAACAAGAGTGTGTCGTCAGCTTCCTGTTAAGCTCGTCAGATTGATAAACGTGTACGTTCTTTACAACAAATACCATTGATCTACAGTGATAAAGTAAACCGAATTTTGTATCACAGATTTATTTTACTACAAACTATATGCACGTACTACAATTCTTTACATTTCAAAAAATCAAAATTAGTAACAAAAAACATAAGTAGGAGTTAAAAACGACATGAAAAATCTTACGGACTATTCAAAGAACAGACGGAGACATGATTTTACTTCTTACTGTCTGTACTATTTATATATATCTATGAAGTGAATATATATGAAAATAAAATATCAAAAACTAATACCTACGAAATTAACCCGGCTTCTCTAAAAATGTTTAGGCCAACAATTGTTGTACTTTAATCGAAGTTGGTGGTCCTAAACAAATATGAATGTCTGTGGGTACTAAGCGACCGTAAAATAGTCTCGCGCAAAAAATTCATTTTAGGTTGACTTCGAAGATACATTTTTGGGGAATTTTGATAACATTGTGGGCATAAAATTAAAAATATGACTGCAAAAATTCTGGTAAGGTTTACTTTGCAATATATAAAACTGTGACGAGTAATATACTCTTTTCTTAATTTCTTTCAGGACTCATCGATGAAGATACTCCAAAAATCGCTTTCGATGCAGTACTTTCCAAAAACTATGTACTCGGGGAACAGGATTTCGTCCTGAAGTTTGACAAAGTATTAACCAATATTGGAAATGGTTACGATGCTAACACGGGAATATTCACAGTAAAAGTCGGGGGAACATATTTGTTTAGTTGGAACATTCGGTCTGGATATGGTGCTTCGATATTAACCAAGTTAATGAAGAACGGGGTGTCAATCCAAGCTACTCACACAGACAGTGGTATTCAGCGAGCTTTTGAAGCTCATTCCTCAAAGACAGCTATTCTTACTTTGGGGGTGGGAGATCGTATTTACATAGAAAATTTTCCACAACGTGGAGAAATACACAGCGATGACATTATTGGCCACACAGGATTCGTCGGTACACTACTTTTCTCGACTTAAAAATTGAAGGATATTATACATTTGTATTAATGCAAGGTCACAATAAATATTCTATGACAAAAATTTTGATGCACAATTAAGATACATGTGTATGTATATTTTGTCGATTTATACGACTTGGGAGCTGTGCTCCAGGCTGAAAATATTCGAAAGCAAATTCAAATGACATCATGACAAAAAGGGTAAACCAAAACTATCTTAGGACAAATATATCCAAGAGGGAAATACTACTTGGTTTTTACAATTCGTATTTTGTAATTATAGATATTGAATTAAAAGTATCGGAATACTAGCAACTGAACAAAAATAAATATTGTAACTATAGTTACTTATATTTCTTTTAATTAGATGTTTTTGATAGTACAATATATATAGTGTTTCTATAGATATAAAAAAAGGCAGAAGAATAGAAACGGGGAATATGTCAAAGAGACAACAACCCGACTAAAGAGCGGAAAACAGCCCAAGGCCACCGATGCGTCTTCAACGTAGCGAGAAAATCCCGCACCCACAGGCGGGCTTCAGCTGGCCCCTAAACAATCATGCATACTAGTTCAGCGAAATGGACGCCACACTAAACTCGGAAACATACAAATGAACAAAAATAAAAAAAAACACACAAGACTAACAAAGGCTAGAGGTTCCTGACTTGGGACAGGCGCAAAAATGCGTCGGGGTTAAACATGTTTTGTGAGATCTCAACCCTCCCCCTATATCTCTTGCCCGTGTGGAATAAACAAAAACACAGCGATACACACAGTAAAACTCAGTTCAAAAGAAATAAATACAATGTAGCAAGTACAAAAGAAGGCCTTTAATAATTTTTTAATCAGTTACCAAGTACTTGGAACATGACACTCATTTCATTTGTGTATTTTGTTTATCTGTGTGATAATTATACATATTACTGACAAATATCAGGTCATCGAATTGAACTTCATACAGACCCTTTCATAGATATTTGCTAAACATATAGGAAAAGATCTGCTAAAAACAAATAACCAATCAGATTATTGGTAGTCTTGAGCTGTTTTCTGCTCTTTGGTCGGGTTGTTGTCTCTTTGACACATTCCCCGTTTCCATTCTCTAATTCTGACGATATTCATTTAAGCTATTCTTTCGTATTAAAATGGGATGGATGGATGGATGAATTATTGTTTAACGTCCAGTGGTAACCAGGTGCATATCAGGACGAGAACATGTTGATATGATAATGAATATGATCCCTGCTTTGTACTAGACCGACACGCTAAGTTGGATTTTTAATGTGCTAGCTCACGAGGTAACTGTCCACAGGAAGACATATCACCCCACTCGGACACATTATACCGACTCCGAGCCGACCAGTCTTTGCTCTTACTCCTAGATGCCGCGTGCTTGGCGGAGAAGCAGCAAATACCAATTTTTATGTCTTTGGTTTGACACGGTCGGGGATCGAACCCGCGACCTTCCGCACTCGGGGCGAGCACGCTACCACGAGACCACCGAGGCGGTCTAATAAAATGGGAGTATCACATGTGTTAACAAAAACATAAGCATTAATCTCCCAAGAAAAAATTAGAAAGCTTTCCAATGGGTGTCGCGTCACTTTCAGATCCGAAAAGCTCAAATTTTATAACTGAACTTGACTAAAAGTAAGGAAAAGAAATCAAATTATCTGTTTTATCATAATGAAAACTAAATTAATTGCGCAAATGCTAACCTCAAGTGAGCAGAGAATCTTGAAGTTCTAACAAGTTCATGGTTTTCTCCTAGGGCTATAATAACTAACTTAGTTATAATATATAATAGTCCCAGTTTTCACACAGAAACTTCGTAGCAATCAAACGCTTACTTGTTGTAAATGTGCAAATAGCACTGTTCAAATCGACACTGTGAAGAATTGTTTGTATCCGTTCTTTCTCATAACCCGGCCTGTTGCATCGAGAATACACCTCGGTTTGTGCAATTCCAATATGTATACTAGTACTAGTGTGAATACTGTCACTGAATTGGTCGACTCCAGTGTGTCGTTATGCGATACATATGCTGTACACTTAGGTTTAAGTTAACAACATAAGAAATCATCGCATCTGTGCTAGATCCTGCAGAGTTTTCTTTGTTTTGAAATCAGAAAAAGGTCAACGTTACCTGATAATTGATATAGAAGATAAAACAAGCCCGTCGTTTTATCTATTCTTTCATTTAAAAATACTACATCTTTGCTTCTAGCACGACTGTTTTATTGCGAGTATTAAGGCAGTATTCACATGGATTTTATTTTCCATGCGTTTGTCTTAAAAAAAAAGCCTTTTCACTCGTCTATCTGGATGGATGAATTATTTTTAACGCCCATTAGCAATCATCAAGTGTATATAATATATCAGGACGATGTCTTATCTGGAACTCGGGCCTACTCTCTCATACCAGATGTACATTGTCTCACTCGTAATAAGTTTTTGATTTTATTATCATCATCATATGCTTATATTTGAATTGAACTCCTTAAGAATTAACCTTATTTAAATATTAAGAACAAATATTTAAAGCAGTATGGACATCGAATATCATTTCACATATTGGGCAATGCTTTAAACGGCTTATTAGTATAAGGAAATAGATTAACATCATTAATTTTATTTAAAAAAAGTCAAATTAAAAATGGAGTGAAACTATAATCCTTCCGTAAATGTGCTTTATAGGGGAATTGATTGTATTGAGGATAATTGATGACCTCATTTTGTGTAATTGTTAAAGCAGGAAATTTAAGTATATGTAAGAGAACTAGACAATAACAGTGACATGTGACTTTATTTGTAGGTACTTTATGTAAATAGTACTTAATATAACTGCGTAACTGATATGAGTGATCCCATTATTTATTATATGAGCTGATATTTGGTCACCAAAGTACACTCATTTAAAGTAGTACAATGTTACCTAACTGTTTACTTTCCGTTTAAAATTGATCTACAACAAAGATTATCATGGAGTGGACATCATTTTTCCTTGTATTTGCCATCACATCTACATTCTTTCTGTCTCTAGGACCAGTTATTTATCATCATTACTCCGGCCAGTATAAATCAGACACTTTTTATGGGATCCAAGGTGTACGACACAGACCAAATATAAAACTAGTATGTGGAAATATAGAATCTATACGATGTGATATCTGTACTGTGTTTGTTCATGGCTTACGTACACTGGTGAACACCCAAGCTTCGGAGGACGACATCATAAAATTTTCTGAAGAAACATGTGAATTTTTCAAAATAGAAGATATAAGAGTATGTCAAGGCATGGTGAGAATGTTTAAGGTAAGAACAGCCTTCAACTCGAACATCCATCTTTCACTTGTTTCAATAGAGTATGATTTATCTCCAAAGATTGCCTACCGCACCAACCGAGATGGGACGCCTGAACCTTTGATTCAGTAGTCCAACGCTCTACCATCTGAGCTAAAGGAGTATTCAACAAGCTAGCGCAGCTAACGGAGGGTGGTTATAAACCTATGACGGTTCTATATCGTCTGACGTAGACGAGGAAAGCCCTGTTCCCAATTATAACTTCCCTTATGAATCAATCTTTGTCTATCCTATTTTTGATACTAAAACGACTAAGAGAAGTGCAAGGAAAATATATTTTTCTGCTTAAAAGTCAACTAACTTATTAATTAATTTCAAATTTAAATTATGCAGTTTGATATATACATGTGGAAGAAAAGGCGTTTGTTGGATTTCTATCAACAATCTGTTGTAAGTTTGTGTATGTTCTACATGTACCAAAGCATTAAAGATATAAAACAATTTACAACTACCTATATAACCTCAAGCGGCGGCATTAGAATTTCCATGCTAATAAACAGCTCAGTTACTAGCATTTCAAAACTCGAAATTTAGCCACGGTTATCAAATTTGGAAACGGAAAAGCATCGCTTAAACATTAGTGGATTTATGGCTATATTTTGGCGGAAGGGGGTGGGGTGGGGGTGCATATTAGAAATACAATTCTTTTGACTTCCCACAGACTATGGCCTTAAGCTGATGAGATACAGTTTGTCAGAATGTGACTCTATGACCAACTGAGCAAAAGGAATAAGATTGGTTTATGTAACCAAAGCACAACAGATTGGAAAAGCCGTTTCTAACATTTTTGATTTTACAGGATGAGTTTATTGGAGTTATAGATAAGCTAGTTTTAACACCAGAGGAAGCATGTGGTCTGATTGTGGGAGAGAGCTGTGGAACACCATACGATCCTTTCAAAAATATGTGGAATATAACTCTACCAAACAAACCAAAACCACCTGTCAATCCACATCTACCTCCAAAGGTAATGGATGCTAAATAACAAATCAAAACATCTGTTTGTTTTTCGCGGTTTCCGACCAAATTCAGCACAACTGGCCATATCATGGGAAGCAGTTTTTAGTTAACCAAGGTTACCTTCGTTCCCTAGGAGAACAACTGACCTTTGGCAGTAAAACTGGAAATGGTGGAGTAGAACACACACCGTCGCGAGTTTTGTACGAACTCACAACCGCATATAGTAATCATAAACTAAAAAGTAAACTCGGCAATCGAGAAACTTAGTTCTAAATACGATGGGGACGAAATAAAACGGTTTCATCGAAATAAAAACATGAACAAGAAATTTCTTCTTGATTTTCCCTTTTTGAAAGTTTGAAAGTTATTGAATGATAATTATCTGGCTTTTGCTATAAAATGAGACAGACTTGCAGTGAAGCCTAAACGATGGACATATACACATGTATATCGGTATATAAAAATAAATAATAATACGGATAACAGGGAAAGCCAATCAACTAATACTGTCCAATCGACAGATCTTCAAACGAAAATAACACAAAACAGCAAGCAGCACAAACACAGAATTAACAGAGTCAAGATTGTCTGACTTGGTACAGACACCTATAACAGCGGTGGGATTAAACCGGTTCTATGGCTACCCTTTTATATCCTGATACTCTATAAATTTTGATTTAGGTAGATATGAAAAAGAAAAACTGTTTGAACAGTATATAATTTAGAAATTGGGGTCAAAATATGACCGTTTTAACTGTATAACTATGTACGGCTCTCATAGTTGCTGGTCGGATACTGTCGCACTATTCAAATAAATTGATCTTCAAGTCATTAGAGGAAACAGAATTTTAACAAAATTACGATTTTTTTATATATATTTTTAGCCTGTACTGTGATAAGATTTTGAAGTACTGCCGCGTTATTTATGGCTTATTTACAAGACGTTTGAATTTATTCACAATATTACGGTAGATACTGAGATGGGAATACTTGTTCGAAATAACCTCTTACTTTGAAGCCTTAGATTTAACAGCTATTATATGTATATATCATTGTCATGACTGTAAAAATACAATACTTGAGTTGTTTAGTGATATACTATCAATCCAATTCTTTCGACGATCAATTTAGGATGGATCTCCGAAACTCAGAATTCTACATTTAACAGATATACACATAGACTCTCAGTATTTAGAAGGTGCCAATGCTGTTTGTGGAGAACCGTTGTGTTGTAGGCAAGGAGACGGGAAAGCTCGTAAGTTTCGGTCTAAAGATTTACAGGTCAGAACCTATTTAACACAGAAATATACACGAAAATTAACTACTCTGAAGGAAAAAACGTAGAAAAGAAAAATGGTACAAAATGATACCGATATTCAACCTTTATTCTTACACTATTTTTACCAATAAGACTTCCGGAATACATAAAATTCGTTAATTTTTTGTTTTAGATATTGTTTTGGAACCCAAATTGTGCCTAGCAAACAAACTGAAATCATTTATATGCTTGTTAAACTATGGTGTGTAATGAATTGAAGAAACCTAAATATTAATTGACATTTACTTTTTTTAATACTCATTCAGTTTGACGATACATTGTATTTATATATATATAGTCGATTCACACACACACACACACACACAGATAAGGGGAGAGGGATTCAAAACTAATGAAATCACGGAAAAATAACAATTATTAGCCCTGATTGTAAATGTAAAGGTGTACATGTTATTAGAAAAATTACAAATCATTCATGTCACAAAAACAATCTAAGAATTTAAAACAAACTTTACGCTAGTTATTTGGATTTTCGTTATAGCAATTGGCTCTCCAGCTGCAGGTAAATGGGGATCACTACATGACTGCGATCTTCCTTTTGTGACTTTACAGAGCTTATTTCAACACCTAAGGACAATTCAAGACCAGGTATAAATGACATATATGTATATAATTTATGTGTTGTGATAATTTCAGAACACTAGTCCTTTAGTCATATAGCTGCTAATGGTGAGGACACAAACATGCTGTGAATTTGTATGCCCTACCGAAGAACATGATGTCACTGCCGATGGCTCTAGGGTTATATACTTTTGGATTTCCCCCTTCACTTTATTGATTCGGCATTTTTTGTTTGTTTTGGTTTTTTAATTTTGATATTACTTGCGGTGAATTGAAAGAATTATTCACCATCACATGTCAAGGTCAATTCCAACAAACATTCAGTTATGACATTTTGGTCTAATTTGTATTTAAGAAAAGTAGGTGTAACCGGATCAACAGGCTTCGAACATAGTGGAGCAGCAAAGTGTTTAAATTTTGGTTATTTTTTATATTCACACCCAAAATGACAAAAGGAGCTTAAATCATAAGAAAGTTGGAGTTTCAACCCAAAGCAAAATCAATAGGATTAATGCAAACCAAAAGCGGTCCTACGGAATAAAAACTGCGGGTATACCGTATTATTCCACAATCCCTAACGCAAAGACCGAAGGTAAAATTCGTACACTCCAAACATAAAAAGACTCTAATAAAAGATGCACAGGGAGGTGTCTTTACAACACAAAGAAAAAGGTCAATATATCAATAACATAGTTAAAGAAGGCAGAATGAGATCCTTAGTAAAGTTGTAAGTACCACTATACGTTCAATGACTCCTTTTTATTATATAATTGAAAATATATCTGCAGTTTGATTATGTGGTGTTTACTGGCGATCTACCTGCACATAATGTATGGAATCAATCCCGGTCAGACATTCTGGGTGCAATGGAAACTGTATCTAAACTATTCCTAACGTACCTCCCTGGGAAGAAGGTTTACAACACTTTAGGCAATCACGAAAGTGCACCTGTCAACAGGTAATCTTAAGAGTTATGTTTATCAAATTTAGATTATGTTTCAAAAGACTTGCTCAAGATTTTATACATATTTTTGTATAAATATTGATGTAAAACGTGAAGAAAAATGTAAAGACTGTCTTGACTACAATCCGAATACATCTTAATTTGTATTTTAAGACCAGTTGTTGTAGATTAAAGAAAACCTATACGTTCTTTAGCCTACACCCTTTCTGTACTATTTCAGTTTTCCCCCTAACTACATACAAGGACCAGATGCTGAAGGCTGGCTTTATGAGGCAGCTGCCGACGCTTGGAAGAATTGGTTACCATCAGATACAATCTCAGATATCAAAAGGTATTTATTTTGTGTAAATCGTTTTGATTATCGGATAGATCGGCAAAATATAGAAAACAAAATAGAAGATGAAGGCAAGTATTTGCGATTGTGTCAGTCTTTCAAAAAAGGACTTCCTTGCGATGATGTGTTCTGTTACATTTTATGTATGGATCTTATTATCCCGTTAATATAACAAATAATCACTTTCACATTTTATCATAATATTATTATAAATTTCAATATTTCGTTTGGATATCCACAGTAATCCTTCAATTAAAGTCTACAGTACACCATTAATTATATTGTTAAAAGAACTCTTAAAGTCTTTCTTGTATATATTTAAATCTGAACTTTTTACCGATTCTGTTATTTTATAGGGCTGGTTACTACACTGTTTTGTTAGAAAAGGGATTCCGAATTGTATCCCTAAATATGAACTTTTGTAACAATGGAAATTGGTGAGTAATAGAATGCTTCGTGTGCTTTATATAAATTTTACTACCACTTAAGCCATACAACTGCCTGTGACTGCACGTCCCCGAGGGTATATCTTCAACACCATGTTGAAGTATTGGTTGATAAAAAAGCTTTGAACTGTTATAAATTGACTTGACATTGATTTTGACTACCCTGTATTTTATTGAGCATAATGTTTTAATGAATGTTTAGGCTTTCAATGCCTAAGTTTTAGACACGCGCTAACCTTAATTCAGAAATCTGGATTGTACACAAGAAATTTACCAGCCGAATTTACATTAGTAGCTTAAAAAAAGTTGACAAGCTCGTTAAACGACATATAATTTCTCGACCATTGGGTACAATATATACTCAGGTTTGACTGCACATTAAATATAATTACAGGTGGTTACTGGTAAATACTACGGATCCAATGGGACAGTTAAAATGGCTAATTAACGTTCTACAGAAGGCTGAAGACATGAATGAAAAGGTAAGAAGCAATATTCATGTCTTTGTAAAATACAATGGTTGCCTATGCGAAAAACGGAATGCGTCAATTTGCATTTACATGATTTAGTTATTTAAAACTCAGAAGAAGAAAAAAAACATTTGGTTTAACATTTAAATGCCCCTTTTTGCATATAATAAAATTTTGATGACTTTTTGAAGGGGAAATGGTATTTCTAAACAAAATTGAAGCCAATCGAAAAATGTGTTGTTACCCTAGTAGTGGATTACTATTCTGTATAGAGTATCACTGTAACCGCCTCGGTGGTCTCGTGGTAGCGTGCTCGCCTCGAGTGCGGGGGGTCGCGGGTTTAATCCCCGGCCGGGTCAAACCAAAGACATTAAAATTGGTATGTGCTGCTTCTCCGCTAAGCACGCGGCATCTAGGGGTAAGAGCAAAGATCAACTGGTCGGCTGGGAGTCAGTATAATGTGTCCGAGTGGGGTGATATGTCTTCCTGCAGACAGTTACCTCGTGAGCTCGCACATTAAAAATCCGGCTCAGCATGTCGGTCCAGTACAAAGCAGGGTCATATTCATTGTCAACATGTTCTCGTCCTGATATTCACCTGATTGCCACTATTCATCCATCCATCTAAATGTGATTACCTGCATGTTGTCTTATCTATCCAACTTGAAATAAAAGATAAATAATAATAATTAAAAAAGATAACATGAAAGGTCAGTCTGTTCAGCAATCAATCAACAATCGTCCAGCACAAAACACAAACATTACATCATCGATTAAGATATACTCTCTCAAAAAAGAAACGCAACATCAGATTATCTTTTTGAAATATTATTTTTCCGGACAAATAACCAATAAATATCAAAATATATGTACACATGATCATAATTACACCTTCATAAAAAGTTTCCAGGTACAATCATTTAAATTCATCCACCCGTAAACGACTTTGGTCGCAATCTGGGACACCCTACGATTTACGCATTGCCAAAAACTGGGTCGACTTTCACGTGCAAATCATGGGTTATTTTTTAGCTCAGTCAGTCGGTATAAAAACCCGGTATTTCTTTTCATGAATGCATTCGTAAAATAAAATTCTGATGAGGTGACGCTATGCCAAGGTTAGACGCTGCTACCCGGAATATCGCTATCGGACGACTAGAGGCCGGAGAATCACAGAATGCTGTTGCTGTAACGTACAATGTTCATCGTAGCACAATTTCACGCCTTTGGGGACGCTACCTGCAGCTTGGTACTACGACAGATCGGCCACGTTCAGGGCGCCCGCGTGTTACAACCAGGGCGCAAGATCGTTACATCAGACTTTTCCATCTGCGGAATAGGACTATTGCTGCAACAGAAACAGCTGTAAACGTCCCTGGGTTGCGCCGTATATCAGCACAGACAGTACGCAATCGGTTACGTTCTCATGGATTGAGGGCAAGAAGACCTTACTTTGGAGCAACACTGAGACGCCAACACCGCCGAGCGAGGGTTAGATGGTGTACTACAGTTCGTGCATGGAATTTACAGAACTGGAGAAGAGTATGGTTCAGCGATGAGTCACGTTTTCAACTGGAAAAGCGAGATGGTCGCATACGTGTGTATAGGCGCCGAAACGAACGTTTTGCGCAAAACTGTGTTGTGGAGAGAGACAATTTTGGCGGAGGCAGTGTTATGATGTGGGCCGCTATTTCTTATGCCAGAAACACACAGCTGATACATATCCAAGGCAATCTGAACGCTGTTAGGTATAGAGACGAAATTTTACGACCTCATTTATTGCCCGTAATTGACATTCGGAGAGAAATTTTTCAGCACGACAATGCCCGACCACATACAGCACGTGTAACAGTAGACTTTTTAGAACAACAGAATGTCAATGTGATCCGTTGGCCGTCACGATCACCCGATCTTAATCCAATTGAACATTTGTGGGATGAAGTGGATCGGCGCGTGCGCCAACGACAACCACCACCGCAGAATCTGCAACAATTACAGCAGGCACTTCAGTTTGAGTGGCAAAGGATACCGCGTGTTCGAACTCAGCGTTTAATTCAATCTATGCCAAGAAGAGTCGGGGCTGTGTTACAAGCAAATGGTGGACATACCAGATATTGACAATTTATGAGTGATTTATTGACAATATGTGACAAACTGTGATATTCCAAGGTAAAAGAACTCATGAACAAGAAGTGTGCCAATTTTTGCATTCCTGTGTAAATTATTTATATCATAAATTATGAAAATAATATATGAAGTAAATTTCCTATTTTCTGTATGTTGCGTTTCTTTTTTGAGAGAGTATATTATGACTTGGTCCCATATTTATTTAATGTAGACATCAAAATTTGGTGGACTAGGTCCTATTACGAAGTTTCCATCATGAAAATAGACTAGATATCTTGACTTAGGTTTCACGTCTTACTGGAATTGGCACCCCGCCATGCAGATTTTATCCAGTGGCAACGTAATGGAGTGCTGTTATGTTTACTTTTGCGGAGCATCTGATTTCTTCCCTAATGTTTTTTACGGAAGTTCACATTGCTAGTCCTTTAGTTTTTTTGTAATCTTTGTCGATAATTGGTGCTTTCTGGTTGTTAAAATATTTTGTCATGGGCATTACGGGTAAAGTTTCATTCAGAAAATCTCCCCATCAGCAACAAATTTTGGTATCTGAGTATTTTGTTGAACTCTGTATAACAAAAAGTCAGTATATAATCAATATGATTTTTGCAATCTTGAAACTTGTTGACCGAATTTGATGCTGACTTAAGAAATCATAGTTTTCTAATTTCTTGTAGGTTCACATCATCGGTCACATTTTTCCTGGTGGTGGAAGCTGTTTAAAGGCATGGAGCTGGAATTACTATAAAATTGTAAATAGGTATGCAACCTTAAAAAATAAAACTTAGTTGTAATATTACCGGGTCAGTGGCGAGTACATGTATATGGCTTAATTTCTAAAACATTGCACGGGGTTTAGGAGAATCTTGTCACACTTGTTATATGACTAGCGTAGTCTAAATGGCTGTTGGTGTGATATCATCTTCGCAAGTGAAAGAACAATACAGAGAAAAATTAAGACATTGATGGAGAAAACGGATTTTATTGTTGCTAAGAAACATTCGTTAACTATTCACATTTTAATCTTCTTCTCGAGAACCGTTGAACAGAATTTAACCAAAATGGGCAGAGTTCATTGTAAGATCCTTCGAGAGTCATTTTAATGTGGTGTTGGATAGTCAAGAAACATGGCCGCCATAGCCTAGTATAATTTCTAATTGGCTAAACTTTGAAAAACTTCATCTCAAGAACGACTTACCCGATTGAACCCAAACTTTACAAATATTTTTCAAGTGGTGTTACTTTGGTGTCGATCGGAAATCCAAGGTGACCAAGAGTGCCTTATTTAGTTAACATTGGACCCTTTGGGAAAATTTATTAAACATCTTTTTCTATAGAACAATTGAACAGATTGATACCTATGAGAACACGAGTAATTCTGTTACTTTGGTACCGTTCTACCAACAAACATGGCTGCCAGGTCCAAAAAGAGGCTTTTCTGATTGTTTAAACTTCGAAAATCTTCTTCTCCGAAATCGCTTGATGCAATGATTTGAAACTAGTCATTATTGATCATTGCAAGTGTTTTAAGATTGGAAATCAGAGATGGCTATCCGTGTCAGGCTTTGTTATCATTGAGCCATAAGGTAAATGCTTTTAAAATTCTACCGTCGAACTTTGTGGAAGTGATTTTTATGAGGAGCAGAATAATTTATGTTACTTTGGTACTATTCTCCTTCAAACATGGCCACAAGGCCCGAAATGGGGATTTCTAATGACTTAATTTCTAAGATGACATTCTCTGAAACTACTTGACTCATTAATCTGAAAGTCTCTTGAATGATCATTGCAAGGTTTACCAACGTGTTGGTACTTTGGTGCCGATTGGAAATCTAAGATAGATAGCAGCATCGCACTTGGTTAACATTAAGCCTTAAGGTAAATGCCTTTAAAATTCTTCTTCAGAAGAATAATAAATTGATATCAAAGTCGGCTGGAGTGATAACTATGAAAACCTGAATAATTGTTCCTACTTTAGTGTCGATTTCTTAACAAACAAGGCTATCAGATTCCAAAAAGGACATTTCTGATTTGTCACAAGTTAAATTTCCTACATCTATCGGTGTTTATTTTTATAATTGTGTCCATTGACACCAAATATAAAATAAAATCCCGATGAGCGACGCAGGCGACGCAGGCTCTTGGGATCCTCTAATTATAATATGAGCAAAAGTTTCTATTTTATAAACATAATATTACTATAACGTTCCAAACACCTTTTTTAACGTAATATTAACCCGAGGATATGAGGTGCTAGGTATGTTCTGACAAAAAGGGTCCGTTTCTCTTCGCAAACCGACTTTAAAGAGGTATACTTTTTCTCTTTTCTTCTAAGGGGTAATATCTGACTATCTGGAATGGGGTTATATGTCAAGAGCATCTGAAACGGGGTTATAATTTGAAGGTAACATAGAATTTCAGTTACAATCACATTTAAAAAAGAAAATTATATACTTACATGGGGAAAAAAAACATAAGGTAAGTAGTTGACCAAAGGTTAAAAATGGGTATTATTTTAGACACAGATTGTCTGTAATGGGGTATGTAGTATGGTCAATTTTTTTTCTAGGAAGGGGTCGGAGTTCAAATGTGCTGGAAGAACCCACCTGTCAACTTTTTGACAAGGGGCCTCCCCCCCATTAACCTCCAAGAAAAAAATTGAACGAACCTTAAAAGATATTCATAAAGTTCTTCAATAAAAATAACTATGGCTTTAGCCTATGAGATTCAACAAAATACTCGTCATATAATAAAAATTAATATTACATATGCGGTGCCTTTCCTGTGTTCTCATTGGTTAGTTTGATCACTTGATTACCCGGATATTTCATGTATTGAATTCTTGTAACCGTAAAAGTATATTGACTCTATATGAATAAAATTACATCCGGATTCGTTCCTAAATTTTCTCAATATTGTCAAAATATTGTTTTTTTTTTTTATTTTCTTTGAATAAATCTGTTTAACTTTATGTTTCATTGCCTACCAGTTTAATGGAAGGTTGAAAACTATCAAAACTGACATTTCACATATTTTGATTTGAAAGTGCTAAGGAAGATTTCTTGATTGAAAACAGACAGTCCATATGTACATATGTAATATAACAATTAAGGACTTTTAATTGGGTCAATACATTATATTGACGGTAGAATGATATCGATCGAGGACTTTAGTCCGAGGTCGATATCATTCTACCAGGTTCATATATAATATATTGACCCTATTAAAAGTTCACAATAGATAATTAACTTTATGTAAAACTGCAAGCTTTTTATTGGTCAGTTTGTGGGTGACATTCTAATTTACTTTATGTAAATTTCTCTACTTTTAATGTATTTTCATTGGTTTACAAGAATGTGGTATTTTACTCGATCACCGGCTGGAAAGAAACAGCGGGTGGTATTTTATAATGTTATATGCCCGATCTTCTGTACATACAGGTATGAGAGCACTATATCTGCCCAGTTCTTTGGTCATGCCCATACAGATTTCTTTACAATGTTTTATGATGACGTCAGTTTTGAACGTCCTACAAGTGTCCTCTATATACCTGGAAGTGTTACTACATATTCCGAATTGAATCCTGCATACAGAATATATGAAGTTGACGGATTTTACA
The DNA here is from genome assembly GCA_028015205.1 of Mytilisepta virgata. Classification (NCBI taxonomy): domain Eukaryota; kingdom Metazoa; phylum Mollusca; class Bivalvia; order Mytilida; family Mytilidae; genus Mytilisepta; species Mytilisepta virgata. The sequence goes on along the minus strand of CM051520.1, from coordinate 18,416,405 downwards.
ACGGAAGTTCATGGGTACGTGTTAATTTCTATAAGAAAGCAGCAAATTACTGAGTTTGGTGCAAAACTTAGCGTGCTGAAAAGATACGGTTTAAAAAATATCACAGCAATACAGGCATAGCTTTGTTGATATCTGCATTTTATTTACACCATGTTTTATCAAATCCCATTTAGAATGATGAAAATGTACGGATATAAGGTAAGCTTCAACGATATGATATTCCATAAGTTGAATATGGACGAGTTTATAAAATTTCTGTACGAACACATCGTTCCACATTTTTGTATGTTTAAATAGAGAATGATAAATGGTAAAATCTGTATCACATGCTGTATCAACCCGAGAAACCAATATCAGCCAGAAGACCTTGACCCGAGGGCTGATATCGGTCGAGGTTGATACAGCATGTAATACAGATTTTAACATGTTTTATACACTTAATCATATATTTAAACAGAGGACTTCAAATTTTCCAAGTTGAAGTCTACTGCCACAAATGAAGGGGGAGGGCGGTTGAAAAAAAAGAAAAATAATCAGAAAAAAGTGAACATTTGTTTTTTTGAAATTCGCCCCCCCCCCCCAAAAAAAAATACAAAAAAATAAAATTGAAAATAAAAAAGAAAAAAATTAAAAAGCTATGTGACAAAGGGTAAGCCGTCATAGACGTCCGATACGGACCAACATCATCGGAAACTCCTGCATTTAGTACCAAATATATGATAAAAGATTATAGTGTATGTTGGGCGCTTTAATTACCGATTTTTCTATAGAAAATACGAGTAAAAATATATGTTTAGTCTTAAAATAATTTACATTTTAGTTTTTAAGATCTTTTTTGTTATGAGTGACATATTACACGTTTATTTCAGTACCCTCTAGACTACGCTAACTACTTTTTGAACCTGACTGAGGTGAATAAAAGTAATAAACCTGTATGGCGATACGAATATAGTGCCAAGGTAAGAATGGATGATATATGGAACCATCCGTATACATACAATTATGCCCCTTATCGAAGATTCTGGTGCTCTGTCCGCATATCCACCAAGAATTTTTTTGTGAGGGCGAATTCTACGGTATGCTTTGGACTGGATTAAAATTTCTCACAGTTCATATCCACAATGTGAAGTTTGACAATATTTTTCGCTTGCCTCAACTGATTTCCACCAACTCCAATGCATTGTTTTACAATATTTTGATTTTGGTGTCAATCGTCGGCATAGTTTTTGGTGAAAACTTGATTCTTTACACAGAAATTACAGATTTCGAGAAACGACATTAGCTTTAGTTTTGCACAGACAAACATGGACTTTGCCATTTCTTCATGTAATGTAAGGTGGTAGGCATGCCTCGTCCGCAAATCCTCCTAACTATTGACTGGATTTCTGTGAAACTTTCAGGGAATCTTTTTGTACATTGCCACTGTGCACCACCTATTTCATTTTTGATCAGAATTATTTGGGGGTTTTCCACAGACATACATGGACTTTGCCATTTCATCATGTAATGTAAAAAGGTTGGGGGGGGGGGGGGGTAAGCATTCCTCGTCGCAACTCCTCCTAAAACAGTAAATGAATTTCTTTGAAACTTTCAGGGAATATTCATGGTACATTGCAATTGTGTACAACCTATTTTATTTTTGATCAGAATGAATGTTTGGGTTTTCCACGAACAAACATACTCTGCAACTTCTTCATAATATGGTAAAGGAAGGGGGAAGTAGGCATGCCCCGTCTTCAACTCTTCCTAAACCAGCTTTACTCATAGTACTTCTAGTTTGTCTGATGAAAATATTTGTATAAGCCTTCATGTACGCTTATGACCAAGATTTTGGAAAACATGGAAATAAGAAAATAGTCATGTTGACGAGACTCACACAATAACGAATATCGGCTAAAAGCATTAAATTACTATCTGTTTTTTCGAGATAAATTTCACAGAAGGCCAGATTAAAAATGACAGTATGTTGGCATATATATTTTTTTCACTGCGAGTTACATTCTTACTCTTCTCAGGGATCATATAATACTTCATATACAGTTCCTGCTCTTCTGGAGCACCTGATGTCTTATTGTGCTGTCTTCTTCTGATTCTCGTTAGTTATGTGTTTTTGTTCTGCTTTCGTTGTGTATTTGTTGTCTGAAATTTCCCCAATGTCTTATTGATTCAGTATTCTTTCCGATTATAAAAATATAAATTATCTTATTTAGAAAGACCTTGGTTTGAAGAATCTTTATCCAGAAGACTGGGATAATTTGATAAAACGAATGATGTCCGATGATACACTGTTTCAACAATATTATAGGTATGTTAGAATTCAAGTGGTATTGTGATTATTCTGAATGAATAAAGATAAAAAAATCGAACAGCGTTCCGAAGTCCCCCGCCGCTAGAGCATCAGAAACCCTTGGACAAGTGAAACATAACAAAATTTTCTCAAAGAGAGAGAATAGAAGGACAAACAATTTGTGGTTATTGCTAAAGTTTTTTACAAGTTAATGAGTGGTATGAAGACATTTATACAATATGGGTATAGTGTTGAAATCTTATTTTACCATGTGTATTGAGAAGTGAAACATAACAAAATTTTCTCAAAGAGAGAGAATAGAAGGACAAACAATTTGTGGTTATTGCTAAAGTTTTTTACAAGTTAATGAGTGGTATGAAGACATTTATACAATATGGGTATGGTGTTGAAATCTTATTTTACCATGTGTATTGAGAATTTAAACAAATGTACATTTACTCCTTTTCAATAAACAGAAATGCTTTGATCAAAAGTATTCCGCCTAACAAACTCTTAAAGACAGTATTTTTCAATTTTATAAGTTTCGATAGGATTTTATGTATAAAACCTCCCTTTAGGTCCAAGTGTATAAATATTATTCCAATGCAAGGAGAATATAAATTTTCTAGAACACTTAGATGAACATTTTGTCAACAGCAACTCCCTTGAGGTATCATTGAGTTAAAGCTACTGTATAAATATTATCCAAATCGGTCAAGAAATAAATTTGCTAGAGCGCTTACATGAAAATTTTGTCAATTTTCTAAGTTATTAAGGGGCATAACTCCTACAAAAATATTTCGACATGACTCATCTTCGAACTCCCTTGAGATATCATTGAGTTAAAGCTACTGTATAAATATTATCCAAATCGGTCAAGAAATAAATTTGCTAGAGCGCTTACATGAAAATTTTGTCAATTTTCTAAGTTATTAAGGGGCATAACTCCTACAAAAATATTTCGACATGACTCATCTTCGAACTCCCTTGAGGTATCATTGAGTTAAAGCTACTGTATAAATATTATCCAAATCGGTCAAGAAATAAATTTGCTAGAGCGCTTACAAGGTGGACGGACGGACGGAAGCACGGACGGACGGACGGACGGACGCCCGGCATTACCATATCCCCCACATCGCGTTGCGGCGGGGGACAATTACAAAATAGGAAGATGCATAGATTGAAATCATCATCATCTGAAATATATGAAAATAACCCAAACTTTAATTTTCATTTAAAAGTGAAACACAAGAATTATTTTAGCATTTAGTTAGACTAATAAATTCGGGATTATATTCCTTTTCATTTCACTTGGAAGTTGGTTTACAAAATCCCAGCAAACTACACCATAAGATATGTTGCTGATGGATATAATTTACATTTGAGTCTGTTCATCAGAGGTAACAGAGCCATGCAAATTCTATTTTCTAAAGGAATATAAATTATCCTTTTAAGGTATACAACGAAACTGGCTACAAGTGAGATATGTGGTACCGATTGTAAATCATCTCTACTGTGCGACCTCAAATCTGGACGTTCCCATGATAGAGAACACTTATGTAGGGATATATAACAGCAGTATTCCAGTCTTGTATACTTTAATATTGTGCAATAAATATATAAGGAAATACTTTACAAAAATTTGTATAGTTATTTGTCAAAAGATACTCATTGTTTTGTATTAAATTTTATTAACTTTGATTTTGTCTGTTATTCAGAATGCCAATCGCTCTGCATCTGATATTGTGCATTGCTTACTATTCATATTCCCAAGTTGTTTGAATCTACAAAAGTCCAAATACCTAATAACACGTTGTTTGTTATGCCACACTCCCTGCACGCTAAAGACACCTTCTGTAGTTTTCGAAAAAGAGTAGGTGGATGGCCGCTACAGAAGGCTAAATTATCTTACCCTACCCAACCATCTTCCTGTTACAGTGGCAGTCAAAATTGGTTCCCCTTTGTGTCCCATCCCACACCCTATTTGAATTGTTTGATAAATTGAACTGGTTCTTGCCTATGAAGCATGAAATATTTGCAACAATCAATAATCAATTATGACTACAGGCAACAAAAGGTAAGGTAACATTTGTCATTGATATTGCAGAGAAAAGTTTGAGCTTTTTTATGATTTATACATACACAGTAGATATTAATTATTAATTATCAATTCTTCTGTTTTCTGTACGAACACATCGTTCCACATTTTTGTATGTTTAAATAGAGAATGATAAATGGTAAAATCTGTATCACATGCTGTATCAACCCGAGAAACCAATATCAGCCAGAGGACCTTGACCCGAGGGCTGATATCGGTCGAGGTTGATACAGCATGTAATACAGATTTTAACATGTTTTATACACTTAATCATATATTTAAACAGAGGACTTCAAATTTTCCAAGTTGAAGTCTACTGCCACAAATGAAATTGATTGGGGAAAATATTTTGTAAAAAAAAATAGGGGGAGGGCGGTTGAAAAAAAAGAAAAATAATCAGAAAAAAGTGAACATTTGTTTTTTTGAAATTCGCCCCCCCCCCCCAAAAAAAAAAATACAAAAAATTAAATCGAAAATAAAAAAGAAAAAAATTAAAAAGCTATGTGACAAAGGGTAAGCCGTCATAGACGTCCGATACGGACCAACATCATCGGAAACTCCTGCATTTAGTACCAAATATATGATAAAAGATTATAGTGTATGTTGGGCGCTTTAATTACCGATTTTTCTATAGAAAATACGAGTAAAAATATATGTTTAGTCTTAAAATAATTTACATTTTAGTTTTTAAGATCTTTTTTGTTATGAGTGACATATTACACGTTTATTTCAGTACCCTCTAGACTACGCTAACTACTTTTTGAACCTGACTGAGGTGAATAAAAGTAATAAACCTGTATGGCGATACGAATATAGTGCCAAGGTAAGAATGGATGATATATGGAACCATCCGTATACATACAATTATGCCCCTTATCGAAGATTCTGGTGCTCTGTCCGCATATCCACCAAGAATTTTTTTGTGAGGGCGAATTCTACGGTATGCTTTGGACTGGATTAAAATTTCTCACAGTTCATATCCACAATGTGAAGTTTGACAATATTTTTCGCTTGCCTCAACTGATTTCCACCAACTCCAATGCATTGTTTTACAATATTTTGATTTTGGTGTCAATCGTCGGCATAGTTTTTGGTGAAAACTTGATTCTTTACACAGAAATTACAGATTTCGAGAAACGACATTAGCTTTAGTTTTGCACAGACAAACATGGACTTTGCCATTTCTTCATGTAATGTAAGGTGGTAGGCATGCCTCGTCCGCAAATCCTCCTAACTATTGACTGGATTTCTGTGAAACTTTCAGGGAATCTTTTTGTACATTGCCACTGTGCACCACCTATTTCATTTTTGATCAGAATTATTTGGGGGTTTTCCACAGACATACATGGACTTTGCCATTTCATCATGTAATGTAAAAAGGTTGGGGGGGGGGGGGGGTAAGCATTCCTCGTCGCAACTCCTCCTAAAACAGTAAATGAATTTCTTTGAAACTTTCAGGGAATATTCATGGTACATTGCAATTGTGTACAACCTATTTTATTTTTGATCAGAATGAATGTTTGGGTTTTCCACGAACAAACATACTCTGCAACTTCTTCATAATATGGTAAAGGAAGGGGGAAGTAGGCATGCCCCGTCTTCAACTCTTCCTAAACCAGCTTTACTCATAGTACTTCTAGTTTGTCTGATGAAAATATTTGTATAAGCCTTCATGTACGCTTATGACCAAGATTTTGGAAAACATGGAAATAAGAAAATAGTCATGTTGACGAGACTCACACAATAACGAATATCGGCTAAAAGCATTAAATTACTATCTGTTTTTTCGAGATAAATGTCACAGAAGGCCAGATTAAAAATGACAGTATGTTGGCATATATATTTTTTTCACTGCGAGTTACATTCTTACTCTTCTCAGGGATCATATAATACTTCATATACAGTTCCTGCTCTTCTGGAGCACCTGATGTCTTATTGTGCTGTCTTCTTCTGATTCTCGTTAGTTATGTGTTTTTGTTCTGCTTTCGTTGTGTATTTGTTGTCTGAAATTTCCCCAATGTCTTATTGATTCAGTATTCTTTCCGATTATAAAAATATAAATTATCTTATTTAGAAAGACCTTGGTTTGAAGAATCTTTATCCAGAAGACTGGGATAATTTGATAAAACGAATGATGTCCGATGATACACTGTTTCAACAATATTATAGGTATGTTAGAATTCAAGTGGTATTGTGATTATTCTGAATGAATAAAGATAAAAAAATCGAACAGCGTTCCGAAGTCCCCCGCCGCTAGAGCATCAGAAACCCTTGGACAAGTGAAACATAACAAAATTTTCTCAAAGAGAGAGAATAGAAGGACAAACAATTTGTGGTTATTGCTAAAGTTTTTTACAAGTTAATGAGTGGTATGAAGACATTTATACAATATGGGTATAGTGTTGAAATCTTATTTTACCATGTGTATTGAGAAGTGAAACATAACAAAATTTTCTCAAAGAGAGAGAATAGAAGGACAAACAATTTGTGGTTATTGCTAAAGTTTTTTACAAGTTAATGAGTGGTATGAAGACATTTATACAATATGGGTATGGTGTTGAAATCTTATTTTACCATGTGTATTGAGAATTTAAACAAATGTACATTTACTCCTTTTCAATAAACAGAAATGCTTTGATCAAAAGTATTCCGCCTAACAAACTCTTAAAGACAGTATTTTTCAATTTTATAAGTTTCGATAGGATTTTATGTATAAAACCTCCCTTTAGGTCCAAGTGTATAAATATTATTCCAATGCAAGGAGAATATAAATTTTCTAGAACACTTAGATGAACATTTTGTCAATTTTCAAAGTTATTAAGGGGCATAACTCCTACAAAAATATTTCGACATGACTCATCTTCGAACTCCCTTGAGGTATCATTGAGTTAAAGCTACTGTATAAATATTATCCAAATCGGTCAAGAAATAAATTTGCTAGAGCCCTTACATGAAAATTTTGTCATTCTAAGTTATTAAGGGGCATAACTCCTACAAAAATATTTCGACATGACTCATCTTCGAACTCCCTTGAGGTATCATTGAGTTAAAGCTACTGTATAAATATTATCCAAATCGGTCAAGAAATAAATTTGCTAGAGCGCTTACATGAAAATTTTGTCAATTTTCTAAGTTATTAAGGGGCATAACTCCTACAAAAATATTTCGACATGACTCATCTTCGAACTCCCTTGAGATATCATTGAGTTAAAGCTACTGTATAAATATTATCCAAATCGGTCAAGAAATAAATTTGCTAGAGCGCTTACATGAAAATTTTGTCAATTTTCTAAGTTATTAAGGGCATAACTCCTACAAAAATATTTCGACATGACTCATCTTCGAACTCCCTTGAGGTATCATTGAGTTAAAGCTACTGTATAAATATTATCCAAATCGGTCAAGAAATAAATTTGCTAGAGCGCTTACAAGGTGGACGGACGGACGGAAGCACGGACGGACGGACGGACGGACGCCCGGCATTACCATATCCCCCACATCGCGTTGCGGCGGGGGACAATTACAAAATAGGAAGATGCATAGATTGAAATCATCATCATCTGAAATATATGAAAATAACCCAAACTTTAATTTTCATTTAAAAGTGAAACACAAGAATTATTTTAGCATTTAGTTAGACTAATAAATTCGGGATTATATTCCTTTTCATTTCACTTGGAAGTTGGTTTACAAAATCCCAGCAAACTACACCATAAGATATGTTGCTGATGGATATAATTTACATTTGAGTCTGTTCATCAGAGGTAACAGAGCCATGCAAATTCTATTTTCTAAAGGAATATAAATTATCCTTTTAAGGTATACAACGAAACTGGCTACAAGTGAGATATGTGGTACCGATTGTAAATCATCTCTACTGTGCGACCTCAAATCTGGACGTTCCCATGATAGAGAACACTTATGTAGGGATATATAACAGCAGTATTCCAGTCTTGTATACTTTAATATTGTGCAATAAATATATAAGGAAATACTTTACAAAAATTTGTATAGTTATTTGTCAAAAGATACTCATTGTTTTGTATTAAATTTTATTAACTTTGATTTTGTCTGTTATTCAGAATGCCAATCGCTCTGCATCTGATATTGTGCATTGCTTACTATTCATATTCCCAAGTTGTTTGAATCTACAAAAGTCCAAATACCTAATAACACGTTGTTTGTTATGCCACACTCCCTGCACGCTAAAGACACCTTCTGTAGTTTTCGAAAAAGAGTAGGTGGATGGCCGCTACAGAAGGCTAAATTATCTTACCCTACCCAACCATCTTCCTGTTACAGTGGCAGTCAAAATTGGTTCCCCTTTGTGTCCCATCCCACACCCTATTTGAATTGTTTGATAAATTGAACTGGTTCTTGCCTATGAAGCATGAAATATTTGCAACAATCAATAATCAATTATGACTACTGGCAACAAAAGGTAAGGTAACATTTGTCATTGATATTGCAGAGAAAAGTTTGAGCTTTTTTATGATTTATACATACACAGTAGATATTAATTATTAAATATTTGAAATTGTCGACAGTCAATTCTTCTGTTTTATTTGATGAAAACTAGAATACTGTGACGTGATCATCACCATATATACATGTATTGTTGTAGAGAACAGAAAAATATTTCAAGTGACTGATATTGCATTGTCAATATACAACTTCCACAAAAACTTGGTTAAAATGGATAAAAAAATGTAGAATCTAGAGCACTAACAAGAAGTTGATATGGTAAAACCAATACCGCTCGTTTTTAATCTTGATCAAGGTATTGCCCATATACACCTTCCATATAAATTTAGTTGAAATCCATGGAGAAATGTAGAATTGAGAGCGCTAACAACAATTGCTTATGGACAGACAGACAGACAACGGACGTACAGACTGAGGGACGCACTGAAAACAATAGGGTCTCGCATCATCTGAAGCAGGCCCTAATAACACAGAATCCTTGAATAAAATTTCTATTTATACAAATAAACAAACGTAATGCCAATAAATTTTATAAATACAGCATATATATGATCTAATTCTATCGAGTCAATAATAACATATTCAAAATCATAGCAAACATAAAACTTGTAAAAATAATGCTGTACCAAAAATTAACGATAAATGCAAAGTTAGCATAAGTTCCTGCATCCTCCATGTTTCAGATATATATTGAAGCAAATAATTCAAATTTAGAAACATTCACGGGTTTCTATCACAACCAACTTAAGTCTTCATCAAACATAAAGATTATTTTTTACAAGTATTGCAATTCATTTTAAATAGCATATTTTTTAATGCCCAGAAGTAAAATAGCCCTAACAATAAAACCACTTCCTTATTATATATACATTAGTCCATCGGTTACTTGGTCTCAAAACACCAGCTCATACAACTTAATTATATCCTGTCACACAAATTTCTATTTTACAGAACTTGATTAGTCAGTTTTACTGGTCCTTCAGGTTTCTGGGTAACCAAAAGTCTACTGTAATCATATTTTGGCATTGTCTAGGTTCATATTTACTTGTCAAGCTGATGAAGTACTATCATAGTAGCATTGAAGTTTAAGTCACCTGTATTATTTGGTATTGAAACCATTGGTAAATTTATATTTGTTTGTAAGACCTCGGCTTCTCATTTCTCCATGAATCTTGCCTTGGACGACTTTAAGTGTTGTAGTTATGTTCCCAACAGACAGTATGAAGTGGATAATAGCAAGTCCCATCACCTGATAGTCATAAAATAAATAGAAATATAGATAATGTATACATAAGGTCATGAAAATGGGTGTAAGGTCAAATCAAAAACTGAAATGTCCTAATACCAAGCAATCATTTTTTCATGAACTGTTCTTAAAAAAATACATTACTGTACAGCTAATGATGTATAATGAAACGCAGCAATCGGAGATTGCACATCCCCCCGCTCCCAGCAAAGTCGGAATGCACAAAGTCTGAACCCCTCATAATTTCAAATTGCATAAATATAGAAAAAGTTTGACACTGATCTTTGGATATCAAGAAACAACACAGAAATATGAAATTGGACTTCTACTGCTCGGACAAAGTCGAATGCAAAAGTTTTAAGATGGATAAAATTGAAATGGCCTACATCAAATGAATGTAAGTCTTAACTTGTCATGTCCATTAAATATATATATTGTTTAGGGGTGGGGATCTCAACTGTTTTTGAGATAACTTGTAATTTTGTAAATGAGGGGGGTGGGGCCGACTCCCGGGGATGACCATTCAACTGGTCTTGTCATGCCCACTAAGAATATATATGGTTTAGGGGTGGGGATCTCAACTGTTTTTGAGATAACTTGTAATTTTGTAAATGAGGGGGGTGGGGCCGACCCCCGGGGATGACCATTCAACTGGTCTTGTCATGCCCACTAAGAATATATATGGTTTAGGGGTGGGGATCTCAACTGTTTTTGAGATAACTTGTAATTTTGTAAATGAGGGGGGTGGGGCCGACCCCCCGGGGATGACCATTCAACTGGTCTTGTCATGCCCACTAAGAATATATATGGTTTAGGGGTGGGGATCTCAACTGTTTTAGAGATAACTTGTAATTTTCTAAATTAGGGGGGTGGGGCCGACCCCCGGGGATGACCATTAAACTTGTCTTGTCATGCCCACTAAGAATATATATGGTTTAGGGGTGGGGATCTTAACTGTTTTTGAGATATCTTGTAATTTTCCAAATGAGGGGGGTGGGGCTGACCCCCGGGGGTGACCATGTAACTCGTCTTTAAATGTGGAATAAAAATATATATGGTTAAGGGGTGGGGATATGAACTGATCTTACCATATTTTGAGATTTTACATATTAGGGTGTAGCCCCACCCCCCGGGCAAAAATCAAAATTCCGAAACCTTTGGCACAGACAACTCTTCAAGTGTTACTAGTGTACCTAATTTCATGTTTCTATCTTCTACGGTGTAGGAGGAGTTCTTGGACAATCGTTTTTAGACATTTTTTAACTCCTTAGGGCATTGCCCCTAGGGGCGGGACCAAAATTTTGATACCCTCTTTCAACTTGGGAAAGGCAATATAAGTAGTGACATAAGTTCCAATATCCTAGCTTTAACACTTTTGGAGATATCTCCATTTATTGGATATCGCGAAATTCGTTTTTCGCTCATAATTTGGCCCCAAGGGGTCGAATTCCAATTTTAAGGGGTCTATTCCCTAGTGGGTCATATACTCTTCCATGATGCCAAATTTCAAGTTTCTATCTTTTACCGTTTCAGAGATATGCCTTGCCACTACAGACGTACGTACGTACGGACGGACTGTATTACATGATCCCCCCGCTTTCGCTAAGCGGGGGGATAAAAAACAAAATAAAAGTATTACAATGTGTCGCATTATCCTTATTCAATGGTTTTCATGATTTCAAGAACAATTCTGACAACAAGATTTCATTGAAAAAGGAAACTCTGATCAAACGTTAATATGACCTACTAAAGGTTTATGATCTGATGATACATTTCTGTTCTCTTTTTCTACTGCAACATATCATTAATAATTCTAATTACCATTTCTTAATATGATTATGGAACACAAAATTTTTGTGTTACTATTTGAAGTCCTCATAAACCAATAATCATATTAAATTATTTCATGTAATTCGTTTGTATTGTAATAGAATATAGAAAGACGAAAATCAGATACAGGCCGTGATTGCAATATTCAGCCTGCCATACTTTTTATCCCCCCGCTTAGCGAAAGCGGGGGGATCATGTAATACAGTCCGTCCGTACGTACGTCTGTAGTGGCAAGGCATATCTCTGAAACGGTAAAAGATAGAAACTTGAAATTTGGCATCATGGAAGAGTATATGACCCACTAGGGAATAGACCCCTTAAAATTGGAATTCGACCCCTTGGGGCCAAATTATGAGCGAAAAACGAATTTCGCGATATCCAATAAATGGAGATATCTCCAAAAGTGTTAAAGCTAGGATATTGGAACTTATGTCACTACTTATATTGCCTTTCCCAAGTTGAAAGAGGGTATCAAAATTTTGGTCCCGCCCCTAGGGGCAATGCCCTAAGGAGTTAAAAAATGTCTAAAAACGATTGTCCAAGAACTCCTCCTACACCGTAGAAGATAGAAACATGAAATTAGGTACACTAGTAACACTTGAAGAGTTGTCTGTGCCAAAGGTTTCGGAATTTTGATTTTTGCCCGGGGGGTGGGGCTACACCCTAATATGTAAAATCTCAAAATATGGTAAGATCAGTTCATATCCCCACCCCTTAACCATATATATTTTTATTCCACATTTAAAGACGAGTTACATGGTCACCCCCGGGGGTCAGCCCCACCCCCCTCATTTGGAAAATTACAAGATATCTCAAAAACAGTTAAGATCCCCACCCCTAAACCATATATATTCTTAGTGGGCATGACAAGACCAGTTGAATGGTCATCCCCGGGGGGTCGGCCCCACCCCCCTCATTTACAAAATTACAAGTTATCTCTAAAACAGTTGAGATCCCCACCCCTAAACCATATATATTCTTAGTGGGCATGACAAGACCAGTTGAATGGTCATCCCCGGGGGGTCGGCCCCACCCCCCTCATTTACAAAATTACAAGTTATCTCTAAAACAGTTGAGATCCCCACCCCTAAACCATATATATTCTTAGTGGGCATGACAAGACCAGTTGAATGGTCATCCCCGGGGGGTCGGCCCCACCCCCCTCATTTACAAAATTACAAGTTATCTCAAAAACAGTTGAGATCCCCACCCCTAAACCATATATATTCTTAGTGGGCATGACAAGACAAGTTTAATGGTCATCCCTGGGGGTCGGCCCCACCCCCCTAATTTAGAAAATTACAAGTTATCTCTAAAACAGTTGAGATCCCCACCCCTAAACCATATATATTCTTAGTGGGCATGACAAGACCAGTTGAATGGTCATCCCCGGGGGGTCGGCCCCACCCCCCTCATTTACAAAATTACAAGTTATCTCTAAAACAGTTGAGATCCCCACCCCTAAACCATATATATTCTTAGTGGGCATGACAAGACCAGTTGAATGGTCATCCCCGGGGGGTCGGCCCCACCCCCCTCATTTACAAAATTACAAGTTATCTCAAAAACAGTTGAGATCCCCACCCCTAAACCATATATATTCTTAGTGGGCATGACAAGACCAGTTGAATGGTCATCCCCGGGGGTCGGCCCCACCCCCCTCATTTACAAAATTACAAGTTATGCAATTTGAAATTATGAGGGGTTCAGACTTTGTGCATTCCGACTTTGCTGGGAGCGGGGGGATGTGCAATCTCCGATTGCTGCATTTCATTAGAACTTTTTTTACTAGGGGCTATTCCGGAAAAAAATGTATGGGGGGGCTGGAAGGCACTTTATATAAAATTGTATGGGTGGTCGGGGGTCTGGAAAAAAATTCTAAAGGAAGCATAAGGAAATTTTATTTTAAATTGTATGGGTAGTGGGTGCTGAAAAAAAATGCCTTCCAACCCCCCCATACCATTTTTTCTGGAATAGCCCTAGGCTGGAAACAAATCAGCAATGCTGTACCCGAAACAAAATTACTATCTTTAATAAAAATCCATTGCTGACAAATCCAAAAAGGGGAATAAAATCATCTACTGTCTGTATACCTCAGTCTGCGGAATGGATTTTTCCTAATTTTAGTACCTTAATCATCTTGAATCGTCTTACTACTTAGCAGATAAATGCAATTAGTTAAGTCATAACTAAAACTATTGAACTTACCTGATTTCGTTCAATCATGTGTTCCAGAGAAACAAAAATATATCACCTATGGAATTTTCAATTTGAAAGGGAGATAACTCTTCCTGTGAGATTTTATTAAATAAATTATTTCATACCTGAGTTGCAACAAATATACAAAAAGTCCATGAAAAATATTAAAAATAATAGTCTTGCAATTTTAAGACAGGTTTGAGTTAGACATTTCAAATTTTAAAATATTTCAACTTTTTGAGTGCATTTATATTTCCACTGTAAATTCTCCATTCAAGGAAAGATTTGTGGTTAAAAATATAGTTAAGTTAATCGATTGACAAATAATTGTCCTGAAATTGTTACATTTAGACTTTCAAAATGCAAAAAATTCATACCACAAACTGAGGTTTACAGACAGATATTTCTGAATCCAGATAAAATGAAGTATACAAACCTGCCATTCGTTGGTTTCTGGTAACCTTGACAGCTGAAATAGTGTGTAGGCATTGTACATCTGGAAAAACTGAAAAATATAATAATACATCTATTAAAGTAAAATTACAGTCTAAGATCAATGTTCACCCTGGGCCCTTTTAGCATCTCGGAACCGAGCACTATCAGAAATCACCCAGATCATATCCAAGTCGCCCAGATGCTATATTTTTGAACATGTTGAAATTTCGCAGAAATCGTGTATGACCTAATTGGTGCTTATGATCAAAAGAAAACATCATTCCTTGATTTATTACACCTGTAATTAGTCCTCAATGCCACTAAACAGTGATTAAATAGGTGTTAATTGCCCTTAAGCTATATAACTGTTAAGGTCTTAATGGTCCCAAGCTGCCACTAATTAGCGTATGTCATTGAAAACTTCAATGTCAAAGGTCAAAACTGCGAAATGCAAAATGTAAACAAGACATCTGACTGTCTAATACGGAACCAGGACTAGCCAATAATGAATGAAACTTTGAAAAATAAAATTGGTTATTCCAATGCAAACCAAAATGCTGCTAAAATATACTTTTCCAACTAATGCAGGAGCAATTATTGAATGAAGAGATCTCTATATGAACGAGTGATGATGTGCAGAAAAATAACGGATTTGGGACAATTCAATCTTTCCAAACCAGCTGCCAACACTTATTATGCAGATTCACTCATGATATACATCTTAGATAAACTGTTAATACAGAGACATGTCTCGCCTGTCGGCAGAAAATTTGAAAACAAACAATCATGATGGACAGCAACATTGCTAATACAATGTATATTGAAAGTCGCTTAACCATGACCTAGGCAGGGCCTCAAAATGGTTGTCACCACCTTGGTGGTCTTGTGGTAGCGTGCTCGCCCTGAGTGCGGAAGGTCATGGGTTTCGATCCCCGGCCAGGTCAAACCAAAGACATTAAAATTGGTATTTGCTGCTTCTCCGCCAAGCACGCGACATCTAGAAGTAAGGGCAAAGACTGGTCGGCTCGGAGTCAGTATAATGTGTCCGAGTGAGGTGATATGTCTTCCTGCGGACAGTTACCTCGTGAGCTAGCACATTAAAAATCCGACTTAGCGTGTCGGTCTAGTACAAAGCAGGGATCATATTCATTATCATATCAACATGTTCTCGTCCTGATATGCACCTGGTTGCCACTGGACGTTGAACAATAATTCATCCATCCATCGAAATGGTTGTCAAACTGAGATGTACTGATATTAACGCAACTTTATAGAAAATATCACTGATCTATCACAAGTAGTTCCTATCAAACTAACTTAATCAGAAAACTTGACATTGAAAATTGCTAATTAATTAAAAGTGATCCCTGGACCATGACCTAGGGGGCAGGGCCTCGAAATTGTCGACAAACTGAGATGTACTGATGGTAATGCAAATTTATAGAAAATATCATTGATCTATCACAAGTAGTTCCTATTAAATAACTTAAGCAGAAAACTTAGCTTTGAAAATTGCTAATTAATTGAAAGTCACTGTACCATGACCTAGGGGGCAGGGCCTCGAAATGGTAATCAAATTGAGATGTACTGACAGTTATGCAACTTTATAGAAAATATCATTGATTTATTACAAGTAGTTCCTATTAAACAATTGTTGACCCTGACAACAACGCCACCAGAAAAGCAACACCTATGTCTCGCCTTCCAAGACTTTCGTGGCAGGCGAGACAAAAACCAGGCAAACCAGATACATTACAACTTATGGACTTTTTTCTTGGATATCTTAAATCACTTTAACAATCATTGCACCAATATTTCAACTCTTTTTAAGTAGGTCTCATGGTGTGCGAGAAACTGCAGTTATATTGTATTTTTTATCAATATAATATAAACACAAACCGTTAAGTTTATCTTATGAACTTTTATGTCTGATCTCAAACAAGTGAAATCTGTCTTAACAAAAACATATCTAAACTGAACTCTTGTAAACAATATTCTGTAGTAAATAACCCAGGCCTTTATGTGGTTTTTGGTCCAAAAATAGGGCTTTTTATCGGGCCGAATTTCTTGAAAAATGGGGTATAATAGGGGAAATTTAATAATTTATAGGGAAATTATAGGGATATATCTCTCTACTTCACCCCTTTTCAAAACTGCCTTAGCATCCTGTTGAAGCAGTCGATAACCAAGACTTGATTGATGTGCACATGAAATGATAGCTAGAGGCTCTCAAGAGCCTGTATCGCTCACGTGGATTTAACAAAATGGCCAAATTTAAGGTATAATGATCTGCAAATTAAATTTGCCCATATGGTCCTATGTTAAACTAAGTTCAGTTTTGGTGGCTATATTGATTGACAGGCCTGGTCAGCAGACACAGTTGTGAAAAGGGACCATCTAATGACCATTGCTGCCAAGTCTGGTCCCAATTGGCAAAGTGGTCTCAGATAAGAAGACTTTTAAATATTTTCACATAAGGTCCTATGTTGAACTAAGTTTGGCTGTGGCAGCCATTTTTGTTGACATTCCTGGTCATCGGACACAATTCTGTAAAAGGACCATTGCTGCCAAGGTTGGTCCCAATTGGCTCAGTGGTTTCAGACAAGAAGCTTTTTTAAGGACTTTTCACAAAGGGTCATAAGTTAAACTAAGTTCAGCAATGGCGATCTCTTGGCTGACAGTCCAGGTCACCGGACACAAATCTGAAAGAGGACCATCTAAGGTCCATTGGTGCAAAGTTTGGTTCCAATTGGCTTAGTGATTTCAGAAAAGAAGATTTTTTAATGAATTTTCCCATAGGGCCCTATGTTTAACTAAGTGTGGCTGTGGCGGCCATCTTGGTTGACATTCTGGGTAATCTGACACAATTCTGTTGGACGACCATTTCCAACTGGATCTGTAGTTTCAGACATCTTGGATTTCATACTGGCATGAAAAATTTAACTTGGTAGAGGACCATGTAAGGATCACTCTTGCAATATAACAATTCAATTGCTTTTGTAGTTTCAGAGATGAAGATTTTTTAAATTTCAGCCATTCAGAGTGCATAAATGGCCCTGGCAGCCATGTTGAATTTTGGTTCAGAACTAAAAAACAAACTTTTTAGAGGACCACCCCAGGAACATTCCTGCAAAGTTTGTTTCCAATCTGCCCAGTAGTTTCAGGGAAGAAGATTGAAAAGTAAAAGTTTACAAACAACCCTGATGACAATGACGACGGACGCCAAGTGATGATAGCTCACATGATCCTTTGGGTCAGGTGAGCTAAAAAGAAGATTAAGTTTCTTAGAAATATTCAAGTACCGGATTTTATCATACATGTATCTGCAGGTACATGTATTTACAATACTCTTTAAGGTTTTCAAAGGATGGGAAT
This sequence comes from Mytilisepta virgata, assembly GCA_028015205.1. Lineage (NCBI taxonomy): Eukaryota > Metazoa > Mollusca > Bivalvia > Mytilida > Mytilidae > Mytilisepta > Mytilisepta virgata. The sequence goes on along the minus strand of CM051520.1, from coordinate 18,398,450 downwards.
GCAAAAAATACATTTTAATTTTCGACCAATTAATTCAAATTTATAGGGTTAATATAGGGAAAAGGGCCATTTTATAACAAAATACAGTGCAACCTCTGTAAACCGAACAGCTATCAGACTGTAGAATTTGGCCTGAAGTTGCCGGTTTTCAGAGGTTCCGGACTTTACTGAAATCCGACCGGATGTAAAAAAATTGAAATATCGAAAGGCATGAAAATTACACAATTACTACATTTGTATGGTTTTTCCTTAAAGTTATTAAATCGTAGTCTTTTAGCAGCTTCAATGTTATTTTTTGGTGGAAACAGGTGTTAAAAACTGTTACTTAAACAGAGTTTTTCCAGCACATACCAATTGGGCTTTAAAATATGCTTCTCAATGAAGAGAATGAGAGTTCGGCCAGTTTTTAGAGGTGTATTTGACAGGAAAATTTATGTTTAGGACCAATAATTATCTCTGGTATTCGGAATTCAGAGGGGCCGGTTTTTGGAGGATTGTTTTACCTGAAAATATAGATGAAAATTCTATTTTGTTGGGATATTTTGACTTACTGACATATTCCCAACATTTTTTCATTCCCAGAATCTTTTAGATTCTTTTCTTTAGAAGTTCAATTATTGAAAGTACCCCATAACTCAGAATCTATGTTGGATCAAATGTTTTCTTTAGGAATTTTCAACTATGTTTTGAAAGTTTTTCAGGAAATTCTCCAAATTTTACAATTACCTAAGAACCTTTTATTATCCATGTACCATATAATTCGAAGTGGGTTATTGATCAATTGGTGTTTGAATAACTTGAATTTTACTGTAAGAATTTAAAACTACACATTAACATTCCAACAACTAAAGTTTTACAGTCATAATTATTAACTTACATATCCTATAAACAGGAAAGGTAACAAGAAGACTAAACCTTTAAACATCCATGACATAAATCCCTCTGAAAGAAAAGTCAATTATTCAATATTTTTAACATGAATGTCTCAAATGTGTCACATGAAAGACTTAAAATCTTATGAATATTTAAAAAGCATTGACTTCTGTATGTTCTAGAATGAAATTATTTAAAATCAGTAATATGCAAACATTATCAGGATCCTTTATTTGGAAATATGAATGATCTCAATATCGTCAAAGATATTTTTTGGAGTTTAACAATGAATTATACACCAAATTTAGCTTTGAGTCTTACTGGGAATACTTGCTCCCATCAATCACTGATAAGAATGCAGTAAATAAGTAAATTAATTGAATTAAAGTCCTAACAATAAACTAACTTCTGTTACAGTAAGTGAAAAACAGGTTGACCACAAAAAAGCAATTTAAAACTGATGAACAGTGTATTACATCGTAAGATGCAATCTCAGCTGAGGAATACTGAATTAGTAGCATTTAGAAATGTTTAACAATGGAGTTGTCTCCCTTATAACACTAAATGATATTTTCTCAAAGATCATTGCAGAAAAAACAAGAAGCAGCATGATTGACAACAATCTTGATTTTCCTTCAACAATGTTTGTAGTCTCACAAACTAATAATTATTATTAGCTCATAGAGGTTTTTATGTAAACACGAATTGGGTATAAAGCTTTAACGACAAAAAATTATCTTTTTCCACATGAAATTGTTTACCTTTACAAAGTAATAATGCAATACAACCACAATAGTTGTGTACAACAATAAAAACGGCACTGTAGACTGCAATACACTTTACAAAGGCCGCTCCATCTTGATTTTTTAATGACGTGACGGTAACCGGTTAAGTCTGTGAAACATGCGTATTGTTTATCTTATGAAAATAGTTTCATTCAAAATATGATCTTGAAAGGGCAGATTGCAGCATATTAATCGTAACAGAAATGGAACAGCCAAACCAATATCGGATACTTATAGGACAACTCAAATGAGCAAAATTACTGATTTATCATATTAGAATAGAAATAATTCATGGGGTTAAAGAGTTGAGTTCATTTACTTATGGTCTGGGCCTTTATATTCTTATTTTATACCTCGCTATTTCTATGTGTTTTGAAAAATCATTGCCTTCATAAAAAATAAAATATGTGCCCAAATACTTGTATCCAATGTTACAAAACTCTCAAATTAAGAAATATTTAATTATTGCTATTTTTGGGTGGCAAAGCTGTGGTCTTATGTTATTGCCTCCTTTAGGGAGTGACTTATAAATATGATCAACTAACCAACAGTAACATCCATGTCATGACTCTGTCCCAAGGCTCTTAGTCTGTACAGGGAACCTTTTTGGTAGAAAAACTGGAACACGTATAGTAAACCTAGAACAAATAATCGCTTGTTTATCATGATAGATTTTTAATAGGAATATATTTTACATTTATTATAACTTCTAACATCGTATAAAATGAAAATATAAAACTTCTATAATCAGGGCTCACCACACTTGAAAATAACAGGGAGACTCAGAGTCTCCCTCAGGGTAGCAACAGGGAGACTTCAGGGCATGACAGGGAGACTTCCAAGTCTACCAGGGAAACTGTTTTTTCTCCCATTTCGTCGCCTGTCGAGTAAATACCTGTTATTTTGTGTCTTATAGTGTATACTATACATTCCTTTATTGTGTTTTATCCTGTATTGTTTGAGATTTTATCTATATTTACTCCATATCCTTCCATTTTAGTCATAATCTGAGATTTTGTCTCATGTGCATTTAATCAATATCCTTTGTCAGAGATTGTGAGTTTGTCTTATGTACATTTGATTTGTATACGTCAGGAACTGTATATGATCCCTGTATACTTAAGAAATGTTTAATACTTTTTTACTATTTTTGCAGGTTTCCTCTACGGCCATGATGATATCTTGTAATAAACTGATTAATTTATATTTGAAATGAATAAAACTTAATTTCTGATTTTCATATTTTATTTATTTGATATTTGAATCCAGCATAACAGACATAATAAATATATGACTAAACAGTGTTCTCACTATGAATTTTTCATGATGAGTCCCAGGACTCATCACCACTTTTTTAACGTACATTGCTGCATGATTTTAACCATGGTAGGCCTATTGTACTATTGTTAAAGTTTAATTAAAATCATGTGCTGCCTTAAAATACTGACGAATATAATTTGAAATAAAAAAAAAAAATAAAAAAAATGAAATTACGCAGTGGTGCTCCGAAGAAAATTTCTGTTACAGATATGAGCAAAAATATTTGTACCTTTTGACACAACTTATTTATTATTGCCATTTTATTTTTTAATATTTATTTATCGATAATCTTTACTATTATTTTTTCTCAAACATACTCTTAAAATCCTCCCATTCACCTTGCTTGAACACCTTAATAATCAATACATGTATTGACAAAATTTCCATTTGTGCATAGATATGTGAAAATCCGCTAAATTTATTTTTAAATAAGGTCTACATATTGTTACCGGTCGGTAAAAAACACCGTGACCAATGAAAAATCACGAGAATTCCGATTGCCGCCATTTTCTAGCTTACTTTTTGTCGTTTCTTTCCCCTTCCCCTTTGATCTCCAAGAAAACAAAAAATGGCGGCTCAAGATTTTTAATGAAAATGACGGTCTTCAGACGCAGCTGATTACGTACGTTGTTCGGAGGAGCCTTACTTAAAAACACAGGGCGACTCATTTGTCGCTCTGGGGCCGATGACAGGGTAACATTGGCGAGCATTAGGCGACTTAATTGCCCTAATCGCCCAGTTTGGTGACCCCTGATAATAAACAGAAAAAATATTCAGTACAAAGATTCAAAATTTCTGTTCTTTCATGCTCATTTTTTATGCTCAGTTATTTTGATTTTTCATTTAAATATAAAGAAATAGTGTAAAAAAGTATTGTAATTACAATCTTATTAAAAGTTTGTTCCCTTGATTTATTTAATATAATAAAAATACTGTTTATTTAACATATAATATCAACATACAATATATACATACTTAGATAGAATGAAAAGTATAAATACTGTTTTCTGAAGGCCTGGTAAGAATATCCATCTGGCCTGAAATTATAAATAAACATTTTAATTTACAAATAACACAATTTCATAATCATACACACTGGAATAAAAATGTAAGAAGAATAGAATAGATAATGGAAATAGGGAATGCATTGAAAGAGACAACAACCCGACCAAAGAGCAGAAAACAGGACTATGTTTCAATAATATTTTTAATAGTACCATAATTTCTTATATGAAAGTTCTGATTTTGGAAAAGGTTTACACTCCATTATCTCATATCTTTCTTTCAAAATGTTCAGAAAATTCACAATATAAATCCTAATCAACATAATACAATTAAAAGGTTATAAGCTAGAACAAATATCTTCAAAGTGTACATGAGTAATGTTGCCAAGTTAATTAGTGGACTGTTGTTCATATATTGTTTAATCATTTTAAATCATTGTAATTAAATTCACAATTTTGAACTATCTGCTCTCTGCTCGGTGCTGTGATTTGCAAATAAAGATATTCTGTTCTATTCACTATCCATTTTCAAGATGTGGTTAATCATCTGTAAAATTATTTGCAACAGAATGCAATAATTTGTATAGTAATCAAAATGAAAATAGTAAAAAAAAAAAAAAAAAAACACTTTTTGCAATCACCACTGCCACAAACACAAAAAAATAATAAAAAAATGGTGACATCATTCAGGTATTTGTTTCCAAAGAAGTCAGCTTACACTCATAATGAAATTTTGCTCAAATAATGCTAACAGGGCAAAACAATGTTACGAATGTTAAAATTTCCAGAAAACCTATAACTAACATGAATAATTTCTTCTTTTACACCTACCAAATCAAAGATACTCCAGCAGCAACAGTTGATATAAAATGGTGAGTTATCCACCAGCCTTTAATCCTATAATAGAATTACAAATGTAATTCCATAAAAAAAAGTCAATAAAACACTGTTTTATTATGAAAATAAAACAACAATAAAATACATTTGGTAGTTATGGATAAAATTACAGTCAAACCTGCTTTAAATGGCACCTCTATATTACTTTGTCAATCAATTTTGAATTCCAGCCACAAATAGATAATAGATGAATTATTGTTTAACGTCCAGTGGCAACCAGGTGCACATCAGGACGAGAACATGTTGATATGATAATGAATATGATCCCTGTTTTGTACTAGACCGACACACTAAGTCGGATTTTAATGTGCTAGCTCACGAGGTAACTGTCTGCAGGAAGACATATCACCTCACTCGGACACATTATACTGACTCCGAGCCGACCAGTCTTTGCTTTTACTCCTAGATGCCGCATGTTGGCGGAGAAGCATAAAATACCAATTTTAATGTCTATGGTTTGACCTGGCCAGGGATCGAACCTTCTACACTCGGGGCGAGCACGCTACCGCGAGACCACCAAGGTGGTTGCAGCCACAAATATGAATATGCTTTAAACCTTTGATGAGCAATTTACTTGACAGGTAGAAAGGTAATTTATGTCTTATTTTTGAAGTGAACTAGAAGATCATTCAACTATGATCAAATAAATGTATAAATAATACCATGGAACATATCTGATATAATAGGATAACTTCAGCTACATTACATGAAACATCTTGTGTTAAGGATGCTCGCTGGTCATGTTTTGGTCTTTTTGTCAGATTTTCGGAATCCTCGGGTTTTATGCATTTCTTAAACATTAAATTTTTTGCCCATGAACCCCCACTTTTTCTTTTATAATTCAATCATATATACCTTAAAATGGTATTTGACAAAATTTTATGAAATCCTATTTCTTTTTTTATACATTTTTGAGAGACTGAAGTTGCCAATGCAAAAGACAGATGAAAAATCCAGAGAAAACCTATTTCCTGCAAATTTTCAAGGCTTTATAGCTCTAAAATGAGCACATGAACCTATATTTTTTTCTTGCTTATTTGTTTACTATTCATATGTTCTTTCAAACTAAAACACCTATTTCAAATCCTATTTATTTCCTATTAGACCAGCGATCATCCTTAAATGCAACTGGCAGGCAAACAGACGTGATCATTATTGAAGCAGTGTGAAATGATCAACATTTGGCAAACATTCTACTCAAATTGGTGTCCTAATAAAAGCTTGAACTTTTGTTACAGGAATGCTTAGAATTTGTCTTGAGAAATTTTCCACCATATTGTTTCTTGCCCCTTTTTTGTAAAACATGTAACATGCTTTAAACTTTTGCAGCTTGAAGAACACTACATTTCTGGTCCATTCAATCAAGATGTCTATTGCTTGAAACTTTAGTTAATTAAGTAAATTATTTCTCATTTCTCTGTGTACTGAAGTAATTTAAGTTCTATTGTTAATGTAAAAAATAACTAAATTCTTTTTTGACAGAACAACCCAACAGCTAAAATTTAATGGCGTCACTCAAGCATGAAATGTAGGTCATGTGGACTTTGTATGTTGATGACCAGTTCTTATTCTCATGACATTCATGACAACTTTACCATTTAAATTGTGTGCGTTGTGCTTTTCCCCATATTTGTATGCTAAACTTGCTTGCTGCCTAACTTACCTGGATCCATTAATTTTAAGTATATTTTCACGTATTGTCAAAGTACAGTAATACCACACTAACAGGAAATGTAAAACAGCATCCATCCATCTAAAACATACATATGAAACAGTTAAGTTTAAATATTTTTAATCTGGTCCTTCTTTGGCTGTTTTCTGGCTGTTAACACATCTGCAATTCTACATTTGTAATTCTTTGATCATGAGAAATTATTCATTTTGCCATATTAAGAAACTTTGTAAACAAGTCTGGTATTAATGCAATACCCTTTAATTCAGCAATATGAAATATGCCTGTTTTTGAAAATATTGAAGATTCTTTGAAATTGTGACAATATACAGTAATGTCTACTGTAAAATCAATAATTTTTGTGGGGATAATATTTCATGGATTTGAAATTTAATAAATACTGATTAAATAATAAATACAAATAGGGGTTGTATTTTGTTCGGGATTAATTTTCGTTGTTTACACTAAACCACGAAATATACAAAATTAAATCACAGACAAAACGTTCTGGTCTTACAGTGTGTGCAAACACTGCTATGCAGGGAACACAAAAGAAAAGAAAGCCACAAACACATAAAATTCAAGTTATCATAAGAAATTCTGTTGAATATTTGACTTCAGTAATTTTTTGGCCAATTTAATTCTTGTTGCTCAAAACCTATTTTTCAGTGTTTAATCCAATGAAATGTCATTAGCAAATACCCCATATCCTTTCATGTTTGTACTAAATTCAACCAGACAATTATCCTTTGAAACATACGTCTGTGTTATTTAACATAGACTTACCTATAACCTGGATTAAACAACAAGAGGACCGACAGAGCTAATGTTATATAGCTTACAGTCACCTTGAATTTCTCATATTCATGTTTGTAGATATATCTGAAGTAAAATACAACTATAATGAGCATTACAGTAAACAGAAAAATACTGTATAAAATATTGTTGTTAAATAATCTTATTTCCACCACTTTAAGCATAAATGTCTAGATCTGGCGGCCAGTTACTATTTATAGAAGAAGACTGCACTGAGGAATTCACTGATGATTTTTGTCAGCTGCAATGGTAGTTGAGCTCAATTTGTCAGGAACAGACTACTGTGTGTATTTTTTCAAATGTTTGCAAGTGGTGTTTTGGGAATATCCGTTTTGGGAATATCTCAAACGCCTATTTAAAATAGATGTAAAAAGTAATACACTACTTTTGGTTTCCAATAGTCATAATGAAGTTTTCTTTTTAATTGCTGAAATGTCCCAAATATTTAAGGAGAGATTTTCTAATTTTTGTGTCTATTTGTTGATTTTTGCATCATGTATGATGTTATATCACAAACAAAGGTGACATTGTAGAATATGTGCAAGTTCTGTTTCCAAAATGTTTGATCCATGTTGACTTTTAAGACATACCAAATTAATATTTTAAAAGTACAGAATACTGATAAAGTCCGGAGTTTTTCACCAAGAAATCATTTGCCGAATTTAGGTCAGACACACACTACTTTCATTTGTTATTAAAGTTACCGTACTAAGAATCACATGCAATTAAAATACTAAGCAAAATCAAAATTTCAATCAGAATGTTTATATTTTGATAATTACAACAGATAAAGCGAAGAAGGTAAGCACCAATAATGTTCATATTGCTGTTTTAAAATTCAAACATGTATATGGGTAAATACTAATTTTTTCTTAAAAACACAATACTCAACTGATAGAGAACATGAGTAATATACCTAGTACATTGTATTTACACAGTTGTCAGTTATGCAAAAAAAAAGTTCATGAATTTCTTCTTTAGAAGTCAGTAATATGGAAATCACAAATTATTGCATTGTATTATCCCAATCAGCCCATGCATTATCCTGAGATTACCATATCAATATGGGTTAGGGGTTGTTACCTGGTCTGATGTGGAAAATATAATGATGATTTTGTCTATTGTTATGCCAGTTCCTATTAAGTGAAAGAACAGTGACTATGTGTGAAAATGTGATTTCTCTGAATAAGAAATAACAGTATTTCAAGACTCTCAATGTGATAATTTCCTTTTTCAATACTATAGGAAGTTGTCTCCTTGATACTTACCCTCTAACCTTATACTGGAACACTGAATCTCAGTAGTAAAACATGCAAAATTAGACTCATTATATGAATGTTTTTGTCAATGTATACAGCACAAGTTACTTACTTATCTGCTTTATTCAGAAGTGACACACTAACTTGACCCAGAATGATACTTAGGTACAGCCTGAAATTATTCACCAATATAATTGTATGAAATTATTGCATTTTTCAAAAATATATTTGAGCATATTACTACTTTCACATCAAAAATGCAATGAAGCTCATATAAAGCAGTTTATTTTGACTAAGAGATATCGCAACAAGAGGTAACCTCTTATTTCAGTAATATTCACTGCTTGAGAATTTGGATATTTCACACTAAGAGTAAGAAATTGACTTATACTTGTTAAATTATGTAGATGTGTCATTATATATTGTGTTAATTTCTGGTTTCCATTCCAAGCTTTTAAAAACAGAAGAAAACTGCAGGAAGAAATGTCAAATGTTTTTTGTTTGTACATGTACATCATTTTTTGGGTCTTTGTACTAATAGTACTATGACTGACCCTGTCTAACAGGTAGTTAATTATCTACTGATAAAAAGATAAAGATTATAAACAGGGTTGTTTGAACTGTCAATTTCACAGTTATAAACAACCTGCTATTAATATCATATAAAGATTGTTGCATGTAGATCAGAGTAAGGATTACGGACATTATTTATCCCTTATATACACAACATGTTTTCAGTATTAATTATTTGTTATTATAAATTTAAATGACTAATCTTTTCTTTAGCAACAAAAAATGTCATCAATAAATATTTAGAACATATACCTAATTCTTACTATATCATAAATAATTATTATAATATCTTATAAATTAGTGTTGTTCGATAGGCTGAAACCTGTAAGTGATTACCAATCAACTGACTATTGATTACATAAATGGCTTTATATACATTTTTATTTGTTATCTAATTTTTAAAAGAAACAAAGAAAATGAATTTCAGGCATCCAGTTGCTCAAAATGCAAATGAAAATTATAGCTTAGGTGTTAGTGATATTGTTGATCTGATCAAAAATACATTTGCTACAATGTACCATTTAAGAATGTAAATGCACCATTCTAAGTGAGATTCAACATGATTATAGTATCTAGGATCCTTACATTTCCATTTTTCTCAATTAAAAATTTTCCTATTCACCTGTTTCATAATAAGGTGTTTTAAATGGTATAATTTATCATTAAAGGTACAACAAAATATTATTCTTTAATTTTTTTTGCATTTTCAATCTATGAAAAATTTTTGGATGAAATTCAATGTGCAACTGTGCAACCATTTCATACATGTGTTTTATACAAAAGGGAATTTCTGTTGTAAAAAATCTCCAGAAGGCAAACTTCAGTTGTTGCATGATATGTGGAGAGATGAATGGATGATTTCATAATCATAATATACCACTACAATACAGTATTCATAAAAATCCTACCCATTTTTATGAGGTAGCACATCTTCCATGTCTCGGAGATCATTTTTACGATCCAGTATCTTCTGATTCAATTCCTTCTCTGTGGCTCTGACTTGTGGATCATTGGAATTGCTTACACTATAAATGAAACGTAAGTACTTTTAAGTTTGTTGGAAACAACCAAATACATTTTCTGAATTAACCTACCTAATCAAATGCCATATTACTACCAACAGCTACCAAACTAAACTGTTTACATGATCCATCAATTATATAATGAATTTACTTATCTTTTTTAAATAAATTACCAGGAGATCTTGTTCAGCATGCCTTAAACTGCGGATGAAAATAATTCCATCCACTTAGTAACATTTTTGTCACATAAAGTGGTCTATATGATGTCTTTAAAAAACACTTGTTGCTCCCTGAATAAATATATATGGTTGCTAGGGACTTTTTCATCGGTTGCTAGGAACTTTTTCGATCACCTTGACTCTTGACCTTTCTTTTTGACTTGTACGGCTAAATTATAAGGTCCTTAACCCAAATATATATGGTTTCTAGGGACTTTGTCAATGACCTTGACCCTTTTTACTTGTACAGCTACCATTTAATTTATTTCAAGCTATGATCTAAACATCTGTGGCAATATGTCAGACCATTATTTTTATATGTAAATAATCTTTCAAGGGCAAAAACTCCTATAAGGGGTCAACTGACATTTTGGTAATGTTGACTTATTTGTAGATCTTACACTGCTAAACATTTTTACTGTTAATAGTTTGTCTTTATTTATAATAATATTCAAGTTAATAACCTAAAATTGCAACATTTCCTTAAAATTAACAATTCAGGGGCAATAACCCAAAAATGGGTTGACCTCATAAATAATTTTACCTTATGTCAGTTTTGTTCAAACTGCGTTAGTTTTAGAGATATGAGCCAAAAAGAGCACTATTCACCTATGTTCTATTTTCAGCCATGACAGCCATGTTTCTCGATGGACAAGAAAATAAAACAAAGTTTATACTAGATACCCTAAGGATCTTTCAGCCTAACTTTGGCTGAAATTGATTCTGTAGTTTCAGAGGAGAAGATTTTTCAAAAGGTTTACTATGGAAGGACGATGCACGGATGGACAGATGACGGACACCAAGTGATGGCAAAACATGGAAAAAAAATATTATAAAATTTTCAACTGGATACTATGTTTTGACCACGAACAAGCTTCTGTCCATGTTTGGTAAAAATCCAGGATGTGTTAAGAAAGTTATCAATTTTTAAAAAACTTTAACCACAGGGTGAATGTAAATGTTGACAACAGAATGTAGGATTGCTTGTCTCGTTCCGGGACAAGAGTCGCAGGCTCAACAAAAAATGGATGATTCAGTGTCCTTGGTTAGTAAACAACAGTATCTTTTCTTTAAAAAGGTGAGGCTTATATCTTGGTCCACTTGAAGTACAAATCTGTTCAATGACAGAATTTAAATGACCTGTGATCTCTCATTATTTGATGACTTAAACCTTATCAGGTGAAAAACACTGTATTAGCACAGTGTCTTGTTATCTCTAAATTATCAGTCTTGTTATTTACTGATATAAAATAACTACTACTATCTCTGTTACATATAATGGTAAATTTCCAATGAAGTTTGTTCAGCAGTATAGTATAATAAATGCATTTAACCTTGAACTTTCAATTCAAACCTAACTTCTGGTTCAAATGGAATTCACCTTGTCTGTAAGACAACAGCCATTCATTATTTTTAAGCTACATTTACATATGTTCTTTAAGAAAAAAAACTTTTGACTTAAAAACAAATGTCATTCATGTTCCTCTTGACTCTTTCAAATATGGACCGGTAATCATGTGAGTAGATTTGCATAACATTTTTCACATATAATACAATCCTTTGAAATTTGAAACTACAAGTAATATTTAACGAGCATTCTCTTAACATATTTCTTTATCATTATTACTATTTGTACAAAGTATAAGTGACAGACTATGAAACCATTAACTGTTTACCTCTTTAGAGAGTCTTGTATTCTTTTAATTCTGTATCTTTGATGGGCAACTCCATTAACACATTTTTTCTGTAATAATCCAAGTTCTTCTAACTTTTTCTTATATAACTCATGGTTAACCTGAAAATGATGTTGTTTTACTTTTTAATAAGCTATTCCTTAAGCTAACGTACACACTTCTTCAAAAAGAAACAAGTCAACCTTAATGTTAATTATTACTTTATTATATGATAGGTTATAATTTTAGAATGGTACTCCTGTCCATGTGAGGCCTACAAAAAATATAGCTATGTTTAGGGTAACCCGACCCTACCTAATTTTTAGTGCCTATCCTAAATTTTTTATAACCTTTCTTCAACAAGCACTGTTAAAGTCAAGGTGACTCCAGTATACAACCTAACTAAAAAAATTAATGTAAAAAAAAATTTCCCTACCTACCCTACCTAACTTTTTTCAGTGTGTTACCCTAAACACATGTATTTTTTTATTTGGCCTGAGCTAAACAATTTGTATAAAACACAGTATCACACAAATTCAATTGAATTTTGTAAGTATATGTAAATATTAGACATTGGAGTGCTTGAAACATAAACCTAGAGGCTCAAAGGACTGATCCTGTATCACTCACCTGGCATGAAAGCCATTTTTATGATGTACCTCAAAGAGAGAAGTCACTCCTCCCTATCATTATGAAGTGTGGTAAGCTCTGTAGGAACCAAATTTATCTGTATCAAGGTCCTTCTACTTAGAGGTCAACAAGATTTGACCATTTCCATAACTTCAATATGTTCACTTTGAAAATTGTGTTTTAACCAAAGGAGAATATATAACTTCAAGGAACGTTTTGCTCTGTTTTAATTTGGCTCTATTATGCCAAGTAATTTCAGAGGATTTAAAAAAAATCATCCAATCAGAACATGAATTATCTGTGGCAGCCATGTTTGCTGTCCAATTGAGAGGAAAATAGGGAATCTGCAAAGGACCTTCCACAGCTGCTTTTTGTGAAGTTTGGGTTCATTTGGCCCAGTAGTTTCAGAGAAAAAGATTTTTTTTGTAAATTAGTCAATCAGAAAAAAAAGAATTGCCTGTGGCAGTCATGTTTGTTATTCAACTGGAACAAAATGAGGGATAAAGGACATCCCATAGACACTTTCTGTCAAGTCTGGCTCTATTTGGCCAAGTAGTTTCAGAGAATTTGAGCGGCAATGTTTGTCACCTGATCTGGACAAATGAGGAACTTTGTAAAAACCTCCCACACATACTTCCTGTCAACTTTCATTCCATTTGGCCAAGCAGTTTCAAAGAGGAAGATTTCTTTATATCAGCTAATCAGAAAAAAGAATTGCCCATGGCAGCCATGCTTGTCATCCAATCAGGATGAAAAAAATTGATTTCATAAAAGAATTTCCACAGATGCTTCCTGTCAAGTTTGGCTGACAGTTTTGACCAAGCATTTTTTTAATCAATCAATGAGTAACAAGAATTGCCAATGACGCCCATGTTTGTTGCCCAATCGGGAGGAAATGAAGAAACTTTGTAAAGAGTATCCCTAGAATTGCCAATTTTTGTTCCATTTGGCCAAGTGATTTCAGAGGAGAAGATTTTTTTATATCAGTCAATAAGAAACAAGAACTGCCCATGGTAGCCATATTTGTAGTCAGATGGGGACAAAATGAGCAAACTTTATTAAGGACCTCATATACATGTTTCCTTTCAATTTTTGTTTCATTTGGCCAAGCAGTTTCAGAGGAGAAGATTTTTGAAAAATCAGCCAATCAGAAACAACAACTGCCCATAGACGCTTCCTGCCAAATTTAATTCCATTCTGCCTAGTGGTTTCACAGAAGATTATAATGTAGAGGATCCCTAGAGCCTGTATTGCTCACCTGGATTCAATTTGCCAATCAATGGCCATGCAAGATTGCTACACTTAGCCATATGTCTCCCACTGCAGATAAAAGTCGAAGCCCCACAAGATATACAAAATGTGTATTATTGAAATGGCGGCATAGGATCAAGTACATGTGGTGACTAACAATCCTACTAAATTTTAACAAAATTCGATCAGAGGTCTCAGAGGAGTTGCGTCCACAAGGTGTTCCTATAGTGTCACATGCACAAAAACGTTAAAGTCGCATAACTCCTGTAAAATTTGTTGAATCAAAAGGACAGTGTGAAAGGATCAAGTACATGTGATGACTAACAATCATACAAATTCTGAATGAAATCTGATTAGTGGTCTCAGAGGAGTTGCGTCCACAAAGTGCTCCTATAGTGTCACATGCACAAAAACGTTAAAGTCCCATAACTGCTGTAAAATTTGTCGAATCAAAAAGCAGTGAGATATGATCATACAAAATTTGAAAGAAATCTGATCAGCCGTCTCAGAGGAGTTGCATTTACAAAGTGTTCCTATGGTGTCACATACAGAAAAAAGTTGAAGTTCTATAACTCCTGTAAAATTTGTCAAATCAAAATGGCGGTGCAATAGGATCAAGTACATATGGTGACTAATAGTCCTACAAAATTTAAATGAAATCCGATCAGCAGTCTCAAAGGAGTTGTATCCACAAATAACTGTCACGGACAGACGGACGCAGACCATTGCTAGGACCCTCCAGAGAGGCTACTTGGTTGGTGATGGGATCAATGGACCTTTTTTTCATACTAGATCATCTACATGTTAATTATACAACTGCTGCCAAGATTTGATTAACCTGGATCAAGTTTTAGAGAAGAAGACTTTATAAAGTGAAATTTCCCATCTAATCCTTTGTGGCCATCTCAGTTGCCAGTCTTGGTCATTGGATAATATAATTTTTCCCAAGTTTAGCTCCCTTTTGTTCAGTAGTTTCAGAGTTACATGTAGCATTCCATGTTATAAGATACAATTTTAAAAGAGGACCATCTAATGGCTCCAATTGGACAAGTGGTTTCAGACAAGAAAATAAAAAGTTTTCCCATAAGTCCTACATGTATATTAATTAAGTTTAATTGTGGCAGCCATCTTGGTTGACAACCCAGGTCATCAAATTTAATTCTGAAAGAGGACCACCTATTAACCATTGCATCCACGTCTAATTCCAAATGGCCACGTGATTTCAGACGAGAACATATTAATTCTCCCATAGGGTCCTATATGTTAATCTAAATTCAGCTGGGCTGCTATTTTAATTGACATATTTCTGAAGAGGACCATCCAAGAACGATTGCTGCCAGTCTGGTTCCAAATGGAAAAGTGGTTTCAGACGAGAAGATAATAAATTCTCCCATAGGGTCCTATATGTTAATCTAAATTCAGCTGGGCTGCTATTTTAATTGACATATTTCTGAAGAGGACCATCCAAGAACGATTGCTGCCAGTCTGGTTCCAAATGGCCAAGTGGTTTCAGACGAGAAGATAATAAATTCTCCCATAGGGTCCTATATGTTAATCTAAATTCAGCTGGGCTGCTATTTTAATTGACATATTTCTGAAGAGGACCATCCAAGAACGATTGCTGCCAGTCTGGTTCCAAATGACAAAATGTTTCAGACAAGAAGATCTTTAAATAAGTGTCCTTGTTAAACTACAATTACTGTCTTGGTCATCCTGGATGACAGTCCAGATCATCTGAGACATTTCTGAAATAGGAAAATTGCTGCCAAGTCGGGTTCCAAATGGCCAAGTGGTTTCAGACATGAAGATTTTTAAATAAATTTTCCTATAGGGTCCTATGTTAAACAGAGTTCAGCTCTGGCAGCCATCTTGGTTGACAGTCTGGGTTATAACACAAATGTTTGAAAGAGCTACATCTGAGGTTCATTGCTGCCAAATCTGTTCCAGACAAGAAGATTTTTAAATGAATTTTCCCCTCCTTTTTATATTTTTAGGAACAGCAGTCATGTTCAATGGCTGGAAGTTGGCCACTCAAGGATCATTCCACCAAAGTTTGGCACCAATTAAACCAGTGGTTTTACAGAAGATCTAAAAAGGGAGAATTTAAAATGACAATGGATGATGGCAATACATGTAGGTCACATACCCCTTTACAGACCTTTAGGCCAGGTGAGCTATAAAATGTAAGCAATATAGTTCCTAAATTATGCTGAAGTATTTCTTATAACAAACTTTAATGTAACAGTATAAATATCCTTGAAATCCATCATTAACTTAAAGATTTTGGGTGCTGTCAAGACATTTCCATGTATTCAGTCTACATAAAAAAAAAAGTTTCATGTGCTAGACCTTTGGACTAGCTACATGTAGGGTACTGAAAATTACCAATTCATCAGAAAATGATGAGAGTTCAAACCAAAATGTACCTTTACTAAATCAGTTGCAGTTGTGTTGCATCCTTTCATTTTGGCATTTGAATCTGCTCTTCAACACTTTGGGTTATTGTTTTCAACATTTTCGGCCTTGAGCACAAGTGATTAGTCATGAATCGATAAAAGGTGAATATCTTGTGCATCAAAATTTGTATTATGAAATATTTTGCTACCTTAATGCAAAAAAGTACATACTGAGTAATGAACATTTCAAAGGCTTTTAACTGCCAAGAGGGGGCCTTTTTGGCCTAGGTAGTTTGTCATGAATACTAATGATCACTAACCTGTCAACACTGAGGTTGTCCGTTCGAATCTCACCTGTGGCGGGGTGTGTTCGACTTTGATTTTAATGATAAGGATTGCCAATTTTCCTACCAAAGGTCGTGATTCTCTCCAGGTACTCCTGCGTCCTCCACCTAACTAGAGGCTCTCAAGAGCCTGTATCCCTCACCTAGATTTAGTGTTGCAGTCAATTTTAGCTTTGGCAGTCATCTTGGTTGACAGTCCAGGTCAACGGATATATTTCTAAAGAAAACCATCTAAGGAACATTTCTGCTAAATATTGTTCCAACTGGCTAAGAGGTTTCAGACAAGAAGATTTTTAAATGAATTTTCCTATAGGCTTCAATATTTAACAAAGTTTGGTGTGGCAGCCATCTTGGTTGACAATCTGGGTGATCGGACATATTTCTAAAAGAGGACCTCCTAAGGACCAATGCTGCCAAGCCTGGCTCCAATATGTCAAGTGGTTTCAGACAAGAAGATTTTTCACTGAATTTTCCCTTAGGGCCCTATGTTAAATTAAGTTCGGCTGTGGCGGCCATCTTGGTTAACAGTCCGGGTCATTGGACATATTTCTGAAAGAGAACCTCCTAAGAACCAATATTCCCGACTTTGGTTCCAACTGGCCTTGTAGTTTCATGCAAGAACATTTTTTTTAAATTCACCCCCTTTTATTTCTATTTTTAGTAACAGCAGCCATGTTGGGTGGAAGTCAGGGATGCCAGACATAATTTTGGAAGGGGGCCACCCAAGTACCATTCCACCAAAGTTTGGTCTTAATTGGCCCAGTGGTTTGAGAGAAAAAGATCTTTAAAGGAAAGTTTACGCTGGATGCAGTCTCTAAAGGGCAAAAACTCCTATAAGGGGTCAATCATTGATTTTGGTCATGTTGACTTATTTGTAGATCTTACTTTGTTGAACATTTTTGCTGTTTACAATTTGTCTTTATCTATAATAATATTCAAGATAATAACCTAAAACTGCAAAATTTCCTTAAAATTAACAATTCAGGGGCACTAACCCAACAAAGGATTGACTGATTCGTCTGAAAATTTCATGACAGGTAGACCTTGACCTGATGAACATTCTTACCCCATCAGTTTTGCTCTAATTGCTTTAGTTTTTGAGATATAAGACAATAAAATGCTCCGCTGGGTGCAGCTAGATACGACCGCAGATGTCGAACCCTGAATAGTTGGGGCAATTATGAACACAACATTCAAGCTTGATACAATACTGAATTTGGATTGTGAAAAAATATTTGACACAGCATAGGTTTGACACAGAATGAATGTTGTCTAAGAACTTAAAAATTTTTAATTTACCTATTCAAACCATATCAGTATTATTTGTTTTTATATATAAATCAGAAATAACCAATTTAAAATTGGGCACACATATCAATTTCTTGCTATTGCGCAATACTGTGCAATTGAAGATTTCTTGCTATTGCGCAATACTGTACAATTGAAAATTTCTTGAAATATTTGACACATAATAGGTTTCTGACACAGAATAACTGAAATCAAAGAACTTAGAATTGGTCATATGATTTCAATTTATATTCAATTTTTTGCTTTTTGTGCAATACAATATGCTTTGGAGAATTGACCCACCCCCCCCCCCCCAAAAAAAATAATAATTTACCCCTTTTTTTAACTTTTGTGCAATACACTATGAAGTTGCACATTGACCCCCCCCCCCCCCCTCCCAAAATAAAAAAAAAAAAACAATAAAATTTATTGTAACCCCCCCTTTTTTTGCTAAAAAAAATTTGAAATTTTCTTTTTAATTTATGAAATATGAAATGAGAAAAAAATTGCCCCCTCCCCAATTTCTCATGTACCCCCCCCCCCC
Source organism: Mytilisepta virgata (assembly GCA_028015205.1). Classification (NCBI taxonomy): domain Eukaryota; kingdom Metazoa; phylum Mollusca; class Bivalvia; order Mytilida; family Mytilidae; genus Mytilisepta; species Mytilisepta virgata. The sequence continues at coordinate 18,379,886 of CM051520.1, read as the reverse complement.
CCCCCCATTTCTTTATACTTTGCAACCATAACAGCCCATTTAAATACACCATAACATATTAAAATAGAAAATGACATCATAGTCATGGATGGCAAATTTTAAATATACATAATTTAAAAGCAGTTTAGATAAGATAAACAAAAAAGCTTCATCAGCACATTTTATATTGGCAAATTTCCAATGGAATTTGTTAATAATAAAGTTCTGATAACAGGGCACACATATCAATTTCTTGCTATTGCACAATACTGTGCAATTGAAAATTTCTTCAAATATTTGACACATAATAGGTTTCTGACACAGAATAACTGAAATCAAAGAACTTAGAATTGGTCATATGATTTCAATTTATATTCAATTTTTTGTTTCTTGTGCAATACAATATGCTGTGGAGAATTGCCCCCCCCCCAAAAAAAAAAAAAATAATTTACCCCTTTTTTAGCTTTAATTTTGGACCCCGATTTGGACCAACTTGAAAACTGGGCCCATAATAAAAAAACTAAGTACATGTTTAGATTCAGCATATCAAAGAACCCCAAGAATTCAATTTTTGTTAAAATCAAACAAAGTTTAATTTTGGACCCTTTGGACCTTAATGTAGACCAATTTGAAAACGGGACCAAAAATTAAGAATCTAAATGCATGGTTAGATTTGGCATATCAAAGAACCCCAATAGTTCAATTTTCAATGAAATCAAACAAAGTTTAATTCTGGACCCCGATTTGGACCAACTTGAAAACTGGGCCCATAATAAAAAAACTAAGTACATGTTTAGATTCAGCATATAAAAGAACCCAAAGAATTCAATTTTTGTTAAAATCAAACTAAGTTTAATTTTGGACCCTTTGGACCTTAATGTAGACCAATTTGAAAACGGGACCAAAAATTAAGAATCTAAATGCACAGTTAGATTCGGCATATCAAAGAACCCCAATAGGTCAATTTTCGATGAAATCAAACAAAGTTTAATTTTGGACCTTTTTGGCCCCTAATTCCTAAACTGTTGGGACCAAAACTCCAAAAATCAATCCCAACCTTCCTTTTGTGGTCATAAACCTTGTGTTAAAATTTCATAGATTTCTATTTACTTATACTAGAGTTATTGTGCGAAAACCAAGAAAAATGCTTATTGGGCCCTTTTTTGGCCCCCAATTCTTAAACTGTTGGGACCAAAACTCCCAAAATCAATCCCAACCTTCCTTTTGTGGTCATAAACCTTGTGTTTAAATTTCATAGATTTCTATTAACTTGTACTAAAGTTATGGTGCGAAAACCAAATGTCTTCGGACGACGACGCTGACGACGGACGACGACGCAGACGACGACGACGACGCCAACGTCATACCAATATACGACCGCAAAAATTTTGCGGTCCTATAAAAACTGCAGTTTACCCCTATGTTCTATTTTTAGCCATGTTGGCCATGTTGGTTGGCAGGCGAGGTTATTGGACATACTTTTTAATCTAGATACCATAATGATGCTTGTGGCCAAGTTTGGTTCAATTTGGCACACTAGTTTCAGAGGAGAAGATTTTTGTAAAAGTTAACAGACGACGACGGACGACAACGGACGACAGACGCCAAGTGATGAGAATAAAAACTGGCTGCTGCGAAATAGCCAAATGTGCTGAAAACGGTGTAAAACCCCCAACTAAACAAACAAATTAACTGCCAATAAAAATAAACTAAGATACCTAAATACCTTTTCTGAATTAACTTTCATCAGATCTACTTGTGCAAAGCCAAAAAATAAACACGTTAAGCAGTACAAACATAGGCCTATAGCTAAACAATTCAACTTTTTGAAATGGAATCACCTGAGGACCAAGGTCATGGTGATTTCTCTGACAACAATGCATTGCCATCTATCATGATTGCACCATGTAGCTGTTTTTAATAATTTACCTATGAAACAACTTCAATTTTTTCAGAACAGTTAACACTAGAATTGTACAGAAGACATTTTTAATCAGATTAATGTTATATCTACATGAATTAAAAAAAAAACATGCCAAAAAGTAAAAACCATAATTCCAAAATTTAAGTCAATTCATAAATGTTTTTACCAATCAAAAACATTCTGCATTTTTTGTTTTTCTTTTAGTGATTATACTCTAATTTAATAAATAACTAACCATATCATGTTGCAGCTGTGTGTCTCCAGTTTCAAATCCCTTATTTAATTCTTCACTATGAAAACTAATCCTGCTACCCATACTAAAGGTTGTGTTAATGATTTATATTAATGACAATGAAGTTTTACTAGAGAAACTTTGACACATGTATATGACCTGAGTGTCATTAGTTTTGGCAGAATGTAGATTATTAATCTTTTAAAACAAGTGTGGACCCTAAAAGATGTCTCGCCTGTCCGCGCTTGACCCAGAATAACATGCACTATCAAAGACCATGCTATCATTTGCCTACCATTATGGTACATTTGAAACAGACATGCGAAAGCTGTTATGTGATTACTTGAGCAATTAATTAATTGAGGTCAAGGACAAAAGCCATATGTCAGAAACTGACCTCATCAAAAAACCTTAATATGGTCACTGGACCGTGAATTGAGGTCAAGGACAAAAGGCATATATATATCCCCTGTCCACGCTTTATCCTAAAGCTTATACTGAAATACTGCTCGCTGGACGTTAAACCAGAAATGGGAGCAGTCGCAAATGACAGCTAATCCCCTCGTCCGTTGTTCAAGTATGGTCAGAATAACCCGAATATCATCTAAAGCTGTATGAATCTCAATGGTACTATTACTTAGATCATTGAAGTGTAAGAAGTGGTATCTCAGATATGAAAATGTTAACTTTAACCAAAGTAAGTCAAGTGTAAAATGTAGGTCAGAGTGACCCAATTATCATCTGAAGCAGCATCACTCTCCAAGACGCATCTGCTGACCAAAGATGATTGATGTACCACATGTAGTTTCTTAAATATTAACTTTAACACAAACTTTAACCTGAGTCATTCAAGCAGAAAATGTAGGTCAGAGTGACCAAATTATCATCTGAAGCAGCATCACTCTCCAAGACGCATCTACTGACCAAAGATGATTGATGTACCACATGTAGTATTTTAGATATGAACCTTTACACAAACTTTAACCTGAGTCATTCAAGCAGAAAATGTAGGGCAGAGTGATCCAATTATCATTTGAAGCAGCATCACTCTCCAAGACGGATCTACTGACCAAAGATGATTGATGTAGCACATGTAGTATCTTAGATAATGCAAACTTTAACCTGAGGTGGGACAAACGGACAGACACTTGGACGGACGGACGGACGGACTGACAGACAGACACTCGGACGGGCGAGATACTATATACCCTCCACAACTCAGTTGGGCGAGGGGATAACAATAACTAATCAATCAATAATTTTTCTATGGATCATCAAACTGTGCATTTTAAGTATTTCGTGCAAACCACCAAAAGATAAATAAATTGTCTCAAAATTTTGATGATTGCACCATACTGCGCGCACCATCGCTCATTTTATGTCAATTCTTCGAGAACCGGCATTCAAGTGATAAATCAATGGCTTTTTTGTATGCTAATTTTAAATTTCAGAACCACCCATATTTATATAAAATTTTGTGTCAACAAATATAACAATTTTGAAACAAAGTTTAAATATATACTTATCCTTTTTATATTTATATCAATCCAAATATTCTTATTGAAAGGACATCCACACAAAAATTAACATTACATTACAGACTTATTTACAAAGTCATGAATCAATAGATCAATAGTTTTGATATGTTTTAGTAGTTCTCACAATTTTGCCAGGGGCTATTGAGGGTTGTGAAATTATTTATGTGTGAAATTTAATAAACAAGATCTTTGGTTTTATGATCAACAAAATACTTTTTCTCAAATAGATTATATACATAATCATGTAAGTTTTGTATCAATTATCTTAGGTATGCCATTCGAAGAGAAAAAACTAGATGGAACTTTATACACAAAGTTATACTTCTCCCCCCCCCCCTTCCTGTTTGTCTATCCCCTAATTAAAACATTAGTGATCAATCTGAAAATATGAGGTGGGCAAGTTCTTATATATATGGCGAGTCTAGATATTGCAGTTGCTGAAAAATGGACTGTAAAAGAAAAAAATTGACAAAGTCACTGAACCATGAAATTGAGGTCAAGGGCACATGAAAGGTGTCAGACTGGCATGTACCCATACAGATCTTGCTATAAGCCATGTATGATGAGTCTATTCATTGTAGTTGCTGTAAAATAGACTTTAAAGAAAAAAATTGACAAAGTCACTGAACCATGAAATTGAGGTCAAGGACACATGACAGGTGTCAGACTGGCATGTACCCATATAGATCTAGCTATAGACCATATCTGATGAATCTAGTCATTGCACTTGCTGAAATATAAACTTTTGAGGAAAAAATTGACAAAGTCACTGAACCATGAAATTGAGGTCAAGGGCACATGAAAGGTGTCAGACTGGCATGTACCCATACAGATCTTGCTATAAGCCATGTATGATGAGTCTATTCATTGTAGTTGCAGAAAAATGGACTTTAGAAGAAAAAATTGACAAAGTCACTGAGCTGTGAAATTGAGGTCAAGGACACATGACAGGTGTCAGACTCCCATGTACCCATATAGATCTTACTATATACCAAATATGATGACTCTAAACATTACAGTTACTAAGAAAGGGACTTGAATGTAAAACTATGTCGCAGATTTTCGAAGTTCACTGAACCGTGCAATTGAGGTCAAGGACAAATGACAGGTGTCAGACTGGCATGTACCCATATAGATCTCACTGTAGACCAAATATAATAACTCTAGGTATTATAGTTTCTGAGAAAAGGATTTGAATGTAAAACTATGTCGCAATGTTTATGTGGGTATTGAACCATGAAAAAAAGGTCAAGGTCATCTAAAAATGTGCTGCTGAAAAGGTCATCACTTCATGCACCTGTGGACCAAAGATGAACATTGTAAGTATTATACTTTAAAAGTTATTAAGGTTTTACAAAAAGTTAACGCCGTCGCCGCCGGATTGCTATACCTATGTCTCGCTTCCAGCGACTTTCGTCGCAGGCGAGACAAAAACATCTTATTTGTTTATTTAGCATCTGGGGTGTTGTATTTTGTTATTTTGAAACCTCTCTGTTTTATATTTATATTTTTTTGGGGGAAAAGGGGGAGAAGGGTGATTAATAGCAATTGCAACTAGCGCTATAGGAGCATATGCATTTTCTACATATGGGTCATTTAGAAAAGTCTTTGTTAAATGGGGGCAGACATATTGTACTACATACTAAGGCTAGAAAAATTTTCGTTCGCCGGAAACGTAAGGGAAATAACTTGCTTCAAATTTTAATTTTAGTGTCAGAATCGTGATACCGGAAATGAGTTTCTGGAAAGGGCTATTGCTTTGCCTACGCCAACAGCATATTACATTTATGTTATTACATTAAATATGCAATTTTCACTCACATGAATTTTATATGCATGCTTCTAGATTTCAGATGAAGGATTCCTTTGTCATGCTATGATCTGAAGTTGGTTGAAATATTTTAAACTAAAAGGTTTTTTCAAAAACTTCCTGTTAACGTTTCATTTAAAGATAAAAGTATATTAAATCATATTGTTACTGTAAATTTAACATATGCTAAGTTTGAATCCTTGTTGTTCACATGCAAAGTTTATCACAACTAATTCTGTCAAGGTCTTTTGGTTTGTACTTTAATCAAAAATAGTACCGGTATGCCCTTGAATCCAAGGTTGAAACATTATAATGGCCTTGAATGCTGTCTATCAGCTGCCTTGCTTACCTGTAATAATGCCATTTTGCTATTTCATGTATCCATCCATGATCAAAGCATACACTGTACATGTGCACTAAATTTCATTTTTCCAAGTTTTAAAAGTGTAATGTCACTAATGTTACATTTTATTTAAGGTACAATCTTATAATTTATTTTGTTACTTAGAGTAATTTGTTCTGTTCAATGTACATGCAAGCCTGTAATCAGCTAACAATGTTTAAACTTTTTTCAGAGATTGTTAAAACTTTAATTTGTCTACAAGGTTCATGTTTTCATTTTGTTTTAAAACTAGAACCTTTAAACCCCTGATGCTAGTAAGTAGCCATTTGATTTTTACAGAAATGAAAGAGCTGTAAGCTAAGAGCTTATAAATACCTCCGCTCAAACACTTTTGATATGTCCTAAGCTTAAGATGGCATGGTACTAACAGGAAGTAAATTTGACACAGGTACATAAATCGGTAGAACATCTAACATACCATCATAATCATGCTTCATAAAACTTATAAAATAGTTGCTACATATAGTTGCTGAGATTTTTTTAGCAAAAATTTTCTTATTCCATATAGTGAAAATGTTAGGTGGAATCATTTAACAGGAATTGGATGTCCCACAGGTAAAAATTGGTGCTCACTATACATTTTATCATGGTCATGCTTCACACCAACTTTGAATTAGTTGTGGCCTGTAATTAACCAACGTAAATAATGTATATTATAGTTAATTAGATGGGTATTTTCACATAAAACCTGTATTCGGAATTCAGAGGGACCAGTTTATGGAGGATTGTTTTAACTGGAAATATAGGTGAAAATTCTATTTTGTGGGGATATTTTGACTTACTGACATATTCCCAACATTTTTTCATTCCCAGAATCTTTTAGATTCTTTTTTTAGAAGTCCAATTATTGAAAGTACCCCATAACTCAGAATCTATGTTGGATCAAATGTTTTCTTTTGGAATTTTCAACTACATTTAGTCATTTTGAAAGTTTTTCAGGAAATTCACCAAATTTTAAAATTAACTAAGAAACTTTTATTATCCAAGTACCATATAATCCTTCAGGCCCAATATGACTGTAGGAGGACATTATAAAGGCTTAATATGAAAATACTCATTTTTTTAACACTTTTAATAATCAATGACCATGATCACTTTAAATTCAGTGCGGGGAATTTTAGCAGGAAAACAGACCTTTTAGCAGAAATTTTGTGGACATTTTAGTGGAAGATTTAAACAACAATTTAGTGGAATTTAAAATATTTTCTGGACATTTTAGACGAAGCATCTACCGCTTTCATTAGCACAACTATGCCTGTGCCCCCTGCTCAGCAAATGAAGGGTAAAAGTTGAATTTTGAGCAGGATCTTGTTCACTTTAATACAGTCTTAATACATGTTCAATCTCAAGTGAGCACTAAAAAACAAGATAATTACAATATTTATATATCGATATTGGCTCCGTATCTAAATTCAACACTGCAGACATACATGTAATGGTCTCTACTAATATCACTAATACTGATCATTTCTGGTGTTCTGGGGTAACTGTCATAAATTCGACAAAATTAATCGGTTAAATTTTAAATTTTGAGTTATTATTAAAAAGAATAAAAAAAAACACATGTTAAAATATCTGTACATGTTGTGTATCTATAGCTACAATATATAGTTGAAGTTAATATCATGGGCCACTAAAGGCATGAATATATATATATATATTCATGTATATGAAGTTAATATCAGGAGGTTCTTGCTAAAAAATGTTTATATAAAATGTGGAATGCACTTCAAATAATTCAAAGCCTACAGGTATTTATGGTTTAATTGAACGACCAACTTAATTTTTAGAGTATACAAATTCATTAACTTTGATAAAAATTTTTATATCGATATAAAGGGAACTGTCATACTTAAATATGCCTGCCCATTATTTTGTAAAGCCCAGTCAGAAATTATTTTGCCCAAAAAACAAATTTCTGAATTTCAATCTGATTCTAGTGAACACAAAAACCATATATACCAATATTTGTTTGTTTGTTTAGTTGGGGTTTAATGCCGTTTTCAGCACATTTTGGCCATTTCGAGGCAGCCAGTTTTTATTGGTGGAGTACCCAGAGAGAACCACCGATCTTCGGTAGGAAAATTTGCAATCCTTGTCAATTAAGATTGAAGTCGAACACACCCCGCCACAGGTGAGATTCGAACTCACAACCCCAGCGTTGACAGGCTAGTGATCAGTAGTAGTGACGATGAACTACCTAGATCACTCGGCCACCGAGGCCCCACCAATATTTGTAAGTAGATGCCAATAACTTTTACTTTTTAAAATATGTAGAAAAACGTCGAGAGTCGTATTGTCGCAATAAACAATTATGTCAAACATGTGTTAACCTTTAACTAAATATTCTTCACGTGAATTCCGGTCACTGATTGGTCATCTATTAAAAGTGTAAATTTACGTCGGAAAGCATTGTATGTTTGCAAGGATAATAAAAGAGAAGTTCTGATGGCCAACAACAATGAAGCGATCAAATACCCTGTATTATATTTTATAACAATAATATTTGTTATTACAGGGGTTTCAATAGATTTAAGAGTAGGAGGCTAAATAAAAAAAGCAGACAGCTATTAGTTTCTAAAACGAGGCCGGCGAAGCCAACCGAGTCGCTGAGCTTTGCTTGGCGGCTTACGGCCAAGGGGCTGGAGCTCTGGAGTAAATGATGCAAAATCCTGCATTCTGGCACTCTCCTGGCAACTAATTTTAGCTTTCAAAACAACAATTTTGTTTACATCGAACAAGGAAGTTAATCAAATGATTAAAACAGAAAAGTCGTTTTCATTGATCTTTTAATTTTTTTTTTACTGTAAAAAAAGTAGCCGACCACTAAATATCCGCAGATTTTCGCTGGCAACCGGCTTATATTGAAAGCACTGTATTATTATCAAAAACGAATGAATTATCAGTATAAGGGAAAGAAAATGATGAAGAATTGAAGGTTACACAATCCTGCACAAAAAAAAAAATTTCTTTGAGATTTTTTTTTAAATTCATACATAAAAAATGGTAATTTGAAAGATGGAATTAGGTGCCAGGAGATTGCGAGAATGCAGGATTTTGCTCCATTTAGAGTGCACACAATAGTTTTTCTTAGAACTTTTCATGACGTCATGAATTGAAGGAACATACTCAAAAGATTGATACATGTAGCTGGACAATTGGCTGTATCATATACCCATAGACAACCATATATCAAATAAAACATATTTCTTCAAGCTTTCACTGTATACAAGTATTTTTAAGGAATTCCTTTCCAAATTCTTACCATTACAGAAAGATAACTGACAAAAAATAGGCCTGCCCCCCTTCAAATATTTCTAAAACAGACCAACCTCAGAGCAGCCTACCAAAGACTCCTGCGTAAATTTAGAGAACTGAGTATATGTGTTTTCCAAAGTACACATTTAACTGGTTTCAGCACATGTAGTTTCAGGGTACATTCGCCGCCTTTTAAAATTGCTACATGAAGTGGTATAAAAATGTGTTTTCACCTACACTATTTTTGGATGTTTTCAGAGTAGTCTCCCATTAATAAAACTTTTATGAAAATAAATACTTTTTTTACATTTCATGCATTTTTTTAAACCAGGGGGGGCTGTCGTACAGGCGCCAAGCATGCAGCTTGGCACCGCGGCCTGCTTTGCCGGCCGCATGGCACAGCCGCCTACTTTTAGATTTCAGCCTACTACTTCAAGTTGTATGGAAAGCACTGCTTTTCCCTTAGGCCTTGCTCAGTGGCAGTGCAGTGAGAAATCTATTTCATCATCCTGAACTAAACCACGGAACAATTTGGGTAAGCTGTTTGTCTGATAATGATATACATGTATTTACCTCAAGCTGCATATATTCTTTTTCCAGTTCATCCCAGTCATCAACACTCGACTGTAGAACTGCATTTGTCGATTTTTCATTTTCGTGGTCTGATTCGTCCATCATCCAGATGATCCAGACTGATCCAGAAAATACTTTTAGAGGGACTTCCGGTTAAAAAAACTTTCGATGTAAAGTGTCTTTTGGAAACATACCTAAATAATTCCATATTAATTTGCATATGATAAAATGTAAATATTTCATTGGTCGAAAGGGCAAAATGTTTATATGAATTTGACCCCTTTTCCGCTATAGGATTAAAATTGATTTTATAGGAGTTTATCAATGTGTAAACAAGGACGACTCAATCACAAACTGAATATATAAAGTCCGAAGTCAATGTTTTAATCTTTTCCAGTTAAATTTTAACAGCTATTGTCAGTTTCATCCTTAAAATTTTTTTCTTATCAACATTCTCCGCGCTCGATGTCTCGTTTGAAATTTCAAATTTCCAAGAAAGCACATGAATATACTTGCCAAGTATAGATTTATCGATGTATGAATTAATAATAATAATAATAATAATATTTATTCAAGATAAAAGGCATGATATTGACAGACAATAAATAAAACGTAATGACATACAAATGAATAAGATTGTACCGTTACAGACACTAAAATGATTGGCAGATTATGAGCACTAAAAATTATAATTTAAAAGATTCAAATTGTGGAAATTTTCATTATTTTAATATTTGACCTCACTAGTTTTATTAAATGGTCTCGATTTCACTGCAGCCTAATCTTATGATGACCCGCAAAAGTTAAAGAAACTTCCAGTGGGGTCCTTTTAAGAAGAGACTACCAGTTCACCGCTTGACACAAATAAATAACAAAAATCATTTAAAATTATCACAGATGAACGCTCAAACTCTTATAAAATAAATAAAAAACAAATTCACCATTAGAGATGGATTCAAATTTATCCATCAATTTTTTTTTATTTGTACTTTAAAATTATACTTTTTTGTGCAACTTTTAACTATTTCTGGCAGTGAGTTCCAGTCTTTTATTCCATTGTAGAAAAAAATCGGTAGATTCACACCCTTTAATTGCAGATATATATATATATAAAAATTCATGTTACTAGATCTTGTGTTAAAAAAATGTTTCATTTCTAACAAAATTGTTATTCAAATAATTTGGGTATATATTGTTATAAATATTAAAAACATGATTGAGTCTCAGTTGTTTGACTCTATTTCTGATATTTTTTAAATTCAATATATGTCGCACTTTTTCTAGGATGTAATTTAGAATAAATATCACAATCTTATTTTCTGCCACTTGACAATTCGGGCTTACCTCCTATCCCCTGCTGTTTAACTACGGCTATCGGTCAAGTAAAATAGTAGGGGAACAGTTAAAATTGTTTATTTGAGGAACAAACCTCAACGATGTTGTTTATTTCTCAAATAAACAACATTACCGGATCCACTGCATCGGTTTCATTGCCTAATGGTATCATATCAGTTACATAATAAGGATTAGACAAATTTTATAATGGTAACTTGAAATATTGCAGCATATTTAGTAAATTATATATGATCATTAATTAATCCAGTATACATTAACAGAATAATAGCCGTAGTTACAGATCAGGGGAGAAAACAAATGTTAATCTGGAATATGCGTAAAATGTATATCAAATGTGGAAAAAAATTATAAGCAGACATAATCTGTCTACAACTATCAAGCAACTTGGTAATTTTCATATACTTTCGCGTTTTAACTTGCTTTGTACTTGTTTCTGAAATACATAAAATATGGCTTTTAGTACTTTGTAAACAAGTTATGTATATCTTGAACCTGCCAATAAGACTAAACATATACCTTTTTTAACTTTGGTTATTCATTCAAAATAATTCTTATGTTCCAATATTCTTTGATAAGTTATTGATAGCTAACACATTTCTCTTTTTACATAACAACATTTCTTTCTTGAGATTTGTTAGCAAGAGACTTTAATAGTTTAGTGGAAACAGACTGATGATATTGGACCCCCATCCTAAAAATACAATTCCAACCGAATCTCAATTTCTAATGAGATAGCTGTAGAATGTTTTCGATAGATTTATCATATTGTGGATATTCAACAACCTGTATAAGTAAACAACAAAACAGATATCAGGAATTGCCCATCTATAATACTAAATTTACGAATTAGCCGAATAGGCGGCAAAACGCGTGATTCAAAATAAACGATGTATAGTTCAGATTATAAAGGTTATTATCGGATTTGACAATCTACATTTATAAATTTAAACTACAGTTTTGTTTATGTGCAAATGGAATTTGTATGCACTTTTCCGATATGAATTCTCCCAACGTATCCCTTAGAAGGTTCTCGAAGGCATCATTTTAGCACATTGATTTAAATAAACAAGTATGCACATATTTTTAATGTATTTCTGTTTGAAATTACGGAAGAAGAATAAAAAAAAATTAAAAACATTCTCCTTCGAGTGGGATGTTTCCGCTTTATGTATTCAGGATTGTTTTTCTACAATAACGCAATTTCTCCTAACTGTAAAGGTTATGAACTTTGAAGATAATGAAGAAGTAAAGTAAAGTTCAGAGGAATTCCTAACTTAGTTGTTTTTTTTGGATTGCTCGGATGATTACCTTGCACAAAGTGATAAAACCAACCATTATCTATTTTTAAATTATTTGTCATGTGACCTGTCTAAATATATCTCTACTGTAAGCCCTAGATAAAAATATTTTTAACAAATGGTCATCTTTATCATTAATGACGAAATTTATCTCGGACATCTTTGATAAATATAAACGTGGACAACACAAGCAGCCACACACTAAAAATGCTTTCACCTTCTGTTTATTGGATATATTTGTGAAATTAAGCCTCGCTTGCCCTGCCCATGATGACAATGGAACAATTGGAACAATTATTTTCCAAAAATATGCTCTAACTAACTCACGGCATCTTTTGAAAAATTCATCCGTCACTAAGGAAATGTTTACATCTACAATTTCATTTTCATATTTATTCTGAAGGAAAAAGGTAATGCATTATGAAATGTGTATTTAATGAAAGCTTTTCATCAAGTTCCAGTTCAGAATTAATTATAACAATAAAAATATTGACAATTTATGTGGTTGTGTTTTCGTCATAGATTTTGACTTTGATGGCACCTTAAGGTCCATTTTGGTAATTCTACGTGGCATACAGTCTACTGCATCAGTGGATACATCTTCGGTAGTAACGAACAGCCATGACAATTGGGTCACGATGACCTACATTTCACGCTTCATTGACTTTGGTTAAAGTCTGCATTAAAATTCATTTCTAAGAATACTACATGCAGCACATATAGACATGAAACTATCAGTTGATAGCACCTACTTGACAGGAAAGTTTATGAAGCCTGCCACATCATCCATATTGAGTTCCTGTTCCATGAATGGCATGGCCGCAACAAATTTTTATAGTCAATATGGCCACCACAAAAAAAAGCTTATTTTCCCGCGCTCGCGCGGGTTCAATGTCTAGTAATGACATAATTATACCAATCAATCAACCCATCCAAGTAAGTTTCCTGAATCTTTGACCCGCGTTCCTCAGAATTTATGAAGTCTGAATTAGCGACAAATCTGTCAATTTCCTGGAAGCTTAGTGGAATTGAACTGACAATACTGAAATAATTTTTATCTATAATTTTTTATTTTAATTTCATTTAGTTCATGTACTAACATAACAATTTTAAGAATTAGATCTTCATGTTTAAGGTATTCTTCTGCAAGTCATTTTTCAATTAAACAAACAAACAAACAAACAAATAATCCTTATTTAAGGATAATAACCCCATTAGCCTAAAACTAACCTTTCTGGAGGTCCTCAAAGCAAGTAACTGAGACAAATATATACAATATCAAATAGAAACGAAAATGAAATTATATCTCATTACTAATTTACAATTTATACAGCACAACATTATTGTAATTTGATAGTGCAAGACAATATTCATAACATTTTATTCTAAAAGATTCAAGTGAATTGAATATCTTGACTTCTATTGGTAAAAGTACGAAAAAAAAAAATCAGACGTCGGGTTCCTGTGGGACAGATGGGCGGACGGAGACAATTGAAAGTCGGTGGATAAATATTGCATTTCAATCTTTTAGTAGAGATTATGAGTAATCTCGTTACTTTATAGCTGTTTGTTTGTTTGTTTAGTTGGGGTTTAACGCCGTTTTCAGCACATTTTGGCCATTTCGCGGCGGCCAGTTTTTATTGGTGGAGGAAGCCGGAGTACCCGGAGAGAACCACCGACCTTCGGTAGGAAAATTGGCAATCCTTGTCAATTAAGATCGGAGTCGAACACACCCCGCCACAGGTGAGATTCGAACTCACAACCCCAGCGTTGACAGGCTAGTGATCAGTAGTAGTCATGACGAACTACCTAGACCACTCGGCCACCGAGGCCCCCCTTTATAGCCGTGGGCATTGAGTTTGTACCACCCGAAATCACTTTTAAATTCCTTGTCTTGAACGAAGTAAAGTTCAAATGTAAAGTTATACATATTTTTTTTACTAAAACACACTGTGGAAACAAGGGCATTTAACAACGAGACGGTTCTTTTAACCGACCTCACGCTACTAATCAACCAATCTGAGTTCAAATTTCTCCGGGAATCCTTCTAGCGATTACAAAGGTATACTGATTAAAAGGGACGTAACTCTAACCGAACTTGAGACAGACAGGTTGAGTAAGCAAGAACATTTAGACCTCTTAATAGATATTTAGAATAGTAGGAAAGCATACCAATACACACATAGCTTTTGAATAGTTATTTCCAGTATCTGTAGTTTTGGTTTAACGGAATCGTCCAGTATCCGGAAATATCTGGTTCTATTCTAACTTCTAGAATTTTTCAATATTTTCCAGCACTATAATATTAAGATAATGACAGTATATACTATGAGTATTTAGTTCATGATCTTTGCTTTAGTTTATCCTTTATATACACAAATATAATGGCGTATTTGTAACATTTGAATATTATTGTATGATAAATGTACTAATCATCTTATGTCTCATATGTTATGCAACACCATATTCTCATTGTTGTGATACTGAGTTATTATATAGACATGATCCCCGTCAGTGATGACATTATTATATTAGATTGTTATGGATATCATTCTGGGTATATAAACCCACTCATGGGATCTGGAATTTAACTTTCCCATCTGACAAATGGCTTTCCAGTACTAACTTGACTAAGTTAAGATTGTATTTTCCACAAATTTGTTCATCGCAAAGTTGAAGGCATCGGGAACCAAAAAAAATTTCATGTCAAATGAAATTTCTTTTGTTTACATTTTATGTACGGACTCGGTCTTGCTCCGTGTTTCAAAGAGTCAATCTTTTTATTTTTTCATGCTCCTGATCAAGGCCATATTGGGAGAAACTTTGGGCAATTTTTGGCCAGGTTACTCCGAGTGAAATTTGGGTTATAGTATGGTGAATGTCGAGCGGGTGGGGAAAGTAGGGTACCTATTTTGTGTAATCAACTCCTACTACAGTATTCAATCCAGAGCCTTCAAACTTTGGAGAATGCTTATATATATAATGGACATGTGCACCTCCTATTATGGATACATTTGAAAAATTTTTGCAGAATTTCTGGATTGTGAAACTTGGTAATACATTTTTCAATCCAGAGTCTTCAGACTTGGTAGAATTTTTATATATATATATTGAACATATGCACCTCCTATTATGGATACATTAGGAACACTTTTGCAGAATTCCCAGTTGCTGTAACATTACATATTCTTTTGTTGTTCATTTCATCAATTACAATAACATTTACAAATTTCCACTCCTTAGTCATTGTTAAGTAATGTAACCCCGGCATTTGATTCTTTGACCCATTTTTACTTTTTTTAATTTGGTTGTTGTTTTTTTATGATTTTGTATTTGGTTTTGTTCGGCTTGTGTATTTTGTACATTTAAGTCGATTTGTGCCCCTTTTGACAGCTCACCATTTCCATTTATTTTCCTTGTTTTCTACTTCTCAGAAACCCATTGAGATACATCCATAGTATTATATCACTAGAATTCTCTTATAAAACTGAATACAGTTTAACAACATTTGGGTCACTTTGACCTACATTTAACTTGTGTTAATTTTGCATTTAAATTGTGCTGAATTTCTGATAATAGAGTATGAATTAGCAGTTTCTACAACTTCATGCTTTTCATGAATCCTGTTAGATGTCATTGCTTTGTATAATCATACTTGTGTGCAAATTTCAAACCAAATTCATAACAGGACATCAGTTTTGCTCTTTCACATTACATTATATGAGTTTAAAATAAAAAAGATTAATGAGTCAATGTTTAAAACAGCACAAAGAAATGACAGGAGGTGCATGTATGGGGTTATTGTTATGATTTAGACAATAAACCCTGAATTTGAATCTAAAGATAAAACTGAGGCTACCTTTCACCCTTCAACAAGAGTTTCCAATGATGAAGAACAGAAATGTGCCATTTGATTTTTGCTTATGTCATGAGAATGTAGGAAATTTTTGTGCAGAATTAATTCAGAATATCCATTTTATTATGAACATTTGAATGACTTATTGAAATTTTTTGTCTTATAGGCTGTAAGATGGAAGAATTAGAAGTATTAGAGTCAATCTACTTGGATGATTTAAAGATTGAACGGACTCACAGGTACATGTATAGTATTAAATCAGATCTGAAAGATGTCTTTTGGATTAGTATTTTAGGAGAGTCAAAATTCTGTATATAAGATAATTAAGAAAATGTTTAGAGACCAGGAGTCCTTTTCACAAAATATCTTCAGAGTAAAATCACTCGTAATTTATACTAGAATGGTCATGAATTAAGTGCAGTTTTACTCTTAAGAATTTTGTGAAAAGTGCTGCTGCTGTCTTGAAACTTCATGATACAGAAAGGCCACCTGTCTTAATATAAATAAAGGGTGTGGGATGTGTGTCAGTGATACTTAATCTTGTCAGTCTGTGTACACATGTGGAGGTCATCATGAGGCCTTCAGTACTGAGCTTAAAATTGTTGCTTAAGTCAGGCACTAAATCATGACTTTAAGACCATAGGATTAAGAATTCAAAATAATGACGAAAATATCAAATAAGCACATGATTCAGGAGGAAACATAAAGAAAAAAAAAATATTGAAGAGATATATATAGTGGGTACAGATATCACTTGCACTAGAATAGTTTTCAGAATAGTTCTGTGGAAACCATGATTACTTTACTAAAAATGCCACAAGTTGCTTTAATTATTCAGATGTTTACTGTTATTTAAACTACATTTTATTTTTGCTTACAACAGTGGATCACCACTTGGTATACAGCTTCTGTTACATCCAGCTACAGGTGATGAGTTAGATAAAAGATATGTCTGTATAACTTTGACATTAAGATTATCAGAGCAGGTAAATGGTGGACTATACAGGTTTAGAAACCTTCTTGTTTGTCTTTTTTATGTTGCCTGTGTAGCAGTATTGTCATATAGTCAGTATCCATTGTCTTTCAATGTCACCATCATACTTTCAATCTCTGAACTCCTTATAAACTTCTGAATGGATTTTGTTCACCTATTATTTAAGTCTTTTTTATTCTATGATTTTTGTGGTTTCCATATCAAAACATCAAATAATGTCTTTGAAAAAATGTCATTAACTGTAATAAGGGAGACAACTTCAACATTCGTATGTAAACAGTTTTTCATGGTAAATAGTCCTAGTTAACAATTTTACATGGTCAGTTGTACTAACATCTTGTGTTGTGATAAGATATTGTTGATCCTTTTTACATTTTTTTATTCAGCCTGTTTTAGGATGTATTGTAATTGAAGTTATTCCATTTTTAGGACGTTAATTAAATTTCATACTTACTAACTTACTAAGGATTAGACATCATCATGTGCATTGCCTTAACCACGATTGATAGGAGCATATATGTTACATTATTTGACTAACTCACATATTTTCATAATCATTTAAGGTTTGCACATTATGATGATTCTGACATTGGAATATTCATTTTATTACCCTGTACACAATGGTGGAGTAGTTGAATTTAGTAATTTTTTATTTTTAAATTCATGACTCATCCATTTAAGGTATTATTTATGAAGTATAAATGTATCTTCAAAAATGGAATCATATACAGTTACATCATATACATGTCTTTCTGACAAAGCTAACTTTAAATTAACACATTCCTGCAGCCTCTTTACACTTATCTGTTAGAGTATACTTCTGTTTTTGAAAAAGTCTAGTAATAGAAAGCCATGTTTATTTTCTTTTCAAATAACAGTAAATTTACCTCATAATATCAATTCAGATGTAAGGAATTTACTATAGTACAGTTGAAATTATAGTAAAATCTTATTACAATAACTGGATCAAGGCAAAAATAAGAACAATACCATGTCGAAATTTTAAAGCTTTGTAGATTGTTGTTGAGGATTTTGGAGGACAACATTTATTGGCTAGATTTTTTCTACAAAAAATGATAGATGCAAATTTTATTGGTAATTTTAATGTGCTTTAACATGCATTTAATAAATATTTGAAACAAACTAGTTCAGGGCCACACTATGAGATGAAGAACAGCATTAAAAGCATTGTTTTTTGCATGAACTTGACATGGGTTCATATGTGGAGTTTCTTTGAGGAATTTATCCAGTAAATCCCTTGTAACTTTTTTAGTATATTTTAGACATGGATTCACCATTATGTAATCTAAATATCTCATTGTATGTATTACAGTATCCAGATGAAGTACCTGAAATAATAATAACTAATCCTAGAGGTATAGCTGACGAGGAAGTTCAGAGGTAATACATGCTTACATTTATAACTAATCCTAGAGGTATAGCTGATGAGGAAGTTCAGAGGTAATACATGCTTACATTTATAACTAATCCTAGAATAATAGCTGATGAGGAAGTTCAGAGGTAATACATCCTTACTTTTATAACTAATCCTAGAGGTATAGCTGATGAGGAAGTTCAAAGGTAATACATGCTTACATTTATAACTAATCCTAGAGGTATAGCTGATGAGGAAGTTCAAAGGTAATACATGCTTACATTTATAACTAATCCTACAGGTATAGCTGATGAGGAAGTTCAGAGCTAATACATGCTTACATTTATAACTAATCCTAGAATAATAGCTGATGAGGAAGTTCAGAGGTAATACATCCTTACTTTTATAACTAATCCTAGAGGTATAGCTGATGAGGAAGTTCAGAGGTAATACATGCTTACATTTATAACTAATCCTAGAATAATAGCTGATGAGGAAGTTCAGAGGTAATACATCCTTACTTTTATAATTAATCCTAGAGGTATAGCTGATGAGGAAGTTCAGAGGTGATACATGCTTACAGTTATAACTAATCCTAGAGGTATAGCTGATGAGGAAGTTCAAAGGTAATACATGCTTACATTTATAACTAATCCTAGAGGTATAGCTGATGAGGAAGTTCAGAGGTAATACATCCTTACATTTATAACTAATCCTAGAGGTATAGCTGATGAGGAAGTTCAGAGGTAATACATGCTTACATTTATAACTAATCCTAGAGGTATAGTTGAGGAGGAAGTTCAGGGGTAATACATGCTTACATTTATAACTAATCTTAGATGTATAGCTGATGAGGAAGTTCAGAGGAAATACATGCTTAAATTTATAACTAATCCTAGAGGTATAGCTGATGAGGAAGTTCAGAGCTAATACATGCTTACATTTATAACTAATCCTAGAGGTATAGCTGATGAGGAAGGTCAGAGGTAATTGATGCTTACTTTTATAACAAATCCTAGAGGTATAGCTGATGAGGAAGTTCAGAGGTAATACATGCTTACATTTATAACTAATCCTAGAGGTATAGCTGATGAGGAAGGTCAGAGGTAATTGATGCTTACTTTTATAACAAATCCTAGAGGTATAGCTGATGAGGAAGTTCAGAGGTAATACATGCTTACATTTATAACTAATCCTAGAATAATAGCTGATGAGGAAGTTCAGAGGTAATACATCCTTACTTTTATAACTAATCCTAGAGGTATAGCTGATGAGGAAGTTCAGAGGTAATACATGCTTACAGTTATAACTAATCCTAGAGGTATAGCTGATGAGGAAGTTCAAAGGTAATACATGCTTACATTTATAACTAATCCTAGAGGTATAGCTGATGAGGAAGTTCACAGGTAATACATGCTTACAGTTATAACTAATCCTAGAGGTATAGCTGATGAGGAAGTTCAAAGGTAATACATGCTTACATTTATAACTAATCCTAGAGGTATAGCTGATGAGGAAGTTCACAGGAAATACATGCTTACATTTTTAACTAATCCTAGAGGTATGACTGATGAGGAAGTTCAGAGGTAATACATGCTTACATTTATAACTAATCCTAGAATAATAGCTGATGAGGAAGTTCGGAGGTAATACATCCTTACTTTTATAACTAATCCTAGAGGTATAGCTGATGAGGAAGTTCAGAGGTAATACATGCTTACATTTATAACTAATCCTAGAGGTATAGCTGATGAGGAAGTTCAGAGGTAATACATGCTTACATTTATAACTAATCCTAGAGGTATAGCTGATGAGGAAGGTCAGAGGTAATTGATGCTTACTTTTATAACAAATCCTAGAGGTATAGCTGATGAGGAAGTTCAGAGGTAATACATGCTTACATTTATAACTAATCCTAAAATAATAGCTGATGAGGAAGTTCAGAGGTAATACATCCTTACTTTTATAACTAATCCTAGAGGTATAGCTGATGAGGAAGTTCAGAGGTAATACATGCTTACAGTTATAACTAATCCTAGAGGTATAGCTGATGAGGAAGTTCAAAGGTAATACATGCTTACATTTATAACTAATCCTAGAGGTATAGCTGATGAGGAAGTTCACAGGAAATACATGCTTACATTTTTAACTAATCCTAGAGGTATAGCTGATGAGGAAGTTCAAAGGTAATACATGCTTACATTTATAACTAATCCTAGAGGTATAGCTGATGAGGAAGTTCACAGGTAATACATGCTTACATTTATAACTAATCCTAGAATAATAGCTGATGAGGAAGTTCAGAGGTAATACATCCTTACTTTATAACTAATCCTAGAGGTATAGCTGATGAGGAAGTTCACAGGTAATACATGCTTACAGTTATAACTAATCCTAGAGGTATAGCTGATGAGGAAGTTCAGAGGTGATACATGCTTACATTTATAACTAATCCTAGAGGTATAGCTGATGAGGAAGTTCAGAGGTAATACATGCTTACATTTATAACTAATCCTAGAGGTATAGTTGAGGAAGAAGTTCAGGGGTAATACATGCTTACATTTATAACTAATCTTAGATGTATAGCTGATGAGGAAGTTCAGAGGAAATACATGCTTAAATTTATAACTAATCCTAGAGGTATAGCTGATGAGGAAGTTCAGAGCTAATACATGCTTACATTTATAACTAATCCTAGAGGTATAGCTGATGAGGAAGGTCAGAGGTAATTGATGCTTACTTTTATAACAAATCCTAGAGGTATAGCTGATGAGGAAGTTCAGAGGTAATACATGCTTACATTTATAACTAATCCTAGAGGTATAGCTGATGAGGAAGGTCAGAGGTAATTGATGCTTACTTTTATAACAAATCCTAGAGGTATAGCTGATGAGGAAGTTCAGAGGTAATACATGCTTACATTTATAACTAATCCTAGAATAATAGCTGATGAGGAAGTTCAGAGGTAATACATCCTTACTTTTATAACTAATCCTAGAGGTATAGCTGATGAGGAAGTTCAGAGGTAATACATGCTTACAGTTATAACTAATCCTAGAGGTATAGCTGATGAGGAAGTTCAAAGGTAATACATGCTTACATTTATAACTAATCCTAGAGGTAGAGCTGATGAGGAAGTTCAGAGGTAATACATGCTTACAGTTATAACTAATCCTAGAGGTATAGCTGATGAGGAAGTTCAAAGGTAATACATGCTTACATTTATAACTAATTCTAGAGGTATAGCTGATGAGGAAGTTCACAGGAAATACATGCTTACATTTTTAACTAATCCTAGAGGTATAGCTGATGAGGAAGTTCAGAGGTAATACATGCTTACATTTATAACTAATCCTAGAATAATAGCTGATGAGGAAGTTCAGAGGTAATACATCCTTACTTTTATAACTAATCCTAGAGGTATAGCTGATGAGGAAGTTCAGAGGTGATACATGCTTACAGTTATAACTAATCCTAGAGGTATAGCTGATGAGGAAGTTCAAAGGTAATACATGCTTACATTTATAACTAATCCTAGAGGTATAGCTGATGAGGAAGTTCACAGGTAATACATGCTTACATTTATAACTAATCCTAGAATAATAGCTGATGAGGAAGTTCAGAGGTAATACATCCTTACTTTTATAACTAATCCTAGAGGTATAGCTGATGAGGAAGTTCAGAGGTGATACATGCTTACAGTTATAACTAATCCTAGAGGTATAGCTGATGAGGAAGTTCAAAGGTAATACATGCTTACATTTATAACTAATCCTAGAGGTATAGCTGATGAGGAAGTTCACAGGTAATACATGCTTACATTTATAACTAATCCTAGAATAATAGCTGATGAGGAAGTTCAGAGGTAATACATCCTTACTTTTATAACAAATCCTAGAGGTATAGCTGATGAGGAAGTTCAGAGGTAATACATGCTTACAGTTATAACTAATCCTAGAGGTATAGCTGATGAGGAAGGTCAGAGGTAATTGATGCTTACTTTTATAACAAATCCTAGAGGTATAGCTGATGAGGAAGTTCAGAGGTAATACATGCTTACATTTATAACTAATCCTAGAGGTATAGCTGATGAGGAAGGTCAGAGGTAATTGATGCTTACTTTTATAACAAATCCTAGAGGTATAGCTGATGAGGAAGTTCAGAGGTAATACATGCTTACATTTATAACTAATCCTAGAATAATAGCTGATGAGGAAGTTCAGAGGTAATACATCC
Organism: Mytilisepta virgata; assembly: GCA_028015205.1. Taxonomy (NCBI): domain Eukaryota; kingdom Metazoa; phylum Mollusca; class Bivalvia; order Mytilida; family Mytilidae; genus Mytilisepta; species Mytilisepta virgata. The sequence continues at coordinate 18,357,054 of CM051520.1, read as the reverse complement.
TTACTTTTATAACTAATCCTAGAGGTATAGCTGATGAGGAAGTTCAGAGGTAATACATGCTTACAGTTATAACTAATCCTAGAGGTATAGCTGATGAGGAAGTTCAAAGGTAATACATGCTTACATTTATAACTAATCCTAGAGGTAGAGCTGATGAGGAAGTTCAGAGGTAATACATGCTTACAGTTATAACTAATCCTAGAGGTATAGCTGATGAGGAAGTTCAAAGGTAATACATGCTTACATTTATAACTAATTCTAGAGGTATAGCTGATGAGGAAGTTCACAGGAAATACATGCTTACATTTTTAACTAATCCTAGAGGTATAGCTGATGAGGAAGTTCAGAGGTAATACATGCTTACATTTATAACTAATCCTAGAATAATAGCTGATGAGGAAGTTCAGAGGTAATACATGCTTACTTTTATAACTAATCCTAGAGGTATAGCTGATGAGGAAGTTCAGAGGTGATACATGCTTACAGTTATAACTAATCCTAGAGGTATAGCTGATGAGGAAGTTCAAAGGTAATACATGCTTACATTTATAACTAATCCTAGAGGTATAGCTGATGAGGAAGTTCAGAGGTAATACATCCTTACATTTATAACTAATCCTAGAGGTATAGCTGATGAGGAAGTTCAGAGGTAATACATGCTTACATTTATAACTAATCCTAGAGGTATAGTTGAGGAGGAAGTTCAGGGGTAATACATGCTTACATTTATAACTAATCTTAGATGTATAGCTGATGAGGAAGTTCAGAGGAAATACATGCTTAAATTTATAACTAATCCTAGAGGTATAGCTGATGAGGAAGTTCAGAGCTAATACATGCTTACATTTATAACTAATCCTAGAGGTATAGCTGATGAGGAAGGTCAGAGGTAATTGATGCTTACTTTTATAACAAATCCTAGAGGTATAGTTGATGAGGAAGTTCAGAGGTAATACATGCTTACATTTATAACTAATCCTAGAGGTATAGCTGATGAGGAAGGTCAGAGGTAATTGATGCTTACTTTTATAACAAATCCTAGAGGTATAGCTGATGAGGAAGTTCAGAGGTAATACATGCTTACATTTATAACTAATCCTAGAATAATAGCTGATGAGGAAGTTCAGAGGTAATACATCCTTACTTTTATAACTAATCCTAGAGGTATAGCTGATGAGGAAGTTCAGAGGTAATACATGCTTACAGTTATAACTAATCCTAGAAGTATAGCTGATGAGGAAGTTCAGAGGTAATACATGCTTACATTTATAACTAATCCTAGAGGTATAGCTGATGAGGAAGTTCACAGGAAATACATGCTTACATTTTTAACTAATCCTAGAGGTATAGCTGATGAGGAAGTTCAAAGGTAATACATGCTTACATTTATAACTAATCCTAGAGGTATAGCTGATGAGGAAGTTCACAGGTAATACATGCTTACATTTATAACTAATCCTAAAATAATAGCTGATGAGGAAGTTCAGAGGTAATACATCCTTACTTTTATAACTAATCCTAGAGGTATAGCTGATGAGGAAGTTCAGAGGTAATACATGCTTACAGTTATAACTAATCCTAGAGGTATAGCTGATGAGGAAGGTCAGAGGTAATTGATGCTTACTTTTATAACAAATCCTAGAGGTATAGCTGATGAGGAAGTTCAGAGGTAATACATGCTTACATTTATAACTAATCCTAGAGGTATAGCTGATGAGGAAGGTCAGAGGTAATTGATGCTTACTTTTATAACAAATCCTAGAGGTATAGCTGATGAGGAAGTTCAGAGGTAATACATGCTTACATTTATAACTAATCCTAGAATAATAGCTGATGAGGAAGTTCAGAGGTAATACATCCTTACTTTTATAACTAATCCTAGAGGTATAGCTGATGAGGAAGTTCAGAGGTAATACATGCTTACAGTTATAACTAATCCTAGAGGTATAGCTGATGAGGAAGTTCAAAGGTAATACATGCTTACATTTATAACTAATCCTAGAGGTAGAGCTGATGAGGAAGTTCACAGGTAATACATGCTTACAGTTATAACTAATCCTAGAGGTATAGCTGATGAGGAAGTTCAAAGGTAATACATGCTTACATTTATAACTAATTCTAGAGGTATAGCTGATGAGGAAGTTCACAGGAAATACATGCTTACATTTTTAACTAATCCTAGAGGTATAGCTGATGAGGAAGTTCAGAGGTAATACATGCTGACATTTATAACTAATCCTAGAATAATAGCTGATGAGGAAGTTCAGAGGTAATACATCCTTACTTTTATAAGTAATCCTAGAGGTATAGCTGATGAGGAAGTTCAGAGGTGATACATGCTTACATTTATAACTAATCCTAGAGGTATAGCTGATGAGGAAGTTCAAAGGTAATACATGCTTACATTTATAACTAATCCTAGAGGTATAGCTGATGAGGAAGTTCAGAGGTAATACATCCTTACATTTATAACTAATCCTAGAGGTATAGCTGATGAGGAAGTTCAGAGGTAATACATGCTTACATTTATAACTAATCCTAGAGGTATAGTTGAGGAGGAAGTTCAGGGGTAATACATGCTTACATTTATAACTAATCTTAGATGTATAGCTGATGAGGAAGTTCAGAGGAAATACATGCTTACATTTATAACTAATCCTAGAGGTATAGCTGATGAGGAAGGTCAGAGGTAATTGATGCTTACTTTTATAACAAATCCTAGAGGTATAGCTGATGAGGAAGTTCAGAGGTAATACATGCTTACATTTATAACTAATCCTAGAGGTATAGCTGATGAAGAAGGTCAGAGGTAATTGATGCTTACTTTTATAACAAATCCTAGAGGTATAGCTGATGAGGAAGTTCAGAGGTAATACATGCTTACATTTATAACTAATCCTAGAATAATAGCTGATGAGGAAGTTCAGAGGTAATACATCCTTACTTTTATAACTAATCCTAGAGGTATAGCTGATGAGGAAGTTCAGAGGTAATACATGCTTACAGTTATAACTAATCCTAGAAGTATAGCTGATGAGGAAGTTCAAAGGTAATACATGCTTACATTTATAACTAATCCTAGAGGTATAGCTGATGAGGAAGTTCACAGGAAATACATGCTTACATTTTTAACTAATCCTAGAGGTATAGCTGATGAGGAAGTTCAAAGGTAATACATGCTTACATTTATAACTAATCCTAGAGGTATAGCTGATGAGGAAGTTCACAGGTAATACATGCTTACATTTATAACTAATCCTAGAATAATAGCTGATGAGGAAGTTCAGAGGTAATACATCCTTACTTTTATAACTAATCCTAGAGGTATAGCTGATGAGGAAGTTCAGAGGTAATACATGCTTACAGTTATAACTAATCCTAGAGGTATAGCTGATGAGAAAGTTCAAAGGTAATACATGCTTACATTTATAACTAATCCTAGAGGTATAGCTGATGAGGAAGTTCAGAGGTAATACATCCTTACATTTGTAACTAATCCTAGAGGTATAGCTGATGAGGAAGTTCAGAGGTAATACATGCTTACATTTATAACTAATCCTAGAGGTATAGTTGAGGAGGAAGTTCAGGGGTAATACATGCTTACATTTATAACTAATCTTAGATGTATAGCTGATGAGGAAGTTCACAGGAAATACATGCTTACATTTATAACTAATCCTAGAGGTATAGCTGATGAGGAAGTTCAGAGCTAATACATGCTTACATTTATAACTAATCCTAGAGGTATAGCTGATGAGGAAGGTCAGAGGTAATTGATGCTTACTTTTATAACAAATCCTAGAGGTATAGCTGATGAGGAAGTTCAAAGGTAATACATGCTTACAGTTATAACTAATCCTAGAGGTATAGCTGATGAGGAAGTTCAGAGGTAATACATGCTTACATTTATAACTAATCCTAGAGGTATAGCTGATGAGGAAGTTCAGACGTAATACATCCTTACGTTTATAACTAATCTTAGATGTATAGCTGATGAGGAAGTTCAGAGGTAATACATGCTTACATTTAGAGCATAATACAAACTGTAAAACATTTTACTACCATCGAGGCAGGAGTAAATTTTAGCCGAGGCTGTCATGTAGCAGACCACTGTGGAAAAAGGTCCTTTATTTGACATTGATTACATGGAAGAGATGTGGAGGTTATTTATGTTGTACTGTAAATAATTAGAAAATAATCAATTTAGAGCAGGCGTTATAACATGGAAAGTTAGTTAAAGAATATCTCATCCAAAAAAGATCATATAACCTAAACTCCATCTTGACAGTTTTTGCAAGAACTCCTTATCTATAGCTATTTTTTTTATAAATTTATTTGATATACATACATTTGTGTGATAAAAATAGGACCTACTCAGCTGTTTTTCTACATTGCAAGTAATACCTGATATGGGATTGTATGTTAAATTCTAAACATGTTTCAGAAACCTGAATTAACTGTCAAAAATACCGAAGTGAAAAACAAGTTAAAAATTAAGTGATAATCGGATGACACATTTAGTAACAAAAGATGGAAGTACAACATGTATGCAAAACTCAGAAACAAAAACAGAACAATACTTGTAACATGCTAATTGTTATAAAAAGTTATATATGTTAGGTATGTCGGAATCTTCTCTGAAAGAGACTTATATCAATCTTGGTTTTATTATTTTTGTTTGAGTAAGTTTATTATATTAAAGTGTGAATGTTTTTATTTTCAGCTTGTTGCAGGAATTGGAAAAGTTGGCAGATGAAAAAGCTGGTGGAGAAATGTTATATGAAATAATTGAGGTATAAATAGTTACTTATTCTCTCAAAGTTACTTCATATTCTTTTCACAATAATATTTTACTGAACTTTAGCAACCAGTAGAAAAATACATGTAACTGGATTATTTTCCTGCTTCTTGAAAATCCGTAACAAATAACCTGCATGACAAGAAAATTACTCCGATGGTAAAATGCATGTAAACCAAATAACCCCTTGTTGGCCAATTGGAAGAAAACTTGGCAGCAATGGTCCTTAGGTAGTCCTCTTTCAGAATTATATTTGATAACCCCACCCATCATCCAAGAAGTTTACAAGAGGACCTAACTGGAAAAATCACTGAAAGATGTTCTTGTTTGAAACCAGTGAGCCAGTTGGAACTTGACATCAATGTTCCAGGCTCTCAGTCAAGATGGACATAGTCCAGGTGAGCGATACAGGCTCCTAGGAGCCTCTAGTTTATATAAATTAAAAACATTGCATCGATTGCTCAATTAACATGATGATTTTATTTTTTTTCTACAAAGCTTGCCAAAGAAAGTTTGACAGATGGTAATTTACCTTACTGTCCCTGTACAATATGTTGTGAACATTTTACCGAAGAAGACATGTTTACTAAGACTGACTGTTACCATTACTTCCATAATGATTGTCTGAGGAGGTATATAGAACATCAACTTGACATTTTACGTTTGGAAAAAGAGAGTAAAGTTCAACATGAACAGGCTAACAAAGAGAATGAAAAAGTAAGTTATATAAATGCTCAGTACTCACCAGGGCTCAACCTGGAGGGTGATTTGATTCGGGCAAAGAAATCGCCTTGTAGTGTTTCACTTTGCCCAAAGTCTTGTCAAAAGCGAAGTTGAAGTTGCCCTGAAAATTGTCAAGTGATCTGAACTCGTGTCAAACGCGAATCCAAACTTCGTTAAGGGTTAACTCTGCATAATCTATAAACAATAACAACTTTTCCTGATTTTTCATCATAAAATGTTGCTTTTTGACTATATATCTTTACTAAATAAAAAAAATAATGTCTGTCAACTAAGCTTGATAGATTTTTTTGGGGAATCTTTTACATTACTAATTACACTGGGTTTTGAGAACAAAAGGTCTAAATACTAAAAGTGTTTGTTTTATGTGTATTTTGTAGCAGTTTTATTACCTCCCCTGATGAAACTAGCAAGTATGAACAATTTCACTCTTTATATTTTTGTCCCCCGCCGCAACGCGATGCGGGGGATATGGTAATGCCGGGCGTCCGTCTCTCCGTCCGTCCGTGCTTCCGTCCGTCCGTCCGTCCGTCCGTCCGTCCACCTTGTAAGCGCTCTAGCAAATTTATTTCTTGACCGATTTGGATAATATTTATACAGTAGCTTTAACTCAATGATACCTCAAGGGAGTTCGAAGATGAGTCATGTTGAAATATTTTTGTAGGAATTATGCCTCTTAATAACTTAGAAAATTGACAAAATTTTCATGTAAGCGCTCTAGCAAATTTATTTCTTGACCGATTTGGATAATATTTATATAGTAGCTTTAACTCAATGATACCTCAAGGGAGTTCGAAGGTGAGTCATGTCGAAATATTGTTGTAGGAGTTATGCCCCTTAATAACTTAGAAAATTGACAAAATTTTCATGTAAGCGCTCTAGCAAATTTATTTCTTGACCGATTTGGATAATATTTATACAGTAGCTTTAACTCAATGATACCTCAAGGGAGTTCGAAGATGAGTCATGTCGAAATATTTTTGTAGGAGTTATGCCCCTTAATAACTTAGAAAATTGACAAAATTTTCATGTAAGCGCTCTAGCAAATTTATTTCTTGACCGATTTGGATAATATGTATACAGTAGCTTTAACTCAATGATACCTCAAGGGAGTTCGAAGATGAGTCATGTCGAAATATTTTTGTAGGAGTTATGCCCCTTAATAACTTAGAAAATTGACAAAATTTTCATGTAAGCACTGTAGCAAATTTATTTCTTGACCGATTTGGATAATATTTATACAGTAGCTTTAACTCAATGATACCTCAAGGGAGTTCGAAGATGAGTCATGTCGAAATATTTTTGTAGGAGTTATGCCCCATAATAACTTTGAAAATTGACAAAATGTTCATCTAAGTGTTCTAGAAAATTTATATTCTCCTTGCATTGGAATAATATTTATACACTTGGACCTAAAGGGAGGTTTTATACATAAACTCCTATCGAAACTTATAAAATTGAAAAATACTGTCTTTAAGAGTTTGTTAGGCGGAATACTTTTGATCAAAGCATTTCTGTTTATTGAAAAGGAGTAAATGTACATTTGTATAAATTCTCAATACACATGGTAAAATAAGATTTCAACACTATACCCATATTGTATAAATGTCTTCATACCACTCATTAACTTGTAAAAAACTTTAGCAATAACCACAAATTGTTTGTCCTTCTATTCTCTCTCTTTGAGAAAATTTTGTTATGTTTCACTTGTCCATGGGTTTCTGATGCTCTAGCGGCGGGGGACTTCGGAACGCTGTTCGATTTTTATTTATTCATGTTCTGTTTTTTTGTGAAATATCTTTCAGTTGTCAAAGCAGGAATTAATTTTATTAAATTTTTTAGGCAACATTGAAGTGAAAACATTAAATTTATTAAATACCCATTGTCTGAATTTCTGTCTTTGCATAAATATTTCAGTGACAGTGAAGATAAAAAAAATGTCTTAGGTACTGGTTTCTTGGCACATTCCAAACAACTGTTTATTTTCAGATTTTAAATTTGAAAAAAAAATGATTGGTGTGTATTTTGGTATGAAACCCAAGCCAAAATTGGCAATTTATTGTAACATAAAAGAATTTTCTATTTATTTAGTGTTTAGGTGCTTGCTGAAATGGGAGACAACTCTAACAGAAAAAATGCACATACATGAAGATAAAAAGACATAGTTTGCTTAATGACATTTATTTCAAAGTTAAAACATCTTCAAGTTACAAATTGTTGTGGTTATTGTTAAACTAACATGCCTTATATTATAGATAAAATGTCCTGTATGTAGAGAAGAGATAACTTATGATCCAGAATTTTTTGAAAGTGAGACTGCAGGTAATGTAAAAGATGAAATAAAATATTTACCCTCAGAAGGCATGAAAGCATGGCAGAAAGAAATGGCAGAACTTTACTTTAAACAGAAAGAGAAAGGAGGAATTATTGATGTAGAAGCAGAAAAAAATAAATATTTACTTACAGATTCTGATGTGAGTATATTATACCTTAGTACCCTTTATAAATACTTCCTAAGACAAAACTGTCACTGAAAAACACTATTTTACATGTAGAATATAACCCAATTTATCTTCCAAACAGTTAAGAGAATTGGTCTATTAATTGGTTCATTAAGAATTTGATTTTACGTCACAATCATGAACGTCAAATATTTGGATAGAATTTTTTGAAAACTAAAATTACAATATCATCACCACAACTGGGTAACGCTTACTCCGCCCACTTCTTAACCATTAAGATTTTTATACCCCACCCAATGGGTTGCGGAGGGTATAATGTTTTTGACCCATCAGTCCGTCCGTCAGTCCTGTTTCTTGTCATCGCAACTCCTCTCAAACCACACAACAGAATTTCACGAAACCTTTTTAGATAATAGGGACATACTATGTAGTTGTGCATATCGACAGGAAATTGGGATTCAATTTTTTTTTAGGAGTTATGCCCCTTTGAACTTATTTACTTTATTGTACTACTGCAACAGTTTGTCATCGCAACTCCTCTCAAACCACTCAACAGAATTTCATGAAACCTTTTCAGATCATAAGGACATACTACGTAGATGTGCATATCGACAGGAAATTGCGATTCAATTTTTTTTCTAGGAGTTACGCCCCTTTGAACTTACTTACTTTAATGTACTACTGCAACAGTTTGTCATCGCAACTCCTCTACAACCACACAACAGAATTTCATGAAACCTTTTCTGATAATAAGGACATACTATGTAGATGTGCATATCAACAGGAAATTGCGATTCAATTTTTTTTCTAGGAGTTATGCTCTTTGAACTTATTTACTTTAATGTACTACTGCAACAGTTTGTCATTGCAACTCCTCTCAAACCACACAACAGAATTTCATGAAATCTTTTCAGATAATAAGGACATACTATGTAGATGTGCATAGCGACAGGAAATTACGATTCAATTTTTTTTCCAGGAGTGACGCCCCTTTGAACTTATTTACTTTAATGTACTACTGCAACAGTTTGTCATCGCAACTCCTCTCAAACCACAAAACAGAATTTCATGAAACCTTTTCAGATAATAAGGACATACTACGAAGATGTGCATATCGACAGGAAATTGCGATTCAATTTTTTTCTAGGAGTTACGCCCCTTTGAACTTATTTACTTTAATGTACTACTGTAAAAGTTTGTCATCGCATCTCCTCTCAAACCACACAACAGAATTTCATGAAACCTTTTCATATAATAAGGACATACTATGTAGATGTGCATATCGACAGGAAATTACGATTCATTTTTTTTTCTAGGAGTTATGCCCCTTTGAACTTATTTGTCTCACTATACTATTACTGTTGACTCCTCTCGCTTGGAATTTAAATTTCCCAACATGCTGCCATTCAAATTAGGATAAATATGTGAAGGTAAGCATTTGATTGTGTTCATTTTACTTGTGAAGATTTTGTTTCTCCAGTGACAATATGAAGACGTGGGGTATACTTAATATATTCTAATTATAGCTTATTTTACCTTATGATAAAAACAGT